>JAUMJL010000369.1:0-1200000 GCA_033558185.1 Dromococcyx pavoninus | reverse complement strand
TCATCTTACCCTTTCATCATTTTTTTCTGCCTCAGATTACTTGCTGTCTGGTCTCTTCTACATTCAGAAAAATTTAGGGAGGAATGGACCAGAAATACACCTATTCTGACTCTTAAGACTGGCATTGAGCATGAGGTCCTGGGGTGATGCTGTGCCTTAAAGAACAAGCACGGTCCTTGGAATCAGGAAAGTACTCGGTAAGGGCAGAGAGAGATCAGCTCCGTACAGACCAAATCTGAGAGCAGGAAAGGAGTGTTGTGTCCAACTTAAGCACCTGCATGCCCAAGAATTAGAAATGCCTTACTGTCTGAGTAATACCTGATAAGTGATATCAGAAACTCACCCTGCTCAGTTTATCCAAGAGAAGATTAATGGTAATCTGTTCATGGTCCCCAGTCATCAAACCTGGGAAGGATTTGGGGTAGTAAATTACTCTCTAAGTTCTCAGGAAAAAGCAATGTAATGAGACCTTCTGGCCTGAAATTGAAAGAAGATGAAGACAGACTATAAAACAAATTCAATAACAGCAGTAGACTCTCCGTGGAGTGCTTAGTCAGGGATCCATAATTCCCCACACTTCTTGTAATTCCACCTGAAGGCCTGGGTTCCTGCTTTAGGTGTAACAGACCAAGTGGTGCTGGAATGAATGCAGTTCTGGTTGACATCCAGTTTTCCTAAGGTGAGTGCACCAGAAAAGCAACAGTAAATTGAGAAGAAGGAGTCTACCATGCTTTTTAATATGTTAAAGCATTCTGCAAGGGTTCTCACCTTCACTGTGTAGAACAGCTTTTAAAGCCATAGAAATATTTTTCTTTGGGTTGAACTATATTATGTGCACATGTTATAATCACCATAAATTGACATGGTAGCTAGCTAGATGCAAGTGTTTTATACAAACCACTTTAGTAAAAGAATAACTGAATAGGATCTAAACATATAATTTACAGGGTTTGCAAGCAGGGGTGTGGGGTGGAAGGAGGGAACAGGATATTCCTATGGCAGGTGGTGGTATATCTCCTACACATCCTGGGTCATGAGGGTACTATGTGGTTCAGCCTGCCAGACCTCGGCCTGCTTTACTACTAGAGGAAAGCAATAGTCACAGCACTTAGTTTGACACCTGCAGCAGTTGATTTTAGGAGAGCCCTAGGAAGATAAAAAGTCAACAGCATTGAAAAAAAAAAGAATGTGATTTTTAATGAGATAGTAGGTAGCAGGTGACCTGATAACAAATGGTTGACTCTACAGGAAATGAGACTGTGCGAGGGTGAAGTTCTGGATGAAACACCTCGTAATATTAACGTTAGTCATTTGCAAACTAGACTTCAGTGACTGGAAAATTACAAGTATAATGCCATTACTGAAAACCAGGGTGGACAGGCAGTTGTGGATTTGCTAAATAGGGCTGTTGAGAACAGTCCTGTGGGATTTCACAAAAGCACACATTGATGAAAGCATACTTTCTTTAGGCACAGGCATTTCAGATTTAGATGAGCCTTACTCTAGTGGCTGTTAGGGCTCTGGGGAAATAAAGCTATCATGAGCAGACAAGCAAAATGTGGAGAAAGTAGGGCATTTAGCTCCTTGAAAAGCAATTGAGTTCAGTTTCTACATCCTTCTGATCAAAGAGGAGCAAAACTGTGAAGCTTTCTGGTGTTTAATCCAATACATACCATGGCAGTTTTCGCTGTATTCAGATGGTTGATGCTGTGATTGCTCCTATAAGAGCAGTCCCTCTCACCCTCCACAGATATCCCTGTGCACTGACAGCACAGCCCTTAGTCAAGTCTTTAGCATGTCTTTATTCTTGCTTCTCCTGCACTTTAGGCTCTCAGGAGGTGAGCAAACTCTAGTCAAAAAGTTCCATAAATGGGTCCAGTTAGTCTCATATGCAAAGGCTTTAGGTCAGAATCGGGGGAGTCGCAGTCCCGCAGAGTAAGCCCCGCTCTGTGCAAAATACCAGGCAGACGTCTCCAAAGAGTGAATTCCTGAGGCAGATTTCACTCAGGATGCATTTATATTTGTGTTTTGTCTGTGTTAGGGGTTCACTTTTAAAGCCGCTCTCCTAGCTGGCTCCACTTTCTGTGCCTTGGTTGGCATCCTCAAGCAGTCTCAATACACTCAGCATGCAACAGAAATTATAGTGAGATGTGCTTCTATTGCCCACTGCCAGGCAGTCCAGCCCAGGGACCAGCATGGAGCCAGCTCCAAATGCATAAAAGCTGGATGTGGTTGGCCTACTCCATCTTTTTGCTCTAGGGATCTGCTACTCCTGCATTGCCTCACCTAGTAATCTAGATGTGCTGAGGGGCAGCCGTGGTTCACGCTCTTGTGATGTCTTACTCTAGCGAGAATGTGCAGAAACTCTGAATGCACTCAAACAACTGGATTCTATAAGCAGTTTAATCTGTGACTTTTTTGCCTGAATAAAACAGAGGTGATTTCAGGCATGGACAGACAATAGTTGTTGTCAAGGTTTGAAATGGTATTAAAAACTTGTGTCCAGTCCTCTATGGACACAGAGGCCCGCGGTTCCCTGTCTGCTGGGACCCCACAGCCAGATGGTATATCAAGACCCTACAAGGATCTGCAAAACATGGTCAACCTCCACTGTCCCTCTCTCCCTTTCTGTCTTGACCTCTCATTCCTCACTTGGCTCGCCAGCACACATAGCACCATCCCTCTTGGCTACAGCTGGTATGGTCAATATTTATTTGGTTGTCTTTTATGGGTCTTTTGAATTAAGGAAGAACTTAGCTCAGTCTATGAGATGTCTGGGCTTAAGTGGTTGTGTGGTCTGAAGGGCCAAGTGAGCATCTCTACATCGGCAGTGCAAGTGTGTGCGTCAGGCAAAGGATGCTGTACCCCTAGGGAAGGTGGAACATTTGTCATTTAGTCAGCAGAAGGCATGACTGCCTACTTCATTCTGCTACTGAACCCCACTGCATACAACACAGTTGCCCCTCAGGGTAATATCCCTTGGGTGAACAGCTGGTCCCCAATACCATACTGACCTTTCTGAGTCCCATTCCCTGTGACAAAGCCCCTAGAAACCCAATCACTCCTACAGTATTACCCCTATATTTCTGGATGCCTTGAAACTCCACAGGTTCCCCTTTGCCTCTGAGGGAGCTCCTCTCCCTTCTGTAAAGCTGAACACTGCTGCTAGAAAAAAATGAAATACATAAGGATGGTAAAAATTCAGTTTTGTTTACTCTCGTAGGAAGCTGTAATCAAACCCAGAGGTTCTTCCATGGCCCAGTAGCCAAACATTAGCCTACAAAGCAATCCTAAATCCTTTTTCCTAAAGACTACAAAATTCCTTTTGTACCTGTAAAATTTATTGCTGATATGATTTTATAGGTTGACTTAAAGAAACTACTGAGTAAATAAAGCCACACTAAAATGAATCCACCAAACAACAACTTTGCTACAGACATTGCCCTTTTATTCATACAGTGGCACCTCATTATCTTGGACTAATAATGGAGTCAATCCAAAATGAATGCCTAGAATCTGTAAATTAGCAAGGACCAGATCTTCCAGAAGTCCCCACTGGTGACCCGTCTGGCCCACTGAAAAGGCTGCAGCTCCTCTTAGTGCCTTCTGGCTAAGCCAGAATCAGCTGGTTTAACCAAGCCCTGCTCATTCTCTACTCCCTTGGGCAGAAGAAGCCATGACTTTCTAAGTCAGAGAACGGAACTTTTAGAAATGTGACAAAGAGCTGTGGATGGCTAAAGGTGGCGTTTCAGGACTACATCTCAGATAGAATAGTGCTTTGACATCTGGGAGCACTGCTTGCACAAATGGAGATAAGATCCACCTGGAAAATCATCAGTCTAGTTTAGTCCATTCTAACCGGGCCCAGAGGGAAGCTATATAACATACAGTGAAATGTTCATTTAGGTTTTTCTGATGTGGGGATAAAGCACTATTTTTTATTAATTTTACCTTTAATTATGCGCTGAGATTTATTGATGAAAATTGCAAAGGAGATCAGATTCTATTAAATATATTACAATTCAACATTTACTATTTTGATATCACAACTATTTAGTCACACCAAGAAAGCCTTAGCGATAGGATAACTGCCATGTCTATTGCTCAGCTAGTGAGAAGTAGAGAGTACACTGACAGTTTTCATATTGATTATACAGTGATAAAACCAGCTAAATGTTAATTAGAAATGTTGTTTTACTTGAAATTTAGAACTAAGGTACCTTGCCCTATCAAACAAGAATTTAGTGAAAAAAATGAACACAACCAAGTGTCAATGATTTCCTAGCCTTGTACTCACACACAAACTTTGAGCTCAGTGAGACACCTGCTTTCAAAGATCACAACAGCTGTATCTTGCTTTGACTTCCATGAAGTATTCAAGACATCTACGTGTAAGCAAAGCAAAGTATTTCTCTCACTCATTGTAACAACTTTTCATCCTTTTCTACATCTGAAGCAGGCAAAGCTTCCACACACATGCATTTTTGAATTTCACCCAATTCCTTTCTGCTGTTCTGGTGAAAATTTGATTTCTATCATCCTGCAGTTCATCTGTTACACTGCTTTGGCAACAACAGGTCAGTCCAGGTGTCCTGATTTGTGTCTTCTTTGTTTATTGTGAAGAAGAGTTTTGACTTACCCACATCTTTTCGGTTTTGCTGACTGGATCACATGCTGAGAGCTCATAACTCTGTGTTTGAAATGCTGTTTTGGAGACCCTTAGCTCCATATTCAATGATGTGAATATAAGGCACTACATTTATGTACTCTGGATGAGGGTAGCATCCGCACCAGTGAGAACACAGGTGAGCAGTAGAACCAGTCTGCCAGACCACAGCCATAGCTTGAAACATTTAATTTCCTGTCTCTGCTATTTTAAAACAGCTGACGTAGCAAATGCCATAGTTGATCACATTTCTAATCTTCATCTATTCATGCATCTCCCTCTCTTGCTTAACTCTACCGGTAATGTTTAATAACCATCATTTGTAACACTGATGTTCTATAAGCATTCGTAGAATGTTAGGAGTGGGAGAGAAAATTTCCCCTATATAAAGCAAATGAAACAAACTGATAATTTTATATAGCAAGTTAAAGGGGTGATATTTGTGTTATGAATATGTGTTGATGGAAACTTCCTACTCTTTGTTATTCTATTTCTGGTCAAGTACACTTTCACAGAGGCTGCATCTGAGCTGAGTATGTTCTTTGCATAAGCTAAACATCCAAGTGAAGAAATTAATTAATTTTATTTGAAAAGCTGCTTCTTATTTACAGATATTTGAAAACTTGCTTCTAAGCAGAACTTCAGCTTCTCAGCTGGTATCTGTAAGTTGATATCCGTATCAACTTAGGCACCAGTAACCCCATTTCTCATAGACTGACTTTTGAAAACAGTTTACTTATTTGACACAAAATGTGTGAAATAGTGCCACCACATCAGTGGAAGTTAAATACTAGTGAAAAAAATCCTGAAGCTTCAGACAATGAATTAGAGTAGTACCCAAGTAGATTTTTTTACACCTTAATCCTTTGATTCTCTTTCTTCTTCTTTTTTTGCATTTTATAAGTTTGGCTCTGAAATTGATGTTTTTAATAGTTCATGAACAAATATACCATTGGTTCCATCCTTTGAATTCTTTGAGAAACCATTGTATTTTTCACTTTTATGTGAAATACAGTGTGTACATTCATGTGTATTAATTATTGTAAATTCATGTGATGTATTCTGCAAGGTTTATCATAACCTTGCTTTAGCACAGCCACTGGGAAGCTGTTGTCACCAGTTCTACCAGGTATATTGCTGTTTTACCACATGACAATGGATCTGCTTCTATCATGTTTAGAAGCCTTTCAAATAAGGACGAATTTCTGCAAATGTGACACTGTTTGGACCTTTGACCCAAGGTAATCACTGAGGAAAAATGCCAAACTCCTCTTGATCACAGCTTCTCAGAAAGGGCTGTGACCATGTGCAGCTGCTGGCTGGCTGGGCTACACACGAAAGCACGTGCACAATGGCAACAGCACGCTCCAGGACTTGTTGAATGGGGGTTCTTGCAGGCTTTAAACAAGTGGTGGTTGTACATTCTTAGCTTCTAAAGTTTCTGTACAAGTTTTGGGTTGTAACTTATGAGAAAATAAAAGGTGATTTTTTAAAATATAAATATTAGACCAAACATTGCCCTTCTCTCCTTCTTCCACTTCTGCCAAAGGAAGGAAAGAAAACAAACTCCAGGTGAAAGACAGCTTTTCCTTCAGCTATTCTATTTTATCAGTTCAGTACACCTTTTCAACCTGTTTTCTTCATTGCCTGGCCCTGCATTCACCATCAGGGTTAGTGCTTGCTTATCGTAGTACAGAGTATGAGTAAGAGTAAAGCACTGCAGGATTTGGCCACTATTTCCGTATTTGATTAATTTTACAAACAAGTCTTGGCCACGAACATGAGGCCCTAAATTCTGAAGGGACTTCTGGCATTGCATTTCTGATATTTGATTGAATGGAGTTCCCAGGCAAATGTTACCTTAAAATTGATTAAGTTAAAGGTAGCATTTACGTTTAACAAAAAATTCCCCAAACCCACACAACTCTCAAACCCAACTCCTTTTGAAAAAAACTATTTTAATAAAGGGATTATAAAATACAAAAGACAGAGAGACAGGTAACTTGAGATGCAATTTTGGAATGCAAACTTTTAGTTCAAATGTGCAAGCTCAAACTTAACAAATGTTTAAAATATTTGAGTTTTTCAAATGGTGCCAAAATAAACCATGTCTTTTCTAAAGACTACATATTTAGCTAGGCACTGGCAATGTAAATCTTTCAACCATTTCAAGTATTTGTTTAAAAGCCTCCCAGAACACGTGTGCTCCCAAAAAACCTGAAGAATTAAATGTTTAGACCACTGAAGCTCAACAGTTGACTTATAATCAACCTAAAATGAGAATGCCACTTTGTTCTTTTTTGACTTGTGAATATATTTTATTTATCAATGCATGAGAAGAGCAAACAAAGAAAGTCCAGTTTTGCAGACCTGATGTGAAATGGTACAGCGATAAGAGTCAGCACATGTAACACTGTGATCATAGCAAGCACAGAATCAGAGAAACTGCCGGTCAGTGATTTCATATGCTTCACGGTTTATTCTTGCACGGGAGACAAATCTTCTAGGGTACAAACCACAAACAAAAAACCCAGCAAACCCAAAAGCCTTCATCTGGAATTATTCTAAATGAAGAGAATAAAGGCACAGAGAAATCCTGGCATTTAGATAGCAAGTTCATTTGTGTATGTGCATTAAAGATGTTACAACTCTTGATCACCTGATAAGAATATTTATAAAGCCATTTAATTTGAAAATTAAGTTATCTTGTAAAATGTTGTGTGATTTGGAATAAATAAATAAATGTGCCTGTGACAACATATTGACATCATTAAACTATTTCAGTATGATGGCTTATTTATAAAAGAAGTTTTAATATTCCTCTACTGATTAACTAATGAATTTTACTTGTGATTATATTTAAAGAGGAATCAAACTGACTTCATCTACAGGATTCTACTAACAAAACTGAGCTGGCTCTGAACTTTTCAAATATCAGCAGTTTTCCTAACACTGGTACAGAGAACCATGCTACCAATTTGGGCTGTGGGCTGAATGAAAAACAGTACTAAATGATTAAAGGTCCACAGTTCTTTTCTGTTAAAGTTGATTTGTCACAATATTGTTAATTAGTGAGGGCTTAGGGAAGGCTTACTATGAATATAATTACAGTGCTGAAAAACATTAATAACACTCTTATCCTGAGCCAATATGATGCTATTTACATATTTTACCCTGGCATATACAAGAAATAGCTCCCAATACATAACATGCTGCAGGATGATCAAGAGAAACACACAAAATCTTACAGAGGAAGGTCATTCCTGAGTATTTCAGTGCTCTTCAAGAGAGCATGGACACTATTTTGACCAGTAATTACAACTGTCACTATAAGCATTGCTGTTCTGTTGGGAGGTAGCTGATTTGCTACTCCTGGTACATAATCTGATGCAATGCCATCCTCTCATAAATTAGGACAGAAGTCACAATTGCATTTTTTGCTACATCGAGCAGGCTTCTTTTCAACTTCAGAGCTCTGCATGGACAGCAATCAGGTCTCAATGAATAAACTGGATGATAAAAGCCACTTAACCCTTGTTATCATTATCGCCTATTTCTACATACCAGACCACAATTCCTGCTGTTACACTGAAAGGCAAAACTCAGATGGGGTTCAACAGGGCCAGAAAATAACCCAAGGGCACTGAAGGATGGGCCTGCATTACTGGACCTGTATGACTTTTGCTGTTCACTTCAGCAGGTGAAGAAGTGGAAGTGTTTTGACATCAGCCACACAGATGCTTTTGCAAACTGTCCCGAGGAGCATACGCACCTCTTCAGGGGCTGCATACCTTTTATGACTGTCACTAAGACCACACACCAGGTTGTTAGCAAGAAAGTGTGAGAATCCAACCACTTCCAAATCTCTGCCTCTCATCACAGTAAATTTCACAATGTCCTTTTCAAAGAAGACATACATTTCGAGTTGAATTTAAAAAAATCAAAACCTAAATTTAACTATGATTCAAAGTAATTTATCTACAGAATGATAAAACCCCCTAACCAAAAAGCTCACTGAATTTCAGGCCACTTGGTACAGGACATAAAACAGAGTCAGGAAATATTCTTTCACTTAGGTACAATGTATCAAAAGGAAAAATATGAAGCAAAATTATCTCTTAATTTTAGTGAACCAAGTATTACCCACAACCAGATGTATCTGACATTATGCCTACTAAAATGCTTTTGCCTGGCCAGTTCTACTTTCCTAAACAAAGCCAGATGACAAAAAAGGATGGAGGTCAAACAGTCCTGCTACACGAAGCCCGCACTCACAAGATTATTTTCTCAGAAGCAGAAAGACTTGGGACAAGGTGTGGATATCCCTAGAGGAAGAAGGAACCATGCACATTCATGCATGGCAAACAAGCCCTGATTTAGAAAACTGGCATTTCTAAAGTAGTAAACAAGCTCCCGCATCAAAGCTGCCAAGGAGTAAGAGGGAGGATCTTTACATGGAAAAATATGTAGTTAAAAGGTAGACTAAAACAATGCACAATAATAAATGTATCATTTAACAGTGAAGGAAAGTTACCTCACTGTCCTACAGGCATATCTGCCCCAGAGCCCATGTTGTTCAACTTAACCAAGAAATCACCTTGAAAAGGGGGTAATTTGGAGATGGTTATGTTTCGTATCACCATATTGAGCATGAAGATGCTGATGATACTATGTTACTGTGAGCAGTAAAGATGAACTGTGAGAAGAGTTGAAATAGGAGATTATGGTCACCAGGGATGCTAAAATAACAGATGACATTCAATACTGATAAATGCACAATTATGCATTCAGAAAACAGTTCTGTCTTCATACACCCTATGATGATCTTTGAGCTGAATACTAAAACCGAGGAATGAAATTTAGAGTTACTACAGGAATATTAAATCCAAGAAATCATCTGACACAAAGAAAATCTAATGCTAAAACAAATTACAAATAGCATAGAGAATAAAAGAGACATCATAATTATGACACATATTAAAGTCACCATTTGTGCATACCTTGAAAACCAGGCACAAATCTGGTTGTATCTCAGTAAAAACACTGCAGAACTGCAAAATAAATGCATTAGCATGACAAGACCAATTTAAAACATGAGACAGCTTCTTTACAAGAGACTAGAGGTTCTCCCTGGAAAAGAGACAGTGAGAGAAGGATGCCAAATATGTAAAAATCACAAGGGACATGGAAACAATATAAACAGGGAACGGTTGTTCACCATTTCTTTAATACAAAAACTAGGTGATAGCTATTGAATAGAGCTGGTTCATAACAAAGAAAAGGATATATTTCTTCACTCAATTCATCATTAACTGCATAATCCTCGTGACAGGAACAAGTAGATACTAAAAGTTTAAATGGATTCAAAAGCAGGTCATGAGAAAATGCTGCTAAATACAAAGACATCACCTCTGGCTCAGAAAGCTCCTAAATAACAAATTGCTAGGAGACCATTCAGGATAAAGATCACTAGTGCTGGCCTGACTTTATACCCTTTCATAGGTACCTTCTACCACTCATGGCCAAAGGCAGCCTTTGGGCTAGCTGGACCTTTGGTCTAGCACAGTATGGTAGTCCTTACATTTTTATCTTTATTCCTACCTCATCCCTTCCTTAGAGCAGAGGTTCAACTGCACTGACAGATCGGGAGATCTCGTCTTTCACTTAGTGCACTTCGCTGAATGAGGGCAGGAGGAAACAGAGTAGTTGAGGGTCACCCAAGTGCTGGACAGCAGCACACGGGAGATGGTGCAGGGGCTGCGAGCTAGGGGGTGACAGTCCATTGCTCTGGAACTTTGTTCCCACTGAATAAGGGTCGAGGAGAGACTCCAGACTCACTGGCTATCTTACGATTGAACAAAAGTCAAAAAGGAGCACTTCAGAAGTTTCTAGAAGTGACTTAGGTAAATTTGGCCTGGAGGGATCCTACTCATTTCCTTGCAAGGGGTTAGGTTTGGTTGACTGAAACTAGGAGGAGCTCAGTTGTGCAGATGATGAAGGTTTAACGTGGAAGTGCTTGAAAAGAAAAACAGGCATTAACGTCTCCTCCTCTCCAAAATCAAAATTTCATTTTCTTCAGCTAGACTGCCCTATCATGACATTTGTACAAGTAAACATTAAGAAGGAAGACAGCATAACAACATGAAACACAAAGCAGAGTAGGCAAGTGGAAGCCTTAGGAGCTTCATCCACCCTGCCTTAGCTGGCTGGTACTGCAAGCAGCTTAAAGACCACCATGCTCCTGAAATTCCTTACTGAAATTGGGCTGCTTAGAGATTACAGCTGCCTTCTTGAGCAGGTTTATATGAGTGCTGACCTGACCTTACTGCTCACCTTTGTTCACGTGGCAAAGACATACTGAATACAGGGAGATGTTTGGGTCACAAATATAAGTCTAGATCTGAGTCTCCTGTAAGTTCTATAATGTCTGTGTACCCAAAATTTTTCTCCTCAGCCCTCAGTTTCTCCCTTCCCTATAAGATTTAACCCTTCAGCCTTTGAATTCAGTCCTAGGGCACTTCAAGAGTAACAAAACAAAGGGTTGGCGGCCTGGCCTCAAACCCAAGCTGAATGGTAGTCCTGCACTGCAGAGCAACCAGAGGTCTAAAAGAAGTAGGCAAAAAGTCTTGTAGGAAACGGGTGAGGGACCCATCTTACACTGAAAAGGTAAATTTTGACTCTATAAGGCGGTTTCTGAATATTTGAGAGATTTTCCATCACAAGAAAGGACAGAGGATTGACTAAAACCAAAATAGGAAACCTTATACACTCTCTGAGAAAATGAACAAAGTCACAAGGCTTTCATGTTGCAATTTATGAAGCTGTACCTCCAGTGAAACCTACCTGTATATTTGTTTTCAATGTACACTGAAAATACCATGTACTAGCAGTAGCTATTCAACTGTTGTATAAACCTACACATATATGCTTGCCTTAGCTATAGCCACAGTCACCAGCTGCAATTCAATGGGCGAAGATGAGTAAAGATGAAAAAATCCCCAGTATTCTAGCCAGACATATTTCTTGAATGTGAACCTACTTTTTTGTTTAATATATTTAACATACAAATACTGGACCGTTTGTAGTCTCATAAATAACATAAGTGATTTACATTTTGAAACTGCTTTGAAGGATTTTGCACCTAGAGCCTGTGGCATTCGTAAGTACGATCAAGCTATGCCTTGCAGCAGACTATAGTCTAGTAACACTGAGAGGACAGACTGTTAAAATAAGCATCTACATCATTTTTCATAGCACACAGTGCCACAATGCATCTGCTTAAAAACAAATACATGTTGCAGTGAAACATTTCAACAAATCACAGAACTCGGCAGCAAAGTAGTTAAACATTTATGATTTGATTTTATCTCAGCTTGGAATGTCGCTGGAGTGTCCCACTTCTAACAACTGTTTGCTAAGTTAAGGCTTTAGTGTTTACACAGTGCTGAATGAAGCAGCCTGGTCACCAGATGTGAATGCTTCCTTAGACTAGAGCTTTCAATCAGATCACGGTCCTAATGGTCCCTGCTCCAACCTTCTTCCTCAGGACGTCCACCAGCCTTTCCAACCTGAGAGGGGGTAGGGAAGAGAGAGAGGAGAGAAAAAAAAAGGAAGCTAACATTAGGAATGTTCTGGCTGAAAGAGACAGTGTTTGCACTGAACCACGCTGTCCTGGTGGTGGTCATGCTCAGGAACAAAGCACTACTGTAAGAGACAGACATTAAGGGAAAATGCAGACAACTTATGGAAAACTTTTTAACCTACAACCCAACCCATTTGCAGTCAGCGATATATATCAACTCACTTTTCTTTTGTAGTATATGTGGTATATGAGGTCCCAGTAGGCATTAACACAAAGCCCTGTGCAGCAATCCTGTGGCACATATACACTCCAGTGTAAGCAGGACATTCAGTTCCTGAAATTTTTAAAATATGAGCAATCCACAGCTCTTGTTAAATGTAACACTTAGCTGCTGTTTCCCCTTAAAAAATACAGTGTCCATTATCCAACAGATACTTTTATTGTCCAGTTTATAAATTTATGCCTAAAACTCCATGTGTTCTATGTCAAAAACATTTTCAAAATATTCAACAAGCCAAGTTTCCAGGGATAAGGATGATGATACTTTGAAGATAGCCTGTATGATTATTATGTTAGCACAACTACAGAAAAATTAATAGTCTAAATAAGTAGGACAAGGAGCTGCCTAATGCTCTCTTAGTTTTAAGGTACAGGCTATAAGCATGTCCAGCATCTCACTGGCTTAATTTGTTCTTTCCTTTTCACAGTATCACAGTATCACAAGGTTGGAAAGGACCTCTGAGATCGTCAAGTCCAACCTATAACCCAACACAACACCAACCATCATCTAAACCATGGCACTCAGTGCCTCATCCAGTCTCCCCCTAAACACCTCCAGGGTCAGCGACCCCACCACCTCCCTGGGCAGCGCATTCCAATGGCCACTTTAACTTTTGTTAAAGTATGTAGGCAAATGCAAAGGCCTAAATTTGTTCAGGGTTTTCCATTTGCATACATTTATCTCCAGCACCCCACTAATCATGTATTCAAGCTATTTCTCCAATTTAACTGTATTTTATTAAATCCTTCAATGAAAGCTCTCCCACAAATAAACCAACTACCTAAAGGCACACACTGTGTGTAACAGTACACTTTCAGAGCCATGTTAGGTATATTATGCACACAGCTTCCATAACGGATAAAAAGAGTTGCAGGTTCAAACAGCTGTATTCACTGTTGCAAAGTTGACTATCTTTTCTTGTCTGAAAAGACGGTTATTTTTCTTCTTAATATATTACACAATATCAGAAATGTAGATAGGAAATAAAAATAACACAGCTTTATCAAAACCGCAAAATTAATTTTCTCTCATGGATGCATTAATAACTTCAGTGCAGGAAAACTAGTTAACACATCTTGGATTTATTGCCACAAGTCATGACTAACACACATGGTACGTATTTAAACACTCTTGTTTTCCAGGAACCACCAAGCACCATGAAGTTACACCTTTCATTGTTACTCACCAGGTGACTTAATTCCTGAAACAAGATTATGAATTCACCACCCTAATGTAATTATCAGACACCAGGAAAGGTATGTGGAAAGTTCAGCTAGTTCTATCTGTTCCATAGGGATTCTAAAGGAGTGAAAGCACATGTGAAAAACTACTGCTTAACTACTCCTCTCCCTTAAGTTTTCTATGTATCGCTTTTTCTTTTTAACCAACAAGTTCATTTTTTCTGGTTTTGTAACATACACTTACTGCATTTCTTTGTCTTCATGGGGGCAGACAGTCATAACTCAGTGCAGTCAGTCCATGCAGGTATGAAGTCAGGGCTTTCACAAGTTAGTTGCTCCTGAAAATTTTCTCACAGTGGCTAAATCGATGTTTTCTGGGTTCTGAAGGTTTTTAATTGGTTATCAATAGGTCATAGTTTCCTCGGTCTATTTTACTGAGAAATTTCCCTGTGAAATCAGTGGTCACTTCACGTGCAATTTTAGAAAGTGATGGTAGATCAGCCCTCGCTTTTAGCAGCGTATGTCTTCAGAAGCATTAAAACTTTCTCATCCACTTTATCACTGTAGCTCTCCTTTTGTCTCACACTAGCACCCTCTCTAAGGTGCTTCAGAGACATAAAGCACAGGATAAACATTACAAACTGGACAAACAGAAGGTTTGGGTTGCAAATTGTTTTCTTGGAGACAGCAGAAAAATCGTAAAATCTGAGATCACAGCTTATTTAAATCAGTTAAAAAGAAATACTGTGTGGCTTATACAAGTGAGGGAAAAACAACTTCAATAACTGAGGTTTCATTTGGGGAGACACAGGTTGGAAGTCACTGCTTACACACTGTCCCACAATTGGGCTTAGATGTGCACCACTCTGTGACCAAGCAATGACACCGCACATCAGAGCAGACAAGTTAGTGAAGAGCTGCCCATGTTTGAAGAGAAATACCACTGGGATGAAAGTAGCTGTCTTCTGTTTAACCTTGAAACTGTCAGGCTTCATTGAAAATAATGAGGCTTAACAATCATAGTTTCTGCTCTTCAAATGAATGATGACTGAAATCATCAAAATCAGGTATCGTGCACCAAATACAAACCATGCAGGGGTTATTTGCCTTTTGTTTCTGTCACGTGTAGATTTGCAAATGTATTTATTCTTTATTAGAAGAAAGAAAAAAACAAGGCTGCAGGGGATTAAGAAACCATACCTTTGAAAGAGATTTAAAGAATAATGTGAGAGAACCTGTAACAGCTATTTATAAGACAAAATAGCAGAGGGCAAAATTCACCCCTACACAGACACAAGACCCAATATACCACTGAAATCCCACTTAAGCCTACAAAATAATGCTATGGGTTGAATCAGTGGTTAATAACTCTTGATACAGGCCTCAGGGGGCTTTTCGGAAAGATAATCCTGGACTCTTTGTTCACTAAGGGCCCAACTCTGCCATCCTGGCTCACACTAAGCAACATTTTTCTTTGTGAGTAATAAAAGGCAGCTAACAAGCCTGTTTGTGTCAATGAGGTACTACCTGCAAAGGGTGAGGGTGGCAGAATTGTCCCTTGTTGATAATACTCTCTGCCCAGTCCCCTGGGATGCTGTAGCAGCTCCTTCTAGAGGCTGAGCATTTTAATCTGCAGTAAACTGAAGGAACAGAATTATACTACAAGACCAAGAGAAACATATATCTAAATAGACGAATGGGAGGTGCTGGGAACTACCCTACAAGCCTCAGTGTTTGCAGAATTTTATTCAAAATACAGAAGACCTGAAGAAAGCAACTTCTATTACTTTGTGCAACCATGATGTATCTGCCAGTATAATTTCACTATATCTTACACAGATTTAGCAAACAACGTTTGCCTTTTTGCTTGTGAAGTAAGCAGTCCTCATAGTATAAATTAAATGCACAATATGACATTGTCTTCTCCTGAGGTGTAGGTGTGCAAGCTCACTGAATTTGCATCTCTTGAAGCAATCAGTCATTCAAGAAGAAAGTATTTCTGTTTGTGTTTTAGGTCCAAGAGAAGAATGATACAGTGGGCAAATCAGCTGCAGTGCTGAAGGTCCAAATGACCAAATGTGCAAGGACAGGCAGACATGTTTATGAATGTTCAACAAAGCCTCTTAAGACCTGACTCCCGATTCTCACAGATTTCAATTTCTCACTTGGAGATTTCTGAAAATCTTAGTAGGTGACCTGCTATTTCTCTGTACTTAAATAAAACTTGTCTTTTAACAAACAAATTCTCTTAGCAAATGGCATTTCAGCATTCTCTACACTATTACTGAATATGTACATACAAAACGAGCACAAAATGGCATATAAAATAGAGGAACAAACTATGCATTCAGATGAATAGGTACAACTTTGGTTTTACTCATATTACTTGCACGTACCCAAAATCAAAAAGTGCTGTGCTTTTCAGGATAGATAGAATTAGCTTCCATGAAAAGCACACAGATGAGAGCTAGAAATATTATTTATCTACACTACCTACTTCTTTAAAGCTCATCTCAGTGCTTCCATGAAATGAAAAAACAAAAAAACCCCACAAATTAGGAAAGGGACATCTGGTCCATCATTATTTTTAAGTTAGCAAAAGACATATCATTGTGAAGAGTCTTTAATTGCAGTGGTTTAGTACTTCCTCAGTACAAATTTAGAATGAAATCAGGTGAATCTGTGTTTTAACAAAAAACTAAAAAGATTTCTATGAGGGGCTTCCTGCTACGTTATTACCAGTTCAAATATGTACTTTTAAAATGTTGCTAATCTTTAAGAAGGTCCTCATCTGCAGAGGAATGTTACCTGAACAAGAACACTGCTAGGTGTGTCTTCCCCAAGACAAATTCTCAACCATTCTCAATTTCTTCTCCAGTTATTTCAAATTTTGTTTTCTTATTACCTGTGCATAAACCCGACAAAATGCCTATATGGAGTGCATGTTGTTATTTGAAGTGTTCCTACATAGCTCATGAACTGTCTGATAACCTGCTTTGATTTTTAGCAAAGTCTTACAAAGCTTTACTCCCTTGAGTGTAAATAATTTTGGTTTTAGAATCAATCTCCATAATGCAGACTTAAAATCCTTACTGATAGAGAAGTTTGTTTCAGGAGCCTAGAAGGTGGATGTATAATTGCAAAAAAAATATGTATTACTCTCTAGTGCTGACTCCTATGTGCAGTTTTGGCTTGCTCTCCTCTTTCAAGTATTCTGCTGAAGAAGTTTAAACTGTAGCTTGGGATCAGTAAAAACTCTGCAACCATGTAAATGCACATCAGTAAATCTTCCCACACGGCTCCATCTCTGGGCAAAGGAACTCATTCCAAAGGAGCTCAGTAGCCTTTATCCACAAGTTCTGAATATGACAGTTACACAGTCACAGAGCGGTCTTCTAGGGCATCATACACCAGAAATAGCCAAGATAGATACCCAATTGAAAGAAAAGGCCACCCTTAAGTAGCCTATGTCCTAATCTGCAAAGCAAGATATAGACTAGCTGAAAACAATAGCTTCTACCTGCAGATGGAGGAGTTAAGTGATAAAAACAACACCCTCCTAGATTTTGAAATGCTATATAAAGGCTTTTAAACCTAAACTATAACCCTTGGTTATCTTTCCAGTAGATAAGATTAGGCTCAGGCTATGAAGATGGCCTTACTTGTGTGATTTCTGGCTTCTTCTGGAATGTGTTTTGCTAACACTAATTCCCTTTGGCAACCAAGCATTTAAAAATATGTTAGGTAAATAAAATGCATTGGACAATACAAACATTTCAGCAGCAGAGCTCAGTGAATAACAGACTGTTGGGTGAGTGGTCATACAAACAAATACACTTAATTTCATCTCAAAATAAAAAAAACTTTCTGTTTTTTTCCCCTTTCCTTTCCTTCAGTCTTCCCCTTAGATATATTTCATCGAATCCTAAATGGAGTACTCGTTTTCAGGCATTTTCTGTAAAAGTCAAGGAAATAAGTGACAGAGAAAGAGGCTGCTGTGATACTAGTCTCACCCAGAAACCAGTCACTTGGACAGAATAATTTACTCAAGAGGCTGGAGGAAATTGGTTCAGCTATATTATCTGCATGGGGGAACTGGACTCCAGCTGCTTCCCTCTCAAGGGAGCAGCACTGCACTAACACTGGCTGTTGGGGTGGCTTGTTCTCAGTTTCAAACGCTGAGGATGCTCTGATTGAATAAAATACTTAAATATTCACTGGAGTAAAGACTAGAATGTAAGGGTGTGACCTCGCAGTGAGTGGCCTATCTACCACAACACAGAGGCATCGCCTTCTTACCTCTGGGTGATTCAGTGAATCTTCAATTATTCTCATTCTTCAATTCAGGTATTATTTTTGCCATTTAAAAAGTCTGTCATTGAGCAATAATAATTTTTGATTGACCCACTAAAAAACATTGCGGGTTGCATTTAACAGTCACACACCGGGCTGTAACAATTCCTTCACAAATCATCATAGCGGTAAAGACAACGTGGTTCAGATGCACGAGGCTGCCCCTCTTTGCTTAACAAAGTTCCCTCTGCATCTTTCCATCGGGGGCTGGGCACCTTTCTAAATGACGCATTGGAGTTCAGCAGTGGTTTTGAATCTGATGCAGGAATTACCAAATAAATTCAGCGCCCTGTGTTAGACAGGTGGCTGGATTGACCAATACTAACGGTCCTTTCTGGTCTTAAAACACAAGTCTTATAGACTGATTTAGCAGCATCAGTGAGCTCTAAACTGTGTGAGACCACAGTGTTGAATCTAATCACTCCAGGCACTGCTGTCAATTCCTGCCTGCCCAACACTGTTTGTAAAATCACTCCAAAAAGTATGTTCCATTAAACTTACAGGCCTTAAATTTGGCAGGGAAAACCATTCTGCCTCTGAAAAGCACTGTCACAAAACAAGCATTCCTATTAAATCCCTTTCAGCGTCTTCTCAACCCAAAAGAGTAAGTCTGTATATGATTAAACACAGAAGTAAATACAGCCAGTTGGGCTCCTGACAGCAGACATATTTCAAAATAAACCTGGCTTACACAGGCCTTGGCTAAAATATTAAGCCTTTATCTGTGGTCCACAATAACTAATCTTGTCAAATTGTTTGCTCTCTACCTTCTGTTTGGAAGATTATGAGCTAGCTCACCATTCTCATTCACCTTGTACCATCACTAGGCAGCAGAAAAAGTTAGCAGTAAACACAGTTGGTCTATTTTGACAGCATTTCATCCTATTTTGCATTGATGTAGATTGTTACACAGTACAGGATAATACAGAATTGGGACTTTGCATCTATGCTGGATCTAATACCACCTTGTGAAAGGTATTGCTCCTTTGCCCTTTGCTTTCAAATGCTTTCTCAGGACAGCATATACTGATGGCCTAGAATAAATGAGCTTATGAGAAAGAAAAATAAACCCTGAAACCACTATGCTATAACCTCATCTGTGTTTCAGTAAACTGAGAACTACAAAAAGCTTTTCATTTAGACCAGGCAGAGACTCTTACTATTGGATGGACCACTCATATCTGAGCATGTGACTGACATGAAAGGTTTAAAAAATTAACAGGAAAGGAAGTAGAGGATACATTGGCCAAATGATACTGATCAGATCATTTAACTAGATTACAGAATTTTACCTAATTACTCCAGCTTGTGTCTAAAAGCTTATATGCAAATTTTATGCAGTTTACTACTTCTATTTGGGAAAAAAAACCCTTTAATATACCTCCTTCGATAACTTTGGAATACCTATATCACTGACAGTTACTTTTTTCACTCATTCAGGTCACAGCTGGTCTCTTTTTTAGGAGAAGTCTTGCCATTGAAGTCTGCTCTATTCAGAGACAGCATTTCCACAACCTTGATGCTAATATGAGTAGGCAAAGGTCTCCTGGATTTTCTTGCCATATACTACTTGGAAGTCTCTGTCATTTGCTTAGGAAAAGACAGTAGTTTTACCTTATGCTAGTGTATCTTCCCTATAGAAAGAATTCTGTCATAGTATTTATCAATTTGAAGAGGGAAAAATAATAGTTCCTATTGACTCCATCTAATGAACATTAGTCCTGGTACCACGAATCATAGGCAAGCTTATTCTGTCACTGAACTGTTTCCCATTGTCTTCTTGAGAGCAATATAACCTCAGAAAAGCATATTCTTTGCTCTGAATGCTCACAATATGGAGGGATGGTCAGAACTTCTATGTAAAATGTCCAAAAGGCAGACATGGTGTCTATTTTGCATTATGTGTATTTTGCATGTGGAAAAATAGTGTGCAGAGAAGTGAAATGACTTATTGAAGCTCAACCAATCAAGAAAACTGAAAAGACCCACAAACATTTTTTCATGTATAATTTTATGTGTAACTAGTCTTGAGCTAAATGGGGTTCCTCATGTGCACAATAAATAAATAAACATATGCATAAACTCCTGCAGAATTAGAGCCTAAAATTGTTGGATATAGATCCCATCCCTCTCAGCTTCTCAGTCTGTGTTTTGGACCATGTCAATTAGTAACAACTAGTCAGTTCTCTTATTCTATACCCAGCTGAGATGTATTTCAGGGCATGGAAAAGGACCTACTTTTTAGGATTTTGGTTTTGTTCTAAATCCCTTATCAGGAATGTTTAAAAATAATGTCAAAAATTGGTATATAAAACAAACGTTATTTCAAAAGTGCCCCAAACAGATACTTAGATAGGATTCTTCACAAAATACAGGACCAGCAGACTGACATGCATTTAAGGATCTGTAGAGAATGGGGTTCCTAAGAGACTCTAAACTTCAATAGTATCAGTCTGAAACCATGACGTTACACCTTTCTGCATATTTTGAACAAGTCTTCCTTGTAAAGCCAGGTCTGAACCTCCCAGCTGCATATTCCAAGACAGTTCCACCCCTTTTGGCTGTGTTCTGGTCAAGTCTTGTTTACAATGAGTTTGTAAAATCAAAGATACTGAGGTACTATTCATGCTCTTTCCTAAATACATCCCACCAAAGCACAACTTTGGCAGACTCCTCTTGATATGATAAACAGTAAAGAAAACTTGAGCTTTTCTCTTGATTTCACAAATATTTTACAAAACTTGATGCAGACTTGCTGGCTGCACGCACCTCCTATTCTTGTGACCAAGACTAATCTGGATCTTGTGGAAAGAAAATACCTCCACTTTACATTAAAAATAATTGGTTTTACATAGGTTTGATGTATTTCAATAGATTTGCCTTCCTGGCGTAACTGATGGGATATGCCCAAGCTGGAACGGCTTCTATGATATCACTGAGAGATCAAGTAACAATGGAAATGGGTTTGGATGTAAGAGGAAAGCATTTAATTAAGCTCCTGTTTGTGGTAAGTCCTTCATAACGGGCTCAGACTGGTAGATGAATTCTCCACCCTTCCGGTGTGATCCAGTGATGCCCGCAGACTTCTTTCGATTTCAGGGTGACTTGCACTTAGTCATACTTCTGAAAACTATGTCTAGAAAACAAAAAAAGAGCAGTCTTCCCTCAGAAGTGTGCTAACAAAAAAAAAATATACATGGATGAAGTGTTTTTTCCTCCTCTTAATGTTTGCAATATATTACAAATAGATCTTATCAGCATGAAACTTGTCTATCATAGTGATGTTGCAACAGGGTACCCTGTACAGGGATAACACCGGAAAAGATGTCTAAGTGCTCATTAAAATATCAGTTGAGACTTAGCATCACAGACCAAAGTACCCTCTACCTACGCGTACTGCTCCTTAAAATACTTCATAGGCTTTTTCTAAGTTATCAGCCATTTAAAGCCATTAAGGTAAAAAGATGTCTCCACACTTCTAAGCTTCGGTAACCTTTCTCCAGTAGCTGGCAGACAGACTGTCTCCTTCTGTCTTCTGCACAATTCCAGCAAGACAATTCACTTGAGATTCTTTTTCACTGGCCTTCTGGGCCTGTTTAGCTCCATGTTCTTGCCATCAGACTGGAAATGAGCTTCCGCTCCTGTGCCTGGGAGAAGAACAAATTCCCAAGCAAGGCTGACACAAGAGAGAAGCCATGGACCTTCAGCTCATTTTGTGGACAGCTTTAATTCTTCTTTATTAGTGAGCGTGCAGACCGAGACCTTGGTGGCAATTTTGCCTGATAGTGGCACAAATGTGATTGATTGTAGGAAGAAAAGCCTTTAATATCTTAATATGCTGATGAACACATAAAAATTTGGCTTTACATGATTCATGAAATTCTTCAAAGCATAGAGTAAAATATTTTATCAGTGTTTAAATTCATAGATCTGTGAAATGTCTTTTGTGTTGAATTCACCACTTAGGATATCCGTTTTATCACACGCAGATGTTCATCTGTTACATCCTTCAAATAATTTACAGGATTATCTTATAAAACAAAAGACTGAGGTGAGAGAGATGATATATTATGAGGCTAAATACAGTAATTTTATTACACAGCTCTCCAAAACCTGCAACGTGTTTCAGCTAAAGGCTGAATTCTGATACTTTCTATGAGCAAAAATTCCCCAATCTGATAAAATTCGATCCTAAAGATTTACAGCTTCCAACAACTCAGTGTTTAGATCTATATCCTTATAGCCACATCACATACAGTAAAAATATAGAATGGGAAAGCCAAACCATTTGCCAATAAATGAGTGCCAAGGATGGCATTAAAGCTGTTGTGAGGTCCCACACCTATAAACGCAATTGATGCTCCCTTTCTACAAAATATTGATTAAAAAAATAAAAGTCTTACAGAAAAATCTGTACATTAATTAATGACTCAATATTAGATTCGAAACATAAACTGTAAACTTTTCCTTGGAGAACTAGCCTTTGCTTCAGCAAAGGTACACTTAATTTTAAGCAATGGAAAAATTTAAATTATTTAAAGTTTGCTTAAAATTAAACACCTTGCTGGTCTAGCCAGTTATTTCTATTTGTTGCTGTAAAGAACTGTTCCATCAATTCTCTAAAAGATACGTAATTCAGAAACTTCAGAAAGTCTGGGGTTTCTTGTAGAGCTTCTGCATATACATTTACAGTAGTCAATTTTTTGCATATGTTAAGAAACAGCATGAGTATTACTAGAAAGAACCACAAATTTATTTTTATTCCTTCAGCTAAGCCACAAATAAATGACTCTTGAAAACAAACCAAATACTATTTAGTAACGGCAATGTAAAGGGCACGGACTTACTTTATTTAGATATAAATTATTAAAGTAAATGATTATTTGCTGTGATATCCATTATATCATCTTGGAAAAAAAAAGCAAATCTGAGAAGAAGTTTTCTTGCTGTTCTTCAAGGAGCACTCAATCTTCTTTTTCAATTTATTTAATAATTTGTCATAGAACAGTTAACTATAAGCTTACAAATGCTGTGTCAGCATGCTTCTTCCTATTGGGCAAACAACTTCAAAACCTAATTTGTTTGTGTTATTGGTCTTACTAAATATTAGTCTTTCCAAGTCTGGTTTATACAATTCATGTTAACTATGCCAACACTCTGATTTTGTTCTGAAGTATTCCACAACAAGCTGATATTATACAATACAAGCCCAAGAGCTCGCTGATCCAGTTTACTGAGTATACTTAGTGTATTTTGCTACTGATAAATCAATAAAATCATGTTGTAATCTACAAACTTCCATCTTTGTGAAGCAGTTATAAGCAAACTGTAAATGAACATACAGGTCAAAAACTGGGATGCTGTGATTATGTTGACTATGAAAACATTTGACTTTCATAGAATACATTTTAGTATTTGAGAGAACGAAGTTTCAGCACTGCTTATACTTTCGTGAAAGGCTGAGAAGATAAATATTCAAATGATGATAAATATTTGTGTTTATATTGTAACTACACATACTTTAAGAAAACAATATCTGCACTGTGATCCACAATTTACAGAGGTTAAGTAAATGTAAACCATAGCTACACAAAGAAAATAAATACTTGACTTAGATTGTACGCTCAGTTTTGCATTCTTCATCCACGTGAAACTCCCCACAGTCAACGGGTATCTCGGGTGTGCAAAGAATGCAGGAAACCCTTATCCTTCATTCTCTTTGATTGGGAATTTTGTCTCCATTATGTTAAGTATGCCACTGAACATAATCCTGGCATTAATCATAAACTGTCAGATGCTAAAGGTGTCACTATAATTTACGATATACAAAATACCCATGAGAATGATATCCCATAATCTGCTCTGGCAATATCACACATTGTAACCGTATGAGACTTTTGGTACTGATACCATAAACTTCTCTCTACTAAGGGCCATCTTCAAATGAAAACAAGATATTATGAATCATTAGTAGTTTCAGCTGCAGCAATTCTAAACATCATCAAATCTGTCTTTCAGGACTCCAGTATTAGGAATTGGATGTGCAGCTCCGAGTGTGCTCTGCACTAATGCATTCCTCCTCCAGACTGCACAGAGAGCACGGCAGCACCTTAGGATACAATTAGCAACAAGCAGTTTAAGGAGAAGAGTGCTCCTAAACTAGCCAAATAGATATTTTGTTCTTTTTTCTTTTCTTTTTTTCCCCTGCAAATCTCAAGCCCTCATTTTAAATGTCTTGCTCCAATCTGTTCAGAGGTCCTCAAGCTGCCCTTCTCTAACACTAACCTGAGGCCACTTTGTATCTTTTCAGTTGACAAAGATAATATCAGTGCTACTACTTCTCCCATAAAAAAACAAGTATAAGAAGTTATACAGAGAATCAGCAAGAGCATTTAGTCAAGCTAAGGAAAACTTGATTTTCACCCACATCTGCCACTTCTCAGGAGAGCTGTACAGACCAGGGTTGAAGAGTCTTCTCTACTTCTCTTTCTGAAGCTAAGAATTTCTACAGAAGAAACATCTGAAGTGTTACTAGACCCAAAGATGTGATTTTGTGGATAGTGATCGAGGGCGCTCACCTGGAAAATGGATTTTCTGATACTGGTTCTATATTTATGTCCAATAGGCATTGGATAAAACTAAGAAAAAGCCCTAAAGGAAAGTATGAGAACTAGATCTTGCTCCTCAGAGATGAGTAGCCTATTCACTGCTCCCTGATCCGAGAAGCCTGAATTATTTTCTGCTATGTAGTACTACCTCAAGGAAAGCAATAGAGAGCATCCAGACCTAACCCATGCGGCTAAAACATCCCCCCCTGATATATAGGAGATCCTAATCAGAGTCTTCTCAGATGGAGGAGGAAACTCAGCTCCATTCTGTCACAACCCAGAGGAGTACCCCGGTTCCAAACAACCCCATTGAAAACTTGAGCAGAGTGGCATAGATGACAAGGAAGCTTTTGAAAGAAAACATTTGTGGTCATGCTGCTCTGAGCGGATGTTGGTGCAATCAGTCACTCTGGTTCCGCATTTGTTTCTCCATTTGGGTCTCCAAGAAATCCAGGCAGAACAGATAAAAAGTTAATTATTTTGTATTTTTTTTAGTCAGAAGTTTTCTGCTGACGCTAACCCAAGTTCTCTCTTCTTTGGGCTGTAAAATTACCAGCATTTGTGGTACTAATGATGGAGGGGGGCATCGTCTCCATCACAGCCTGCAAATTCTACTTGGACTGTAATGTGAAGTACACAATTCAAAAACTGCTAAGTGAAGTACCATCCACTAAAGACAATATAATCCAATGCAGAAAATACATTTCATTACAGCTTTGCAAAAGTGATCTATTTCCTTTGGAACAGAATGAATAATAAGTTAGCCTTACCAGGGGAAACAAAATCTGTCCAGTGGTACAGAAACACAGTATACCTATAATGGTTCAGAGAATACGCCACCAGTGACTGAACTTGTTCAGCTCACCTTAGATTTGCATACTGGTTCAATGTTTTATTTCCTCCAGACCCAGAAAAATGATTTCACTCTGTATGTCGAATTTCTCTGAGGCAGCACATAACCTCACTATTTTACTCAATTCTTTTATTACAACAAACAGGTATCTCTACAAGAGTTCTTAATTCATCATTTCACCACGCATATTAGTACAGTCTGAGATGAATTTTTCTGAGAGCAGGCTCTGGTGTTAGCACAGAATTCCAAGTATTTAAATAAATTCTGACCTTACCATGTACTGTTTTTGGTTAGATCACACATGATTCTCTTCATACATTTCAATTAGTCTTAATTCCTCACCAAATTCCTAAAGCAGGTTACTTGCAAGCCTATTGCCCCTAGATCAAATAAATTCACACTTCCCATTACTATTACTCTAGTTAATGGTAATATTTTCATATATGATATGATGTGATTGTTACTAGATTTTGTGTTTTAGTCTTTCTCACGTTCCTATTCATATCTTGCATGCCAAAGAAACTTTGCATCGGCTCTGCTGCACTCCGCAGAATTCTTCAAGGTATGTGGTAGTTCTGCGTGTCTGGGAATCTTCCATCTGGCTAGTGTAGCTTTCCTAAACACCATAAAACCCCGCCTGTGGAGATTGTGTATCTCTTACGGGCCCCACGGAGCTTATAATCTGCTTTTAATCATTGCACAAGGAAGCCAGCACATCAGTCCTCATCAAGCATTTTTTTCCATGTTGAATCTCCTTTAAAAACTTTTGATCCAGTTCTGAAAGTTCAGAACTATTGCTAATTTTCATTGGTATCCTAGACTGCTACAAGAGCTGTCTTCCTCAACTCTCTGTTCCCTTCCATACAATCCTCATGACCATCAACTTCCGTGCTTTGCCTGCACTCGCTTGTCTTTCGAATGTACCCACCAGCATCTGTTTTTCAGTAAACTATAGGTCATATTCTTAACTGGGACAAATGAATGCAACTCAGTGAGACTGAGATAAGCCAATTTGCTGTAACTCAGAAACTAGCTCTACAGATACATTCTTCGACAAGTCACTAGAACTTACTTTACATTTCAAAATGCCAGCACCAATTAAATTATTCCCTATGTGACATTAAAACATTACCAACTATTAAATCTCAGCAGAACTTTGAAGCAGCAAGCAGCACAGTGGTTTTCATTAGAAGCAAAATCACTTTTGACATCTGCTAAATTATTTACCAACACAAATCAGTGAAAAACTATTAATATCTATGAAGCTGCACTCCTAGCCTCCAGCACTTAATATGTTGATCTGACACTCAACAGAATACAGTTTTGCAAGTACAAAAAAAGCAGTCTAGTTTTAATAGGGAAGTCTGAGCATCTAAATGTAAAATGTTAATAAAGACACCAAATTGTATTTATTGTTTTTAAATATGAAAATTAAAGAAATATATCTCTAAAATCTTAAATAAAGCCAGCCAAGGCATTTGGTGGTTCCCCCCAAAAAATAGCTTTAAGTCCTGGTGAATGTAAAACTTGTTTCTTTTGTGCAGTGCTCTGCCTGCAATTTCTAATTAATAAACTCCACTCTTACCCACAAGGAGTGACTCAGAGCATACAAGCATTCAATTCCATATATGTAGGTATGATTTTAAATGGGAAATAACTAGTTAAAAACATTTGCATGTTGCAAAGAGGCTCAGTTAGTATAATAATTCAAAAATCCATGAATAGCTGCCCTGTACTGAACACAATCTGCACACTAAAGATATCACGTTTGCAGTTAAAAATCTCCAGACTTTAGACCCATACATTAAGATACTTATTTCACTCTTTTCTGAGACGCTGACCTGTATCCTCATTTAACAATGAACACCACATCTTTATGTTATTAAATCTTTGTTTTGATCTATTAGTATTCACCAAAGTGCCATTTTATACAACCTCACACTGAATAGACAAGGCTGGAGGTAACCATCTGCAGCTTTAGAGTCTGCGTTTGAATTGATGAAAAGAGCTTTGTGTTTTCATTGCCAAGTTTGATTCTTCCAGTCATTAGACATTCCCCTCAGATCACATCAATGAAGCGGACTCTCTTACACCCACGTGTTAAATTCTCTTCTCCTCATGGTTTCCTTTACCAGCTATACTCCAGAAAGGCTACTGGGTTTTAGTCACATTCTTCTCACAGCTGTGTTAAAAAAGAGCATCAGAGCGTCTTCCCAAAATCCATATGTGTATCTGGTCAGTCCCATGTTGGAGGGTCACCTCACATTGTGGTGTGATTATTCAAATTCTCATTCTTGTTCTTGAACTGCACTGCTCGGATCACTCTGGGAAAGATTAGACCCTCAGCCAGCACTGGAGAACATCTTGGACATTGATGTGAAACACATACAGCTCGTGTACTTGAAAGGCAGATTAGATTTAGTTGCAGAAGAGGGGGACTCTAGCCACTTAATAAATGATTTCTTCTTATTTCTTTCCAATTTTTGTATTCTTTTCAACGGCATCAAATGCTGTTTATTTTTGTTGTGTTGACTTATTTATCAGCATCAGCTAAGGAACAAAACAGTGAGCAACTACGAAAGCAGAGAAAGCATGTTCAGAAATGCTGGAGGGAAATCCAGGACTACCCAAAAAAAAGGTGTGTTCCTGTAACAATGAAAGTGAGGCAGCACAAAAATCCCACCTTAAGAAGTAAAGCAAATGGTTTTAAGGGTAATATTTCTTTTACGAGAGATAGCAATTTCCTTTGATAAAACTATCTGCTTATTAAGAAGACTGCTTAGTTTTCTTTTGTATTCAATTTACTGAAGTACTTTATCCAAATCTGTAACTCTCCTGATTTCCTCCTCAAAAGAAAAAAAAAACAAAATAAAAAAGGTGTCTTTAATGAACAGTTAAGGACAAAGGAAGTAAGAATTTGTGTTTTACACCACTTACATATTTGCTTTGTTCATAGTAAGAACCACCTTGACAAAGTGCATAAGCAGCATATTTCTCACCATTTATGCTTATATTCATACCTGTATATTTTGGTATTGCAACATTACTTTGTGGATATGTGTTTACTTTTAGAGAATTAAATAGAAATTGTACATGTGCAGCCTACACTGCCACTTTACACAGCTGTGCAAGTGTGCAAGTGTGACTGTGCTCGTGTGCAGAGAGCTACGCCTTACTGAGCTGGAATCATTAAACTGCGAGAAAAAATAGAAGCCTTCAACAGACAAATTGCATTAAAATTCACCCCAACTGCAAAGCGGTTGCAGAAAAATAGAACATTTGCTGGAAAAAAGCACATCAAAAGTGGCCTCAACCTCTACTGATAATTGGCTACTATTGATTTGGTATTACATTATAACCTCCTCTGATTTTACTGACATCAGTAGCCACTCCTTAATCCCAAAGGTTCCAGCAGGAAGGACAGTTTTAAAATGTCTTGCTTCCTCTGTGGCAGAGGCATTAATAAATTCACAGGCTCTTCCAGCCACCTTCTCCAGGTCAGCCCCTTTTCCCTAATGGGGCTGCACCAGCTGGCTCCTGGCTGCTCAGGCAGGACAAACTTGCAAAGGGCTTGTGGCGCCAAGCCAACACTCCTGGTGAATTCTACACCACTGTCCTAATTCTTTGTTTGTAACCATGAATTAGAAGCATTAATCAAATATAGAAAATTATAGTCACAGCCATTCTACAAGTATAGGTTAAAAACCTTAAGTATTGCACAGACCATCATATTCTTATTGAATAAATATGTGCTGTGTTATGTACATGTATTTATTTACATACTCTGCACAGTTAAAATGTGTATTTGCTACATAAACTAGAATAGTGCTTTCTTAAAAGTCTAATATATATCTTGTTAATGTTTCAAAATCAAAATAGATTAAAAAAAAATCTGCGTGGTCACTCTCTATGCTCAACATTTTCTGTTACCCACTACCACCCTTGCTAGGATGGCAAATCATCGTCACAGGCAAGAGAACACATTCACAACTTATAAACCACTCTGTAGTGAGCCCGTATGAGATTTCACCCTACTTCAGTATAAACAGAATTTTACTATATCCAAGTTCTCTATAAGCAGATTCCAATATATCCCCCTTCTGGTTCACAGCTGCTGTTTCATGCGAGATAGGATCCAGAAATTTTTCAGATGCTTTGTGTCCTGACAGAAAACACAAGACCACTATTCTGACTTGGGTCTCACATTTAGAAAACAACAATTGCAGGTGGGTACACCAACGGTTGATATGATGGCAATGCTGTGGAGAAATTACACCTCTGTTTCAAGCTCCGTATATGGCGCTGAATGCAAAAGCTGAAGTTTTTAAGAACATTAAAAAATTCTTTAGTATTGCCACAGAACAGATCAGCAAAGGCATAGCAAACATCAGTAAATTACGTGGTACAACGACACTAAGTACATCCTTTTCAACATTATTTTAATTATTCTAAATATGGTCTTTCTTAATGAAGCTCATAACTATTTTCCTCTTCTGATTTTTAACTGGTGCTAAATTTTTCAGATATTTTAATGAATAATACTAAGAAACTACTTTATATAGCTGCTAAAAACACTTCCCTTGTGTCAGACTTCAATTCCACTTCATCATTTAATAGAAGTCAAGGAAACAGATGTTTTAGAACCCTATTTAGGTTATGAACCATAGTGGTACATTTCAAATTACAGTAAGCATCTGCTTAAGACAGTGTTAATAATTAATCCTACTATAATTAATACCAAGAAGCCTTTCCATTGACAGGTTTATAAATTGTCAGTTCCTTTTTGAAATGTAGAACATCCTACATCTTCGAAAGAAAAAGCTAAGCTACCAAATGAGTTCCTGCCTAATTGCCAAACACTGATTTGTATGAAGCGATAGAGGTTACAAAGAAACGGGGAATTCTCAGCCCTGTTTCCCTGCTGATGAGTACGAACTGTCTGCGTAGCTCTCCCAGAGGTGTCAGAGGAATCTCTATAGTGTCACACAAGGGTTCTTAGCTCAGAGTAAACACACTTTCCACAAACTCAGCTGCTTAATCTGTTTGCAGGTTGAATTATAAGATGGGGGTGGATGACTCTGGGTGCTGGGAAGACGCACAGAGCATTTCCACAGTTTCTTGGCAAAAAGGGCATGCTATTGTCATCAAAAGACTTCACCCAATTGTTTGATTTTGCTATAGGCTCAGTGGTCTGTTCTTAGCAATAATGAAAACTAACCCGGCCAAAATTTTCCCAAGTAGCTGAGCATGTTAAATTGCATAAATTCTTTTTGCTACAGGAGTGCATCACTACTGCTTTAATTCAGGTTGTGGCTGCATTTCTGCTCTAGGCACTCTAGTTACAAGGGATTAAACAGGACTGTTTCACTAAAAAAATCCAAACCAAACCAAAAAACACCAACCTTCACTTAGATATCTATGGTTAGGAGGTGTTTATAAATAAAATGAAATAACAACTTTAAACAGTGTATAGAAAGGTTTAGCCAATATTCTCTTCTACATGCTTTCATTAATTTTCATAAGTTTATTTTCATCAAGCATGTACCTGCTGAAGTTTCAAATATATCTAAGAGTTCAGAATGAAGATTTGAATGATTCTCAAACAATCACTGGAGGCTTTAAAGAGAGGGCTGAAAACCTATATCATATATATGATATCTATCTGTGTATAAATTATAGTTTATGTAGTTAGTTATAAATTTAAAAATAAAAAAAATAAATTATATAATTTTTTAAATAGAAGAACTCATCATGCATTTTTTTAAGCAGGAAGAACTCTTATTAGGTCCTTGCAATATATTATAAATCAATTTCTAGCTACTCTGGAAATATGCTGCAAACATTAAAGTTGAAGACAAATACAGACTGACGGAAAAATCTGCATCAATTTAGCATCAACCACCTTGGAAGGGTGTGAGAGGCCTATTTTTCAGCTGATCAATGTAACTCAGAGATGAGATATGTCATCCTGTGAAGAGGCTCTACCTACATGTCTATGTCCCAGCAATCAGACTTCCAAAGGCTTATGTGCTAGCAGTAACAACCATGACAATAAGGGCATCAGCAGAGATGAACTTCAGGTTTTGGAGTTCAGTAACATTTTAACAGGGAATCTTACTATAGGAAAAATAATAAAGTCCCCATTCACCAATTCAGAGACTTCCTGTTGCTTTCAGTGAGATTTTTAAGCCAACCCTAAAGAACTTCATCAGCATTTACCATGGCATAGAACCTGCCAGATGTGTAAGAGACAAAAATAAGAACCTTAATATGCTACCATGCAATTATAAAAGTGAATAATCTGTTGCCACAGGATTGACATGGGGAAGAGCACAGTGAAAACCATTCATGTGACATGGAAACATTCTCTGTGCCTCACATATACAGAAAGCAGCTTCCATAACAGTAATGACAGGCACACTGACTCGTGTCATACTATAAAATTGTTAAAATTAGCAGCTCCACACTGAGTAGGGAACAAGCTGCGTGGCTGACAAAGAAGGAATTCTTTTAAAAGATCTTTTCTAAGTCCTGTGACACTTTCAGTCATAAACAAAATACAGAAGAAACAACATTTGATTTAGTTTTCAACTGCAGTTTTTCTTGAAAGAAGGCAAGTGACTTACTTCTGAACTTTTATATTGGCCTCCTGTGAAGCTTCCAGGGCTTTCTGGAGCTTCAGCTCTGTGTCCTTTTGCTCTGACCGAGCTTGCTGCAGCTGAGCTGCCAGATCTTCAATCTGGCGATAGGTAAGGGTCACAACAACCTCCTTGCCCTCCAGTCCACCTTCCGAAGTACCGAAAGTACAGTTAAGCCGGTCCTTCATACTCATTCCTTCAGGCAAAGACTTGTATAAGCTGGGAAAACAAAATCACACATGTTAAATTTCAGTCTAAGGCTGAGCTGCAAGTATACTACGCTCAGTTTAATTACTATTTTTAATACTTTCATATATGGATCCACATGCACTAATACCAAAGGACGTTTTATTTCAAAAGTGATAGAAAACAAAAAGAAGATCCTGTTTCCACAAAGCTGTTCTAGAAGTATGCAACAACTATAAGAATTTTAAAAAGTCAAAAATCTACTCAACAAAATGTTGAAAGGTAATGTTCTTCAGCTGTAGCATCCTCCCAATCACCTTTGAGCTACAGCAAAAACTTGTTAGTGTGATCTACATGAAGTGGAATTAACCAGTGTAAGTTACTTACGTGTTATTTACTCAGTTTACATAGGACTCTCTTTTAGCAAGCAGACTCATGAGCTACAGGGGATTTATTTGCAAAATTGCAGATTTTTCTATAAAATGAAAGGAATAAAAATGCTACAATGCAAAAAATAAAATAATTAAATCAGCAGGCTTACTTAGAAATATGAATGATTTCCACATGCTAAACAACGCTGACAGTCCTTGGTTAATATTTTTGTGAGAGGAGACTTTAAATATTTCTTGATGCTGGTTGAAATAAGCTACTAACACATGTATTAGAATATACATTGACTTAAATAGCCTCTCTATAGTAGACAGAAATAGGTAACCTGTCAGCATCAGGGTTTTATCACAGGACATTTCAAGATCCACAGTGTCCACCAGAATTTCTCACAAGGTCCTTTCTGACCCACTGTTTTGGCTTCACTCAGGCAAAAAGGACATGTTTATCACCCATTTCACTCCGAAGTGTCATGAATGTAGATTCAACCCATTTAGTTTTATACATGATTTTGAGGTATATTCATAGACAGACCCATTGACACAGCAAAAAAATAATATTCTTTCATTGTACAAGCCAGAACACAGTACTGATGCTTTGGATTTGTGTGCCATAAAGTTCTGCACAAATCAAAGACAGATCAGAAATTAAAAATGAAACTGAATAGAGTATTAAGGCAATAGTTTCATGAAGCTAAAATAAATAAATACTACAAGAACAGCTAAGGAAAATAAGCAAAAAGAAGGCTATCAGACAGGTTAACTATAAATAATGAGAAGAATTTGAAAAAAGGAGAATAAAGAAGAAGATGTTGCATCAGGTAAAAAATTCTCAGTGAAGCCTGTTGACCGTGGAATTATTTCCCAAGGAATCAGTAGGTAGCCAGTTGTTTCAGATATTAAGGTGCAGTGGTAGAAATCACATTAATAGCCGATTACTAGGGGAGGAGCCTGCACCAGCAAGCTCTCCAATGGAACTAGCAGCAATTGCTTCCCATGCCTTCATAGCCATAATTCATTGGTGAATTTTACACTAGCAGAAAATGACACTGGTAGTAGAAGAAATTCATGGAAGACACTTATAACAGAAGTGATGGGAACAGGAAATCATAATGAGAAGTGTTTTTAGATAAGTAATTGAAATAACTTCAAAACAACTTCATGAACATAAGAAGCTGTTGCTGTATTGATGACTATGACTTGAGACCATTCCTCTGAGTGATGACCATGCAAATATTAAACATTATTTCAGTGTGGATTTCCAGTAGCAGTGCACACAGATTACAATACTCAAGACAGTCTGCATGACAGCTGCTAGTATGCAATAGCATATTTTCTTCCTTTTCAGTTTATTAAGGTTTTTGTATGGAAAACATCCTTCATTCTGGCAGCCCATAGAGGAAAATCATATACAAACTAAAATATAATATACAAGGACAAGCAAAATGTGGATGAAACTAATAGAAATCCAGAAGCTAAAAGGTCAGAGTGCTGATATATCATTACCGCCTACTACCTGCGGTTGTCTGAAAATAATGTGAAGAACCTTTTCAATTAAATGAAGACATATTGAAAATATAAATATTTATAAAGAGACATTAAAATCCCTAGAACAGACTCATTAAAAACAAAATTACTCCAACAGTTGCACATAAAATTTACTGACTGAAGTTCAACCATGGTTGAGCACTGATCACCATGGAAAAATACAAAGGTATGCAAATAATGCTGAAAGCAGGTTACTGGAATACCACTGCTGCCAGCTTCCTAAACACTTGGCACAAAATTAAAATAAAAAAAAGACAGAGGAGAAACTAAACTGTTCAGTGAATATATAAGCCCTTGATTAAAAAAAAAAAAAAGAAGACAGCCTAAATATAACAACTTGTTCACACCAGCTGAGAGGTTTTTTTTCCAGAATATATGAAAAATATAGCAATTTATTTGGTTTCTAAAATATTGGCCCTATGTGTCTACAACTTGGCTCCTTCTCAAACACTGGCCATGGACAATATAATATGCAATACACTATTTTATGTTTTACCTCGTAATGATTGCATCTGAATGATCAATAGATTCTGACATGTATATGTTTTGTAGTCAGTGTGATTCCTCCAGCTAAAGGCATGGTGGTTGATAGATCATAGAATTACAGAATGGTTTGGGTTGGAAGGCATCTTAAAGATCATCTAGTTCCAAACCCTCTGCCGTGGGTAGGGACAAGCATGCAGTTGGCAGACATCCATCTAGCAATACGTGCTTTGCTAAAATACTTTTATTTAGTCCCTTTTGATACTTCTTAATTTGAAATTCATTCATTAATGTCCCAAAGATTATTTCTTCAAATAGACAAAAAATAAACATTTTGTGCCTGAAGAATGGGTCACGTAAGCATGCAAACAGTTCCTTGATTTAAGTAATTCACATGTTCTTTATAGTAAGTCTCTTGCTCTACTACAGAAGCATGGCACCTTTATTGCTCTAGCTTGGGTCTGAAAGCTTCAAGGGCCCACCTTAACTACGTCTGGATAGAAGAAAAAGTGACAAGTGATGATGTCACTTATGCAGTTCCTGCAGATAGCAAGAGGTTTCCTCAGCCCCCAAAGTCCAAGCAGTTTTAAGTCTGCTAAAAAATGCGACCAGTTGTAATTACTCCTGGAGGGACTTGACTTTGCCTAAAAATCAACTGTATGAAGCACTGCTCTTGCAACATTTCTCTCCTTGCCAGGTCTACTTTTGCTGCAAGGTGGGAAAAGATTTTCTACTTGACGCAACTAGTGAACAACACAGAGAAACCTTCCAGAGAAAAGGAACAAAAACCATCAGCAAAACTCAAACATTCCCTATGCATCCTCTTGTCTCCCCCCCAGTGATAAACATATTCAATGTTTCCAAAGACCTGTAGGTCTGACCTTGTTTTTCAGCACAAATGTTTCTGACACTCAAGTTCTGGAGACCTCTCAGACTTCAGCCTGCCCTCAGGATGGTTTTTAAGAGGGTCCCTTCATACTGCTGAGTGCACTCAAGGATCAGGCAGCATTGACACCTTGAAAATACTACCTCAAAGGTGCTCTTAGGAAACACTGCAATAAGGAGATACTAAAAAAAAAAAAAAAAAAGACCATAAGACCTAGAATGACTTTGATATTTTACTGTAAAGCAAAGGATATAAAATGGTCAAGTTTGCATTACACGTGAGTCAGAAGCCTGACAGCTGGTAGACTGGTAACTAGATGGCATTGCCCTACCATAGACAAATATTTTACTAGCCTTCCTTCCTCTGTAATTACATGAGTTATGAGGACTGTGTTTTCTCTTCAGTACAACCACCCCAACATCTCTCATTAATTTAACTGAAGGCAGCAGCTGCGTTAGACTCTGTGGCATGCAGGCCCCAGACCATGTTATATAACAGTAGTGAATGTTGTGCATAGTGCAGGGTATGTTCTTTGCACTGTGACAGTCCACCTCACAGTGTTGCTGTCTTGTGTGTGGCGTACCCATACAATCTTAGCCCAGAATGAGCTCAAGCATCCCCTTTATTGTATATTCTTTCATCAAACCCAATGATAAGCATTTGTTGAACAGCATCTACTACTGATTTTCTTCTCTGTGGTACTATAACCTTAGGATTTTACAGGATGCACATCCATACCATCCAAATTTTGGATGTGAACACAGGTCTACAGTGAGCAGCAGGCTGAGTTTCAGCCTTCTCTCCTGAAACAGCCTAGAAAAACCTGTGATGTGTACAAGGGTCCAAACAATCCAAACATTAGATGATTCAAGCACAGGTTCATTAACAACAGTAAAAGCTTGAATTGACTATCATCCATCTTATAACTTCCATTTTTCAACAGAAACAAACATGGTTTTTCTCCTTGGGGTTCAGTTTCCTCATCTTTAAAAAAGAGCAATCACAATACTACCTTTGCAAGGTACTCCGATCCTCACTACTAAAAAGAGACCCAACACTGTCAGAAGAGCTGTTAAGTGCAGCACAGTTGGAATTTAGGACAAAACTAAACCCATACAGTCTTTTGATGATGCCAAGTGCAAATGTTTTCTTTTGGACCTCATTTTCACTCTCCAGGACCACTGCAGTACTCAGACAATTCCTCTGTGACTAGATGGGGAGAGGTAATAAGGACACATGGCAAGAGATTTAATCATCTGAGTCTTTCTTGAAATTGAAGGACAAGCTCTCAACAAGAAATAATCGGAAACCATACCTCCATTACAAACCCTTCATTTACACAGTTGCACAGTAAACAAATGTTTCCAGTTCACTTCATGCAGCCACTGGGCAAATCGTTCAGATAGCACAGACTCACACGACACTCATATACACAAGACATCCAGCACCACCTATGATTCCTCACATTCACCACATCATCAAATCATCCAAGACCCACATAAAAATATAATAGTTCCTGGATTAATAATATTTGATTGAAACAGAGCAAAACATACATGATACTGACGAGTAGAAGGAAGTGGTTTTGATTTGTGCAGCTGTGGTACAATCTCCTACAGCCAGATCCGCAGATCTTAGGTCGTAGCTAAGAAATGAACCTGATTTTCCTGAGCACGACACACCTGCAGCTGGTGTGTCTGTTATCTCTAATTGATTAATTAGAGTCTGGAAGTTGATAATTTAGCATTAGCTTTTTTCACACATACATCAACTCTGAGATATAGTGCAGCTGACTTTACAGAAGAGACTACTGTAGATTTTATGTTTTAATCTTGAATATTACTTTATACATGTTGATACTAATTACACATCTTCATGGTTCCACCATGTGCCTGTGTTAATTGCAGGATGCAGAGTCACAGGCTCTCAAATTACTTCCATGAACTAGGGAATTCTGTTTTCAGTATAACAGAAAATACTGTGGAAACTCTTCATAGTTTTACAAGACTACATGTTATTTCTTGAACCAAATTTGCTGTAAAATGTTCCTGTTGTTGACAGGGAATCGGCTATATTAGCATATTCTAGCTAAGTATTCACAGAGTGCAACTATCCAGCCTTGAAGGCTTCCTTCTAACTAAGTAAAGTTAATCTGAAATTTTAAAAATAATTTTATTTTATTTTATACAGTGTTTCTTTATATTTTGGGCCCCTCAGTACAAGAAGGACATTAAGGTGCTGGAGCATGTCCAGAGAAGAGCAAGGAGGCTGGTGAAGGCGCTGGAGAACAGGTCCTGTGTACAGCGGCTGAGGGAACTGGGGCTGTTTAGCTTAGAGAAAAGGAGTCTGAGGGGAGACCTCACCATTGTCTACAACTGCCTGAAGGAGGTTGTGGTGAGGTGGGTGCTGGTCTCTTCTCACAAGTGACAAGCAATAGGACGAGAATAAATGGCCATAAGTTGCACCATGGGAGGTTCAGATTAGATACCAGGAAAAATTTCTTCACTGAAAGTCAGGCACTGGAACAGCTGCCTGGGAAGGTGGTTGAGTCGCCATCCCTGGAGGTGTTTAAAAGGCGGGTAGATGAGTTTCTTAGGGACATGGTTTAATAAGGGAACAGGTACGGTTGGACCTGATGATCTTGGAGGTCTTTTCCAACCAGATGATTCTATGATTCTATCATACTAGAAGTTACAAGAAAGAATTTTGCTATCTTGTATCTGTTCTTTATTGCCAATTCATATGCTTTGGCCATTCTTAAATATTTGCCAATGGCTTTAGCTAACAAAATAACTTTAACTCAGTGTTTGTAATACTGTAGCTATTCCCTACAGTAACAGATTGTTCAGGTAACACTGCAAATATGGAGGGTACCTTATCTATTAATCGAAGACAGAACTGGCATGAAGTCATCATGAGTGACCTCAGTATTTGCATATAAAGGATGCTTAAGATGGTGTCAGCAACTCCATGTTTTACTATGTATCACAACCACTTGGCCATTTTTCCCAGGAAGCATGAGCATCGCAGCTGGGACAGAGTAGATCCGGGCAGCAGGCAGAGAGGAGGGGCACAGCTGGCTTGAAGACAAGAGGTATTTTCACCTTTCCAGTCCCCAGGCTGAACTGGCAGCCCCTTCGCCTCTCTGCTGGCTGCTCGAGGTCACTCAGTTGACATGGATCACTGAAGGGGTGTGTACGTGGGTGGTGTGGAGTCAGCGACTCTGGCTTAGGGCCACCAGGGAAATTGCCTATGTCAGGGATTTGCAGAAACACAGACATGGTGGAAAAGAGATGGAGTATCTTGTCCTAAAGGTCATAGGGGTTTATTTTTTTACACCTTGAGTACATTTTTGCCAACACCAGTTTTAAGAACAGTGCACCTTTTTCCTCAGAGTTAAACTTAATTAAGAAAGCAGTAACTGTTCGTGCACTAAAACAATGGAGCTGCTGGTATATCAACTAAACCAGGTAGAAAACAGATGCAGAATGTATTACTTTTTTCCTTTTTTTTCTTTTTTTAAAATGATCCTTGCCAAGAGCTTCATTCTGAACAGTACATGGAACCTGGAGTATTATGGCATAGATGAACATCAGGACTTCTGAGTAGCTGATTCAGGATCAACTCCTACCTCTCCACACAAATACCTACCAACCTGGTTTGGACTGCAACCTCTTCAGCTACCATGAACCTGACAGAACACAGCAGATCGTTGGCTTGAACCTTTCCTCTCCAAAATGTCAACCACGGAAATCTTACCTGAAGACACAATGGTCAGCCATTTCTGCTAGGAGGCTTAAATGACATCTCCTGTCACCGTAGCTTGAATTTAGATTTGCCTCCATAACTAACAAAATTTAAAAGAGATTTTTATGTTGGAAATTATGGATGAAATTAAGGCTAATTTGGCTCCATTTGCAGCTTCTCACTGGTAAGGATAATGGTTTCTGACTTTCATTTTATATGAGTACTGCAACATTTCAGATGAAACAAATAAGAATCTTGACCCTGAAATCTGAACCAGCCAGTGAAGTGTCCACTCAGTGCAAAGGGGTACTTCATATATACATCCATATTTACATCTATATAAAATAAATCTAATACTACTGATACATATCATAATGCAGGCATCAGAATCACTTGAACACAAGCTCAATGTAATGACTATCTGCTGTTGACTTTTATTTTTGTCTCCAGGGAATAATGTTTACTTTCCTTTAAAATTTATATGAGTCATTTTGTTATGTGCCTTTTTTTAATTAGTCTGAAGGAAACAGTCATTTGAGAAAGAGAGCGGAAATCAATTCTGATTCGATACTGATAGCTACTGTGCGATGTAAGCTGTGTGTTCTTTCTAATTAAATGTAAACATGTGCAGTTCTAAAGTCCAGGAGTGATGACAACAACTACTAGAAAGGATTGCTTAAGCACCGGTCAACTGATTCTTGTGAACCTTTTGTTCATACCGTAGGTGAGCTTGTGCAATCTGTTGCAGGGTGAACACCAGTTGTAACTGACTTGATTTTAGGTCATCTTCAGAGAAAAGACTTGACAAGAATGTGGAGCACTCTGTAATACCTCCAGTTACCCATTAACTATGTCCTTCTGATAGCTAATCAATAGCACTGCATGGAGCCAAACACACTGCACTGAACTGCCCCTCTTCCAAAAGCCAAGTTTTGGTAAATATTTAATGGCAGTAAAGGTGTTTTGACTCTTATCAAACTGATACGTTAAAGAACTCTTGAAAGAAACTTTATCTTGCGTCTCTCTGCATAAATAGTTTGTTCAGTTACAATTTTAGTCTTATGCAAAACCACTTAATTTAATGATTTAATGCTTTTAAATCAAGGCTTTGGACAGAGAAAATGTAGTTCCAATCAACATGTCACAAAATAAAGAAAAATCAAAGTTTATTTCCTTGATAAAATGCCAACTAGAAATATACATCAAGGAGCCCAGCCCTTTATACTGTAGTAGTAAATACTGCACCAGACTCACTCAAAACCTGTTATACAAGTGCACATTTGAGATTTTCTTACAAGGCTTCAGTTTCCATAGAATTCTTAGCTCTCACTCACATCAAAATGGTGTAGGATTTTTAGTCTCTTTTCAGCATAGAGAAAAACAACTCTAAACCAGCTATACTCAGATCCAGACTCCTTTCGTTCCCATGCAGTGAACATTCCCAATGTCGAGTGGATACATTCTCAGCTAACGAGTTTTATTAAGATTTTTTTCCATTTTTGGTGCAAAGCAGCTTATCTTCATCACTAAACAGAGAAACACTTTTATCCTGATCCTTTCACATCTAGTGCATGCACCCCTCTCCTGCAGTCAGGTAGGACTCAAATGTCTCTTTAGAGACTTAGATAGGCTTATTCCATGCCTCTGTGCTAATGTCACAGGATGGAGAAGTCTCCTGACCTCCTTCCCCAGGACAGTATTTCAGCTTCTCTGCATTATCCAACTTCAGTATGAGCCTATGTATTTTGAAGAAACTGATTCAGCAGTGGATCCAAGCTTTTTCTTGGAAAATAATCTGGGAATAAAACATTGATAGCATTTCAGTTTCCAAAATATGAATCACCATAAATGTTTTCCGAGAAGTATAAGCATTATTTTTTTCCCCCAGTGTTTAAATGGCCCCTTTAGTGCTCTTGATGGCATTCAATAGATTTCAAAAATAAAGATCAGAGAAATAATTCCTAAACACTGGCATAGATAAAGTGAACAACCTGGAATTTTCAAATCACTAGTAACTGGCTCTGATGAAAACAGTACTAATTAAAATCATAAAGGCACATAAATGAATCAAGCAGTAGAGCGCATGGCACCATTCAGGAATGACTGGCTTAAGAAAGTCTGTTACTAATATCCCCAGATACTTGTACTTAATACAATGTTATCTTTATAAATCAGACATGATCATGAATTTTATGGCTCTCTTGATTTGCTATTGTGATCACTTGGCTTCCCCACTGAACCAGAAAAGCAACATACAAAGCTGTTTTGGACCCAGGGCTGGAAGCCAGCCCTGCTTTCCAGCATGGCCAGGAACATCCAGCTGAGTAGATGGAAGAGAAGAGTCTCTCCAGGAGAAGGCAATTAAAAGAAACACAAAGAATTGAAATGTGTTTCAAAGACAGAATAACTAAATACACATGGAATTTGAGAGAGGGGTGATCTCATGGATGAGCTGAATAGCGCTAAAGCTAGAAACCATCAGTGTGATTGACCTGGGAATGGAATTCAAGTAGGGCTCTGCCCTCTTGTCATTTCTTTCTTGTTGAATGTTTCAAGCAGGTTAAAAATCTTCAGATGATTTAAAAAGATGTTTAATTATACCAATTTTTTTAACTTACGGATACTTCCTCCCTGCCCCAGGAAAAGAACACAGAGAGTATTTGAACAGTTTTGTCTGATTATTCTCAAAGGTGTTACTGAAAAATATTAAGCAACTCTTTCTAAAGGCAAACAAGGTGTCCTTGTGCTCCAGCACATGCCCAGCTGTGGTCACCAGTGTGCCAAGAAGTCAGGTACAATGATGAGTATACCTAGTGCATCGTTTCCCTGCATTCTTGGTACTGCGCACTCTGAAATGGCAGGTGAGTCTCTAGGAGGACTACATGTGCTGCAGTCTGAAAACCTTCCTCCAGACTGGTACAGACACCTCTAATGTCAACTTTACAGCTATCACAGTTTCTCCAAAAATGCACTTGGATTGGGGATTGCTATGCAGACATACACTTAGCAAGTCACCTATAGAAAGCCATGTAAATGACACAATGGCAATGTATCCTGTTCAGTAAGCAAAGTCTTACCTAGCTGCTGCTGCCAAACCCTTTTTCATATAAATCATACAGCTCCTTGGACAGTTAAGCGCTATGAAATAAGGCAGTTAAAATGATGGCTTAAACGATAAAGGGAACGCCTGGGAAATTTAATATAGGGGAAGTCTGCTTCTCTATTGTACCAACACTTACTGAAGCAATTGGGCAGACTTGTCTGGGCCTTTCTCCTTAACATGAAACAAGGCCACATGCTGGGGGAATGATTTAGTGGATTGGGGATCAGAGCTCTGTCTTGAATCCTCTCTTCTATTTCACTTCGGTGTGGCATTTGGCAAGTCACAACATGAAAACCTCAACTTGCCATGCTGAAACTGGGAGTAAAATGCCTTTCCCTTGATTTTTGTCCTCCTTAAATTCTAAGCTTTGGGGGTCCAGGATTGCTTGTCATTACCTATGTGTGCCGCATCTGGAAACCTGAGGCCCTAATCTTCGTTCAGGTCTCAGTGTATATTATTGTTCCTGAGAAGATACAAAAGAGCTAATTAACAGTATGCATATATTGGCAATGCACATCAGCCTGGTTAACAGCAGAAAGATCCGGGTTTGGGACCTTTATGGAAAAAACACAAATTTCTCACAAGGAGGCAGTTTCTGACCCTCATTGCAGGTTCAGCCACCGTTGCCACCATGAGGTGTAGACAGCCAACAGCAGCTTTCTGTGCTTTGTTGAGCTGCTGTGAGCTGAAGATCCTTGTTACCTGAGATGTTGTTCTTGGCTTCCTCCTAGGCAAAAGGGGCCATCAGCTGGTGCCCACCGACTGGAAGCTGAATTGCACAATTGCATACCTCTTGAGAAATGAGAGATTAGACTGGCAATTGCTGGAGAAAAATCAGTGAAGAGAGAGCTCCAAAGTGCAGGGGTTGAGAAGTGGCTGAAAATGGATGCTGAATTAATTTCTGTATCCTACAGCTTTTAAATCAACTTCCCTCACCTCTCTCTTCTCTAGCACTCATGAGTTTTGACCCCTGGGTTACTGAAATAAAATCTGTAATAGAATAATACTGTCGTGCACTTCAATTTAGCCCGAGTGAAGAGGAAAACAGCAATTGTAACTTCATGAAGCAGAAGTTCACAATAAAACCTGCAGCTTTTGCTTTTTACCAGCATATCATTTCTCCATAATCAGCTTGATCATGTGAAACACTGTATCAGGAAATGTATTGGTTACACTGAACCAAAGAATTAACTATTTTCTCAGGACCTGACAAGGAAACTGAATGAGTATGAAAGCTCTTGTGAAACCTAGCCAATACCGAATTCATTACTGCTCAATTCCTTATTTATTTTTTGAACAGGACAAGATAATTATTAGTATGAATACTGCCTGCTGTGCTTAGACACATTCGATTGATATCATACTCCCCTCTGATAGGAACAGTAACATTACTTAATGGGAAGAACTGAGTTACTGTATCACAACAGTCCTCGTTCTACTGTCAAAACTGTAGAAGTGTAATAATATGTGACTCTCTTGATAAAGACAGTAGGGAAGAAGAGCCAAACAGAAGTATTCCTGTATCTCCACCAAAGACTTTAGCATAAAGTCTAGCAAACAATGTGATGTTATATGAGCCTGGATAACTTTAAGATCCCACATAGTTCAGAAGGAAAAGAAAAATAGATCAGATAATATGAACTTTGTTACCCATCTTTCTTCCAGCTTCTCTGGGTGAGGAACAAATTCAGAGGACTTCTCTGTCCTCTTTGGTGAAACTCTCCCAGTTCAATCGTCTTTAATGACAGAGGAGGTCATTAGTGCATTTCCCATTGAGGACAAGGAGAAAGCCTAGTAAAGAATGCTTTGATTTTATTTGCATCAAGAAGCCAAAGGCTGTGGCAATCAGTAGGTGCTTACACTGTTTTGGGTGTCTAGCACAACAAAATACTTGCTAGAAATCTTACTGCTTCCTCCTGATCTCTGGAAATGGAACACCAGAAGAGAAAGAGTCTAACAAAAATTGCTTTATACTTTCAAAAAGAGAGGCAAGAAGGAAAAGTTCCTTCAAGAGTAAAAGGAATCAATAAATAATCTAGACATTGGAAATTTTGACTTCAATCTTGCTTACCTCAATGACCACGGGACTGGTATGACACAAATCCTTCAGGGTAAATTTTGAATGTAATATGTGCAGAGTTTTTACAATGAGACACGTGAGATGAGAACTTATGAATCAAGCCTATGATATGCCCCTAAGTTATTTTTTCATGGACAGTCAGTGAGCGGATGTCATTCCTCTGTTTAATCAGGAGTTAAAGCGTGTACAGTAATTCCTTATTTTCACAATATTCCCTCTGACAAAGATAACAACCATAAGAATGGTTCCCAGCTGGCTAAACCTGACATACAGGTTTTGTTAATAAAAAAATGCATGACTTAATTAATGAAACGGATCTATTAAGACTGTCCCCCAATCTACCACAGTGGCCCCACCTACAACTGAACTTCACATGACCTATCTTATGCAAAAAGAATTGTAATGACTTGTACTGGAAGCTGTTATAGAGGAAAGGTTGCTATGAAGAAAAAATACGACTTGGAAATGCATACAATGCCCCTAGAGGAGAAAGCTTAGAATTTTCACTTTTACTCAATGTTTTCTTTTACAGTGAATAATTGAAATGGTTTTGCTAAACTGTGTAAAATTTATCATCAAGAGTAATTATGTTTGATCTATTAGCACCTGATACTATCTATTGTCTAAATTGCTTGCATTCAATCCATGAGTAATGTCAACAGTATTAACGTTCATTATGGAAGCATTAGTTCAGTAAAAATAATTTTTAAGTGTTCAACATTCTTGTAACCTTCCTCCAGCATAACATTCAAAGGAAACATTACTATACCAACATCTTATTGGATTTTTTTAAAGGCATGTCTTTACTTCAGTCTGCAAACTCAGGGTCTTTAGACTCACAAACAATTTACCTGTTTTGTTCTGGCAAGCATGAATCTGTAGTAATCTACTAATTTTACATTCTTTTCTGTTCCTGTCTAGCTGTCCCAACAGTAAATGGCTCTCCAAATTAATTTTCAACAACTTCGGCAGGCTCAATACCTTCTTTTCTAAATGATTTTTTTTCCCCTCAATTATAAAGAGCTGCATTATTACAAACAGAAAGAAGGGATACTGTAATATTTCTACAAAGCTATATATACATACTCATTGATTTGAACAAGACCGTCCGTTACCCCCCCCCCCCCGACCTGAACTAATACAGCAACTGGACTCACCTACCAAGAAAGCAGATGCTTTTTTTCCTCTATTGGAAACTTATCTTTATTTCAAAGGTTTCCAAATTCTTGCTGCCTTTTAGCAGAGGAAATATTAGGAACTGTTTGAGATTACATTCTCACTCAAAGCGATGAATGCCACAGTCTTCTCCAGAGTAAAAAGCTACTTCTCTTCTTGGAATAGTAACTTTACAGTAATTTAGAGGAAGCAGGAGAAACAGTTGGTCATTAAACATTAAACGTATTAATGGGGCAGTCATAGTGTATGGTTTGTTTGGAAAAAGCAGTTCTGTACCTGCATTTTAGAAGGACTGCTGCAATACAATAGCTACTCTGATAAATTTAGGTTTAGCCCACTTAACATTTAGAAGAATCTAATAACGAAAACTTAAATCAATGTATTTTCCAAAAAAAGCATGAGTAGCGCTATTCACATCTTACAGCTAAGGTAATCGAGAGGCAAAAAAAAACATTCCAAAAGAGGCCCTTAATTTCCACTGCCCAGAGACCTTTAGGTGTTTACAAGTTACAGGGACTTGCAACGCCAGATTAAAACAATGACAAATCAGAATATTCAAAGAAGGAGCCCTCAAGCTCTTCAGCAACATTTAAAAATTATCCACTTCTCCAGACTTGTGTTGCTCTTGAAGTCCTGCTTAGTTCTCTGGAAACCTCAGACCTGAGTACACAGATGTAGCATTCGGCAGCACTTTCTTGTTAAACAGCACTGTTAGAAATGGAGTTTCTGCAGAACCCAGAAAAATGATCAAAAAAAAAAAGTGACACAGGCTATGTAGGATGCTGGCTTGTTTAATAAAACCATTTATGTGATTCCCTGGAAAAGAGGGAAAAGTGATTAATGTGAAGTGTGGTACCTAAGGAGACATAGAGAGAGACATAATTCCTAAGGAGAGAAGTTCTGGCTGCTTCGAAGACCCCGTGAATCTGTTCTTTATAGTTTCCTTTCCTAGTCCTAGTTCTTAATGATCTATCAAGCCTTAAAATCATAACACTTTGATGAAAGCTTTGCTGATCTCCTTACCCTGAAGTTCTGACTCATTTAGGTGATTAGTTGACTTCCTAAATTTTAGGAGGCAGAACAGTAATAGAGATAAAGTAACAGGACCACTCAGAACACACTTAAATCAATGGCAAAACTCTCGAGTCCAAGGTCCAAAACTCTCGAGTCCATAAGGAACTCCAGAAATGGAAACACTAAGAGAAAAAGGCATGTTCACTATGTCCTGAGCTTTTAATGTAGACTTTGTCTTGTGTGGCCTACTCTGGGGAAAATCAGGTCTTAGTTTTTGAGAAAAAAGAAATAGTTCACAGGAGTGTCAAAACCAGAGGTTAAAAACCTATGCCTGGAGCTATATGCCTAGAGATAGGGAGAATGTGACCCAGTTCAGAAGTCATTTGTAAGAGCAGAGTAGATGACAGGATCATTTGGATGGTGGATGAAAAGCTTTGGGACACACAAACCAGATATTTTACAACAAAAGAAAAGAAAAACCAAAATAATCAGAACCCAGGATCTGACATACATTTATTGAAAGTCAGTAACATCTTGCCTATGTTTATAATGAGTAAAATTCACTGGTTGTTCAAGCTGAAGCATAGATTTCAGAAAGAGCCTATGGGAAAGAGAAATGGAGTATGACATTCTCTGAGTAACTGTGCTGTGGAAGGGGGAAGAATTTCAGTTGCTGGCCCCATCAAGTCCTGACAAAAGGAATGCAAGAGCTGTTCCCAGGGTGAAAGAATACAGGCTGAACAATTTGGCTAATGGGATGACATTGAGCTAATGGGATCACTATGACTTGCTTTGCTTTTGTTGGTGTATGTCAAAAGTCTGATGTGTTCTAAAATACATTCTCTTTTAGCCAGTAATAGGTTAAATCTTGAGGCAGTTTTGAGAGAATTTACGTATCTTCGGATTTTGAGACTTGTGTGGAAAGAGCCAATGGGACAAGAACACACCAAGTTCAGAAGCTTACAAATTGTGAGAGCAGTTCTTCTCTGTCAGTGAAAGAAAAAAAAACAGATGGCTTGGCTTTTTTAGTATCTTACTAAACAGACATTTATTGCTGCTTCCCTTATATAGACATGCAGAGGTTACAGACACTCACATTTGAACAAGCCCCCAGTTGCTATCTCTCACAAGCTGAGTGTCGACAAAAGAGAATAAACCCAACTGCACTGTAGCACCAAACTATACGGTGGCATGTTCATATTTGGCAGGCACTGATGACACTTGGGAATGCTGTAGGTAATACTACTGATTTCTAGCAGCTCTGGAACACTTGATTAATGATCTTGGTTACGGTAGTCTGACAGTATTCTAGAGATGCTCCTGGGTCAGCCCATGAGGACTTAAAAATAAAACAGAACAGGTCAAAATGATCAGGTTTTGGTGCTTATATTTAAACAATGCTCCAGAGAGCTACTGACTTTCCAAAGGGGCACTTGCAGATCCCTTCCCAACTTCTCAAATGCAAATTCAGGTGCCTAACTTATGTATCCAGGACTGAAAATTTTGGCCACACTGTTTAATAGACAGATCTGCTGGGAGGCCTCTTGTAACCAGATATATTTTGTTAAAGCCTCTTGTTATTGGACAGATACTGGCTCAAGTCCAATCCACAACTGCAAATCCAAAGAAACAGCTCAGAGCAAACCAGCAGCCTTATTAGCTTTTAAAGATTTCATTTTCAAGAACTCAAGACCCTTTATTGACTAATGAAAGGTTGGGTCCCCAAGCCCACAGACTGATGTTGCTTGGAACATATTTTAATCATTTTGGAGTAGCAGCCATCTGTCTAAAAAGCTTTGATCGCATAAATGCACTCTAAACTGCAGCTTCTTCTGCCTCCAGTTTCCAAGCCAAAGGAAACTCATGAAGACAATTCAAGGCCCTGTGATGTGATAACACTGTTTTTATTATTTAGCACATCATTAGGTTTAATGACACCACAGATAACAGATATACTAAAAAGATACCATTGTCATCTCCTATCTTGTAACAGTAATATCCAGCTGTGACTTCACTTTGTTTCTACCCAACACTTTTTACTTGTTGGGCTATTTTAAAAGAATAGATAAATGAAATAATAGGATTTTTTCCTGCTGCAAGCACCATAAATACTAGCAAAATAAATACATAACAAATAAATAATGCAAAAGAGCACTCCTTTTTTTCACTACTTTCCTACTTTCAAAAAAAAAGATACAGAAGACTAGCAAACAAATCTCAAATGAAATACTATATTTATGGTTTAGGCTATTGGCTTTTGGGCAAACACTGTTTGTACGTATGAGTCTAGTTTTGCCAGCACCGAATACAAATTTACATCAAAAAGAGAAAGATTCCTTGCAGTTATATCTTCTGTGTGAACAAATTTTATATACAATTACCATAATTATTTTCTACTCTAACTTTTGAAATAATGTGGGCATTTGAAAACTTATTTTGTGGTGAACAGTGTTTTCATCCTGGTGTCTACTGAATGACACAGACACATGGTATTAACCTTGACAACCTGGAAGTAACAACAAAGTTGAGCATGAAGAAAAAAAAAATTGAATTGTCATAGCCAAGGAATTTTTCTCAAAAGTGAAAGCAGTATCCTTCAGAAAGTAGCAAAATTTACATAAAAAATAGCTCTCTTGATGATGGAAGACACAAAATGGTGGATTCTATGTGGCAGATCATAACTTTATTTGCTCCAAATGTCAGCAACCTCAGGGGGGTTAACCTTGAGATTACAGGACTTGCAGCTTTCTCTTCTTTCTGAGATCTCTGATTCTTGGCCCTTTTACTCATTTAGGACAATAATCACCATTTGCCAGAAGAAAATTTTACTATTACACACTGCAATGTCGTATTTTTCAATTCAGTAGCCTTCACACTAAGCGTGGCTGGTTAGCAGTGTGAAGAAGGCAAAAGAAAGAAAGAACACAGCACTTTTGTGTTGTTCATGAAAACATTTGTGGGTGGCCATGCTCTAACCTTTACCACTGATACAGCACAGATTAACAGAAAAGAAGACAAAACTAAAACATGAAGTGGCTCAGGTAGGGGAAGAGCTTCTTTAAACTTTGCTTCAAAGAAAACATACCACTGATGATTCACTTGGCATAAACTCCCTCCCTCTCCTTTTGTGGCTTTTTCTTGCAAACTCACAGCCAGAAAAGCTTCTCTGCTAGTGAGACAGCAGCCCCATACTGCTGTGTACAAGCCTTCTGGTTGGTGTGAGGAAAAAAAATAAGTGCTCTGTGCTAGGACTCCTTCCTGTCATGACCATATGAACTGCAGCTTATAAAATCAAACTATTACTAATATGTTACATTTTACTCAGATATTTGAGAGGCTCAGAATTGTGCAAATCCCAACAGGCCCATTTCTTCCCTGGAAAACTGTGGCTGAAGCTTCCAAGTCAGCCCATATCCTCTCTAAAAATGACAGTATTCACACCTATGCTGGAAGAATTACCCCTACCAGATCAGTAACACGTAATTATGAAATGCTGGACACAATGTTAAAAATATTCAGCTTCCAAAACACAAGGCCTCTATCACATGAGTTAGAAAAGCATGGACAGAATGTAAAACCAGAAAATTTTCCAGTAAAAGACAAAATCATGACATGTATGTAGAAATTTAATAAAGGCTCTAACTTAAAAAAGCATCCAAGCGAAGAAAATACCTTACTCTTGGCTACTGTCTTTGTAAACACAACAGGTGTGTAGTCTTCTGCCTTGCATTCTGCAACAGACAGAGGCTTCTCCCGCCACCCAAATTCCCTCACACTTTCTAATAGAAGTTTTCCATTGACTTCACTGCAAGCAGTATTAAGCTCAATGTAAGAAAAGCAATGTTTTGTCTAGCACTGGCTGAAAATTGCTCATGTGGAAAATTTTCTCATGAAACAAATTTTTTTTTAATTGGGAGATGTAAATTCCAACAAAAAAAATGTTGGCTTCCTGTGGAAAATTTTTAAGTGAAAATTTTCCTTTCACCTTGACATTTAAACTTGAAATGCTATTTTGTTTCAGTTCTTCAGCTGAAGAGAACTGAACTGAAACACATCAAAAAGAACATTTTTTATTATTAGATTGACATTTGAACATAAAAACATGTCCTGTGAAAAATCAACAAAAAAGAAATGGTATTTAAAGTCCTCCTGACAATGTTATTACTTTATTTCTAAATATCATATTCATAACAAAAGAAATTCCCTTTCATACAATATTTATAAGGCAGATCAAATTATTTTTTTGCAGTCTTAGATTTTCTTCCAAACTTCTCATGGGAAAATTTGTCTTTCAAACAGCTCTTATTACACACAGTGTTTTCTTTAACTTGCTCTAGAGAGGGCTGCTTCTTACCTTTTGTCTGTTCTCCTTTACTAGGAAGTTTTAAAGTAGGAGTACCTGCATTTTCATAGTTATGGATCTCCAAAGGTGTTATGGAAAATGGTAAAACTTCTTATTTAGTTTATTTAAAAAAACAGCTGAAGCAGAGTTTTGTGATATGAACAGATTTCATAATCCTGCGTATGCTCTTTACAGATTTTCCTATGTTTCTTTTGAGTATCCTTACATTATACAGAATACCCACTACCTCTACTGACTCAATATTCTAATTTTCACAAGTATTTCCACAGGAGTAGAATACTTTGTGTTACTAAACTATTCCAAACTATCAGTAGCAGTCAGTCAGTCATTTGCAGATAGTTCTTCCAGACACTTCAGACCTTCTTTCAAATAACTCCATTTCATTAGGCTTTAACAAATTTGAAAAACAATTCCTAGAAATCACTAGCTATGTACACATTCCAAAAAGCACAGAAAAAACTACAGTTCTTACACTTTTCAGCTCTCTGGGAAGCCGAGAAAGTCATAACAGAAATCCACAGAGAGCAGAGGTAAAAGAGAAGGGGGAAGAATCAGCCAGGTGAAGGACAGCTGCTAACAGAAATCTAGCAGAACCATGTATACAGAGTCGTGAGACCATATCAACAAGGAGTTCCTTTCCATTAAGCTAGACCCTGCTCCTAGAGTAGAAAAGAAACTCATCTGAAAAGGCCCATCACAGCAAAAACGACAAAGGCAAGTGTTTTGGTTCACATTACCCCACAACAGCAAATAGGCAGGAAAGAAGCCTGCTCAAGTCTGATGAAATACAGTATAAGGAGCTGTGGAGTGCTTCTAGCTTTAACGTGCTTGGCACAAGTGATTGGTTGGTGCTCTACTAACATTAAAAACCTGAGAAAGTTTGCCAATGTAACACATCCAATAACAGAAGCAGCAGCAGAATGAACACAGTACACAGTACAAGTCAAAACATCAAAACTGTATCAAAGAGTGTGTTAGGCACTTTGGTCCATATTCACGATGCCCATGTTCCTCCTCAGTTCTGCTGCTTAGTGCTTCCTATTGGCAAGGCATCTCTGAAGGCCAAGAGCCAGCCCTGGAAACATTAGCCACATTAAATGTAGGTCAGATCAATCCACACTTGAGTCAACAGCAGCACAAGGCAATTTAAAAGTCTTGTTGCAGGGATGGCATGGAGTGGCTTGTTATTCCATCAGGCACCTGGGATCTCTGACAGTTCAGCGCTTCCTCTCCCTCAAAGTTTTTATAATTAACTAAAGCTGAGTAGGAAATTGGTTTTCCATGTTACAATTTTTTTCTTGTAATGAGTTGGGAAAATTTTCAAAATCATGTCAGGGCAAAAAGAGAAGCATTCAAAAATATTTCTTCTATGTGTCTCTAAATGAACAAGTGTTCATGCAAGTCTGGTCTGCGACACTCCCAAAGAAGCTCCTTATTCACTGATTTATAAAATCAGTCTCTCTGAATTTATTTTTATTATTATTATTATTATTATTATCATCATCATCTGATTTATTATTATTGCTAGAAAGTAGAGCAAGTGCAGAAGGAGAAACAATTAACAATTCCAAGATAGAGATCAAGAAGTCTGGGAATAGGGCAGGGGGAAGAGGATAATAAATCCAATTAAGTATGAAATACATACAGATAACAAAGTTAACAAGATAGGGGTCTGCCTCCACTGCTCACCTGCACCAAGACACTGTGAAATACAGCCATTTCAGTAGCGCCAGTAAAAATTCAGCAGCTGCTTTGCCAAAGCAGAGCAGCTTACTGATCCGTTTCCTCTCCTTCAGCTGTCTGATCCAGTTTCTGAAACAGCACTCAAACCCTGGGCTTTTATCTCCTGTAACACTAACAAGAGCTGTGATCGCACAAGCAATAAGGAGACAAAGGAAAAGAAGACAGAAGGGCTTACCAGCAGGAACACATTTACTGGACTAAAGACTGAGGAAGACCCATGGACCTAAGATCCCAATGCTTTTGGGGCTGCAACACCCCACTGGAAAGTGGTATGATAACATAGAAGAAGCTTTAACCCATTTGTCCTTTCCAAATCACCAGAGTGTTGGCTCCCCTCATCCCCACAAATTGACTAAAATTAACTGAAACCTCCATTGGTTGCATAAAGAAGGTGTGGTTTTAATCAATCTGACTTAGCCTATCCTCTTGCCCCTCATTTTTTTTACTAATTACAGTACTTGGTTCAATAAACAGGAAGAAAGAATGCACATTAGAAAACCTGAAACAAACCACAAACAAGGGCTAAATCTCCAGTCCTTGCATGTCCAAATCTTCCACAGAAATGGGTGGAACTCTGTATGTAGAGAACAAGCTAAGAAATATAGTTTGGATAGTACCCGAGTTTCTTCATAACAATGAAAGACAAACAAACCCCTTAGTGTTCCCAAAGAGCCATTATTTTCCACACGTTGGGTGGTATCAAATTGCAGTGGGCTAGGTTCCTTCACAAGAAGCCATATCACGCTGTCTCCCATTGTATAATAGATGTAAGTGCCTCATCTCTTTGATATAAATGAGAATCTCTCCTCTGTTTAGAAGTGGGAAATTTAATTAGCTCAAGATTTATGGTTGATGCCAGGTGTGGAAAAAATAGAAATCACTGCTGCAAGGACAGAGAAAACACCACTGCTGTTTTCTCCCCGATCTCACCAAAACTGTTTTGTAAAAAGAATGGTAGGCTTCCAGTGATATCATTATCCAGCCACTCTGGGACTGTGACAAGTTCTGTCATTAAACTCCATCTCACCACGTTACTATGATCTTTCTTTCAGATCTTCATGTCAATTTCAGTGTAAAAAACAATTTTAAATTAAATTTCATTTTAACACTGCAAGTTTTTTCAAATGTCTGTTCATTAGGAAATTTTCTGCAATAAATGTAAGTTTCTTCCCATTGTGACTTCCAGCCTGCAGCTATTTCTACATCTCACACATTTCAACAGCAGTTTGGAAGAACTTTGGATAAAGTTTTTTTTTGGCAAAAGTCTTCACTTTTCCCCCTTACTAAAAGCATCCCTAACTTTTACCTCAGGACCTGGACACACCAATTCTTATCCTAAGCAGCCTCATTCAAAGGTGTGTGAACCACCACTGATGCACATAACTCACACAGCTGGAGAGTAAACAATAATTTTATTGAATGGAGCATCACTGCATCTGACTCCAACACGAAACCCATCAAACCCACATTTTTTTGTAAGGATAGCCCTGTATTTTTATTTTGCTCTCTTATGTTTCTTTACAATGGAGCTGATATATTAGAGGCATAATTTTTGCCATGCTAGTCAGAATTAGTTCAAAATATTTGCTTGTGAAAATTCCTGGTGCCAGAGCTTTTCAGTGAAATATTTATGACTTTTAAAAAAGAAAATTTGGAGAAATATATATGTGCTTCCCTATATAGAGATATATTTCTCATATACAGTTGTAATTTTTTAAACGTGTGAAAAATAATCAGTATGCAATAGCATATGTCTTTGTCAGCATTTTAACATGTAGGAGAACCACACTTATGAAGCATTATTTAAATAGCATGAAATTTGTTATAAAAATGGAGACCGTGTAACTGGAAAATATGCAAATAAAAAACTTGCAATGATGTTCAAACAACAGACCTATGTAAGAAATAGGTAGTGGGACTAATGCTCCTATGTACTTCAAAAAGTTCTTATTTGCTTATAGCCTTCTTTCGTCACTGAGGATATATGATTTGCATTAATCCCTAGCTTAAACAACACTGTGTCGAAACAATTACTTAAAGCTAGAAACTCTACACTGTTCCTAACTGCTATGCAAATTCAAATTTACATTTGCAATATGTATTTTTGAGTCACTATCCAGAAAATGCAATTTTCCTTTTGAGACATGACACAGAAACAACACAAGAACAAACAGAAGCAGAGAACCTGCTCAACTTTATTCAGAGCCAACTTCCTCTTCCTTTTCTATCTGAATGAGATTCTTCCTCCTTTTCTTTTTACTCTTTTTCACTTCTTTTCCCTTTTAAAGAAGGCTGGAATTGTTCTGGGATGTGCTTTGTTTTCAGAGCGTCAAAATTCAGATAGAAATCAATATTTCTGACGACACTGGTGGCCCTCTGGCAAACTTGCTACAGCTTATAGATGTCTTACTGGGGACCCTAAACTGGATGCAATATTCTAGATATCATGAATCTTTTTCCTGGAGAGAAAAAAAATTGATTTTTTTCTCCTGAAGCTCTTCTCTTGTTCCTTTCCATTGAGCATGCCTGTGTATACATACAGTTGCATGTTCACATATACAGATATTCTGCACCTAAATAGCTCTTCCTTGATTTTGTATAAAAAAAAAGATATTCGGCTTTTGCTGAATTATACAAACGTTAGTGAAAGACAGATCAGTATAAAAATACACATTCTAATATTATTTTTTACATATGTATGCATTAAAAACCTGTTAATAACTGTGGTTGTGAGTTAAGTCATGACTTTAGGTATCTCTTGTACACTTTAATGGTAGCCTCTAACACTTATTTTCCTCAAATTTGTTTCTCATAAGTAAAAGAATGTTGTAGAAATCGCAGTTAAAACAAGGAAATGAAGTTAAAACAAGAAAACGCATGAGAAAATGCTTTTTCTAAGTCCAATGAAGACCTAAGAGCAGAAGGAGGAGAAGGCACCAAATGGAGGCAAAATTCCCAAGCTGCTGTCATGCTGGCAACTGTAGAGATAACAGAAGGTGTGAGAAGCTGGCAAAGGGATGAGAGAACAGTAGGTGAAGGAAATGTGCATCCTGCATAATAACGTGCCTTATTGCAGCTCTACAGTACAGAAGAGGAGTGGAGCATGTGTGGCAGCCTATGTTTTGCTCACTGGGGAGCTCTGAAGTCCAAAAGACAAATAACTCCAGGGAAACATAGTCTTGAACAGCAAATCATCTAGCTAACTCACATGGATCAAAGCACCCAACTTCCACGTCAGTCTAAAACAGGCTGTATGAAAAACACTCTCAGTGCTTACTCTAGATTATCATAGGTCGGTAGGCAGTAAAAGGAAGTAAAACTCCAGTAAATATCTATAGAAGCCTTCCTTAACTAGCCTTCAAATACATAAAAAAGAATAAATTTTCCTCATTTGGGATGGCCTGGGAAATGAACTCCCTACTTCGTCATTCATCATTATTGTGGCCAGCCTTTCCTTGGCCTGATACAATCCCCAAAGCTTTATGCACACGTCATATATTCTTTGCGTCATCTACCTCATTCGGCACGTGTTCAAAGTACTGCCACACTATTGCATGGCAGAGGCTGCAGATGTTCATGTAACATATGGGAAACTGTAACCAAAACGTTAAGATGTCCATAAGTATCCTCCTAATGGTTCAACTAATTTCTAACCAAAGTAAAAGACAGGCATGAAACCTCAAACATTGCTACTTACAGCAACCCTTCCTGAACCTGGTGGGGGGATGTAAAAGGCACCAACTTCCTAGCTGCATCTCTGCATGTTTGGATAGGGTCTCTATAAAGAGAGGCTGTGGAGTCTCCATGTATGGAGACAATCAGATTCCATCTGGACATGGTCCTGGGCAACTGTGCTAGGTGGCCCTGCTTGAGCGGCAGGGGGTGGACAAGATAACCTCCAGAGGTTCCTGCCAATCTCAGTCAATCTGTGCCTCTGTGCATCCACTTCAGAACCATTACAAAAAATTCTATCCTTTAAGAACAATAAGGTAGGAAATAAAATCTTCCATTTCTGATGTTCTGAGCTACTATGTAAGTATACAATTTAATAGTGTATATAACTTACCAGATACAATAGCTCTTGCCACAAGGGATATTTAGATGAGTATTTCCCCACCTTATGACTAAATCTTCCAAAATACTATTATCAAACCTACAATTATATTCTGCCTGTTCAAACTAAGGGACATAAGTAAACAACACGGTGTATTTTAATGGTGATTTCTACAAATCATCATTGTTAACATTTCTGAGATTTAAAGCATTTATATCAGCAAACTGAGGCTGTTGTCTATTACATTTGTTAAATACTATGTATTAGTGTAAACCTGACACACTATTTCAAAAACATAACTCAAATATCAGTGAAAAATCTCCTGTAATGTGCAGAGACCAACACAAGCAAATGCCTAATTTCTGAAATATCAATACAAAAATTGCATTTCTGTTTTTAAATTATTCTACAAATGTCATTCAAGTGAATAATAAGGGCACTATGATAAATTCTTTCTGGCTTGGTAAACCATACCGTAATTCGTGCACATGGTATTAATGCTGACCAAATTCATTAAAAGCAATAATCACAAATTGGTTGGGGTTTCTATTTGCTATTAAAAGGCTTTAAATAAATGCCTATGAGATTCAGGAACACAAGCTGTTTTTGAAACTTCCCTCCAAGGTATTAATAAACTTAATGGGAAGGGGAAATGCTAAAACCCTCTAGAAACCCGAATAATTTTCACTTGCAAATGCTGAAACACTGAAAACATACATAGTTCAGCTACAGAAAATGCTTTTTAGTCGTAACTAACTAGTCGTCTTTATTTCCAATGAACAGAATATTCACACTACATTTATTATTTACCTCTGAAGCCCACATCCCTCATCACAGATATTCAGCCTTCAGATTCACAATTTTCTGCTGTGCTGATGCCAATTCTCCTTCCTTTAACCTGCTGGCAGCTCTGTATCCCCTCTCATGCCAGAGGACACGCTAAAATGAGAGCTATAACCCAACATCACTCCATAAAACAACCTAACTCCTTCACTGGACCACACAGAGCTTTTCCCTGGGGACTAAAACCCACTGATCCATGCAAATGTTCTGTGCAGCCCACCTAAATTAATGAGAGAAAGGTTATTTCTCTCATTCTACATAGAACATAAGGAATTAAAACATACATATTATGTTTGGGTTGAAAAGAAAAGTCTTTTAGAATTACAAATTTTATTATTTTAAAATCTATGTTGATTAAGTTAGGTATGTGCAAAAAGAAAAGGAGAAAAAAGAAAAGGAAAGAATGTCAACTGGTGCTTTTGTCCTCATGTTTTAAGTGAACTCATTACTACAACACAAGTTTTTCACTTCTATGAGAAACAACTGCCAGCAACCTTCCCCTTCCCTTAGAAGAAACTAATAGAATATTTAGGCTATAAGAAAAGGACTTCTATTTCAAAGAGATGGTTGGTGAGCAGTAAAGCAGAAACACAGGTCTTGATTCATTGATGTATTCACATTTCCAACAAATACCTATTTGATAAGGCCATTTCCTCACTAACAGTCAGACACAGTACAGAAAATTCCCCCATGAGTCACTGATTTATATTAGTATTAATTATTTTACCTGTAATAAACATGCAATGTCTGGATTTCTTCTTTTATTTTTTTGCACTGTTGAAGAGCAGCTTCTTTTTCTTGTTGCAAAGCTATCAATTCTTCCTGAAAAACAATAAAAAAGATAAGCAATTTATTCAGAATATCCATAGTGCTTTGAAAAGTAACAATCCTTTATGCATTCATTTCAGTTGTGCTTTACTGTAGTTACATGTATTAAGTTATACTTTTATAACACTGCCTAATTATGAAAAAAATCCTTTCTTGTTCTAGCATCGCAATTTTTTTCTGTTTTTTTTTCCCAGCAGGATGATGAATGGTTTCCCTCGAGTATATGGTAAACGTTTTGAATGGCTAAGATTAGACCTCTTCAGTACAGCCAAGTGTTTCTCAGCAAAACATATCATGTATCAATATAATATTCCTGTAACACAAGACTGTTGACCAATACATAGACAGTGAAGCAAGGCAATCAGCCACAAACTACGGATGCACAACTCTTGGTCTGCATATGGTTCTCCAGCTGTGAAGTGCAGCTCCTCTGCTGGCAGCCGCTGGCTGATGCTACCAACAAGACAGTTGCCAGATAACCTGCACACTGAGTGGCAGCAGGTGAGACTGGCACTGCCAGCTCGCTCCAAGATCTGGATCTTCTTACCCAGGATTGGGTTTACAGTTGGAGCGAGGGACTCTCTGAGAAACTACTGTCATCTCTCACCTGTGAACCCTCCCGGATGTTTCCCCCTCTTGTTGTTGACTCACAGTCATTATGGAAATTGCAGCCCTGACATGATCTTACAGTTAAAGAGGTAGGAGAAATAAGTACTCACGTATGTTTAATACAGCTCTACAGCTTAATCACCATTAATTTTTAAATGTCCACTTTCAATAGCACCGCAGGACTCCCTTGAGGGTGCAGGCACCATATAAATTATGTTAAAATCAGTGGATGATTAATTATTGCAACAACAAATAAGACCGGACTTGCACAGCAATTCTTTCACACATGAGCCTGAGCATTGGGCTGCTTTCCAATGTTTTTAATTCACAGTGTAAGTTGTTAATTGTACAAATTGTAGAGCCTCAAAGCAAGAGGCACATGTGTGAGAAATGCTGACTGTGGATTCTGCCAACTCTTCAGTACAGTGTTGTGGAAAAGTTTCTTGGTAAATTACATACCTGTTACATGAGCTACAAACACATGAAGGGAAATGCACAGAATTTAGCCTCTAGCTCTGCCAGACTAGCTATATAATCATGAACAACTCTCTCTGTATGCCTCAAAATCTCTCTTTTAAACAGGGTCTCCTCTTGCTTCTGTTTTCTGTTTGTTTGCTAAGACTGCAAGTCTTTAAGGCAGGTGTTCTACTGTTTACTGTCAACTTCCAGTCATCTATGGGCAATTTATTCTACTGGTTGATTAATCATGTCCTGAATACGTGGCTGACTTCTGGCAAATTTTATTAAACACCGCATTGCACAAATGCAGCTCCACAACTTGACTCTGCACTGTGCTGCTCAGTGTGTCACAATGCACCCAGGGTTATGCATTGGCTGGGGGGGCAGGACCCACAGCTGAAAATTGATCCTGTAACAGACATTCATAAAACTTTAACAGGAAGTTCCCTGGAGAATAAAGCCAAACTTTCTTGCTATATGGATGGTTTCTTCAGCTTTAAAACCAGAAAGTGTTAATGTTTAACCTTTGAGTGACAGTGGTTTAGAGCTTCTGATACTGAAAACAATGTACTGAATGCTGGCAAGCCCTAAATCCTGTCAGCAAGTGGTTAAAATCCTCTGCAGGTGAGCCTCTTGCCCAGTGCTGCTTGCTGCCTTGCAAGCAGAACTCAAAGAACACAAGGATGTTAGCCAAACCAAGCTATTTTCTGTAATTATACTGTTCTGTAGGTGAAACAACATTCTTTAAAATTGGAAAACACGCTTGAATCAAAGTAGGTGGTTTGTTCTAGAGGCCAATAATTAACATCCTTGCCAATTTTCAGTGTACTGTGAAGTGTGATTGAAATGGTAGACTGGAAGGAAATGTTTGCAGCAGACACACCTACTCTTGGAGAGATTAACAGCCAGTCACTTTGGAGAACTATGATAAAAAAATATGCCTTATGTTCCACTTGCTTTCCAGGACAAAAGTCAGAAGGCACTAGAGTCTGAAGATCCTTGTTCATGTCAGTTTTTCAGCAGAGAAAACTGCACTAATTTGACTGTGTTTGCATCTGAGTTTATATCAGTAAAAATAACAGCAGAATCAGGTTATTTGGATGTAACAACAGCAACAACAAAAAAGCTACAAAAACTGAAGGGAAGAGTAGACCCTTGCTAACCTCCTCAGTAGCAGGTAGTGGGGTTGATATGAGGGAGCTGCCTGGGACCAACAAAAATTTAAGCATGAGAGGTTTTGTGCGCAGCATGCAGCCACTGGACAAAATGACCCATCATTCACAGCCCTCAAGAGTGGTAAATGCAAATAAATGACTCAAATATCCCCCCAAAAGAACGATGCCTTCCTTCACTAGGAGAAGGAAAGCAAAACAATGCCCATCACAAAGTTAAATTGCTAACTAAAATAATGGTGCCTGCACTACTATAAAACATTTGGAAGACTCTTATAATGTATATTGAAATCTATCCATAGTGCACATGGCAAAAATCCTACATGAGCTCACCTCTAGTAATAACAATAGCTGCTTGGAAACTTTTTAACAAAATATTATTTCTTTGGAAAATGTCAAGCTGTGGAAATCAGAACTCTTCACAGAAATGGATCAGTTTTGATTAAATTTTTTTGAAAGGTAGACTAAAGAAGAAGCAATAAGGAGAAAGAGAATTACACTCAGGTTGCTCTGGTGGAGGTTTTCCCTAAAAAGGTCAATTTAGAGGTGAGGTTGTTCACCACTTTGATATAGGAGTCACCCTCAGTGAAGTTCCTTTTTCATCCTGAAAAGGTAGTCTGATCACTGGAATACAGTCTCTTTCTCACAATTCTGTTTTGCCCACAAGTTCCTATGCTTTCATATTCAGTTTTAAACGGATAGATCTTTCCTCTCTGTTCCCCACTTTACTTTCCTGCAAAAGAGAATTCTTGTTTCTACAGTTCTCCCTTTTTGCATTTCAGCAAAGTTACTTGTTGAAAATATAAATTTTCCAACTGAATCTGAAAGCCAATTGCTACACATCAAAATCACCAGATCTCAACTAAGAAAATCCCATTACTGAATCTTTTGCTGTTGCTTTTGTTTCAAAATTTTTAAATGAGTAATACTATGTGTTTCCTTAACACAAAGGCAGGAAAAATATAAGACTTAAGCAAAGGAAAATAGAGAGTAAAACTAGTTTTTATCTCTTCCTAATTCCTCTAGGTCAAACATGAGCACCCTCAACTTTAATTTAAATCAAAAAAGGTAAGAACACACAGCATCCAATGCTGTCAGGCTTGCTGTGGGTGAGAGACGGCTTTTATAATGCTATTCAACATCCAGCAGAAGGAAAAAAAACATTCAATGAACTTGAGTAATAAAGCTTCATAGTTTTATCTTTTTACTGATTTTTTTCCCTTCATGCATTTATAGAGGGCATATATTTTTCCTTCCTTCCATGGGCTAAACCCCAAGCTTTTCTGTTACCTCTCAGCAAGCAGGCTCTCCGTTCTCCTGCTCAACTCAAAACCATCCGATACATTCTTGCACTCCTTTTGCTCATTGTGACCCTCTGATATCTGTCTGTTCTCCTGTGCACTTGTGTTACCCAGCTAACAGTGGAAATTCTTATTAATCCTGAAATGATGATACCTTACACTTGGTACCATTGAATTCCACCCCACTGTCTTTATTTGTCCAGTACCTGAGAACATTCCAATCTTCCTGCAAGACAGCTTGAACTTACTTTGTATTAATAATATCTCTACTTTGTATTAATAGCATTTCCCACTCTGCGTTATCAAGCAATTCCGTTGGTACGCTGTTGCTCCTCATGCCAACGGTTCTCAATGACACCTTTAAAGAAAACAGGTTCAGCACCTGTTTTTGGTGAGAAATTGGAGAGAAATTCCACCAGTGAAATCCTTGGACCTTAACATTTCTCCTTTCAAAGTTGTTTGCTGTTGCCTTTCTGCGAACTAGTTCCTCATTGCCTTTGACTAATCCCTCATCTCCTTCATGGGTACACGACATTTTGCAGACAGACGTGAACTCAATGTGCCCATCCTTCCAAACAAGAGATGCCAGGTGAACGCAGTTAATAGCAAGCAGCGTTTCCCACATTAAGCTTGTGTCTGTTTGTAAAATAACAATGTACACATTCTCCGCTGTAATAAATAATTTTCCATATGGCATCACATATAAGCTTATATGACAGTTTATATTTAACAAGTTTCCCTGTCTAAATAGCCAGCTGTCATACCAAAGAAGAATTCTTGCATGATATTACTTGGGTCAAAGTTGTACATCAATCCACTGTAGATGGATCCATGCTTTAAAAGTATTTTTCTTCCAATTTACTCTCAAGCCTCCCAATGAAGACTAACTAGTTTACCATCGCCAGAATTATGATTTTGTTCTTGGAAATACAGATGCTGCCTCTGCTGATTCCCTGTCATATTACACTACATAGCCTCATAGCATTTATTAAAGAAGTTTACTATCATTCCTGCAATTTCAGGTACCAGCTCTTTCAGAATTTGGGATTAAAAGCATCCCTTACCTCAATCTGAGTACAAAAATTATTGAACAGCTATGATGTACTCAATTTCCATACATTCACTTAGTTGACATCATAATTGCCCAATGCCGAGAGGAAAAAAGCCAGAATCACACACTTTCAACCTAATCTGCATTATCCTTGATCTCCATGCTATTCTCAGAGAGGTGGCACATTTCCTCAATTTTTTTCCCAAGAGCTGATTTACCTTAACCTCTGGCAATTTTCATTTGTCTCTACATTGCCTGTTTTCTAAGACATAACTTTCTTGCTTAATAAGTACTCTTTTTATAGAAGAGTTATTATTTTATTCCTATTGAGATTATTTATAACCCAATTAGAACTGATACCCTTCCCACCGAAAGCATTTTCCCACATCTTGACTGAGATACCTGTAAACACGCAGGTGTTCCTTAGCTCAGTTAACACTTGCTACCAACAGCTTGCTTTCTACTGATCCAGAATATTCCTATGGATTAGAAGAAGTCTGCTATATAATAGGGAAGATGGCAATAAGATGTCTTTGTGTTCCTTTGGTCCTATGTTATCTTGAGTCTGAAATGGAATTTAGGCACAAATAGACAACTGAGAACTGCCCCTATTTCTCCTGGGGCAGAAGTATGTTCCTGCTGATATTAGCAGGCTAGTTGCTCAGTGAGAGGTCAGATGTCTTCTCAGGGCAGCAGGAGACCAGGAGAAGGAACAAAGGTTTCTTTCATTCTGAATTAAAATAAATAAGCATGAAAAAAAATATGGAAAAACATTTTAATCCCATTGAAGAAATATTTTTATGTCATGCTATTTTTAATGTTTTACATTTTACACATCATGTCAATAAGTACATAGTGCATGATAGAGCAGGTCATGTTGTGACACATTATGACATCCAATTTCTAACCATTCTGTTATTTTTACATTAGCAGCTGCTACTTAGTGCAGATTACAACAGCTCATCTTATTTTCTGTATCAAAGCGTCAACATATCAAACTGTTCCACCAATGACAGAAGCAGGTGACACACTGATCTAGAAAAGAGTACAAGCACTTGTCTTATTAATTAGGGGATCTGAGGGTTTAGGGTCAAGAAAAAGACTCCAGCTAACACAAGGGGACTGAAAAAGCCTAGCACTAATAACACACTAAGCCATCTCCACAGTGCTAATATGACGAACTGTTTCATTACAATACAAACAGAGGACAGGCTGACCTAGAAAATAAGGTAAAATGTTTCAACTTGCCCTGAACTATCAGCTGCCCATGACACTTCTAAAAATGAAAAGTGAAAATTAGAGCCGTACTACAGTAGATGATATAAATTATTGACACATCATGAAATATAAAATTAACAACAATAAATCCGAATTTAAAAAGTAAAATTAAAACTTGATGTTGAATTTTTGAAGTTTGAACATAGTTTCAAATATTTACCAACTAACACTTCTGTAAGATAAACGTGAGTTGGAAAAGTTTGGAATTACTAGAAATTCATTTTCTACTGGAAACAGTTTTTACCAAAAGTATTTTAACTTTGAACAAATCAAGCATCTGTATTACCAATCCCCGATGGATCTCTGCTGCTGTGGAGGATCAGTACAGCTGAAAAACTATCCTGAAGAATCTGTTGAGGTTTGTTTACGTGTGTGAATTTCAGAGTAACAGCAGCAGTGGTGGGAACTCTAACAGACTTTAAGCTACATCTTTCCCCAACACACTGCCACAACCACGCCAGGGTTGACATTCCCTCTGGGCACAAAGGAATGGGATCTCAACAGCAAACATGACCTTTATGAGTTTGCATCAGGATCAAACAATTAACCATAATAAGATTTCACTCTACATTCTAATACTATTGTTGGTCAGAATAAATATCAGTTAATGAAACTTTTATTTTTTAATAAAAAGCATTGTTTCACTGAAACACTAATGCCCTGTCAAGACGTACTGGCCTTGATTGAAATATTTCTGAGCAATGTCAGGCAGAATTTCTGACAGAAGAGAGAACTTGTCTTCAACCATGTGATCAGTCTATTCGTTTTGGATGCAGAAACCTAATGGTGAGTCCCACCCTCTTGCATTAACTCACTCTGGACATGGCAGACTCCCATCAGTTAGGATATTTCCCAGCTCTAAATTCACATGTCTGCGATGACTTCCATGGACTTATGTCTTTTCTCTGTGACTGGTACAAATAATTTTTTATTAAATTGCTAAGTATGTGAAAATCAGATCCAGACAAGAAGATGCACCGTGGGAAAGGAGACTAACTCCACAGTTCAGCCATCAAAATGTTTGGGGGCATCCAGCGTGGATCAGGGTTTTCACATTTACGATGCAAGTGAATCAATACTGGCTTTTCAGGATGCACAGGCGCACATTTTTCAGTTACTTTACAAAAAAAGTCTTAATGTTTTCTCCTAGTAGAATTAAAAATGGTAACCTCACAAACTCCCTTTTATTCAAACATGAAATTGTCATTTTCAAGAAGAGTTGTGCTGCAAGTCTACCTAATGACATCTTCCTCAACTCAGTCTTTATGCGATCCCTAATTTAGTACTTTCAGGGACCTTTTGAGAAGACTTGTAAAAGACATCGCTATCTGAGGTCCAGACTTTTGTCTTCATCATAACAATGAATTCCCCAGTAAGAATACATAACCATATCATATGAACATGGCCTGTACTGTCATTCATTTCTGAGAGGTACTATTGTGACTGGGATGACAGCAACTGGCCACAACAATATTATGCAGATCGTGCGATCAGGAAAAAAAAAAATCACTAAATAGCTTTCTATTGCTCTGTCAAAGAAAATGAAAGGATCCAATAGCATTTTTGCCCAGACTACGAATATATCTGGTTCATTCTATTACAACAAGTGCAAACATAATAATTACTAAAACGTAATAACTACTAATTGGCTTAAAGCAATACCAGTTGAACTATTACACCCAACACATGATGGCCTCATTCTTGTACTGCCTGGTCACATCACACCGCACACAATACCAGCAGTATTTGACAAGCAGTTTGCTCTTTCACCTAATGATGTGCCCAAATGAGCACATACTATAAGCATATTCAGTCAATTCTTATGTAAGAAAGTGTCTACATGAAATGCTCATATTTTTCAGTGAGAATGAAGAATTCGCTCGTCTAACCTTAGATATAATGTTGATACAGTTTCTTCATCATCTGCAGTATTATTTTGTAATATCTTATACTTCTTCCAAGCAATATATTGTATATTGAAATTTCAGGAAAAATTAGCTATTCAAAGGACAACCCAAGGCATGTGATGAGTATGTGAAACTAAAACAGGGAACCATTTTATTGAAAAGAATGATTCATAGAGTGAGGAATATTAATTTGAAATTCTGCCCCAGTGATGTTGACCCAAAACTGTAATTGACTTCCCGGGGTCAAGATTTCATTTATGGTTTCCATTTGTTTGAGTACATAACTAAAAAACCCAGAGACACCATAATACATATCTACTATGTGCATATGGATAACTACCTAAGGATCCTGCAAAGCTTATTTCAGGTAAGATATAATCTTAGTGACAACAAAAAGACTCCTGAAAACTTTCAGTGATGACAGCTCCAATATACATATGCATAGATGAATTGGGCTTTGCACATAAATAATGTCATGTGCAAAAATGTTGGCCTTTTAGGAGGGATTTTATTAAGAACACAAACTGGAGGTGATAGCAATAGAAAGTAGTTAGGTCTCCATGTATAGATAGGTAGCTACTTGTATCACTGCTAAACCATGATGCATACTATGAAAAGAAAATAAAAATAAAACAATCAAGAAGTCTTTGTTTTAATAGAGAAGCAAAAAACATTCACAACAGTTATTTTTGCACAGTAGCTTTGGCTTTAGAATCTATATAAAAATAACAAAAGTAAGTTAATTACTTTACATCTCAGCTTAAAGACTGCTTACAGCTGTTGGCACATGGAAAGAGCACATTTCTTCATGTTCTATAATTCAGGTATGACCTTGGAGACACCTCACACTTTCTGATCTAAAAACCAACTGGAAAAATCCAATTTCAAATAAATAATGGAAAGACATAGGCAATACAGATAAACTTGTCTTATTTGAAGGAAAAATAAAACATGTTGTTTTGGGCATGGTATTTACTGTTTATCTGAGGAAGCCTTCTTATTTCCCCCTTCACATCTGCATACGTAACTAGACTAGAAAACAGACACATCTCTTCTAAGGCAGACCAGGTTATCAAACAAAAGCTCACAACGAAGAAGAAAAAAAAATCTCTGTTCTACTTTAATAACAGGCATATTTCCCTCAACTGTGAGAAACCCGAGCTGCTTCACACGCATCATGAAGACTATTGCACTTTATAGCAAACTTTACTGGCAATTTCCTTGGGGGAAATCAAAAAGGAAATTGCTGAGTAGGCTGGAGGGAGCTGAAGAAGCCCTCTGGGCGGTGTTTGAGACCTTCTGGCAGATTATTCTGGGAAAGCTTCAAATGTCAGCACCCATGATAAACCCGTTGTCCATGCAAATGATTTTGGCCACTTACAACAAGTCAGTATCTGTCACAAACAGCAAGTCATCAGCACCAGATCCAAAAGGTAGTGTTGTAATGTTGTCTCAGAAGCTTTGTGGTAACAAAGACCCTATTCAATAAAAAAAACCCTTCCCCTCAGCCCCAAAAGTGTCCAATCCAGTTCAGGATGGAACTGAACTGGCAGAAGAACAGAAGGAAGTTCATGTTACAGCCAGACATATTTTATCTGAGCAGCAGACAGAAACTGCACGCACTTTCAGGGCTCGTTCTCTGGTACATTTTCAGGCTCTGCTAACTGACCACTGCAGTCACCTCTTTGTTGCTAAAAAGAACCAGCCAAACACAATACTCTGGCCTTGAAATCTATGGGAGTGACCTGCCTTGTGTTACTGTGTAAAAAGCTCTTTGTCCATCCCTAGAAAGAAAGGCTGTTAACACCAGGTTGTCTAAGGGGAATAGGCCCTGGTACACAGACAGTATCATTGAACACATCATCTGGGAGAATGGGTAAAAACTGGGCGAAGGAGCTTTCTAACAAAAAGCATAGATCATAGCACATCACTGTGCAAGTTCATGCCCTGAACCTACTTTAGTTACTAGAGTAAGAACAGATAACTGGTCTTGTCAGCTAATAAGGGCTTAATAAACATGACCAAGATTGAAAAACCTGACTCACATATGAGTTTGACTGATAATTTGCTTCTCTCGCTCTCAGTAGGCTGCTGAGGCACTCCTGACTGTTCAACAGGTGTCACCCACAGCTCCACGCCAAGGATGCAGGAGTAATTCCACTATCAGAACTAAACAACAGATCTTTCATAAAAGTCATGAGACAGACTGCACAGGAAATGAATCGTCCCAAAGACTTTATTGGGACTGCTTCAGCCTGTAAGTTTTCAAGGATTTGGAAGGAAAGTCAGGGAACAACTCAAGTTAATATTTAGTACTTCACCTTGTTGGCTTCACCTTAGAATTACTAGCAGGTATACACACTCAGATTTATCTGATATTGTTGTACACATGGAAACTGAGAATCAAAATGCTGAGTTCAACAGCAACTGTTACACTGAAGAAAAGTATTACTCATTAATGAATAAATGTATCTGTTAGCAGGAAAACTAGGAATAAGAAAGAATCCATGAGTGCATGCCCCACATTGACATGTCCAGATCTTAACTACCCAAGACATTCTCAAACCACCTTTGAATCTGGCAAGCCTTTTAGTACTTCTCTGATTCTTGAAGTTCTTATCAGACAACGTAGCAAGGCAATTTGGGCTCTTTCTTCAGATGCATTAATGTGTACCTAGCACTTCTGAGAAAAAGACAAAGCTGCCTGTCTGCTCCTGTGGCTGGATGAAGCCTTCACTAACTTGAGCCACTTGTGCAAGTGGGCTGACTGTGATCATCTGAGACAATCTGAACAAGCTACCATCACATCACCTGTGATGAGAGGATCATCAACAGATAATTAAAAACAGTTTCGCTCTGAATCTGTGCAATTCTAGATGTGTAAAAGGGATCAATCCTACTGAGTCTGAAAAGCTAGTGCTGATTTTGACCAGAACTAGTCCCTCAATCTTGCTTTCTCCACAATCTTACTGCAATGTTCTGCACAAAAAAAAGAATTCTTTTCACTTCCTACCTATCTTTTGGTGCATAGTTGCAGAACATGTTCAAGTTTCTGTTGCAGCTCAGACTCAGCTATGTTTCAACTGGAAAAAGAGAGCTGTTGCACATCTGATAATTCTTGTAATCCTCAATAGAAGGAAGAGCAAGGGAATGGAATGAGAAGAGTGATATGTTACCTACAGTAATTTTCTTTAAAATCATAACTTGCAAAATGAAACAAAATAATCTACTGAAAATATAAATATTTTTGTCAACTATCAAATGCTCCAGCTATTTTCCACAGTACAATCTAATGAAGAAAGTACACTTCTTTCCTCTTACATGTGCAAGACAAAAGAAACAATTTCAATCACCAAAGAATCTTGTGTACAAAAAGCATGTCTTGATAAACAGAGATAGTAAACACTTCTCTACGTTACTATCTTACAGTTAGAATTTTAGCCAATGCTTTACTTTTCATTTGTTCAAAGCATATCTTATACTTTTTCACTGCACCTACTATATATTTCTTCACTTGAACACCTGTTGAACTAAACTTGTCTTACCAGAATGTTTTTAATTATGCAATCTATTCTACCAATGGCAAGCACTTGGGTAGAATTTCTTATATACCGTTCATCATACCCAGCAGATAATTTAGAACTTGGTGTGCAGAAATATTTGCCAACTGAAATGAAAATGATCTTGACTAACTTTTAGCAAAGAATCACCATTTTTCATCATCAGTTTACTGTGTCAAATACCATTTTAAATGCTATTTCTTAGAAATTTTTATTGACTCAAGTCATTCACACAACCTACAATATGTGCCTGACTTGGATAATACTTCATGCCATAGTTCTATTAATACTTCAACACTTTCTTTTCATGGGCAGCATAATGAATGTCAAATTTGCCTTCAGCTTTTAAGAAAATTTGGATTTGCAGGGAAAATCCTGACACACTGAAGCCAAGAGAAGTTCTCTGTTGACCTCAATGGGATTAACATTTCCCTGTACTTGTATACATCAATTCTCTCTGTTCAGTTATGAGTATTCCAATTATATGTGTGCTGTACACAAGGATAATATATAGAATAAGTCTAATTAAGAGAAATATCTTTCATTTTGTGTTTGCTGACTGATACTATAAATGTAGGTATTTAAACAATAAATATCTGCCACTGGGCAGAACCCTCCCCAATTCCATTATGATAAGACGATGAGATACTTGTGCAGCACAAGGTGCCACCTGGCATTTACTTTTAAACGGACCAACATGTTCAGGTTTCATCAAAGGAAGGTAAAAACACTATCTGTGCAACAAATTTTGTGAAGGATCTGAACAGCAGTAATAAAATTCTTCAAATCACCACCACTTTCAGAATGATGGCACCTTTTTTGGGGAAGAGGCAGAGGGCAATTAAACTCATACACAAACAGGGAAACCCATTACTTTATTTTGGAGTCTGCTGGATCGGCAGCCCTATTGCGTAAGCACACTGCTGCAGATTGTAGCTCCACAAAATGCTTTTGATCCATTTTATCTTGCAACTTAGAAAAGAAATGTTGCAATAAGAAACACCAACAAAGATCTGAAAAACTTAAGCTGTGGATTACCATATTGTATTCTCCTGCCATTCAATGTGTCAGACAAAGGCAGCGGTGTTCAAAGTAGAAAACGAAAAAAGAAACTTGTCACAGAAAGTGCAGAGCACAGAGTAAATAATATTCCTCCACATCCCTACTCTTTCATAGATTTGTTGTTAAAAGAGTTGCAGCAATTAGGCTTTCGTTAATTACCAGCTGTTGAAACAGATGTGTTGACTGTCCTTATTAGCCAACAGCTGGGACAGGAGAACAATTGATGCTCTCTAAAACCAACAGCCAGCTGCTTTGCAGTAATTATCTCCTATCAATAATACAGGTGATAAAGCTTATGAGCTTCAATAACCAAGGTATTGTTATTGAATATCACAGGAATTTATGGTTAATTTTAGAAAATGAGTAGAACAGTAAGTTGCTACGTCTGTTTCCTATCTGTGTTGTGTCAAGGTCAAACAACATGCAAATAACAGGAGAAATACAGCCAAGAAAAAAAACCTATAACGTTGTTTTATTATTTTTTTTAACCCTCTTACTATCTTTTGAATGTCTAGTTGATTTTTAAGGAATGCTTTCTTGTTCAGACATATGCTTTCTCGGATGTCATATTCATCGGTTTCCCCACATGCCTTTCCTTGTGTTCAATTTTACCATAAATGACTTTTCGGAAGATGCAGATGGTTATTCCTACCTGTTGGAAATTTTATTATACAATATGTAATAAGATATGATAAAAAAAATTATTAAAGAGGGGGGAAATCTCTCTAGAGGTTTAGGTCCTAGTCTCAGGCATGCCATCAATTCTTAAGGAAATTCACTTCACTTCTTGGAATTCAGTTTCCCTAGTGCTAAAATGGGAGAACTGTGTTTATCTTGATCAATCACTTTGTGATTGATGACTTTAATATACTATTTAAATGCAAAGTAATGCTTGCATAATATGCTCTGTAACCGGAAAAAGAAAAGCATGCTTTTCTAGTATTGATATACATCAAAGGTTATAAAGTGAATAGTTCTTTTAGAAGCACAGGTCCAGACTTCCATGAAGGGGAGCCACAAGTGTAACTGCTAATATCTAAATAGAATATATGAACTTAGATAGCTAGATGGTTTGTATTTACTTTTGCTCCTGCTTTGATCTATATTTTCTCATCTCCACACCCTATTATAGTGCATTAAAAGAAAAGGAAAGCAGAGATTTTAAACCATTTCTATTAGCTGCTCAGTTCATCTCAAGCCAACAAAAGACATGTCTACAAGAATCTACAACCATGTCTATTCACTAATTAGTCTGCACTTAAAGACACTGCTGTACTGAAAACGAGGATTAAGGCTGGTTGAATACTCTCCCTTTCATAAACCTCCCTTATGTCTCTGCTGGGTCATCATAAGCAGCTTGTTCTCCGAGCTTTAAGTAGGGGAGCCTGATAATCAGTTCTGGGCTCATCGGTACGCACAGGGGCAACTAACAGGAGCTACCAACATTTTAAGGGACATGTAAAGAAATCAATTAGCCCAAAAGTTTCAACAACAGAGAAGGCTAAAAATGTATCACCCTATCATGGGAGTTATGTTTTAAATGATAAACTGTAGGAGACCTTATTTTTATTTCAAAATAAAGCAAAAAAAATATGTAGGTCTGTGTTCCCACTTCAGATTCAAAAGAAAAAATCACGTCATAATAGCAAGAAAATTGACACAGTTCCTTGCACACACACCCTCACATCTTTTAACAGGAATCCACAGCATGCTATGAAAGAAACAGAGAACTTCAGCCTATTTGTCAGTTTGTCAGTTCTGTACTTTTAGAAGAATGCTAAAAAAGATGGAAAAAGGGAAGGAGAAGGGATTTTAAGCAATGACTTTTCATTTGCTTTTTATTCTTTTCTTATTTCTTCAGCTGCTTCTTTCAACCCTTGCAGTGTTTTCTGGCCGTTACACTGGGTTTTCCCCTGGAAGGCAAAACTTGTATCTTTGCCTTTTGTTTGTCATCCATGAATGAGATGGGCGGGGGTGAGGGTGGGGCAGGCGAGAGTTGAGGAGAGGGGGAAAGTGATTTAGTTTTGGTCTCACTCTGCGTTGGTCTATTAACAGAAATTAACATTTAGACTGCTATAACAAAGAACTAATTTGAGTAATGGACAGTACAGGGTTCCTCTGCCTTAGGAAGAGATCTGAAGGAAGTTTTGTGTCCAACGTGGAAAGATATTAACTAAATTCAGGATAGAAATCAGGAAATTCTTCACAGCTGGTGCTCTGCATGGGTTTCCATGGCAGAAACTACCACAAAGCAACCAGGAACTTGAAGTCTTGAAGAATAAAATGAGGGTGAAGATCGTTTCACCTCAGCCAAGGCATACCCAGGAAAGTTTCAAACTGCATTTATGCAGCAAGGCCCTCCATTGCCTAAATCCTACAGTTGGGATGACCAGTTCAAGCCTGTGAATTGGTCACAACTGGCACCAACCGGCACCCTACCTCTGCAGAATTAACCGACAGCCCCTACTCTAAGAGTAGAAAAGCACCCTAGGGTGTGTACTGTGTGGCCACTGGCATGCTGTCAAAGAGCTGCAAGTACCTGGACTTCGGTCTTGTGTCTTGCAACAGTCACAGCCTGGCAACACACACATTCACTGGACTCACCATCTACTTACAGCAAGAATTTACAGCTGAAAAATAGACTTAAAAAAGTCTGAATTAACACATGAATTGGGCACATTCATGTGAGGGGCTGAGCCCCTTGTGAACCTCTACTGCACCAGGGCCACAGCAAATCTGTCCCAGTGAATTTAATTCAATGTATTTCAATGCCTTGGTATCTACCTTGCTAACAAAACTTACAATACAGAACCTGGAATCAACACAGTGTGTTTTCCCTTGTATTTTGTTTTCAAATAAAACATCTAGAGACAGCACAGGCCAGTTCCCTGAGAATTTAAATTTGAAAACTACTATCCAAAACAAAACTTTTCTGATATCTCATAAAATCTTCGTAAGCGTGACAATGAAGCGCTCAAGAAAATTCACCTGGCAACGGCTGCACTGAAACAAAGTTACTGCAGCAACAAGTAACGTCATGGTGTTAATAATTGACATGGAAAGAATGAAAAGGTGAGCAAGGGATAAAGAGGACAAAGGAAAGATTTGATTATAAAGTTCTGCTGGTAAGTAATCAATCAAAATTAAAATTGAAAGAGTTGGTATGAACATTATCTTGAAAGCTGAAGCAAGTTTTATATCTTGGACTGTTGAACAGGGCCTGTAAAACTCCATTTTCTGCAGCCTGATCTGCAAAATTTGACAAACAAATCCCCCGCTGATTTGAATCTACTTTCATTCAGTTCCCCCAAGAAACTAAAGCAAATGCAGCAACAGTGGCTTCTCATGTTTGCCATATGCAGGAAAAGCGCCGTGTGACTCCTGGTTGTGCAGGTTAAGGTAGGAATTAGCAATGCAGTCGTAATGAACGAGTTTCTCAATTTACATAATCTAATAAATTAACAATAATCTAACAAATCTAACCACTCCCTTTGGAGGGAGGAACAACATCCTAAAGACAACGTTTAGAAGAAGCTGTTTCACATGACTACATTATCAACAGCCTCGAGTCAAACAGACTGCTATTTTACTATCCACTACTACTACTGCTAGAGGTCAAAGCAGCAGGAAAAACTTTTGAGAACGCAAGTTAAAGTTAAACATTAAGCAATCAAAATTTGTTTCCTCAAATCACATTTTTCTTCTGTATTCCATAATATGACTGACTTTTGATTTTTATATTAAAAACTATAAGTTATCACTGTTTCATTTATACCAATATTGCTCTGCACTTTACTGAGAATCCTGGCAGCTGGTAAAATTAAACTATTTTCTACAAAAGATATTCCTTAAATTTAATTCAAGTACCGGAGTTAATAAAATGAATAACTCATATGCTGAAACCAAATACTCAAAAGGCGTATACTCACAAAATTAAGGAAGTTCAGTCTCCAAAGATATTTTTTTCAGTGAAATTGGTAGCCAGTCTTGGTTCATGATTTGTGAAGAGACACTCAAGTCCTAGCATTTGTCAAAAGTGCAAATCCAGCTATGCTGCACCTCTTGAGGGGAAAGAAAGTACTAATTCATACTAACTCTCAGGGATCTATTAACAGCAGGTAAATGGAGACACTATTAATAAGGCATGTTTTTTCCAAATACCAAATAAAACCTTCCAGCAAAAAGTTATTGATAACTTATGAAATGTAAATAATTAAAGATGAACTGTAACTGTCAAAATTATGTGACAGGAATATTTAAAGTTCACTGGACTTAATTACACAGGGCCCACTGCTGCTCCCCCTGAAGTCAAAAAAAGTTGTCACAGTAAGTTCAGTGGGGGTAAGGGGTTTCTTTCTGGACTAGTTGCTAACAAGTTGTCACTCTTGGAAAGAATTAAAGAAACTTCTTATTTCCTACAAAGACTAATTAATTTTTCAGGCTTCAAGAAAATGATATTTCTACAGCCAACGAAGCATTATTTAATACTTAGACTGTCTGCTGAGTCTTCATGATGTGACACAAATTTAAAATACAAGACATTATAAAACTTAGATTTCTTTTTAATTTACTGCATTGTGATATTCTGAAAAAAATATGAGAACCTTATCCAGCATCTAGGTGATATATAAACTTCCACAATAAGTCTTACTTTTTACATCAACCAGACTGAAGGTGAATTGCCAGTTTCTCTGAAAATAAGCTCTTTTATACAAACCAAAATTTCTGTCTCTCATAGATAAACTACTAGCTCAGAGCCCACAGTCAGCAATGTTTTTTCAATACTAGGCTACCACTCCTTTGACTGAGCTACTAGCACACCCCTTTGCTTCTCCTCCTCTCTTCAAAAATATTTATTTTACAGAAAAAGTGTTTTTAAGGATCTTTTTTTTTGAACCCTCTTATAATATATTTTGGAGAAATATGGTCAGGAATAACTGGTTCCTAGTAGCTACAAATATTATCATTATCATTATTATAATTTAGCATGAACACTGAAACTAACTGCTGGTATCCACAATAAACTTCACCACTCAGTAAAAAGAACACAGTAAGTAAATATTGATTGACGAATTCAAAATATATTTGATAATAAAAATACCTCGCTATTTCATTATTACTGTACTGAATCAAATTATTATTAAAAAACCTCTCAAAAGTTCTGTAGAAAAATACAATAATTTAAACTAATCATTCATAATCTTTCCTAGAGCATAACTAACATACACATCTTGCAATTATTATTTCACAGGAAGAAAGTAAGCAATATTACTAAGGAACAAAGACTAAATCAAGAATTCTGACTAGAAATATCTCCTACGCCAACACACAATTTAGGAATTTAATTTTATGAAGAACATTTTGTTAAGAAGGTAAGTAATGGCTTAATATTGTTACAAGAAAGGGAAGGACAATGCTAGGGAACCTATCTCAATGTTCGCCTAATCTCCTAAACATGTATCCAAAAAAAGTAGATTTAATTAGCAACTGATAAAGGAAAAAATAATCATGTTCCTGCATTTCCCTGTTTCACTATAAACAACGAAGGACAAAAGTCATACAATCTCTCACTGTTCAATATTTTATCAAGCTTTTAACAGATGCCCATTAAACACACTATGTCTTGACAAGTTCTCAGCTCATTTGAAGTGGAAGGAGCTACTCTTTACCAACCAGAGTCACCTCCATATTATTGCTATATATAACACATTTTTACTGATATAATCTGGGGGACAGAACTCCTAGCTCTCATGTGTAACTAATGAAGAAAATTAAGACCGGATCCAAATTTAGTAGTTCAATTCAGAAATGCAACTTTAACACTCTTGATTTAAGATTTGTTTTTAAGTATTGTAAGTAGAGGCAAAACACAATATTACGTACAGCCACATGTTAACACTGTATATATATATATAGATGTATACACACCTAAGCCCATAGTACCACAGAACTGTCTAGGTTGGAAAAGACCTTTAAGATCGAGTCCAACACTTAATCTAACACTGCCAAGTCCACCACTAAGCCATGTCTCTAAGTGCCACATCTAAACCTCTTTTAAACACCTTCAGGGATGGAGACTTAAGCACTTCCCTGCTTGACGGCCCTTTGGGTGAAGAAACTTTTCCTAATATCTTGTTTGAACCTCCTCTGGTGCAACTTGAGGCCATTTTTCTCTTGTCCTATTCCTTGTTACTTGGGAGAAGAGACCAACACCCACCTCACTACAACCTCCTTTCAGGTAGTTGTAGGGAATGATAAGGTCTCCCTTCAGCCTCCTTTTCTCCAGACTAAACAGACCCAGTTCCCTCCACCACTCTTTATATATATTCATGCTCCAGCCTTGTTGCCCTCGTCAGAGCAGTCTCCAGTGCTTGAATATCCTTCTTGTATTGAGAGGTCCAAAACTGAGCACAGTATTTGAGGTGTAGCTTTACCAGCACCAAGTACAGGGGGATGAAACCATCTGTGAGTGCAATTTTCCACACAGACCTATTTGTGTAATTACACATACAAATACTACACACAGAGAAACGATGCCATTTATCTCCATTACCTTCAGCCACCTGACGTTTAAGTAAACCATCTTCTGCATTTATCTTTAGGGAAGAAGAACTGTCTTGTGGTGATATGTATTGACTATAAATGACTTTGTACTGACAAATGGATTTTATTTGTATTGACAAATGGATTTTTGTATTGATAAATGGAGCCCTGACAAGTGGCAGCTAAAGCTGAGTGAGTGAACCCCTTCTTTGGCAAGACATTAATAAGGACACGAAGTCAAATACAGAGATATTAGGAAATGCCAGAGGTTAGGCTATCAGTACACATGTATCGTGATTCTACTTTTAACTGCATGATCATTTTTTTCCAAACTTCTTTCTAATTGTTGCATGGGATGGACCTATACCTGGGCATGAATCATCCCTATCCAGAGAAACAGCCTGGAATGGCACTACAGTAACAGAACAAATAAGTTTCATATTTAATGGAGCTGAGTGCTGCTCACCAGTCGTGGAATCTATCCATCCTTTGGTCAAGGTACCTTAGCATAAATTAACCGAAATTTTTCAGAGGGATTCATAGTATATTACCCTTTTTCTGACTGTGCAAAACAAATCCCTCATGTTTAATCTGCAGAAGTACTGTGCACTCACAGCTGCAACAGAAGTCAATGGGAAACAGAACATAAATGTTATATAATGCCTCCACATATGACCTCAGATGAAATTACCGAATACTTCAACTGCACTGAAAACAATTAAGAGGAAAATTAAAATGTAAGTGGCCATCCACAGTTATCACAAGTGAGAAAGTTTATTTCCAGTATTTTCTGCCTGTCCTCCATGACTGAAAAGAAGCAGATTTCAATTCGTGAAACAGCACATCAGTGAAAGAAGGGACTGTGCGAACAGAACGGCCCGCACCACACAAGTAGGAGGCTAATCTTCTCAGTTGGAAACTAGCTGGAGCAGCCAGGATATTAAATCAGCAACACAAGGGGAGGTTATTTGGAAGGCAAATGAGGGACATGCTTAAATTCAACACCTAGCGAATAAGTTGAACTAAATGTGGCAAAGAATATAATGAAAATAATCTCTTCAACTGTTTACGTATTGATCCTAGGAATCCGGGCAAGCAGTAAGAGGAAACTCTCACTGATGGGAATAAATTTTGTATAACCAGCATTACTAAAAACTGGTAGACAATTGGCATGTTAAGATCACTGATTAGCAGGAAAGACAAGACAGGCGGTAAGGGAACAGGACACCTTAAAAAAAGCCCCATGCCATTATTCCTTTTAGAGCAATCAGTAACATAGAACCAGAGCTCTTGACTGCATAGAGGTCAATATGTTAACTAACATAACCTGAAAAAGACTTGTTGGGCAGCAAATTAACTATGAGACAGGACAAGTGTTTCTTCAGCACGTATCTATAATCTTTGGAAAGGAAAATAATGATGCTGTAGAGAACTTCAGCTTAGGACACATATTCTGTGAGTCCTGTGTGGACAATTACAAACTAGTATTATACACTTTCAAAAACTATATATCATTTTTGATCATGAGGTAAATAACCTCACAATAACACAAGAGATTTTAATGACTGTACTGGAGATTGATAAATACTTAAGAGATAAGTGATAATAAACTGACTGAATTCTACATGGAAGAAAACAACCAGAATCTTTACATTTACAGCAACACTTGAACAAGTATACAAAGTACTTCAAACTTGGAAGAAAAAAGAATAGAGGAATATGATAGAAAACTGGGGAGTTCTTTAAGGGTGGCTACAAAAAATATCTGACCTCACAACCAAGCAAAAGTAGAACTCCTTTCTTCATGTAGAAAATACAGAAAAAAAGTCACAAAACTACAGAACAAAAAAAGTACAAATACATCCTAAAAGGCAGTAGTTCTGAAGTGATGCCAACTCATGAGAGTAAAGGTATAAAGGAAAAGCACATCATTGGCAGGAAAAGAAATAACAAGGATTTCTAATTATGAGAGGAACAGAGAATGAGTAAGCCCATTCCAAGTGTGGAATATCTATGCCATAAATTGTAGTGCAAAAAAATCCTCAGATTTTTCAGTATATAATTTGGTCTGTCTTTGGAAAAAACAGGATGATACAGTTACACTTTATGTAGAATAAATAAGCACTTTCCATTCATTAGAAATCAAAGAGGGATATGTTTTACATAGAATCACATACAATCGTTTACATTGGAAAAGACCTTTAAGTTCATCAAGTTCAACCATAAACCTAACATTACCAAGTCTGCCACTAAACCATGTCCCTAAACACCAGATCTACGTCTTTTAAATAACTCCAGGGATAGTGACTCAATCACTTCCTGGGGCAGCCAGTTCCAATTCTTGACCTCTTTTATTCATACTTGGCTATTTCTGTATGTAATCTTGTTTATACACAGACACACAAATGAATTCCTAACTTAAAAAAACCCCCAAAACTTATTTATTTATTTGATTTGTTCCAAGTCTTAGAAAAACAGAGTTTGTTAATTTTCCTGATTGTATAAGCGACCAGTAATTACTTAAAACAACGCTTCATTTCTTATAGTCATAAATACATCTGTTCTGTCCCAAAAGCAAAGTTTAGTAAGGAATAAAGCACCTTTTCTCATCTTTCATGGAGTGTGTAATTATAGATACCTCTGCAATAATAGTCTCTTATTAGTCTTACTGTAAAGGCAAGTGAGGATGAATTTTGAACTGTATACCATAACATTGAGAGGTTGATCCAAAAAAGCTGACCCAGAAAGGAAACAATCTCACATTTAACTTTTTGAATTGGGTGTATGAAGATAACTTCGTTGGTGATGACTGAAGGCGCTTGTAATTGAATAAAATTTGCATCCTCGGGAATTACTCCATTTAACCATTTGGCCTCATGGATCGGTATTTTCCAATTTTGGGGGGATTCAAATTGGTTTCCTGACTTCCTGCAAGAGTAGTTTTCTGCTGCTCTGCCTCACTTCCTTTGCAGAGCTCTGTCAGATCCCTGCTCAGCTGAAGGATGTTTTAAACTAATTTTAAACATTAGTGGGTGTATTCTAGCCTGTCTTACCAGCTCTAAGGCTGCCCGTTGCCCCTACAATTGTCACAATGCTTCTTTTGCTATGAATGAATGAGTCTTTTTGAAAGATCTTGCCATTAGAAATAATGTTATGGTTGGAGTCCACTTCAGATCTCAGGCTGTAACCTGTGGTTTTAGGTACTAGTACTGTGTCAGTACTTCTCTGACCTGTGCGTATCTAACAGATGGTTATGCAGTTTCTGCTTCTGAAATACAAACCTAATCCACTGGAGTGAAAACCCTGGAAAACTTTAAATGTTGTTGATGCTACTTAGTTGAAAAACTTTGTATTTCTAACTTTTCACAACTAAAGTGACGTTTTAAAACTGAGAGTTGATACAAGTATATCTGAAAAAGACTGGCTACAAGTCTAAGAATTACAGAGAGAAATATCTACTAGTCTTTGTGCTAGGGGCAGTTTGGCATACTGGCAGGCATAGACAGATCTTACAGAATCACAAAATTTTCACTTTAGTTGTCATGGGGCTGTTAGAGAAGATCTCTTTTAACAAATCTTAAACTACTAGGACACCCAAAGACTGGAAAAGCACTAATAATGTGCCAATATTAAAAAAAAAAGACTACTGGGATTAAAACTAGGCCAAATAAGTGAGAGCACTAGATTCGATTAATACATATTTTAATGAAAGAATATAATTAATCCCAGTCAATATGTTTTTGTGTAAAACAGATCTTGCCAAACAAATCTGATTTCCTTCTTTGATGATATTACAAACGAATATTGCACAGGGAGTTGCGAGGCTTTGACTTGTCAGACATCACAGACTGATAAAAGAACCCTCCCAAAACACTAGACACCATCATAAAAGAATTTCTAACGTGGATTTAGAAAGGACTGACAGTTAAAACCTCACCAAACCCCCATGTTCCAAGTGGCAATTATCATTGAGGAATACCAAAAATATCAGTAAGGCTGCACAGGTATCAGCTCTAGGCATACTCTTACTCAAAGTAGCCTTCAACTACTTTGAACCAGGTAGACATGGCTAGTAATGTTCATGAACAACAAAGAAAGTAAGCAAATAATGATGCCAAAACAATGTTCTGGGCCACCTGGTATCTATGCATATTTTAATAAAAACAATGCTAAATTCTAAATCTAAGAACAATGAACACAGGCTACTTTTACAGAAAGGGTAATCATATTCTGAAAAGCACTGACTCTGAAAATCTGGGACTTCAGCACAAAGCAACAGTATATACTGTGGTGTATACACAGTAAAACAATAAGTATCTCCACGAAGCAATTAAGGTGATTTTACTTTATGTATGACACTGAGAAACAAAGTTACAAAAACGCATATGCATACGAGCCCACATTCTAAAATAAAAGGATGTTAAAAGCCCAGAGAAGATGTGGAAAAGATCCATACCAGTAAGGCAAACACTAGAGAAAAAGGCATGTAGTGAACGAGCTTATTCTGTTCAGATTATAAAAAAACCCCTGAGGATACAGCTACTCAGTAAAGATCTACAGAGACACTTATGCTAATTCTGAAGAAGGTAAACCAAGTACCAGGAATGCAATAGTTTTGCATTGCTACTGATTCTCACTGTCCCTTGATAAATGGGCAAAAAATACAGGATATGAAAGAATTTTTAATCTACTTGAGTAAGGGTAACTTGAATCACTGGAATAAACTATCAAAGGGAAATGACGGTCTTCCCACCTCCTGGAATTTTTACATCAGATCTACACACCTTTCTGAAAAGCAGGTTTAAAGAAACATAAATTTATAGGCTCAACAGAGGGACAATTTTTGAAGTCAATGATTTGTGACATTTAGAAGACTAAATTACATAAAAATATCTTCTCAGCTTGGCCTTAAATGCTAGGAGTTTATGAGTCATAAATATTTTAAAAGGTAAAATCTTGTGTCAAATAGGCATGCAAAATTTGTGGGTACTTCTGACCTTAATTTCTTCATGCTTTCGTTTCCCCATGAAGCATGAAGAGAACACACCTGCAAGAATACATTAAATTATTGTTTATTAAACTTTTGATTCCTATTGAATGTTACAGAAAATCCACCTCATGGTTACACAAAATTCTGTTTTCAGGGAAAGGTCTGAACAGTATCCAGTAAACAAGGGACTGGCACACATAATGAACAAAGAAGATAAAAAAAATATATTGATTGGCTGTTCTCTGGATACTGTGTGGAGCAGGAATGCTGTGAAATAAAGCACACATAATCTTGTAATGAAAAATGTTAACACACTGTTTCAGGGGAAAGGGGAGTAAATTAAGATGCTTGCTTCAGAAACGCCAGAATTTAGTTTAACTCTTGATTAACTGGCTACTGCAGTGTAACTTTTGCAAGTATAGCAAATAACACTGTACAATTGTTGTCTAAATAACTTGCCTTCCTGAAAAGACAAACGTTCTGATGAATAACTTTACTGAACGCAAGAATATTTGCTTGCCCTATCAGGCACTCCTCAAATCCCCTGCAATTTGTCAACTTCGAATACAATGCTTCTCCAGGGTCTACCAACAAGATTTTCACATCTTGATCATGTCATCCATTTTACTCTTGATTAGTGGCGACTTGAACTAATCTTTCTGCTTCACAGAACAACTAAAGCCGCCATCATGAAAATACCAGTATCTTAGGTACATCTCTTAGCATGGGACAAAGGTCTTTGGGGATGTTCAGGCTCTTGTTGGCCCAATGAAGTGGCTGAGACAGATGAGGAAGAAACAAACACCCAGAATGAAAAACGGAAGGATAAGTTATGAAAACAATGAGGGAAGACTAAAGAACACATTTTTGAGAATGGGGAATAGGAAAAAACTGCATGATGATGAAGGTATGGTGTAAGACATGAGAAGAGAGAAGTAATAACGTGTATAGAAACATGAAAGAGAAGAATGCAAATCTCAATGTACTTTTCAGAGGTGGGTCAAAAGATAGAAGGAGCAGAACATAATAAGAGATTAAAAGTAAAGATAAATATTTTTTCACATCCTATTTTCTCTTATGTATCAAAGTTTCCAGTGATTTTTTTTAAAATATTTAGGGACTTTTTAGCCTTCCTGTTTTGAAGCACTTATATAAACAACATGTACCTAAAAAGGTTCTAATATTGAAATATTAAACAGATTATTCTTCTAAGAGAAACAGTTGAAGCTATTCTAAGTATCTGAAAATAAGACTCACTTCTCTATGACTTTGTTAAAAACAAACAAAAAAAAAGCTTTCATATTTTTTCCAAGCCAAAAATGCCACTGAATGAATCTTTGACCACATAAATGAATGAGTTTAAGACTACGCAAGGTGGTTTTGGTGCCAGGTATCCTTTCAAGGCTATCTTAATTCAAGTACCACCTCTTTTAATCTTCACTGCTCCCCCCAAAACCGCCAGATATCAGTTGGTGTCCCCACTACTAAAAACTAATGAAAGGCGTAGACTTAAATTTGATACATCAATACCCCTTTCAAGGCTTAATGTCATCACTTCAAATGCAGCATAAAAAGAGCAGCAGAGGGAAATGACTGAAGTTCTTCACCATGTCTGTACTACCCTTTATAGATTTAGAATTTGCAGATCTGCTACTAAATGCAGTATTTTGATTTATAAAAGAAAAATAAAGAATAAAAAGTTTTGTATAGTAATTGCTTTGAAAATGTCATATATTGCCATATTTTAGAAACAAACCAAAGAAACTGTTCGGCTTCCATTTGATTGCACCTTGATTAAGACCAGTTGAGACAACACCATGTAGTCCATGCAGAACAAGATGCAGTTCTGCCTGATACTTGTACACTCTTCTGAGGATGTGATACCCTCTAGAAAGACAGTAAGAGGTGGTACTGAAGGTTGATGAAAATGTATCCTACCTTTAAGATGTTTCCTTACCTCTGGATCAGAGAGGCATAAAGTGACTAAAAGCAAGATGGTACAAGTAATCTTGCCAGCACACACAGGCCTTGAACAAATTGAAGGGGGGAAATCCATGATATTTCAGTTGTAGCAAGACTTGCTAGATCTACGATAATGGAAATTCCATTTTGAGGTCACTCAAGCTTTAACTACTACTAAACTACTGTCTTTAATTTTGCTTTTAGTTAACCACCAGTTTTTACAGGGAGCAGGGAATAATTTTACCAGACGTCAAAAGTGTAAAAGCGATCAGATTTTTTGAGGTGCTGAGGCAGCTCAAGACAGATACTTAGCGGGATTCAAAAAACTCTAAGTGATACCTAAAACCCACTGAAAGTCTTGAGAAATAGGCATCCAGACCACTTAGACGTATTTTAAATATCAGCTCCCTAGTTAGCTCTTTCTTATCAGGACTTCAGTATTGCCTTCAGAAAAACAGTTACATTCACAAAGCTTTTTCTTCCTTTTTCCTACATTGGCATTATCCATCTTGCTTGGTAATTTAATAAATGTGACAACTTCCTTCTTTTTTACACATATAATTTAATTACCTTAACAGCTCCCTGGAATAAATTCTGTGAATAAATTTTAAATAAATTTAAAAAAATAAATAAAATCTCTTTTGCCCCCATTTCTTAGCCAAAGTACTATTTACAACCTTTTACTGATATGAAAAGATCTACTTTGTGGATTTCAGTGATACTACTGTGTAGATGCTCGAGTGAGGATCTAGCTCACATGGTCTTCTCTGTGTTCAAAGCTGATTCAGATGAATATCCACCAGATTTTCTAGTTGAATCACTGAAAAAGGAGGACATTTAAACCCCTCTGTTCTCTGAGTACCTTTCCTTGCTGTCAGCTGAAAGTGTGCTGTGTATTCTGCAGAAGGCAGCTTTGTCAGAGCATGCACTCATGCCAATTTTCTGACTCCTTGGTAAAGCCATGGAGAGGTGGCTACTCGGCTGTATATCACAAAGAAAGATCATCCTAGTACAGTTTCTCAGTTTATTAGAGATGCCCAGTCTGGAGGGGTTCAGCATGTTTCCACTTTCCTTCATCAAGTCACCGTGTTAGAAGAACAGTAATAAGTAACTGTGCTCCAGTTAGGCTACGTATCTTCATTAAGTGTTTTAATGTTCATTCCCATTCACAGACCTTGAATCTCTCTACTAAGCTCACAATTCTAAAAAGAAATCAGTCTAAGGAAGAAATTACCTGTGCTCCTGTATCAACGCTATATTTTCTTTTGCCTTTCTTCTTCATACTTCTAGAAAACAAAACCTGAACTATACTGAGTGATCCATAGAGAAAAACAAAATATTTTTATGAAGCAGACATATTTTTATAAACAGGAATGTCAGGCATGTCATCTGGTGCAGAAGGTGAAAAGATGTTACATCACTCAAAATTTGCTACAGAAAGTAGCAGAGGTGTTCTTAAAAAGCCAAAAAAGTTTCTAAGACGTGAGCAAATTTGAAAGGTCATAATAAATAAATTTGAAGGAGTAGTAAAAAATATACCTCTCAACAGATGAATATCTTAAATACTGACCTCCAAATGATTTAAAAATTTCTAAACGAACACTGAAAATATGTGATATCTCAGCTTGTCTTTTTTTTTTTTTAATATTCAATTTCCACTACCCAGTTTTCAAGAGATGTCTATTTTATACCTAACTAAAACCTATTGCAGGACAAGGTATTCATGTGATAAAATGCGAGCTAGCACGTTACAGAAAGTTAATACAGATCAAACACTAGGATGTTATGAAGTAAATACTCAGAAAAGAGCTGTAAGATGAGTTTCTTTTTTTCAAGGAGGGTGGTAGAGGAAGGGCTGTGCCTGGTTTGGTTTTTTTTTTTTAATTGGATTATTCATACATTTCCAAGTGTTGGAATGAAGTATCAGTTTGCAACAAAAATACTATTTTTTTAATTATTTACCACTTAAAAATTACTACAAACCAACACTAAACTGATTTTATTTTTGATAGAAAATAAAATAGGAAAAATAAAATTTAGCTTAATAGACTAGGAAAAAAATACAGGCACTATCTGATACACTAAAAAAAAGAAAAGATCAAAATGTTTTCAGCTAGGCACAAAAATGCTGTTAATGATTACCTCCATAACAGGAGATTTATCTCTGTCTTTTCTACCTTTCTTTTTTTTGTCTGTATGTGTGTTGCAAAGGCAACACAGCCATACTGCAGGTCTGTCTGTGCCATTCTTAGGCCACTTTCAGGCTGATTGAGAAAAGCTGGAAAGTAAACACAGGTGTTCTAAAACTGGGGCCGCTGTCATGGACAACCACAAACACCCTTAACTCTGATGTGGCAAGGCCTCTTTCCCGCCCTCTCTTTTTTTAAAGCATTGCCCAAAAAGAACATGTCAAATGTTTCACCTTTCACCACCTCAAAATAACTTGAAGCTTATAGCGTTGTTTGGCAAATCTCAAGCTAGGAGATCATTTTTTCCTTCCTTTTCAGATGTAGCCAACTCCAAATCAGTCACATAAAATAAAGAGCTATTTTATTTCTAATTATTTTATTTTCAGTGTCCACTGATTTACCTGCAAGCACCATGTTTCAAGTTGAACATTTCCTTCCTCAAATGTAATTCAGACTCCTTGTTTTTATGATTCAGGTTTGAGTAAAAAGACAGCAAACGGATTTTGCAATAACTAAACAAGAGATTTAATCCAGTGGATAAGAGGATAGATAAATAAAAAAAGAAAACAGCAAAAAACCCCACAAATCCCCCAACTCAAAAAACCTTGCTTTTTGATTATTGTGCAAGAATATGTATAAAACTGAAAAAGTACTCGCTTGTAAATTAGCTGTTCCAGGAAACCGCATGTCCTTTTTAGCAGCCACGAAGTACTGACTAGCTAGAGAAAAAGTATGGAAAGTAAAACCAGAACAAATCCCCAGAAATCACATAGTCATTCTTCACTTATGCAGTTGATGTGCAGGGGAGCAGGGAGGGAGGGGGGAGAAGTAAAATATTAACAAAAATGAAAAACTGGTAAACTAAACAGAGATGGTTACACTTGGACTGAACCTAAGAGCCCCAGCAACACTCCTCACCCCATAATGCAGAACCGGTTCATAATCTAAATATCAAAGCCTAGATCTGGCAAAAAATCTTGGAATCTTATACTCAACATCTATCCCAACAGCAAATGTGTTGCAAATGTGTCACATTACTGAAAAGACATCACATGTCAAAAGCAGGTCTTACTTATTGTAAAGGACGATTTTTCTTGTCAGTCTGAGCCTTCAGATTTCAGAATGACTTTCTTTTTGACATAGATGCTTACACACCCCAGTTTCAAAAACCAGACACCAGACTTAGTGTGTGTCCTCTGCTCCAACTTAAACAAACATGAACAACTTCATAAGACAGACAGCGCTCATGCATGCATTTATTTATGTTAGGACAGAAGTGGTATTTTTCTTTTTTCCAGGTTTTATCCAGTGTAGTAAAGACACAGTATTATTTATCAAATGATCTTTCTGAACAGGCCTAAACTACCTCATGCCCTATTAACTTCATTGGGCTTTCAAAATCGTTCACAATCTCACAAAAACAGGCATCAAAAGCCTATATGCAAAACTGAACTTTACAGTAAAAGTCATTGTTATTTCCTTTGGACCATTTTATCTCGTTTTTGACAAAAATTACGAATTATTTGTATACTTTTATACTAGAATATAATTAATGTATCAATAATACATTTAAAGCTTTACAGAATACAGCCAAGAGAACACAACTGTAATGAATGTAAAGCATCAAATTCCTGCCATCAGACAGCATCACTCAGTGCTATGCATTACCTAGTGACCACTTATATCACATACACAAGCACAATTATTTGCTGCGTATGTTAAGATTGCAACAAAAGCCATAAAGAACAAGTGTAGTCACAATATTACCTCATTTGTTGCTACTTTCAGCCTCTGCATTAAGCACACATGACTTGCAAATCATATACCATTGAGATATTCATACATAACCAGACAAATTAGACCAAACAACATTGCGTATAAATTAGCCTGTTCATTGGTTTGCATTGGAAATACTTTTCTGTCAAAATAAGAAGGATTTATGATTGGCTACAATATAAAGCAATAGAGTTGAACTCGATACCTTTAAGAAAAGTGCTCTATTATACTAAAGAAGAAAATGATTAAACATTCTGAGCAACAATTCAGAGACAGCTAAAAAAAAGGAGAGAAAAGCTTGTTGAAATAACCCTTTCAAAGTGCAAAAATTTAATCCCACACAAAGATTCAGCAATAACGATGTTATTTACCTGCAGATTTGTGAAGTCTCAGAAAGTATGTTTTAAGCTAACAAACCGAGTCAAGGGAACTTTATCAAACCACCAACCACCATTAAACATCAATGATAGATTTACCCCTCAGCACTACAGTGACCTCCTCACCAAAAGCTGATTTTTCATTTTCTTCCAGCCTTTTTATTCAAAGTGATTACTCTGTCACAAAAGGAGTTGATTTGTAAAGGAAAAAACTTGCATTCACATTTTCAGAGATAAGGGGTGCTTTCAACTGCATGTAACTTTAAGAGTAGCGGACACAGTTTTGGGCATTTATTATTTGAAGCAGCTCTCAAAAGCCATTTCTTTTTTCCTACCTGCCTTAAAGAATGGGTAGGAGATTTACAATAAAACTGTAAAAAATACTAATAAACTTTAACTGTGAAAAAAAAGAGTTTTATTTAAAGAAACAAATCGGGAAGGTGATTTTATCTTTTAAGAAATGGCAAAAAAGACCCATAAGAACACAAAAATCTGATCCCTAAAGTTTTAGTCAGATGAATAATCAGTACTCACAGAAGCAGCTTCCTGTGTGAGGCTTACTGGATTAGGTCCAAATTTGTGGAAGTGTTGTTTCTGGCCTGAGACTTGCTATTCTAAGTTTCAAGCTGGAACAAAGTTTGAAGAGTGGAGCTCTTAAGTCCTAAATATAGGGGTCATAACAGAAACAGCACAAGGGTGTGAAATACGCTGCTGCTGCTACAACATCAACTCTTCTTGGTAATTTTTCTCAAATTACCAAAGAAAGGAAATACGAAGTCTGATGTCACTTTCTTCAAACATAAACACATCTCAGCAAGCTTGTGAGTCTTTTCCTCCTAAAGAATAACTGAAAAAACAAAAATATGAGAAGCAGACATTCCTTTGTGAGGACAAAGTTAATGAAACATTTTATTTGGGAAGTAGACATGATACAATTGGAGTTTGAAGGTCACTTAGCTCTTTTCTAATGTTTTAAATTTGACAATGCTTGTCAAAAGATGTTAAAAATTGTTTTGTAGCCCAACAAGTCACTCAGCAAGAATAATTTTTAAGCAGCTTTTCTTTTTCTTTCAGTTAAAATTAAAATCCATGCTGTGTAATCCTTGGAGTCAATCTGTAATTAAGGGGATTTGAAGAGAGACCATGCATCGCATTAATGATAAAATTTAATATCTGTTTTAATACTCTAACATAAGAAAAAACTCTACGCAACACACAAACCCCCAGTCATCTCTGCATTTTGTGTGAATGCAGCACATATACACCATTGCTATGTTTAGCAGTAATGTTCTATTTGATGTCAGCTTATTGTTTACAGACCAAATGTTTCAGGATTTAGCATCTACAGAGCTTAAAACTGCATCTGCGTGAAAGTTGGCATCCAGATTTAATAGGCTAGATAAACAGATTTTATTTTATCTAGTTTGGAAAACCAGTGCTTTTGCTGTTACTATCATATAGGAATTGCAAACGGAGGGAGCTATCAGCAGCATTTCCAGGGCTTCAGTCACTCTCCTCCCAGTCACCCAGTCACTCTTTCCTCCTACATATTCTTAGATGCTTAGAAGTCTAAAATATTACCAAAAAATTATAATGTTTGGTACACTAAGTTTCTCCTCTAGACTATATGTAAGGAAAAAGTCTGAAATCTGTCTCTTCAAAATACAACTATTTGACACCAAATAAGGTAAAGTAAAATAATTTACTCAGCTGTTTAACAGTGGGGGCAAACACAGTTTCATTTTTAAACTAGGAACCTGTACTAAATAGTTTAACCCTTTCAGAAGATGGGATGAAGGATTACAGTAGTAGAGCAACGATATACTTTATGATTCATTCATTTTTTTCCCAAAGAGCTCAGTAAGAAGCAAGGTTAAAGTAGAGGTGCTCTTAATGAAATTTTGGATGGACAGGTTTTGAAGTGACATTGTGTTTTCTCACAGAGAAAACATAATAGATTCTTTAGTGTGGACATCAAAGACTTCTCTCCTGTTAAAATGTCTTCTGGCCCGAGCTCTTCTGAAAGAACTAGCAAAGCATGAATGTTTTTTTACCAGATCTAATTGTATCAGGTAAGATACCCAGTTTATTAAAACAAATTTGGGCAGAATTTCCTCTGATGTCTGAATATTGTCATAACAGCCTAAGGCTTCACAGATTTGGGACCTAGTCCTATTAAAATTTAAGTACATGTGGAATTCACAGGCTTCTCGATTAAAGTAAGAAAGGTTAAATTTATATCCTACAACTATCAATGTTAGTGGGACTGCTTTCCAGCTGTCACTGCCACATACATGCACAGAATCCGGCCTAACCTACAAGATTATCTTCAGTGTTTGAAATCCTCATTCAAATGATGCTTCTAACGTAAAAAATAGTGTAAATGGTATTGATTTTTTAAAAAAAGATCTCTCAGTTTTTCAAAATATCCAGCCATGAACTCTATGGACAAGTCACATCACCACCATCTTAACAGCCTCTCCAGTATAGCAGGTATTTCTTCAATAAACAAATGAGCATTGATCTAATCATCTTGACTGTCATCCACAAAGAAATGGCACATTTATGAAACTGTATGGAATCTGAATATGTCTAGTAAAACCGTGAAAGATGATATCTGTGTTTGAGTGGAGAATCAGTTCTGGAGATGGAAAATCCAGCGGCAACCAATACAGTTCAGGAAATGAAGTCCCAGCAGGCTTCTTTATATATTGACTCTAATTACAAAATGACATTTGGGTCTTTGAGTTTAATTTTAAAATGTAAATTTAGCTGTTTAGTAGCTTAACACAATCACCATTTCACATTAGTATCATGTTTAGGCAACGTGATATACACTTATTTACTACTACACAATAGCATTTGTTACTTCAGCTTCCTATCCAAAGTTTAAAGACAGCTCTTCTCTAATTTCACCTTTTTATTGCTTATCCTTACTGCTAAGGAGGGTTGAATTTTGGAAGTAACAACATAGTTGACTGAATTTTGGAGGCATAACAAAATGAAGTTTTAATTGCAAACGTATTCTACAGAAGAAATCAGCCATTCTTTGAGTGTTTTCAGTGAATAATTAATTTTCTATGCAAGTGTAATGAGTGTGATTTTGATTCAGCTACGTGACAGAGCTACGAATGCAGTGTTTCTAAATATAAAGATAAACCTAATACATGTTGAGTTGAAATCCTAATGCATTGATTTACTTCTGATGTGAGGATTACTTTATACCTTTCAGGTCTTCAAGCAATAAAAAACAAGGGTAATTATTTCATATGCCAAAATTCTCTTCACGCTTGTGATAAAGATAATATTAATATGCTTTCTGAACAGGTGGAACACTTAGTGTGCCTGCACGGGTTTTCTATAGATAATTTCTGGAAACTCAGAATTACTGATTTGTTCTATCAAATTTATTGTCTGACGCCTAATGCATAACTGACTATTCTGAACATTACTTTTAGAGAAAAGCCAAAGTCCACCTTCCAGTCCATATTCTCATGAGCAAAGCTGTGGTGACCTACTGAAAGAGTGAGGTGAGGAATATTTTACTTCAAAAAGCCCAGATTCTTAGAAGAAAAATGATTTGCTGTTCTGCTCTTCAAGCATTCTCCTCGTGACCTGTATACTACTAGGGTAGAAATGCACACCTCCTGCACACAGGGCGTACATCTCTTCCCCTTAGCAACCTGAATATGTGAACAGCAGAGTCCCCTTCTCCTTTATACCTCTATGTGGCCACACACAACAGTCAAATCAGGATTTTGCTCTTATTTATGGAGAAAAGAAAAGGATGCTCAAAAGCATCTCAGTGATCTAGGAGCACAAGTTCCCTAATATCAAAAATGCACCTCTGCACAAGACCAAATAAATAGACAGGAATTAAAAAGGACAAACAAAATGAGTCCTGACTTTTCTAAGTAAATGGAAACTTTCAGATTACAGTAATGACATAAATAAGAGCAAACATGTAGCACCTTGGGGCTTGAGTCACCATCCCTGGAGGGCTTTAAAAACTGGGAGATGAGTTTTTGAGGGACATGGTTTAGCGGATGATGGGTGAGGTTGGACTCGATGATCTCAAAGGTCTTTTCCAGCTAGAAGATTCTATCTATCTATCATTCTAAATCACAGTATCACACAGTATCACAGTATCACAAGGTTGGAAAGGACCTCTGAGATCATCAAGTCCAACCTATAACCCAACACTAACACCAACCATCATCTAAACCATGGCACTCAGTGGTACATCCAATCTCCCCTTAAACACCTCCAGGGTCGGCGACTCCACCACCTCCCTGGGCAACGCATTCCAATGGCCGACCACCCTTTCAGTGAAGAACTTCTTCCTCACATCAAGCCTAAACTTTCCCTGACGAAGGCTAGTCTGCATCCTTACACTATATTAAGACCTCATAGATCAGTGTCATCCTTTACCATCTGTCTCCCTTCTACTCTGACTCATACTTCATACGATCGCTTGCACGCAAAACGCTAGGAAAGTTTTTTGAATAGAAATTTGGATAAATTTAAACAAAGACCATGGGTTCCTTTTTAGTAAATACCTAAAACTGTGAAATATTTATATTGATCCTTTCTCCTATCCCTGGTTTCCTCTACCTAAGATCTAAAGTAGATTCTATCAATTCTGAGAGGCATTTCAGATAAGGAGGTCATGGAGGGGTCAGAGCAAGACCTTTTTCTATTTAATGACCCTGTAGCTTTCCTTTTGCACAAGAGCTTAAGTTACTACCTTTTATACACTTTATTGTAGGATAACTGACTGACCTGTCATCATGCACTCAGGTGCAAGATTTTGTTTACAGTTGGTGCTCAAACACAAGAGGATCATTTTCCTGTGTAGCATAAAAAATGTAGGGTGTACAGCAAATTGAAAAACTATTGAAAATTAATATTCATCACTCTTTCTGCATGTATGAATAACAAGATTTCATATGGAGAAAGAAACAAGATTCATGAAATAAAAAATAATAGATAACAATGGCACCCTCTTCTTCATTCATTAAACCTGTTATCTTGCTTCCAGCATCATTTAGTACTCAGAAAAAAAGAAAAAACTTAAGTTGGCTATATAGTTTTGGTACTTCCTTTATTCTATTACAGTACTATACTGATAGATACATTGAAGACTAGGCCAGTGAAGATTAGGGCTGATATTATCAATAGAAACTAATGTTAAGGGCTTCTTTAAACATTGCAGAAAACAGTTACTATTTTGTGTACAAAATGGCTTCAGATTTAGACTCTCTTAACTAAGTTTGGAAATATGTTCTATAGTATCATAAAGTGGCAAGTGAAGGAGAGAGTCCTAGTTTTCTTATAGTAAGCCTGATACATTAGACTTCATGATTGTTCTTCAATTAGATTAACCTATGTCCTTTATTCCTGGTCCATCTAATCCTGAAACGAACCTCCATCTTAGAGGGAAAGTAAAGATTTTTTTTTTTAATAGCTGTTTGATATGCAGCAATATGACACTCCCTCAGATGTTACAAAGGTTTATAGTAGAACTACTATTGACATCTTATTGGGCAGAAGGGAGGAAGGAAAAATGAACCCATGACTGGAGTGACAAACTATACCATTGGAGACGGTCAAGAAACTTATCATTACAGAATTTCTGTTTTTATAAGAATTTACCTTTCCACATAAGTACCTTTTCTAATATTGTGATTTCTACAGCATGCTCTGCTTACGTATCAGATTCTGTGATTTTAATTTACAAGATACTGATGAATTTATGTATATTTTAGAATGCACCAATTCTTTATCATTGGTTTAAGGCATGGGTGTCACCTCTATGAAGATCAGGAGTGTAGAAGTAGGTACCAGACAGCTTTTTCCCTGGCCACAAGATGTCTGCATAGTTTGCTCTACCTTCTACAGCTTCTGAATGTTTGTTTATTTCAGGACATGTATTTCTAGAATATACATTCCTTAGATCTCTCCCAGGCCCATAAACTATTCCAGTTTTGAGGTCTTCTAACAGAGTTTAGACAGAAACCTAAAAATGCTGCAGAACTTTTACCACTGAAATAAAGTGTCCTTGAAACTGCAAGATGAGAACTTGGATATGTCTATTTGTTTCTTTCAATTTGAAAACAACCCAAGACTTGAACAAGTTCACAATTCTGGCCCACAGTGACACCTTAGTGAACCAAGAACAGTACAAATGGCCCTGTCAATTGTGTACACAGCTGTTTAATGACATCACAAGCTGACCACTGAAAATCATACAAGCACTAATATTACCAAATATAATTTCTCTTCCAGGTAGATAATGTTTAATAGAAATCAGATTTATCAGATTCTGCAAGCCTATGTTTCTAAAGGGACTCTAGATAACTTCACTATCAGTGAAGGCTAAGTGCCTCATCTTATAATTTATTTCCCACGTTTTCCATCGGGGGAAACATTATATTATTTGCTTGTGGCACATTTAAGCAGTTACTTTATCTTTCAAATCCCTATACAAATTAAGATATTTTTGGCCAATGAGTACAAATATCTACCACTGCTAAAACATTAATCACCAGATGGGAGGAGACCATTGCTAAGGGTGTAGTTATCATTCATGAACAACTATTCTGTCAAGAACTGCACAACTACATTAAGCCTACCAGCCTAGATGGCTACAAAAAAACAACTAACAAAACTTGCCACTGAAAGTGATAGTAGTAGATAAAATTTCTGAACCTAGCTTTTTGGCTTATGGTCAAATAAATGAGCAAACTGTCACACTCCTAAGTATATGACAGTGGATAAAGTAGAAGTCCCTGGCTGAGGATCTCCAGACCTGAAATGACCTGAGAACCAGGTTATGACATTTGGCTCAAAGGAACAACTGAGTCCAAGGAAACTTCAAATGACAGCTTTAAAGACAATTTAATCAGTGCTCACATTTTTCCAGTGGGATTCAGGGAGAACTCTGGTCACTGTAGGTTTACACGAGCTATTTTCTCCCTCTCCATACATAAAGCAACTGGGCAGTTTCTCAGAGGCCTGTAGCAATAGCTTTTGGAAACACTGCAACTTAAGCAGAAAGGAATGCAGAAAACATACTGAAGCAGAACTGCAGGAGTTGCACACAGCCTCATTTTAGTGTTCATTTATGGCACGATGCACTGGCTTACATTGATATCTCCTGAGGTGTACAGTAATATTTAATAACATCAGCCATAAAGTGACTAATTATGTTTCAAGCATGGATAAGAGCTGAACAGACCTGGATCTAAACTTAGTGACACCTTTTAAGACCCTGTGATTAAGTGTTTCTGGGTGCAGCACAAGCAAAGGCTCTGTTCAACCTTATTAAGATTGCAACTGTATCTACTCTGTCTGATAAAGTGTCTAGGAAACAGCAACTGAAGAATAACATTTGTGTGTTCTTAACCACATTCAGATTGTCAGAGGCACATTCCAAGTCTTACTAGGTCTTTTATTTCCACCTCCACTATGTACTTCAAAGCAATTCAAGCATTCAAACTTCAGCAAACTTACACTCTAAAATTTAATAGTGATTTCATGTGCTTTATAAAAAGTCTTACTGACAGGGTAGCAAATTTGTCTCTCACATCGCACAGGCATTTCAATAGCGAAACTACTGGAGAGCGGAATGAACTTATTGTGGCTTTCTATGACCTGAACTGGACAACTATCTGAAAGCAGAAGAAGGGAAGCAGTGTCCTTCCTATAAGAAACTGAACTACTGAAATGGCTTTTGTACAAAATTAGATATTGCAGCTTACTTTGATAAATCCCCTATTATTTTATCCTCATGTAAGTTATTGGAAGAATAGCATGGAGAACCTTTCAGGATTAGTTGTAACAACATATTATTTGCTGGAGATAACCTCCAAGAGGCCTGTTAACTATTCCCATTGCTCCTGAAATGTTCCTGTAGTTTCAGAAAAACAGATATAGATTATAAATAAATGCAAGGGCACAATGTGTCTCCTCAAACTGAGCATCGAGAAGCAGATCCACGATCTACTTCTCCCCTTCTCCTTCCAATACGAATCTGGAACCTCAGTCTTCAAATATACCTATAAATTTATTTGCAAATGTGATAGCAGTCCCTTTTATAGGGAGCAGCACATAAAATCCAAAAGGAAAAGCACGAATGCTTTACAGTGAATTCCACACAGTGAGTGCTCAGGCTGAGCTTTCAAAGGTTTATATTCTGTTACATACAGAGAAAACAGTGCATACTGGCCAGTGGAATTCATAACAAATGTGAGAGAAATGGGTGGACTGTCCAACATATGAATATTGCTGAGTTACTTTATGGAAAAAAAAAACCCAACAACTCTGAATTAAGCACAATATTTGAAAGCATCTTTTACCAAACAATAACACCATGCCAGCAAGTAGATCAAAGCCAAGCTTTAAACTCTTTGCAGAGTAATGTCTAGGTACTTTGCAGTTAGAAGCTGGAGAAAGTTGTAACACCTGCTTCACCAGTGGATAATATAGCTATTCATCTGTTAGCTAGGAATATTGGTAATCATCAGCCAGTTTCTACCACTCACACAGCACTGCAGTTAATAATATTTTAACAGTCAAAAGGCTGAAGTTGGCAGAACAGTGTTTGGGACGTGGCTGGGCCTCGCTATGTTCAAAACGTAACAATCTAGGTTGCCTCACATAAAATGATGATGAAAGTATTGAAAGGCTTTTCTCTAAGAGTGTTCTAGGATGCAATTAATAACTATAATAAAATGTAAAAAAAATGTGTGCTGAATTTGAACAGAATAGATGAGACTGGAATCCACGTTTCCCACCACTAGTTCACGCAAGTTTCCCTCGATTACAGAGCATTCCAAAACTGTGTGGCTTTGCCAGAAAAAAATCAGAGGCCTCATAGTCATAAAGCAGCTCTAAAGTCATTGAAATGAAGCTCTGAAACTTCAGCTCTGAAGCTCTGAACACAAAAACATTGTTAAAAATACTCAGATTTTGCAGGAAAGGGCCACAGTTACTACCTTCTGAAAGAAGCTCTTTATCCCGTAGTCAGTATTACATGCTTTAATAGAATGAGTACTCCATACTTTTCAACAGTAGCAAACATTTTAAATTTCTTAATTTTCTTAAGCTTTTACGATATCAGTTTCTCCCGGGATCATGCTCTTCATGGATGACACATTGACTAGCAAGCTGGATTTGTTTCTGTGATTGGCATTGGTAAGCACATGTGGAAAAATGGTTTCTACTCTAAGAATCTAGGCATAAGGCAGTACTTAATTTAAGTCTTCTAGACTGGCTTTTTCATCACTGAAACAATTACCAAACTGCTGTGCATTGTGGATTACCTCTTGATGCAATTCTTATGTGTGAGCAGAAAGCAGCTGACATCAGATACAATTGCTTTACGACACTATTGTAGACAAATTTCTGACAGCTCCTTCAGGTCACTTTCTTGTCTCTGACTCAAAATTTGTGATATGCTTAATAAAACCATGGAAGCATGTAAGTGGAATTCTACAGAAAATCACAACTAAAAAGACTGATTAGTCAGAAAAACATAACAAAACAAGCCTATCATAACCTAGCATTTTAACAGCTCTGAAGGAGATTAATAACCCTTACAAGTTCTAATGACATCATGCTTGGCTGGAGTAAATTCATTTAGTCTTTAAAGGGCACCTGATTTCTGTATTATGATGTAAAAACCTCTCCTCCATTTTCAGAGTTTTGCTTGGAAGTAAAACTAGTATTCTTCTTTGGTCTTTAAAGCAGATTAATAGCTGTTTTAAGGAGACTGTAACATCTAATCAAAAATTACAAAACAGATCAGGTCTCTGAAAAAAGAGTCACCTTTCCCTTTCATTCAAATCCAGTTAAACATTTTCCATGAATTTTCACATAAAGTTATTTTGTCACAAGATTTAGTTCCTACTCTTCTTCAACTGAGTAAAGAGGAAAGACATTCTCACAAAAAAAGTCTTAATTTTTCTTTAGGAAAATGTGTTACTTCCGCATTTCAAAACTACATGCTACAAAGCTAATAACAATAAAATGATCCACAAAAATATTTGAATACTAATGAGAAAAATGGCAATTCTTCAACTTTTCTATGTTTAATTGAATCAGCTATTTCAGCGTATTGTGGGAATACATTCATCAGAATCAGCAGAGACCAAATGTTAATTATGAAGGCCAAGCACAAATGAATAATTGTATGCATAGACCCTGACACATTAGAACTGCAAAGCACTCTGCAGATCTTATTTTATGAAAATGTACTAAGAGCGCAAATGTATAGGCCCTTAGGAAGCAATTATCCCTAAAAGATTTAGCTATAATTCAATCTGAAATGTTATAAGAGATTTTTTAAAATGGTTTCACAAAGAAGAGGATTATTTTACCTTAACTATGGAAATAAGGCCCCATATGCTTCTCTGAATGACCCCTGTGCAGTTGTGGGCATTGCTTAGAGGGAAGATTTGAAATGGGACTTCTCATTCAATTAATACAATCCCCTATGACGAATACAAATATTACAAAAATTAGGAGCACCTGTTTGGCATTGTGGGACTGAATGGCCCACATCACTACAAGGAATGTTCTGCACAATAAACACATTAAATATGGAAGTTTTAAGACATGTAATACTAATAGGTATGACAGAGATTAGTTAAGAATAGCTATCTTACCAAAGACATGCAGACGTTATATTGCAGACTAAGATGAAATGGCACAGTACAGTTCTACACAGCATGCCTTACGTGTCATATCTTTTATTTGTCATATGAACCTCAGCTGTGATATGGGATCTAAAAGTGTGTTAAAAAAAAAAAAAGTATGCAAGAGCACTTACATCATCTTTGTGATTTCCAGATCCTGGATCTGGCCAATATACTGCCACAACACCCCTCCCACAGTTAGAATCTGTCTCTCTGCTGCTTTGCCTCACTCAGGAGTCTACAGGTTGCTATAGCCTCAAAGAAGAGTGGCAGTAGCCTTGTAAGCAAATAGAACTAAAAATAAAGCTGAAAGCTTGCAGCTTAGTTTACCTATTAGTCCATGCCATCGGTGGAATTAAATAGGGTTTTTGTGGATTAGTCTTACACTTTTTTTCTTCTGAGCAATTCACTATTGTGAGATTACTTTAAAAAGCAGGAGAGCAACAACACCCATTGGGTTTTGTTGTTAAGTGTATTTTGGGACCCCATACATGTAATGATCTCATCTTTCATCACAAACTTTTATGCCATCCTTAACCTCCAAGATCCTGACTACAGTATTTTTATGCAGTTAAGACTGCAAGTATCCTTGCATCACATCTGATGTTTACACTTCCATTACTCCCTGAAAATAATTTAAAGCTGACCAAATTCCTCATCTGCCACATATTACCACTACATATCTTTTGTCAGTTTATTAAGTTTAAGACAGTAGGGAAAATTAAAGTTTGTTTTTTTTCTGAAGAAAAGAAACCAAACCAAATTCAACCAAAAACATCTTTCCTAACAGAAACTGTCCTGGATAGATACAGAAGGAATACCTGGACTCCTTCTGCAGGACAAGTGTTTACATCTGAACTAATAGTACATAGCGCAGTTCCCCGTTTGTAAGTGGAGGTGGTTAAAGCAAAACAGCTCTCTGGATCATGGTGAAAATAAAAATAGTTGTGTAGATATTTAGTCCTGCACCACAGAGACAAATAGTCTGTCCTATTTCTCTGAAAACTGTCAGATGACTGGAGGGTGATCTGCAGTGGAGAGGAGACAGGAGGGGATGCTTGAATTTGTATGCATTTTATGTGTAGCACTTACGATAGCTGCTGTGCGGATAGAAGAGGCAGCTTAGAACAAGAAGGGTTTCATGGCGGAGGTGCATTCATTACCTGTCAGGAAGTTCTGGCTGGATATTTTTCTGCAAGGAGCTCTGCTGCTGATGGCACCAGGAGCGTCCTGCCCAGCCACAGACAGGTCCAGAGCACTGGTCAAACTCATTTCTGAAGGAGTCGCTGACATGACTTTCATCCCTGCCAGCCAATCCATATTTTCTAGGCTGTAGCTACACGAAATAGGCGTGATAAGCTTTTCATTTGCATGAGTGCTTAGATCAGGATGAGTGTTCATATGCTGTACATCAAAGCTAACTACTATTGCCAATATTTCACATGGGCATTTTAAAGTTTTCAAGGTTAGAAATTCAATTTAACCCATCAGCCTTTTAAAAAGTACTCTGATGGACCTGTCCTCCCTGTAGGCAACAGTAATGTGAACTGAGACAAACTCTACAGAGGTACAATATTACAAAAGTTCAGCTTTACCAAAACTTGAAAAGCAACCCTTTTTTCCTCCCCAGATTCTCAACTCTAAAAGACAATGACCAATTAACCTCTAATTTTGACAAAAACAAAAAATGCCCATGACAGCCAGAAATTAAATTCTTTAAAGATTAGGTGCTGGGAGAGCAATATCAGGCTTAGAATGAAATCCTAGTAACACTCTGAACTACTAAGTCACTTTTTGCTCTGAAAATATAATTATTCTGTAAGCATTATGTCAGGCAATATGGAATATAAAAAGTATAGTTTCAATAAAACACGGCTGTTTTCTAACAGAAAGAATCTGCACAATATTTTCAATGACACAGAAAAAACAAGTCAGCATACAATTAATGAAAACCAACACTAACTGTAGCAAAGAGCATGCTCGGCAAGCACTAACTTTTAGTGATACCAGACTAAAATAATACTATTATTATGGTAAGAAACAGCCCTGAGTATTTCTAATCATCCGAGGATGGTTTGCTTTCAGTATTGCATAACTGATTTATAATATTCACCATAGATTCTGATGGCAATTATAAACCCATGGAACATACAGCATTTGTGTGGCACGCAGCCTCTTTCCATTTACGCATTATATATTTTTTTTTTTACTGAAAGATGTCAAACTACCGAAGGATTTACCTTAATTCCTATACTTTGCATCGGTCAAGTTGTTGCATGAATAATGATGTCTCCTGACTATAAAAAAAATGAAAAAGCAGACAGAGGAAAATCTGACTATAAATGAGATACGTTTGGCTCTTACTGCCTAAATCAAACACAGTTTTAAAACGACAAGAGAGTACCAATAGAGTAACTTCTGCATTTATATTGTCTCTCCATTACCCATAAAAGAGATTTAAAAAAATATAGTGGTTCAATATGTGTGCAGGATCCTTGCACATCTTACCTGGTATAGTCTCTTATTCTGGCTAGTGGTGAGACTGCTGGTTATGTAGCTATCAATTCCACTGATGTTACAATTTCCCTTTCTCAAAGCAGCAATAACCTGTCACTTTACATTGTCCTTTCTCTGACCCTCTCCCGCCTGTCTGCTCATTTTTATTCTTATTGACAAGACTTATTATTCGTCCTTCCAATTCCAACTAGCTACCCTTTTGCAAATAGTAGTATCAACGATGTGGTCACTAGTAGTATAGGTCAACAATGTTATTAATACAGCACACACTGCTGGGAGCAGATCAAACAGCCACGCTTTAAAATATTAGTTTTGCAAAGGTACCATGAAGCAAATAGCTGCAGTTTTCTTTATGTTATGAAATGTAATACTTCAAGGACAGACCTCAAGAATTCAGCGCTAATTACTAGCCCAATAATTTGGAGGACATGTGATTTTTTTTTTGTTTTCATACACAAAATAAAATAAAACCATAACAGAAGGGTGCTGTATCTGTGTTTAAAGAAGGGGTTGTTGGCAAACACTATAGCTCACTTCTGCAGAAATGTACACAACTGATATATGCAGCCCAGAAAGCTGGCACCAGGGGCTTACAACCTTAATTTGCCTGCAAGAAGAAATGGAGATTTACCTTCAGAGCACGTTCTTGATTGTTTTCAGCAGTCAGATGTCTCGTGTTGTTTGCTGAAGTCTGGTTCTGCTCTTTCAGATGATGAAGCTCCTGCTCCAGCCGTTTGCACTGCAACGAGGAAAGAATCCCATTAAGTAGAGGAGTGTGGGCATATTTTTTTGAACAAGCCAGAAGAATTAACGTAAATAACCCCATCACCATTTCTGCAGTAGAGAAAGCATCAGACAAAAGCAAATTACAATCCCAGATCAGTGCTAGAGCTACATTTTTTAAATGTGATCCTTCAGTTTCTTCCTGATCCAACTGTATGCCAAAGAAAGCTAAGTTTAATATCAGATAGACATTTTGAAAAATATTTTTAAAAGTCTTAAAAATTATAAAGATGTTGGGTTGAAATTCTATTCCTAGTTATGCCAATATAATGACAGATTTTGGCTTTTCTATATTAAGTAGTGGTTATAAAGGAAGCAATACATGCTTTTAGAAAAGCAAGCAAATTAAAGACCCCTCTCCCAAATCCAGGACCGAGCCTTTTATTAGAAAATATACACGTAATTTTTATACTTGCATTTTTCAAGCTAAGAGATTACTCTAAATCCCAAGCACACAGCACATCTTGGAAGAAAAGAAGCTTTAAGACTGTTTTGTTTAAATATTTAACTTAATGACAAAGAAGGAAAAATTTAACATTTACTACTGTGTGCACACACACGTATACTGACTGCTGTCAGATAAAGATCTATTTTAAACATTAAAGATCTGCAAATTGCAGGAGATAAATTATTTCACTGTTTTTTATAGTAACTATAAGAGGTCTTGCCTAGTTACTTTGGCTTGAAAGAGTAATTAATTGTGAGCAGACAGGTCATTGTATTATGAAAAGAAACCCTGTTTTTTAATAAAAAAGGCAAAACAAACCAGACAAACTATGCGGAAGATGTAGAGGAATAAATGCTAGAACTCCCACAGAATATTAACTAGAATACTTTAAAACAGTATATTACAGGCAAGTAATCTGGATATCACCACCAAAACCCAAAGCTGATAGGATTTGTAGGAACAAAACATTAATTGATTACAAGTATTTTAATAAATACTTCCTGAAAACACGAGTAAGAAAGGAACGAGAATTGTGATACAAAACCCACATAAGCATTGCTCTCTCAAATGAAAGACCTGGAAACATCAGTCTCTTGTACTCTCTTAGTGACTGTGGAAATCACAGAGGTGAGCTTCCTGTCAAGTGCATCCAGCCTATCCTGAGCAATTCAGTATGTCGGACAATGAAGTGTGGCTTATGTCAACTCTAAAAAAACCAACTTGTGAAACACAGAGCTGTAGGACTGCAAAAATTATGACTGAGGTCTAAGTAAAATGAGTACTTAATGGATCTTGAGACAGAAATGTTAAAGACATACCAATATATACACCTCTTAACCACAAAAACAGTCCTTAATCACATACTGCACATCAGGTATCCAGCATAGTATATAAACGAGAATGGGTCAATCCTATAGTTTAATAAGTTTTAAACAATTGTAGGCATCTAACAGTATTATTAAAAAAATTCAATTAATGTTTCTGTTTTCTAACAGATACTTATTTCTAACAGGATTTCTTATTTTAAAGGCACTAAATCTCTCTAGCCTAGTGCATTCTCTCAGTGTCTGATGTGAATGCATAATTTCATTTTTATTGCAAGAAAAAAGATACTTTCCCATAAAATAGGAAAATACAGAAAAAATTATATATTTGATTATTTATGTTTACAGAGACTTAAGACATTTATGTCTACCTTATACATAAACACACAAAAATCACAAATCACAGAATCGCACCTATAATTCTTTTTCCACATCCATCATGAAAATTATGTGTCTGCAGACATGAAGGTTTTAATAAAACTATTGAATAACTAAACCCAGATTACGCAGGGTTTTTTTCTCTAGCAGTTTTTTTCCTCTAGTATACATTATCTAAACAAAATTTAAACAAATAAAATCAACCTACTGCTTCAGGCATTATCATGACACTTTACACATTACATCATGCAATATCAGTAGCTCTTTCAATTTTATGCTTTGTCAACACTCTTCAAAACAGTTCTTTGAAATTCCCCATTTGACAACAGGCTTCTTATAGTAAATATTGTTAAAAAGGCCAAAACTCTCAATCTACTTTTAAAATATGAATTTATATTCATGCTATTCTCTCAACTCCAAAAGAGAAGTGAATATGTGCTAAAAACAAAACCTAGCTACAGGACCATACCAAAAAATATGTTGATGTACAGGGCAGATTGCACAACTAAGGGCATGAGTGCAACCTTATTCTGCTCTCCAGTCCTGTGAAGAAAGATAATGAAATAAACAGCAGCAGATGGACCTCCCTATGAAGTCAACCTTGACACTACTACATTTATATGAATTTCGGTAACACTTTGTAATTAATCTTTAATTTCCACTAAGAATGTTGTTATCTGAAAAAAACTGGGCATCCTCAATCCACATACTGCTTGAATCCAGCCAGCCATTTCAGCCAGCCTTTTTCTGGATTCTGTGTCATTGGTTGTTAGCAAGGCCCAGTAAAAATAGATGTTCTTTCAAAGAACATGTGTTTCTATTGCTTCACTCCAGGGCTCTGAAATGCCAATAGCTGCAAGTAAGAAACTGGATTTCCTTCTAAAAACAGATATAAAAATACTTTTTGGAGAACAGAGAAGACATCGTCTAATTCAGTACTGGCAAAAAGGAAATGTTGTATGTGCCCTTCCAGCTGAAATCTAAAGGAAGTGTTTCATTTTAAATATTATAACTAAGAATACCTAAGTCCTGTTATCTCAAACTCGTGAAAATGCATACTTGTGAAAGATTCAAGCAGAATACTCTTAAAGTCAGAGACAAAATATCTTATGCAACACAGGTTGCTTAAACAGCTGATGTGAGGTGTAATTGTGCACTTAGATGGCAGCTTCTGTGAATTTATCACTTTATGAAAGATGGGCTGTTAATTGAGAAAACTGCTTCTCTACCTTAGATACTCTGAGTACTTCAAGTAATATGGCAGTAGCGTAGGTGGGTGTCAAAAGAGAATATCTTAATCAGAACACTAAAGACTTTTCTAAGTAAAGAATATTAAACCCTCATAAATGGTAACATGTCATTTTATAAAGGTTTCACAAGAACAATCCACCAAGAATTAGCTTCAGCCTGTGGTCTGCCATTCCATTCAGAATTCTGTAGCTAGAGAGGCAAAACTCAAAGTACAAACCAAAAAAAACCTCCAACCAGAAAAAAGTTTCCTCTTCTTTCAAACTCTCATGTTTGTTCTCTTCTCTGAATCACAGAATCGTAGAATCATAGTATCATAAGGTTGGAAAAGACCTCTGAGATCATCAAGTCCAACCGTGCTTGTCTCCCTACTAAACCATATCCCTAAGAAACTCATCTACCTGTCTTTTAAACACCTCCAGAGACGGAGACTCCACCACCTCCCGGGGCAATCTGTTCCAATCCCTGACCACTCTGTCAGTGAATGCCCAGTCTAAACCTGCCCTGGTGCAACTTGCGGCTGTTCCCTCTTGTCCTGTCACTTGTCACTTGCAATAAGAGAGCAGCACCCACCCCAACACAACTTCCTTTCAGGTAGTTGTAAACAGCAACGAGGTCTCCCCTCAGTCTCCTCTTCTCTAAGTTAAACGACCCCAATTCCCTCAGTCTCTCCTCATAGGGTTTATTCTCCAGCCCCCTCACCAGCCTCGTTGCCCTTCTTTGCACACGCTCCAGCACCTCAATGTCTTTCTTGTAGTGAGGGCCCCAAAACTGAACACAGCACTCGAGGTGTGGACTCACCAGTGCTGAGTACAGGGGCACAATCACCTCCCTGGTCCTGCTGGCCACACTGTTTCTGACACAGGCCAAGATGCCATTGGCTCTTAGCACACTGCTGGTTCATGTTCAGCCGGCTGCCAATCAATATACTTGCCTCAAAACGTCTCCTACCTTAGTTAGCCTCATTCACGTGACAACACATTTGTCAGATAGTGAACCTCTTTAAGCCTACTCCAAGTGCTCCTTAAGCAACCATCACGGTCCAACTGTATAGGCTTTACTACAACATCATTCATTCTCAGTAACAGGCATCCAACCTTTGCCTAAACTATACCTTCACAGTGCAACCCAGTCTTTCCAAACAAATATCTCTGAACTCAGCACAGGATATACCACAAGCAGCTACGACTCAAAATGAAAAGTAGTGTAGGTAACATATCAAAAGATAACAAGAGATTCAGACAGAAGAGAAAGGATAGGCAGCAGCTACACCTCTTCCCCTTTCCCATCTAATTTAAACCATCTAAACCATTTTTGAACCATCTAATTTAAACCATTATGCTACTGGTGAGCCTTTTGTAATGAGTGTCAGCTAACATGATTCAGCAGAATGAGGATGTTTGTGAGAGGCACCGGTTCAGCGCTCAGCAGGTGTCAACCTCCTTCAGTAACTATGTAGGTGAGAGTGTTGAGAATGCCACAGGGAAAGTCCAGACAAACTGCGAAAAGAACTGCCTGCTAAGTGGGACACTGACGGAGAGGTCAAGAAGTGGACCAGAAGAATATCATGGAGTAAAGTCCTTGAGGCTCACTCAGAAAGAGACTGTTAAAAATGTTTCTAGTTCCAGGTACACAAAAGGAGTAAAGATAGTTTAGAATGAATTGAGTATTTCAGAAGATAGAAAAATCAATGCACTTAATAGTGTTTGGCCTTTACTAGAAAATGAGGTTGCATTAACATATCAAACATAACTTTAGCGCTTGTATAAACATATCACCTTTAACATGCTGTGAGTTTTTCAGCATTTTATTCCTCTACTTGTACCTATAACATGTTAAAATGGTGTTATGGTGCTTACCATGCCTAGAGATTGACGAGTTATTTTTTGATTGTCAATTAACAGGATTTTTCAGTGAGGTGTTCTGATAGTTAAAGGTACAGACATTACACAAGGGTAAAGAAAAATATGCAGGCCAATGGAGAAACAACATTATTAGGGATAACATCGCATTATGGAATAACAAGGCATTAACATTGTCCAGAGCAACGCCCTGCCCCCAACCGTTTGGATCCTGTGCACTTTGTTTATATGAAGACAACATCTATCCCTGGAGGCCTCAAGAAGAAGTGTATTTAACTCTGCACTCTTCATGTCTATTAAACTATTCACATGCTTTCAAACAGACATAACCATTTTGCTGTACGGGGGTTTCTGGTTCATTATCTCACTGAACTAGATAGTAATGCCAGGTGGACTACTCATTTTGTATTTCAGTGCAGATTTGACCAAGAAAAAGGTACTGTGACACTCCTCAGCTGCATATAACAGAAAACCGTAACACTTCCTTACCACAAATGCAGTCTTTGTGGTTATTTAACCCTGTTACATCTGTATTTGCTTTTAATATTACTATATATAGCATATAACGTTTTCCATCGTCTTTCATTAAAAGGAAACCAAACTAACCCCTCCTAGGGAAAAAAGAGTCAACACACTATGCCAGTTATATGCTAGGGGAAAAAAAAAAAAAGATTTTGATTTATCTCTACTAATACAGATTCGAGGGTCAAAGTCTAATGAAACAAATGTACTAGGACTAAGATGTGGCCAAATTCTGCACAAAGTTCTTTCCTGAATTCTGAATTACATTTGATTGTATCATCAAATTAGTAAACACAAAAGACAGTGTTTTATGACAATGCATTTGTTCATCTAGAGTCCTTGTTAAAAACTGGAATGCTTATAACCTTATGACTCAGCACTGACACAAACACGTAAGACTCCACTGATGCGACCACTGAAAAAAGGGACAGTACGTAGTTGGAAATACTGCAATGTCCTTGCCCTGTTCTGGACTGTTAGTTGACTGGGGTCAGGGTGGTCAGGTAGGTGGGGTTTTGGACTGATATGATCCCATCCATTGAGTATAATGTGGTCTCCGCTGTTTAATACTAGATCTTCTATATAACTACAGCACTCCACAAGTATAATAGTTTCATTCTGCCGTTAAATTTAAGGTAACATATTTTTATACAAGTCAGACAAAACTCAAAAGTGAGTGCATAATTACTTGATCACCTATCAGGGCCTTCACTTTAATCAGTCAGTACTCATCACATTTTCTGCACTTTTATGCATTAAGACCTTGCTGAACTGGGAACCCAATTACTGAAGTAGTGAGAAATTAAAATAACTTAGCTCCTACTGAATAACCTTGGAAAATGGTTTATGTCTTCCAAATTATGGGGAAATTAGGAGTCCATCTGAAGGGCAGGTGACCTGTTTTCCAACACCCATTTTTTCTTTCATGCATTTTAAACAAAATCCTCATCAGCAAAGTATCTTGATGGAAAATGCACAAATACCATTGAAAGATGAGCTTACAGGATACAAAGATCCTACTACTACACAGCAAAGTGATGAACTACAGCTACATTTTGAAATTCGTTAATACATATTCACTGCAATGAAGAACTGAAGTACAAATAATTCTTCTAGACACCAAACATGAAAATGATGAAAAAAAAGGGCTATTTTTTCAGCTGTTACATTTTTTTTTCTCATCACTTGTGGATAAACTATTGTATCCACTTGTGGATACAATAAACCACCATGTGAAGCCAACAAAAAAAAAATCAACTGATTAGTCTCTTGGTTTATTATTTTGTTCACCTTTTTCTTAACTTTGTTTGTAATGATCTGCACTTCAGAGTAGCTCCCAGCTCAGAGATGCTGAATGAAATGCAAGTCTTCACAGTTTGATAGCCCTTCTCTGCCCCTCCACTCAATACTTTTTATTTTTAACAGTCTGTCCCCAGTCCCAAATTCATCATGATTTCTGGATAGGCAAACATCTCGCACCACTTGGATGCTGCACAACTCTTTCCTTTGCAGACAAGAATAATATCAAAGTCATCCAGTCAAAACACAAACCAACCTTTGGTGTCACTGTGAATTATGTACTTTGAACTGCAGATGTTTGGAAGCACTTATATTTATATAAATAGATTTTTAACCTTTTCTTCTAAAATAATAGTTTTAAAAAATAAAGAAATAAATAAGCTTCTACATAATAATAACTAAAAGGAATTTTCCATTAAATTATAATTTTGAATTAAGGTTTTCTAACTTCTGAAAGAAAAGACTTCTTCAAAGTTCTGGCAAACCTTTAACAAATGTGCTTAAATGATTATTTATACAATGCCCAGCAGCTTAGAACTACTGGGATTTCAAGAGAAGTGCTTTTGTAGAGCTTAAGCTTTAGAAACATATGCATCTTTAAAGATTTATATTCTATTAGTAAGAGAAACATTTAAATGTAGACACTTTTTTTTTTGCAACAGTGCAATGATGTCTTGCTCTACAGAAACAAATACATCAAAACATAAATGAAACATTTTTGCCTTCCTTGTCATTATTAACATGCTGTATACATGACTTGGTTTCCTCCTACCATTGCTTTCCCTTTCTTTTATGTTTCAAAATTAAGTGAAAGCAGCTTTCATTTATTTTCATTTGAACAGTTAAAGGAACATTCATAAAATTCAGACAATAAAGTTTAACTGTTTTCACTTTTCCTGTTAACAATTCTTACATGTGCAGCTATTCAACAGCAGAAGGTGTCTATGACAACCACCCAGATATTTTCTCTGTATATTCTTACACTCCCTTCCAGTGATGACATTTCAAAAATCAAGACAAGCGTGATCTCTTCCTCAAAGAGCTCAGCATACACACTTTCCTAATAAATGACCCTCACTATAAAAAATGTGCCAGGAGATGAACAGAAAGGAAAATGTAACGTTCTCAAGCTATATGCAATTCACAGGAGATACAAGTAGGGTACTTGTGCTGGCTGTGCCACTGGACTACCTTGGCTCTGCCAGTGGGGAGTTGCTGACATATTCCTGATCTGCAGGAGGAAGCTAAACAGTAGGAGCTGCTGGGTCACCTTCACAGGTGTCTATTGCATAAAGCTACCAATTTTTTCATCTCTGATTCAGCAAAAAATGCATCCAACTAACCCAAAAGTGGGGTTTTTTTTGTAATTACCTGTCATATATTAATATAAATGACTTCTGTTTTACACGGGAGTCATTATTCATTCGATTTTTTAATTTCATACTTTAAGTCTAATAAATAACATATAAACAAAGCATGTAAGCTGATGAGTAGTATTCTTGCTCACACACATATCCCACTGCAGACCTGTAGAAACACTAGAAACTGGCAAAGTACAACCTTCATAAAGTTTGCATGTCAGTGTGTTATATTCAAAACCAAAGGGAATTACTAATACTCCCAAATAATTCAGAAAATGGAAACTACTACTTAAAATTTCATCATAAGAGTAAAAGATCATTCAAGAAAAGCAACGACAAAAAAAAGTAAATCTTTATTAGCTAAATTTTAAATCACTGAAAAAAGGTCTGTAAGTACAGTAATACTTAAACTAGGATCAGTTTTAATTTTAATGCATGGCAGCAATTCCAGCATACAGATTCAAGAGACTATTTCAGACTATAAACTTCTGCATAGAAAATAATTCAAAGTAATTAACCTCAATATCTTAAAAACATTTAAAGAATAAAATAACGCAACATCAAAGAGGTCTTGGAACAAATTTGCCATTAAAGCAGGGCATCTATTAGCGTACTACTTACAGGACTGACGCAACCTACCCACTACCTGAAATAGTTTCTGCCCGGGTTGAGTAGCCCAGTAGTACTGCAAGAAAGGTCCCAAAGAAGCCACTTAGAGCAGCTTATATTAAAATGTTATTCTGATCTTCTTTTATGAATGGTTTTAGGATCTGTTTTCCAAGTAAATGCAACTTTCACATACTCACTGACATGCCCTATTTTGCAAGGCAGCTCTAGTCATTCTAAATCCAGTGCTAACTAATGTGTGATTCATTAGCACTGTGACCTGTAATATGAAATGGGCTACTGCAGCCACAACACTTAGGAAATGCAGATAACCTGCTATACCACTGATTTTTTGTCTTCAGTTAGATATGAACAGATTCTTCAGCAGCCAGCCACCTCTTCATCACATGGTCTCAAAAAACAATCACATTTTATTACTGCAGATTGGTAGATCCTACAGACATTTTTCCTAACATAGAAATATAATCATAGAATGGTTGAGGTTGGAAGGGACCTCTGGAAGGTATCTTTATTAATTCTGTGTTCAAGCAGAGCCACCTAACGCCAGTTTCCCAAGACAGTGTCCAGATGTTTTTTGAATATCTCTAATAAGGGAGACTATAAAAGACTATACATTCCTAACAAAAGGAAGGAACAGAAATTTTAGGAACCCATGAACTTTATTCTTTTACTAGCTATTTCACTTTTCCTCCTTCATTGTTGAAAGGAGGAAACATGTCTTTCCTGTCCATTTTTCAGTTTCTCCCTCCTTCAAATGCAGCATCATTCTTCATTTCTTTTGCACAGCAGAATATACACATACTCTAATCCTCAATTCTCATCTTGGCCTGCATGAGGTTCATTCCACTGTACTGTCCCATTTCTGTCTACAGTTTTGCTTCATCTTGTTCCCATATACATTCTCTTTATTATGGGATTTTCACCACAACTAACTATACCTGTGTTTGGTGGTGTTACAACTTTTGATAAACATTGACTAATCACTTTTTCCAACACTTAAATGAAGGTAGTAAACAGGCCTTTCTTATTTTATGGGGCAATAAATTAGAACAGAAAGTTTAAGAAGCTTAATCAACTAACAAGATCATGTCAGGATGGGGATTACTACACCCCAAATCTTTGCTTTACTGCCTCAACCAAATGATATGGAGCTATTACTTCCCATGGCCGTGCATTATGCTGGCTCCTCAGTAGAGGAGTCAGTTCCATTACAACTAGATGGCCTGTGGCCAACAGACAGCTTGTCAAACATCTGACACAACACACCATGACAGACAGCTGATAATTGCTTTTGTTTAAAGCCTTTCCCCCACCCCCAGTTAATAATCCACAGTGCCAGTACTCAAAAAATACATATAGTAGAATGGAGGTAGTATTGACTGATACACCCATGTTTTTGGCCATGCAAAGTCGTGAATGTGTATGAAAAGGAGCAACCTTAGAAAGAAAAGTTCACAGCCTGATCTTCTAACTAGATCTAGAAATCAGAAATTTGATTCTCAGATGTATGCAAGGCACTCAGCTGCTGACAGAGGTATGTTTTTAGAATGAGCAGCCTTTTTTAATTGAACATAACCAATAATAGTTAATAAGAAAACTAAATTTGGTAAACAATCTGTCCTTCTAATGAGCTGGTTTTCAAACATTCTTAAATGGATTTTCTTAAAATCCATATGCAAATAAGACTATTGCCTAAACGTTAAGTTGGCATTTACTGCACAAAAGGACAGGAATACTTGTGGTCCATTTTTAAATATCATCACATTATTTAGAAAACAGTATCATGGATCACTGTATAGATGCCACGGTTTTTTAATCTCTTTATTCAGATGTTGTAGTCATGGGATTGCAGATGTTCCTCACAGTACACCCTATCCGTTTGTCCTTATAAATACTATACTTCCAATTGAGCTACCAGTTGCTTAAGTGGCTGTTATTCCATTTTTTTTTTGTTGTATAAAGTGTCGCCCTTAAACTTCTTTAATGTGTAATAAAAGTTACTTTAAAATAGAGATTATAACAAACTAATACAGTGAACTAGATAGGTGAAAGCCCAAAGCTCTACGGGTATGTCAGGGATGAGAAAAACTTTTTGAATAAATGACCTGAATCAGTAGTATTTGCTCTTTCTCCATGGAAGCAACTTGCTTTTTACAAAACTTCAATGCTAAAGATCACAACTATCTGAAAGCAATATTAATATCAGTGTTTTAAGTCTGAGAATAAGTGTGAATATGGAGTAACTAAGTTTAAAATGAGTTATCAATAAAAGATAAAGACACCCCATAAAGAAATGTTTAAGAAAGTAAACAAAAGCTCCGCAAAACTGAAACTACTGAAAACTCTTATTTAGAAATTACGTATTACTCAGCTCCAGTAACACTGAGAAACATCTGTATTATTTCGGTACATAAGTAAGACTTTTTGAATGTTAAGTAGTGGTTGAATCCAAAGATTTTACCTCTGTACCAAAATTTAGTGTTAGCTTCACTGAAGTGTTTTACAGGGATCAATGTCACTAGCTACACAAATAGATGCACACTTCTCAAGACAATTGACCATGCAGCATTGAATTAACAGCCACCTAAAAGCTTTCAGATACGTCACTGAAAAGCAGAAATGCTTAAACCTAAAATCAGCTGCCTTTGACACGAGCAATTATCACTATTGCCCTTATCCAACTCAAAGATTCCTGGCAGTTCCATCGCTCGTGTAGAGGGTAGGACATTTTAAGCAGAAAAAAAATTAAGAAAAACACAAAGACAGAAGACTGTTATGACAACTTCTGAAAACAAAGTGATTGGCCTGTCTGCCAAAACAAACAAAATGGGTAAATGCATGTCTACTGCTGAGAAGTGTCTGGATACTGCGGAAGACAACACACACGACATTAAAAGAACAAGTAACGAGAGAGACAGCTGCTGGCTAGCTGTACACTAGAAAGCAGGCTGATAGGTCTATTTAGCACAAGGGATTAACAAGGATTTTTCTGTTTCTTCTGGGAGGCTGACACTGGATCCTTTCATTTTCACAGTAAGATTTTCAAGACTAGTTTTGCAGTCTGAGATTCAGTTAAAGTCCTAAAATTTTGACTGTGATTGGAACCTCAAGCAATGAGGTTGAAAAAATGCTTGCAGATTGAGAAAGAATATTTTGTCTTAAAGCAACAGAAGATGAAGGAGGTAGACTGACAGAGCGGGCTGGTGTTCAGTCCTGACCTGAACACAACTCAGTAGAGCTCTTCCATGCAAAAAAAAAAAAAGAGTGAAATCTATTGTTTCCTAATGTTGCTGTGATCTGAAATACAATCTCCGTCTGAGGTATGACATTCCTCACAACGCTTACAACATGACTTGGAAGGAAATCTTATCTGTTGGTGACAAGTCATCTCATGAGACAACTAGGAGCAAAGTGTTCACAGCCATTCTTCTGACAGAGAGCTCTACTCTCTTTCAGGGGGGTTTATCTAAACTTTGGTAATACTTCTGCAGATAGAGAAAGGTGTTACAGCTAATTGAGAAATAGCATCTTAGCATAACTGAAAGGTGACCAGTAAATGCAGCAGAACTTTGGTTATCATACTTGGATTCACATCTTTCTAGTTGGTAATTCATTAACTAGAGGTAATGCTAAAACTTCTCCCTCTCTCAAAAGATAGTATCAATGTTATCAACAATATGAAGCATGCATTCAGAAACATTTCTATGGATTATCCAGCATCAGTACATTACACCAATGAAATACGCTCTACTCAGCCACTTCGAGTCTATATTTCTATATTTCTGTCAATTCCAAGATTGCAATAAGTCGTCATATTTCTGATTTAAAACTTCTTCATCCACAATTAATTTTTTGTTATAGGTAGAAGTGTGATACTTTTTACACAATCACAGCTTCTCAAGGGCCTTTAAGTTATTTCTACAAATTTCAATTGTGCCATTTAGAAAAGTATTTTCAATACAAAAGTAATGTATAAATCATAATATGATACTTTGTGCTGACTTTGTGTATACCAAGAACATACTTAACAACAAATACTTTAAAAACACAACTGAAAAGTATGACAAAAAAAATCAACATCAGAAAGCATTAACAAATTTCCTGACAACAGCATCTTAAAATCACATGAACTGAACATGCAATAGGAAAGCCTGTCCTTCACTGACAATAGAGGGTAATGGAAGCTAAATTTTTCTTGTTCTTAAGCAACTCAGCTTGAAAAATAATTAAAAATGGATAAACATAACATGGAAAAGAGGGCAAACCCTAGAAACTCACGACCTGAGGCATGAAAAAGTAAAGCCATACTACAAACAAACGTAGGTGTACTTAGTGAACGAGACATAGATAAGTTAATGCTACTGTGAAATCTTTATTTCATAATGACAATTTTTTTTTTTTTGTGCCGGGGCCACTACACACTTTAGACCAGAATATGTAAAGTAACTTTATCAGGCCTGAGGACTTCCAGAAATAGAATACTGGCTTCACAACCAAATAAATGTCACAATGTCCAGACCAAAGCACGTGGGAAAATTACTGTTGTGGTAATTGTTACCTGTTCATTTAAAAACAATTAAAAATCTGGAAAGAAACTGAAGTAACATAAACGTTTACTAAGTCTTATATTTCATCTACCATTCTGCTGAGAATGAGTAATCAGCTTACCACCACTACAACATTTTTTTCATACATTCTCTGTTACTGTCAGACCTAAACTTCCTTATTCACCACCTCTCTTTACAGCTTAACACACGTTGAATCATAATGATAACTGTGGAGGGTATTGCATTGCTGGCAGACAGGTCAATATTTCACTTTAGGGACTCTGGGGGGGGAACCTGATGTCAACAAAAACCAGACCTATTAATTCTTCTCAGCTCCATGTGTCACAATATTCTTATTCAACTACTGATGTTGTAATAGTGGCATGATCAGCAATATAGTTTAGCTGCTATTCTTTGAAGATATCTCTACTGCCCAATCAAATCCAAATTATGCATTCTGTGTGTCATTTTATTTGTGACCTATGCTACTGGTTTCTCCTTGAAGGAATCAACTTCATTCTGTTTTATGGACAGGTCCAAAATCTTTACCAGAAAAGTCTGCATTAAAGTAGTCTAATAATCTTCAAAGTAAAAAAGCTGAATACGAATGTACTAGAATACTTTCTCCAACAATACCAATAGTTTTTACCTCCTGTTAGCCATTTCTTTTTTCTTTTTCTTTTTTTCTTTAAATCTGATTCTTTTTCTTGGTCATCTCATTTTCACCCTTAATTTCATGTAATATACTAGCAGAGTTTTAAAGTAAATAATTTTTATAATTTTTTTATTAAATGGATTTTTTCCATTTCTACATCTATATGTAATGAAACGTGGAACTTTTATCTAAAGCTCTCAATGACTTAGAAATTCTCCCTGAAGAAACACAATTTACATGCTACTGTGCAATGGGGATGCAATTTGCAATTTCTTTCAACTGTATCTACTTCTTATGCTTTATTTTGCACAATGGAGTTCTATTTGGGAGCATGAACTGGATTCATGTTTTGATTACAGCAAACTCAAAAATGTACTCCAGAAATGCACCTAGTGCATTCTGACACAAATGAGTATTCAGTTCATAGGAACTGACTACAGTTAATCCAAAGTTAAAAAAAAACTAAACCAAAGAAACAAACTAGAACAAAAGCGACACCCTCCACTCCTAGATATGTTGACAACTGATGCCAAGAACTATTTCATACTTCAGATCCATTCCTGTTTGTTCACCCTACTTGCTAATATAGACATAATCAATCACCAACTTGCAACTATGAACATTCAAGAAGTGGCAAGGCGTAAAAGCAAGGAGGGAAATGAACACACAGGTCAGACATTGAACTTTTCAGACTCCACAGTAAATATGAATATGACAAAAAAATTTATTTGTCAAAAGATTTTTTATGCAAACTCATCTGGGTATCCAAAATAACAAAGTTTTTATGCAGAAAGTTTTCTTAGAAAGTTGCCTAAGAAAACCAGCTTTTAATATGAAACATACAGACGGATTTTTAAAATTTATTTGTAAGAATACTACTTGAATTCTGCTGCTTGTATCACATTTGAAATTTCCACTATGAGTTGTTGCTACTGAAACAGGCAATCAATAAGCATACAAAACATTTTCCCTCTCTTTCATGGTAGAGTTTCGACATTAAATATTTAAATTAATTCCAGAAATTGGTTTGGAAGTCTAAGCTGTGTGAACCTAGAGCTTAGCATCATGATAGATGAGTCAAATAGCAATTAATCAAACAAGCTTTCATGCAAATTTACTGTCTTTTTCAAAGGGGTGAGGAGTTTCTAGGTACTGAAGAGACGGATGTTCGACTGGAAATTCATTAGAGTTTATGATTAAAGACACAAAACTTGATCATGCCCTCAAATACTACACAGACATGTATTTTCTGAATTCTGCACAACACACTGTTTGCAGAGGAACAACAGGTGATTTAACAATGCAAACAATGATGTGTCTCAGGGCATCATTCAGCCAAAACCTTGTGGCAGAAAAAAAAGGAAATGTAGTATCAATTAAAAATTCACTTCACAAGTTCAAAAAGACAAACTATAATCCCTCTCAAGGAAACATTGCATTAACATTTACATATTTACTCATACTTAGCATTCATGGACTAAATAGAAAGGTTCGGTATAAGAGCTCCTTAGGGTAACTTCCTTTTGGGCCCTACTCCCCCCTCCACTAAGGACCTTCCAGATGACTTGCACATAGTTAACATTGTGAGAAGCATTAACTGAAAAACTGCTAGACCTCATGCAACCAAAACCTTGCTGAAGACAAACTAGGAATAAGCTGCAAAGTAGCGAAATTCAGATACCAGTGAAATCAAAGGGAGTTTCATGCCCTACTGATACCTGCCTACAGAGAAATCACAACCTCTGCTACTTCAATGTAAGAGATCAACAGCCACTGCAGATGTGGAGCTTCCCCAGTTCTGCTCCTATCAACCTGTCTGAATATCTCACCTCTCCTCAGCTTTCTTAATGCCTTGAGAGATGGGATTTATGTACAATGATCAAGGGAAACAGAGCACCATGATGAAAGATTAAACAGGTGTTATTCTTTTGGGGAATATTCCAACATAATATTCAAAAACCCAACATAAGACATCAAGATGATTCTGTTTGGCCAGTTTTCTCTCTATTTTAGTCTCCAGTGGACTAAAGTTCCTATTTCAGAAGAAAAAAAATACTTCATACATTTTCTGACTTGCATATTCCCCTGGAAAATATTCATGCTCCAACTAGCACAAATATATCCAAGGTTGGGAGTTAGAGCATATCTAATTGCCTCAGAAAGTACAGTATTATTACAATTTTTCAAATTGAGTTTGCTTTTAGAAGTAGTAAGCAGCTAAATATGGAAGAACATGCTCTTTCATGAGATGCAAAAGATACCTGATGCTCTTCAGCATCATTTCCCATAGCATCGTTTCTCCATGTCTTCAAACCACAGCAGTGGCTGGCTTTGTTTGAAAATTTTGTAACTCGTGAGATTCACTTTGTTTATTCTGAGAAGCAGCAAAGAAAACATGAATTTAACCATGTTCAGTACAACATAGACTTCCTAAAACATGGATGTAGTCAAACTTTCAAAGGATTATCTTTATTTAGGTACACAGGAAATGAAATGTGACATTGCAAATCATAATTTCAGTGCAACACAATCAAATGGAAAACTAATACTGCTAATCACGGCATCTGCTCATATAATTTGACTTTTTCTGATCCTCCTTCAGGATCCCTTTTACTCAGCATCACCTCCAAATGAGGTTGTCTGTGAAGTTTACTTGAGGACATTGATATGAATACCAATAAAACTGACTTCCATTTTTTAACTTCTATTTCTTTTCCCTCCACAGTCACCATGCAACTTTTAATGTTAAATCTCAAATTATTGTTCTTTTAATCTGTTCTATATTGTGTTCTGTATTCCTAATGCTTTCTTTCAGGACTTGGACTAAATCTGCAGGACAAAAGCAGCATCTTGAAGACAGCTTGTCTCATGCCCATTCATTCTGCTGCCTCTCAGAGAAAAGCACTGCACATGAGGGCAACAGGAGCTTGCTACTGTCTGCCCAAAAGAAACCAGCTGTAACAGTCAAACAGTACGGTCCTTGGATCCTTAAACTACAACAAACATCCCCTTTACATTCACCACTTCCCTTCTCAAAGAAGCCCGTGATCAAAACCATCAGTACCCTACAGCAGCTTCCCAGTTCACAAACAACTATGAATACAATGTCCTACCTCTTCTCTTCCTGTTCCCAAATATCAGTGGCAAAACAGAAAAGGTAGTTGTGGAAGCATCCTGGCAGAACAGCCAGGAGGACACTGTCAAAATTGCTCCTGCCAACCAAAAACTCGATGGGCATCCTTAACCAGGAAGTGCCAAAGGGTACCAAAACACAGAGTTTAAAATTTAACTTCTAATTCAAATTATTAAAACCAACATCCCAAACTGTGGTTTGGGTTGCAAAGCAATCACCTCTATCCTAAGATAAGAACATCATGAGGCATTGTAACCTATCACCTGAGTATTCCCCAATTAAGGGCCCAACATCCAGTAATATTTTTTTTCAATTACATATGCTTTTGTTGTTTTTATGCTTCATATGGCTCTTGGGTTTATTACTTTAGTAAGACCCATTCACTTAAGTGTGCTGAGAATGCTTTAATACTCTGTGAATCACAGATAACACAAAACTCTACATCTTATTTGGTGTAAAGGGAGGGAAGTTGCTTGAGTAGAATGCAAAAAAAAACAAGTTAGCATGAAGTTGGCTTATTTTAAGTACAGACATTTATCAGTTATTAGTCATTAGTCGAAACTGATAATGATGGGCAGTCAAGCATAGTGCTTCTCATCTTTGTTTTCAATGACTATAAACTGCTGCCTGCTGCCAAACACTGCTTCAAAATGGAGAAAGGCACTTAAACTTGCTTCAGATGAGCAACTGGGTGCATGCCAATTTTTTACATGAACAGTCATAAGCATGTTCCTGCACAGCAGGATGTGATCAAACTATTCAAAGCTGTAAAACCAGGTTTGCTTGCCAGTTGTATTATTGCTTCAAGATTAGTGTAGTACAGATGATACTTTGCCAGCCATGAAAACACTGTTTTTAACAACAAATTCTACACCTTTAAAACTCTACATAAAAAGTACTGTTTCCAATTTTTTTTTAAAAAAAGCAAACAAACCAACCAACTAAAAAACATTTACATGAAAGTTAAGATCAAAAACATATCAAATGCAGTCACCTGAACTATAAGTCATCTCTTACTTAGCTTTTAAAAAAATCACTTCCTTCAAGCTGTACCAATTAAAAAGTCCCCTTTCTTCTCTAAACCAGAAGAAAAGTAATCGTAAGGAATTACTTAAGTCCTCATCTTCAGCTGCCAACCCTGTAATCATATTAACATTCCTATCCATAAGGTGTGATGTGGTTAATAGGTGGTTGTTAGTTTGAGACATTGCACTGTATTGCCTCCTGCTGGAAACTACTTTTTAAAAGCATTTTATGAAGATCACTCAATGTCACTATGCCATACATAATTTTACTAAATGTCTGTCACTAACCGGATTACTTAAGCAAAAAATACTTTTGAAGAAAGGCAGAACTGCAGTACAATCAACTGGACAAATAATTTTTTTCCTTGAATAGCTTAAGATAAAAGCAAACATTACAGACAAAAAATGATGTTTTATTTCTCATAGACAGTATAGACAGTCAGTATCTTTCTCCATTTTCCTTTCAGAGGATCAGTCATAAAACAGAGTCGTGCTTCTCAGTATAACACAATATCGGTTCACTAACAAACATATCTTGGCAAATACAACCAAACAGTTGAGTTTGTTTTTTTAAGGGGGTTGGTACAGGAGAAGATGGATGTCAATGTTTAGCCACGCTTTAGTTGTTTGTTTTTTATTCACTTGAAAATACATACTAAAAGTAGCATCAAATATTTGAGTTTATACCATTTTATTTGTTTTCACACATACAAAAAGTAGTTTGCATATTTGCTCAGCAATCTAGTGAATGATCTAAGATTACATACACATGCACAGCTCAATACAATGATAGAAGTGCCTCTATCTGCTTCCTAGGAAAAAGTAACATTCACATCATATCAAAAAAATATGCGAAGGCTCTTGGGTGTTATGTCTCAAAAAAGATTTTCATGACCTTTACAAGACACGGACGGTGCTCTTCATTTTCTGAAGAATAAAGAAATTATTCAGGTAAAATTCAAATAGAAGAATTACAACTAACTAACGATTGTCTATTATGTTGTGATAGCAGTCCAGTTACATGCAACTTAATAGCGTAACTACCAGAAGAAGTATTGCAAAACTGCATTTCAAAGACTAGTTGAAAGTAATTTGTATTCACTTGGTCATACGAAACACACAGTTTATTGAACGTTCATTCTCTAGCAATGTAATCCATTCCTTACTTGAAACCAAAGTAACGTGTTTGAGCGTTGAAGGTTTTTGTGTTACTATTTCTTACTGAGAAAAAACAGAAATCCTACAGTCCCCAGAAGCTACGTACTACTTATATTCACTGTGCTCAATTGTCAAATGCCAGGCTATTGTGAAGAGAACCATAAAGAAGGCTAAGATGCAGCTTCATTAAACACAGTCAGTCCAAAGCGTTACTATCACATAGGCAGTTCTCTGTCATATGGAACTGGTTGAGGTGGTCACTCAAATGACATTGCTGTTACACAACAGCGAGCAGGAACAGAGCTCCAAGCCTATCAGAGTTCAAGGAGCACCTGGACAATGCTTTTAGTCAATACGGTTTAGTTTTAGGTAGTCCTGTGAGGAGCAGGGAGTTGGACTCAATGATCCTTATGGGTCCCTTCCAACTTGAGACGTTCTACGATTCTATGGTGTTCACACAACATGTCACAAAGCATTTAGCTTCCATTGACCTCTGAACTTTAAAAATGCCTTTTCCATAAGACAGCCACAGCACACTAACCATTTAGTCTTATTTCTGCTTTGTCTCAGCCTGTTCTCACCAACCCTCCCCTCATATCTAAGGTCAACTCCACCAAAAAGGAAAGATTTTAACTTGCAGATGTTATGAATGTCTGAAGTTACATCAGATCTAACTTCCAATAATGTGCATGTGTTATGCTAAGCATATACATTCCCTGAATTATATCTAGTCCCTTTGCGGTCTAATGTAGGAATCCCTCTCCTATTGCTCTTGCTGTTAGCACTGTAATAACTACCGCTATTGCAATGTTAACAAAAGACTACTAATAATTCAAGTACGGTACGAATTCCCAATGCAGTCTGAAATGCAGGTTGGAACAGTAGTTTCAATTCCAAGGACCTGTTCTCTAGATTCAACAGTTACAGCTGTAAAAGCATCGCGTATGTGAAATACAACACACGATCAATAGAGTTCCATTAATATTAATGATTTTAAAACAATGGTACTATGAATTGCAAACAGTATCACAGTGGTACAGTTTAATACCAAGTATTTAAACTTTCGTTTAGCAGAGATTTATTATTTTTTGGTTTTTTTTTTTCAGCTGCAACATCTACTTAACATTACTTGTGTTTTTTGTTGACAGGTCTAAAGATGGCTTTGCTACTTGTGGCATTGAGCCATTACTATACAAAATAATTATATCAATTAAATTCGAAGTTGATTACTTGGAAAAGATTAGTCCTTAAATAGGCAGCATAAAAATCAATTCAATTAAAATGTATATTAAAAAGCCCTACAATGACATTTTTCTGATATTCACAAAAGTTTTATGTTCCAAGTATGCCTGAAAGGCTACTTCATTAAAGAAGCAAAAACTGACAAAACAAAAATATCGAAAGATCCTTCTCTTTTGCTGAAATGGGAAAAGCATGGAGGCTCTCCTAATGGTGAAAAGAATGAAGACAATATTGTTCTGTGAAAACAGGAAATTGGAGGGACCGAGCGATCCGAGCAGAAAAAGGACCTCAGGTTCTTTCAAGTCATGGAGAAGCAGCATAAGATTGTGAGAGTCAAGGACCACATGCTGATTTTTATCTCCTGAATGCAGAGCAACAATGGGAGGAATTGCTCACATTGTTGCATGTGGTACTGTTATCCTTCTTTAATGTATATTTCTGCCACTCTGCCACTTATAACCTGCTTTCAAATCCTTGAATGCCAGTTAACTGTCATCCCATGGATTATAACAATACAACACATTGCAAAACTAGGCCCTTAATAGCTTTCTTGATTGGTCAATACACTGAAAACTATTTTGTTTTTAAAAAGGAGACAGACAGTGATCAGGTGCAAAAAAAACCAAAACAACTTCTCCTTAAAAGCATTCATGCCATGCTACTACCACGAAGAAACAGTTGATCGTTAATCAGCCATTTACTACAAGGGCTCTCTTTGACATTTTCAACAGAGAAAACTAAATAAAATATTTTTCTTCCCCAAAAGTAGAGAGGAGAGGAACAAAAAACAAAGGAAAAAAAGAATTTGGTTTTGAGTGATTATATACTTGTAGAGTCTTACCTGAGACAAAGCAGCATCCCGTTGTTCTATTACTGCATTCATTTCCTCAGCTATTATTTTCTTTTTACATTCTTTAGTCCTGTGTATTTGATTCAGAATTATAGCTCCATTCTTCAGTATATCTATCCCTGTGTCTGCATTGTTTATTCTGTTCAGTAATTCCTGTAATGTCTACCAACAGCAGTATATGTTAGTCAGACATGAAGTTTTAATATATTTTATTTAATATAGGGTTTTAATTAATAGGCACATGTGAATTGTAAATTGACTGAGTGAAGTTATTGAATTTTCATATTGCAGCAAAGATGTACATTATTAGTGTGTCAATTCTTCTTTTTCCCACATCTTAGTTCTTGAAACCCACTCAATTGAACTTAAGCCTCTAAGATATAAGACTGACATCAAGAAATCTCCTCAGAGAATGGCTTACCATGTCATTTTCTTCAGGGTTAATATTTTCTAGCCTAGAAAAAAGGGACACAGAAAGCCTGATCAGTAGCATTTCCTTAGTGCAGCAAAATGAGTTCGCTTTTTAAATCTTTAGAACCTCAAGTAATTTCATTCTACTAGTCTTTAGAGTCAACCATGACACTGAACATATTAAAGTGCCACCTGCTCGACTCCATCTTTCAATAATGCTCCATATCTTCAGCACTGACTTCAGACTGTTAAGTTATTAATGTTTACTGCTATATATGACTACAAGGATCAATTGTTCATATGTGCTTAGATGAAGAAAGTTCCCCAGCGATAGAAATGACTGATGCTTTTATTTTATTTATTTCTGGGCTTACAACTTTTACCTGATGTTGTATTTTTGTTGTTTTTACTGCAAGCCAAATGAAATAGGACAGGAATTTTGTGGAGAATTTTTTTTTTCATTTTAAAGTAATTCTTTTTCCACCTCTCCCACCCAAAATGAGGGAAAAAACCAACCCTAGCTGAAGTTTTCTAAAAAATGTTTTAATTTTATATCTTGCATAAAATAGCAAGCTAAGTCAATTCTCTCCAAGGCTCTTATTTAACTCTGCAACAACACCCCCTGCACTTTCCTGCCCTTCTACTTCAACAGAACATATATTGACCTGTCAAATACAAAGATGATACAAGGACTTTAGTCGTACAGTATTGGACGCTGGCTGTGCAAAAGCAGTGTTCGATAGCACAAGAATTTAACAAATGGGATAGTTTGCATTTTATTTTACCTAAGGTTAGTTATATGGGCAGCATATTATTTAAAATACTTATATGTGTCTTAAAACAGAAAAGACCTCTTTTCTGGAAAAAAATGAACATATTAAAGTTATCTACCACTCCATTGCTGCTTTCTTAAGTATCTTGCTAGCATATGATATTTTAAAAGATGGATATAATATAATTAGGTATTAAACAGCAACATACACTTTTTCAACAGTGCTGTGACAGGTGCTACTCTAAAGCCAAGCCAAGATTTTTAGCTAGCAAACATCAGAGCACTTGACGGCACACTAGCATAGTTACATTAAGGCATTAGTTTTACCAAATAAGAGTATATAAGGCATAACAAATCAACCAGTACAGAAATGAATTCCTTAAATAAAAAAAAGAAATAATGCGAAATGTACTACCAATGTACAACAGACGGTATATTTATATGAAATTCACAAGAAGTAAATACTCCAACATGGACAGTCAGTACTGGAACTAAACAAAACAAAGTAAAAGCTAACCATTGCTGCGTTTGACTCGTATTCATAAAGTAACACAAATCATAAAATAACAAACATAAGACCAAATTCTCATAACTGGTTCCTTGTAGAGTTCCTGCTTTAGGTTTTTTACATTGTTCTAAGTGACACTTCATGTGGGACTTAAGAACGGATCTTGAGCTAATTTGTATTCACAATGAAAGGACTGGTATTTGTCAAAGTAAATTGGCAGGACTGAACCAGCTTCTCCAAAGGACTTCAACCTTGTTAAAAGGGTGTCAACAAAATCACCCAACTGACCAGTAGTCTGGGTAAGCAAGACACCTTTGGGAGGAATGGGGTGGGAAAAAGAAGAGGAACTTCTACTACAAGTGTACACATACAACTGCCACAAAGGATGTGTCTGTAGGAGTACACACACACCTTTTTTTTAAAAAAGCAGCATCCAGAGCTGTATATTTGCCCTGCTGCCTTTCACTGTGCTGTGTACAGGCAATAAGTGACCCTTAGATCTCTAATGATTTTGAACAGCAGTAACCAAGGACACCTCTTCCTGCTGTTTCTACACACGTTCTGCTAATGTAACCCCTGGAGCACACACGACTGAAAAAATTTTGGTTGTTACAGTTAAATAATTACAACACATTTGTTCCAACTGCTAATTTAAAGAAATAATCAAAATATTTGATTAAGGTTGGCAGGCTGCTCCTCTTGTAAAGATCTCTGTTTGGAATAAGTCCAAAGCAGATGGAAGGAGTGACCTGTGATCTAAAACTTAGATACCTATTGTTCTTTAAGAAAACCCAGATCCCTATGAGCTCCACAACTGTGACAGCAAACTTGACCTTTTGAACGAGCATCAGAAAGAAAATACTAAGTGTGGTAGTTCGAAAAGTTCCAAGATTCTAGAAGAAACTCCAAAATCAAATAAAATAAACCAAGTCTTTCACGGCTCATCCCACTATCTCTACTCCTTCCAAAGAATTAGTGGAGTGGTGAGATGAACTACAAACAAATTTCCATTCAGCCACAGTAATAAACTACTTAGAATAAAGAGGCTGAGAAAAGTAATTTCCTCATGGGGTTGACTCTGCTTCTGAGAAAGCAGTACCTCAATTTGACTCTTCTCAGTACTGGCTTGCTTCTCCCATTGCAAAATGCCAGATGTCCAGGCAGATACAGAAATGCAATGTCTTGTCACCTCATCTGAGATGTTACCACAGTTAGTAAAGACGTCGACTGTTCTGAAAAGCTGGAGTCAGGCTGGTATTTCCAGCAAGAATCTTGGCTCCACTCAACCATTTCTTGTTTGCAAGGTGTACAGCTGCAGGAATAAGCACCCTGTAAGCTTATAATAAGCAGACCAGAAGAAAAGCTGCTGAGCCTGATGGAAGCAATCCTGCCTTCTTGGTTCTATAATGCCTAAAGAGATTTCAGATACAGCAAAGAACTTCAAAAAAAAAAAAAAAACCAGAACACACAAGCCCCTAACCAATAACCAAACCAGGAAATGTTTCCCTGTACCATACCATATCGATGCTCTTTTTGGAAGAAATATCACATTATCTAGAAGGTAGTGTCACATAGAGGACCCATATGAATCACGTAAGAGCTGTGGTTGGCTTGTCTTGAGTCAGGTTTCACAAATGGATGTATTTACTGTGGGCTAAGGTAATACCGAACATAAACTGATTGGACAGAGCAAGACATCTTTGAAGTTACTTACAGTGTCTGATATGGCTGAAGACATTACTATCAAACTTGTAATTTAGCTTAATAGGTAGCAAGATAAGGAAAGAGGAAGATATTAAGACATCTGATGCAGTGAACGTGAGGATTACATAAAGAACGACCCTTTCTCGCTTTCAGGGGATTACATATAGCAATTAATGCCCAGTAATTCATTACCACTAAGTACTTGCTGCATGGATGATTAACAAACAACTGAAGCTTTTGGCACTTTTGTCAATTAGGATTTTTCTTTACTGCTCCAATGACCGACACTAAAACTATCAATGATAATACAAGAACATAACATCTTGCAGAACCCTTCAGCAACATCTTTGTGCCCTATGGGAGACATAAGCCTGCTTGGGATCTGCCTAAATATTTTGTTCATGTCCAGGATGCCCTCAGTGACAGGTCACACAGCACCCAGGACATGAATGACTTGGGTATGACTCTTCCCAATGAGCTGTTATTGCCACAGCCAGTAATGCAGAATGGGAGACATGTGAAAATACTGGAACTATGATCTTACAGTATAGCAGTATATTTGCAGCCTGGCAAGGACAATTATTTTGAATTAAATTGGTTTTGTCCCCAGTCTTGTGTTCTAGTGATGGTTGTCATGACAGCAAGTACCACACAGAAGCCTGACCTGCAGACTTGCAGATTATACGGGAAGAAGTACTAGCTACAGACTGGTTTAGGCGAAGAGGAATGTATACTCAGCTACTGAACCAACAGAAGGTGGTCATCTCATCACAATTTTTACCTGTGTTGCTTTGGTATGCTCCACAGGGAAATTTCCTACCTCAATTCAGAGATGTGAAAGGCATCAAGATATCAGGTCTCTATAAAGCATCAGAAAGAGCACCCTAGTGGATGACAGCAACAATTTCTATTCTCTAAACGATAACAATAAGGTATAATAGCTTGGCTCCTAGCTATCAGCCAATGGAGTTATTGACTCTCTCCTTGCAGCAAGCACCCTGATTTTGTCATTACTAGTGCATCCTTCTGCCTTTTGACATTCTTTTGGGGAAAACAGTATGCATGTTTTCCAAGCAATGAAGTTCCTTCTCTTTTTTCATCCTGCTTAGAACTCAGTCAGTCTTCTAGTACATGAATGAAGCAGGCAGAAGGAGCTGAAGGAAAAATAAAGTGTTCTGAGGGATTCATGCATGTCAAGACCTGCCACATGTGTGTCTGGATTCTAGAAGCGGCAACATGCTTCTCATACACTCCACCTGTGATTTCTTCCAGAATCCCAAAAGTCATTGACTAAGTCCACAGACCAGAATAATTAATTTGCTGCAGGACTTCAGCACTTCAGCCCCAAAGATCTTAGGTTTAAACTAACAGCTTAGAGTCTCATTTGATGCTTGAGGCCATACAAAACATTCTTGCATTCTTTACTCTTGGAACATACAAAACTAGAAAAGTTGGAAAGACTGGAGTAAGCCTCAGAGTTACGATAACTCTTATAAGAATTTAAAGCACATTTGTAATTTCCTCAGAGACTGCTGCTCAAAGCAAGATTTCAGATGCACGTACACCTACAATGGGCTCTGTAGAGATATTTAACAAACTGTACACTAATTCTTGTGGGAATGGAATCTCCTAATCTAGCTATTGAGTCATACTTATAGGCTGTGACAAATTCTAGCAATCTGTAAACTCCACAGAGTAATGGCAACACTCTCTGGCCTTACCTACTAGAATACACAAAAGACAACTGGTTTTCTGCCATAAAGAGGAAAGAGTGTTTTTAGTAGAATCCATTATTTAAAACACAATTGTCCGCCATTCAGTTACCTAATAATTGCACCTATTCAACCAACTATCATGAAAAACTTCTCTGCTTTGTATTTCTCTTGGCAGAAAAACAGGAGAAATTTCTCAGTCACTCTAGACTTTGAGGTACTATTGTAGATGGTAACCAAGATGATCACAACATGGATGGAGACAGATAACACAGAGAGGCAAATTGTAGCTTTAAAGTTGCCTATATCCCTAAGTGAGAAAATAAACTGTTCCTCATCCTTCCTGTCCTGACTTAACAGTTTTGTTTAACATAAGATTACCTACTTTTGTTGTGCTAACACATCATACATAAACCCTTATGAAGTATTAATTATACCCTTACTGCCTTACAAACTGCTTATACAATAAGGGTAAGAAAAAGCTCATACATTTTTTATTACATCACCCATATTATTAGTAGAATTTTTGCTGAAGGAAATGTCCAGTGGGCTTAATAGCTTGATCGATTTCTGATACATTGCAACTTCTGACTGACATTCTGATACGCCATGTCAAAAGATCCCTATAAAATGTCGCATTAACCTTATTTATCCCTGAATAAATCAATACCAAAGCTTTTCATTATATTTTTACAGTTTGTGATCAAAATTATTCACCTTGCTCTTGGTCTTCGTAGAAAAATATGGTCTTATAGGAGGGTTACCTAATTAACCAATAGCACAATAAGATTAGCACAAGCCTGGTATTTCATCACAGAGAAGCTTGTGCTAAGTTTTCCTATATAACCACTGTCGAACAGTTTATGACAGTCATAGAACGGCACAACAACTTTTTTTGGACAGGGCAGGAAATGTATACTTACTCTTTGAGAGACTGTTCTAAATGCTGGACTCGCAGAAATGCTTCATCTCTCTCTTCATTGGCTAACCTTAGCCTTGCCATAACAGCCTCATCACGTTCCCGCTGAGCAGAGTAAACTTCTTCCACCAGAGCTGCAAAAGTGATCAGTGTGTTTAACACAAGTTTAACAGCAAAAGTCACTATTAGACGCACTTACATGGGCCTTTGTCAGCATCTCCTAAAATCAACCTTTTTCTACTGACCTCAGATTACTCTGGATGAGGTCTATATTACTCTTCAGACACAACACTAAAGTGCCATTGATCACTCAAATGAATACTTTAAGGAAAGACATAAAGCTATGTGTTTTCTAATTCACCTCCGTATAATCAAACAGGGCAAGGAAGTGATTTACTTTGCATTCTGAACACTTGCTTACTTGAAAAGTAACTCTTAGAGCTCAGAATCATATGACACACTAGTTGTTTCTTCTAGGATATAAAGTTAAAAGTAATGATCCATTAAAACTACTTTTACCATCACACTTCTTCCTATTAGCGTGGCACATTGATATTAAATATTAAAATTCTAACATTTTTATAGTCTGTCTCCAGTATCAGAAGAGTGGCACAGCTGGCATCTCTCCTTCTCTGCCAAGCCTTTACTTTATTGTGTAATATACTGTTATATTATGTTACAGCATATATGGACCTTGGAGCATTAGGTGCCAATAAACTAAGATTTACTGTCTATCCTTGGAAGCAAACTAACACCTTCAAGTCATTCCTCATCCTGAGCTTACATTTTCTTCCTGCCTCTCCCCTGTCAATACGTCTAACACCATCTCTGGCACACAGCCAGAATCCTTACCTCGACCCTGCCTCCACTAAAATCTTTATTCATACTTTCATCATTTCCCTCCGCAATTCTGCAAATCTCTTCTCATAGTCATCATAAAACCCTGCAGTCAAAATCCCTAGGGACTTTCAGAATGCCATAGTAAGACGTCTGTCACCGCAAGACACAGGACTGTATCCTCTCTTCAGTGTCACAGGCACCTGTAAAAAACTCAGCAGAGGTCTGTAGTTCCAGAATTCTCCATACTCCCCTTCTAGTCCGTCAAGCTGCTGTTTAGGTACAGTTTCCTAACACCAAACTCCCTTCAGAACTTTCTGCTCCTCTTTGAACCACAGTAAGTCATTAAGTTCTCAAAGAAAGGTCTCCTCCCTCTTCTCTCTAGCTTTTAACCCTCCACTCTTACCTCAACTGACATAAACTTTGTTGCCTTTACATATTAATTTACTCTCTACTCTAACTTCACCTTTGTACATTATTGTACAAAAACTTCAGTGTGATATAACATAAAGACCTTTATAGCTCTTCACAGAACGGAACGATAGACAGAGCAGTACATTTTGGTAGCAGCTTTACTGCTGGCACAAAACACACTTTACCAGTATCAAAAAACCACTCTAAACTTCCCAACCAACTGAAATACAAAAAGTGGTAAGTTTCCAAAAGGTTCACAAGCAGCTCAGATAACCAGGCATATCTGTAAGTAAGAAGATGAACAGAAAGAGTCCAGAGAAATGAATGAGTATGTTCAAGGTAGGAGAGCAAACCTCTTGCCCTCAAGCTGGGGAGAAGTGTTACTGTGTAGTAAATAAGCATTTTTTTTGCAGGTGTAGCAAAAGGCTGCACAATAACAGGACTGCATAAAAGAGGACAGAAAAAGCCTCAATATTACGTATGGAAGTGTGGACCCTCTTTTCATAAAAATCTGCAGAGGAGCTGTAGCCAGAGCTGTAACAAGTTGGGTCCAACAGGAAAAAAAAGAAGAATCTTGACAAGTACAGAAAATAGAACAAAAAATAGTTTAATTCTCTTCTGAGCATTTACTTGTTCCACAAGAATAGTGTCTTTTTTTCTTTGCAACAGGAAAGCTTTGCTTGGAACGGAAAAACTAAGGCATGAGTAAAGCAGTAGCAAAACTGCATGTGCACAGATTGGTAGTCAGGAACAAGTTGTCAGCACTTGCAGAGGGTAAGTCCAATATCTGCAAAAGTATGTGGCTCAGCAAGAACAAATTGTTTGAGGTGGGCTATGCATTTCAGCTCAGTAGACTTACACTTAGGTTGCTGAGACCTGTGATGGCAGGGAAGCTAGAGCTGCAGCATGGACTACCTGGGTAAACTACAAAGCATCTGCTACGTCCCAGTTGAAATTGGAATACACAAGCAGTTTCATTCTGTATGGGCATTATTACCTATCTGTACCTTAACATATTTGCTTACTAGGTTTTTTCCAGTAAAACATGTCAGTTTATCTAGCATCGTGTCACAGACACTGCACAAAGAATGCTTTCCATAAAGTTCCAAGTGGAAGCATTAAGCAAATTTCATAATGAAAAAAACTCTGCTGGAATGAATAGAAAACTGTCTAAAATAACTGAAGATTTGGCACTTATTACTGTTCCCAGGTTAATTAGTTTCCAGATTACTTAACTTCTTTCTGGTCTCTTTAAGTGTGCCTCTTCGTTTATCAGACCTTCTAACATCCCTACCTCAGCAAGGAAAACCACAATTTCCTGACTGTTACGACAGATCTTGAGCATAAAAGCACACTTGGAGGAACTGTCCTGGTATATCTAACTCCCTCTCTGTGTAACTATAACCAGTGGTAACAATGACTACACAGGCTTAATAAAAAGAGATTATTGTTTATTCATTCTTAAACCAAAGTAATGTATATATAATAGTATGAAAATAGTCACAAAGAGATTTTAAAAAGTTACATATACATCCTGGTATTCTCAGTTCTTACCATCCCTGATAGCAGCTCATAGGCTAATTGCGTTGAACAGTGAATCCTTCCCCCCGCCCAAAGGTGCACTAAAAATACTGTCTTTTATTTATTGGTTATGGAAAGTGACTTATATTGAGCAACACTTTCTTGTTATTTTCTTATTCATCCTCTAAATTAAGACATTGGAATAGGTATCCCAATGACTACATCCACCAACTATATTAAAAAAAAATTATAGTAGTTCCACATCAATTACAAGTGTTTAGCTTTTGCTTCTATTTCTTAAAAGTAATATCATAAGTTTTTTTTTTCATATTAAAACCGATTAGAGAGAGTGTAGAGAATCATGTAAGATGTCTACCTGGTAATGTAAGTTAAAAAAAAATATATACTTAGCTGCATTTTAATACCAGGTAGCAATACTGACACTGACCACAAGAAATCACTAATTAAAAAATACTTACAGTCCTCATCTAACTCATTTTAATGGTCTACAGAAGGCTAACTCACCTGATTCCTTTAGCAGCCAAAGCTTCTGCTGAATTTACATTAGACATTTCTGTTATCCAATGCCTATACATTTCTGACTCTATTTGACACTTTACAAATTCCTTTTTTCAATCCTGTATGGAATACCGTAAAAGTTACACAACTGCAGGTAGTCTGAAGTATGATGTTGTTAACAATAATTTTCACCATTCAGATTGAGCTATGAATGAGTCACAAGCAAAAGTTCAGGACTGTAAGGATCACATGATTCTTCAAATAAGTCAATGAAATACATACACATTTGGGTTGCAATGTAACAGCAAACCAAAACATTTTGTAGCGTATTTAGAAAAGTATAGGAAGTACAAGCTCTCCAATGAAAAGTCAGACAGACTGACATAAAAATATTCCATATTAGAAAGAGTAAAAAATGTCCAGATTATCATCCCTATGCTTCTTAAAAGTGCTAGGCAAAAATTAACTAAGAGTTAACAAGCCAGGCTCCTCAGTCCCATTAAAGTTACAGCATATCCAGAAAAATAGAAGCCCCATACTGACACACTGACTTGATGCCTGATCCAATGAAAAAGTAATCCAGCTACTTAGTCACCAACTGCTCTGGTCAACACCAGAGGTTTTTCTTGGAGACCTTCCAATGGCGCACCAACCAACTCTATCCTGTTTATTTTGAGGGCCGACCAACAAGAAACACAAATTCTTACAGAATTCATGTTTCAAGCAAGAAAATGGCACATAAAAATGAAGTATGAATAATGAAGTATTAAGCTAAATAATTGTGCCATTTACTAATTCTTACGCATGTAATGACATTCAAGAGTTAAAATATTTAAATCCCATAGTGCCAAATTAAGAAAAAAAGGATTAATTTCCAACACTTGCAAACACTGTAATATATAAAAATAGGACATTACTATTTAGTTGCATAAACTTCATTTGCTTTGGAATAATTTAATAACATCTTTCTCTTTGTAACTAAAACCCCTGCACTCTAAAAGAGCTCTTCATTTTAAAAGAATCATTATGCTAAACTCATCAATTCTAAAACATTTTTAGTTTTTAGTAAAGAAAACAATTGTAAACAGAGAGCTTTCGTAAGGTAGATAGCTATTACAAAGTTCACTTAGAAAATCAATATAGCATTTTAGCTGGAATTTGCTCATTAAACACCCACAGCTCTAATGCAAATTATGATGGAATGAATAAAGCAAATACATATGCTTCTTTCTTTTTATTAAATGTAAAATCTACTGTTAATTGCATCTGGTATGTCATATAAACTTTTCTCCTTAACTATTAAATGGAAGCTTTTACAAAAGTCATTAGAGATTCTCTTTCTTTGACTTGTATAAATTTCAATATTTGTTCAGTAAAGGTTCACAGCAGTTAAATTACATTAACAAATATTATTAGCTACTATGTAAGCCAACTAAGTAAAATACTTATATTGCAGGTAAAACAAATCAATGGGTGTTTACAATAATATTTGGATATGTCCATTTTTAAACAAGCTTATCAAATACCATGTAATTCTTAGTCAAATGAGAGAGACTCAAAGTAGATATTTTTCTTCCCAAATACTCAAATTTGTTTAGTAAGCTAATTGTTTTCTAATATGGGCAAAAGTAAATATGAAGAAGATGAACCATACTGAGTATGAGTTTACTGAGTCAAAGCAGTGTACATATTTTCTTAGTTGAACCTGATTCTTTTGGCAAACCTATCTTCTACATTTTTTAAACTACCTTTAAAATACAGCAGTAGTGAGAAGGTGTGTTGGAAATCCTTCTAGTTTAAACAGTGGCTCATGATTTTCCAAATTGAACTTTGGGGGAAGGGAGGGAAGCGTGGTTCCCAGGAAAAAATCTGTTTGCTGATTTCCTAGAGGTCATCTGTGCAAATAAAAAACCTGAATAGGAGAGGCAAGAAAGGAGAAATTGTTAAGACGGTAAACATCTAAGACAACAGAAATCACTTCAAGATACTCATTTAAGAATGTAAAATCCAGAATATGGGCCAGACCTTATAAGAAAAAGATGAGATCATTACCCACACAGCTGGCTCAGAAGATACAGTAAATATTACAACACTATAACAACTGGTTTTGAACATAAGTCAGTTTTAGAGAAATAACAACATTTTGGACTTTGTAAGGTGTTCACAGATGTGATGAAATACTGCTTTTGGCTTTGACCTATGTGGAAAATGAAGTGATCCAAGAAACAGTATAATTAAAATTTCACTAATTGTTTTTGTGACAAGCATTAGTTATAGTGATCAGTTGTTTCTAAGAAAACTATATGGTGTGATAACAATGCATTGTTGCAGAAGGTCAGTGTTTTGCAGTTTAAGGTTTAGTATTCAAGATCAATGGTTGATGATTCATTGTGACAAATAAGTGACTTTAGGTTTTCTCTGGCCTTGATTCTGGTACATTCAAATTAATTTTACTAGTTACTTGCACCATTACAGCAAAAAGAAATACAAATGAGATGATAGGTTTTTACAAAAAAAAGGTTTTCAGCATCTTGAGTATTCAAGAACTGACTGAAGGAATAATAATTAACGACCAAAAAAATCTTGATGCGTTAGCCTTCTATTTCATACAGGTATACGGCTCTAACATAGGAGTGGATATAGAACTCATGAGAAAAATGAAGCAAAGAATATTTTTCTCTTTTCTGCCTTTTGGAGAAGTACATTATTCTGAAGGAAAAGTAGAAGCACTTACTTGGCTAGGTCATACTTAGAATTCAAGACTCCTGTAATGAGCTTATCCTGCTCAGTTGCTTCTATGGAAAATCTGTCAGTTGAAATCTGAAATTTATCCTACAGAGACGTTTAAGCAAAGTATTTTAGGGATTTTTCTTGTGTTTTCACTTTGGATTTCTGAGTAGAAGCTACACAAATGTGAGGAATAAGGGAAATATACTGGGAGAAGAGGTGCAATGACTACCTGCCTTCTCATTTTTATCAGTCCTGCCATTCCAGTCCACTATTGCTGGGTCTCTGTCTGATTAATCAGAGGAGAACTTTGAAACTATCCTTGCCATTTCCAAATGGGCCACTATTGTTAAATTTCATTTAACCATATGGATATATGATTGCTCTCCTTACAGAAACACCATCATGCATGTATTTGTAACCTAGACATTTTAGAAATCAAAATCCTCTGAGATATCTTCCTACTAGATTTAATTACTGTGCTGACTTCTTAAGTAAGAAGTTGATCTTATCATAGCCAAGTAAACAAAAAAGCAGATTTACTGCATTGCTATGAAAGCCTTTAAAATGTGTCATTAATTGGTCCCTGCACATACATGTTACAAAATGCAGATAATCCCTAGAAATGTTCAAAGCCTAAGGCCCTTACCCAGTTCTCATTCAAGTTAATGGTAAACTACCATGAGCTCCAGGGCTGGCTGTTGACTTAAAAATAGTGCAGTAATGGTCTATTTCGAAACAGCCAACTTAAGTTCATAGCTCTTTTTTTTGAAAGCTACCATTCATATGCTTTCAGTTATGACCTATAACTGAAAAATAAAAGCAAAACAGTGATAAGAAGATCATAGGAAAACTATTTAAGTGTTTTCACCAGTCTGTACCAGGAATTATAGACTACAAGTCATTTACACCTAAATGTGACTTTATAGATAAAGTAATCTGAACAAACACTGATAGAACACTGACTCCTTTATTGCTTTGTGTTTGTTGTATGTATTCAGTGCATAGCATTCATCTGCTCCTACATTTCCAATGCTACAAACAGTGTTCTTAATAAAAGGCTAAAGTTGCTTAGTGGCAGCTCTGCATAGGGTCTTCTTTGTGTACTCAGATCCCAATTCAATTAAAAAAAAAATAAAGTGAGAAAGAATAGGAGAGAGCATTATACACAGACCCCAAGGCAGTTCTTGAGAAAGCCAATCCCTATCCAATACCTAAGCCTTTGCTTCTAATACGCTAAACACAGCTGATTTCAAAATTCAAGTCATAATGCTGTTAAACTTTTTTCCAATGAGTAATTGCTGATGTCTGAATATTTACTTTAGGGGAAAAATATAAATGTTTCATCAAAGTTTGTAAGTTATAATTTGATGGGTTAAAGAAAAGTGTTTGTAATATCCCAAAAGGATATTTGCAGACTTTTTTATTCCTGAATAAAACCCAATTCTTTATGTTCATCTAGGACTGTAGCAGGGAAGAGAGAAAGGCCATCACAAAAACATGCAGAAGCTACTGGTTCGCTTTTCATATACAAGCTCCACCCATAAATAGCTTAGTAATTTAAATTTTAACCTATGCCAGCTCATAGTATGTTGTACTTCAAAGACCTGCATGCAACTTTTTGACAATCAACAATTCTAACAATCTGAAGGTAAAATTACAGAAATGAAGCTGTTAAAAATTAAGCCAATATGGTCTCAGTCACAACTCCCCCATCTTGTTTTTTTTTCCCCTCTCATTTAGATGGATTGTCTACCTTCCCATAGAGAGGATTCAAATCGTCAGATTTTTTTTAAATTCTGTTATTTACCAGGAAATAGTTTTAAAAAATATTCAGGAAAAAGTTTTGCATAGCAAAGCATTAATAGGGCAACCCCTCTAAGAACTATACAGACTATATATACAAATGAATTACGCACGTAAAACTGAGTTAGGGAGTATATGCATTACCTACTTAGATTGTAAAATATCATTCATATTTAGGTTCATAAACACAAGGGTTGGGAACTATCAAGCTCTTTTGGCTAAAGCCCAATATTGGCTTTATTTCAGTTTAATTGGAAGAGGATCTTGAATTCATCTTCTCCATGAGATATCAGGAACTTGGATTTCTATTTGTACCAAAGGTTAATAAGAAATGTGTCTGCAAAAGTCAAACAGCATTAAATACCAAAAACTGATTATTATTCTGCAGGAGTTGTTCTGTCATTCATAATCTCTCCATGCTCCAGCCTTCCACAGCTAATCTTTAATGGATGACATGCAAGAAAGAAAAATAACATCTAAAAAGGGACTCTAAAGTGAGCTTTGAAGAAATGGAAAATACTCTTCCTCTGTGCTGGAAGTTATTGCCACCCAAAATTTATCACTGGCAAGATTACTTATTTCCTCTTACTTCATGGGATGTTAAATAAAGCTAACAGCCACTTGGATATTTGTTTTCACTGCTGCTGTTAGAACTATGGTATATGCATTCAGGAATTATTTTTCCTGTTAATTTAGGAAATTTCAAATAATGTTCCTGAACATGTCCATACCATAGTCAAGAATTCCAAAACACCACAGAAGTTAATTCTTAACATATTTGCAAAAACAGACCTGAAAAAAGAGACTTCATCGTAGGTATACTGCTTTAGTTTCCGAGAGGCTGAACGCTGTATAACATACACAACAGTATTAGAAGTACTGCTTTCCCCTTTTTCCACCCTGTATTTCCCATTATTATTCTGGTCTTTCCGAGAACATTTGCAGAATGCTAACACAGTTTTCAGGCACTAAAGTTGGTGTGCAGCACCTAACAGACCTAGCAGGGCTGGACTCAAACAGCTGACTCTGATTTTAAAAAGTATTAAATTTCATCTCTCCCCACACCCCCGCCTGAATAGCCCTTGCTATAGAAAGATTTAACAAATAATATTTTTTATTATGTTTTCCTTCAGAACTATTCTTAGTCCAAATGCATAGCACAGTGATAGAAACAAAAACATTCTAAGAGCTGAGGCCCTGATGTCCACTATCTTGTTGCAGTAACAGCTCCTGCTGTGAAAAGACCAAGGCTTTGATATTTTTTCCAGTTTAGAGTGGCTAGCACATCTTTCCTCTAAAAATTCCTATATACCCCCTGCATAATTCTTCTGTTACTCAAAAAATGAAGTCACTTAAGTCCATCCAAAGTGAAATTTGTTCTTTCAGCTAGTTCTTTTGAAGGCTTACTCCTTTGCAATGCCTCCCTCCTTATCTTCCACTCTGTCCTCGGAAGATGTGTGCTCCTTCTGCCTTTCCCTTCCCACGGAGTGCACTCATTCCCTTTGCTGTTCAACATATGAAAGTTTTGCAGTCCCACATTTCAAGATCTGTCTATTCCTCATGCCCACTTTACATGTGGTGTTCTCTATTTTCTTTACATTTTCCTAGTCTCAGTTCTTTTATTATGTGCTCTTCCCTTAATTCTCCCAATGCTGCCTCTGCCTCTGTTCTTCTCTTCATGATGGGGTATGGTACCTTTTGACATTGGGAGGAAATCCAACAGAAGAATAATGAAGAAATAATAGAAACCTGTGCCAACTAATACCACCAGAAGGAACAGTCTCTAATGCTTAAAAGCCTTCAACCAAAATTGCAAATTCCCTCATTTTCCTTAGCCATAGCTACTTGACACAGAGCTAGAGACCCAAGGAAGTTCTAAAATCCATTTTCCAGGCTAGTAAAATTTGAAAAAAAACCCCCACCTTCTGTAAATAAGTTCTTTATTACACACAATACTACGCATTCTATTCCATCATGCGTATCTTGACAGAGTTTTAAACTAGACTTGAAGGAGGAGGGGCATCATATCAGGATTGCCTGAGACACGCTGAGGGATGAGATGCCAAGGTTAGAGGGACGGGGTGTTAGCGAGGGCCTTTAGCCTGTGTCTCCAAGTCATGCTAACTACACTGGAACACAGTTGAAGTTGTACAGAGATGTGCCAGGGCTACTGAGGTAATAGGGGCCAAGCTGGAAATACTAGTGAAACTTCAAAAGAATTAAGGGGTGCTCCCCATAGAAGGTGACACGGCTGAAGTGCCTCTACACCAATATATGTAGCATAGGCAACAACCAGGAGGAGATGGAGCCATTGTGCAGCAGGAAAACTATGATATAGTTTGCCAGCAGAAATGTCACCTTGGACTTCTGGAGGGCAGACTTTGGCTTGTTTAGGAGACTAGTCAACAGAGTCCCCTGGGAGGCAGCCCTGAAGGGCAAAGGAGCCCAGGAAAGCTGGACATTCTTCAAGGAGAAAGTCTTAAAGGTGCAAGAACAGGCTGTCCCCATGTGCCAAAAGACAAGCCAGTGGGGAAGACAACTGCCCTGGCTGAACAGAGAGCTCTGTCTGGAAGTCAGGAAAAAAATGAGAGTTTATGACTTTTGGAAGAAGGAGCAGGAGGGCTAAAGCCCAACTAGGATTTAATCTGCCTACTAAGGTAAAGGACAATAAAAAACGTTTCTATAAATACATTAGCAGCAAAAGGAGGGCTAAGGAGAATTTTTATCCTTTATTAGATACAGGGGGAAACTTTGTGACAAAAAAAGAAAAGGATGAGGTACTTAATGCATTCTTCACCTCAGTCTTTAATTGTTGTTCTTCAGGTACCCAGCCCCACAGGCTGGAAGACAAGGGACAGAATAAAGTCCCCATAATCCAAGGGGAAATGATTAGCAACCTGCTACATCACTTTATACACACACAAGTCTATCAGGATGGATGGGATCCTCCTGAGGGTACTGAAGGAACTGGTGGAATTGCACAAAAAAACAATTTCCTTCCATTATTTATCACCAATCCTGGCTAACTGGGGAAGTTCCAGTTGACTGGAGATTAGCAAATGTGATGACCATCTACAAGAAGGGCCGGAAGGAAGACTGGGGGAACGACAGGCCTGTCAGCCCGACCTTGATGCCAGGGAAGGTCATAGAACAGATCATCTTGAGTGCCATCATGCAGCAGTACAGGACACCCAGGTGATCAGGCCCAGTCAGCATGGGTTTAGGAAAGGCAGGTCCTACTTGACTAACCTGATCTTCTTCTATGACAAGGTGACCCACTTAATAGATGAGGGGAAGCCTGAGGATTTTGTCTATCTAGACCTTAGTAAAGCCTTTGACACCATTTCTCACAGCATTCTGCTAGAGAAGCTGGCTGCTCATGTCTTAGATAGCTGTACTTTTTGCTGGGTAAAAAATTGGCTAGATGATTGGGCCCAAAGAGTTGTAGTGAATGGAGTTAAATTCTGCTGGTGGCCAGTCACAAGTGGTGTTCCACAGGGCTCCGTGTTGGGATCAGTTCTGTTTAATATCTTAATCAATGATCTGGACAAGGGGATTGAGTGCTCCCTCAGTAACTTTGCAGATGACATGAAGTTGTGCGATTGTTCATCTACTCGAGGAATCAGGACAGGCTGATGAGTTGAGGCCAACTGTATGAGGTTCAACAAGGGTAAGTGTCAAGTCCTGTACTTGGGCCACATACAACCCCATGCAGTGCTACAGGCTTGGGGATGAATGGCTGGAAAGCTGCCTGGTGGAAAAGGACCTGAAAGTGTTGGTCAACAGCTGGCTGAACAAGAGCCAACAGTGTGCCCAGGTGGTCAAGGTGGCCTGTAACATCCTGGCTTGTATCAGCATCAGTGTGACCAGCAGGATTAGGGAAGTGACCATCCCCCTGTACCTGGCACTGGAGAGGCTGCACCTCAAATACTGTGTTCAGTTTTGGGCCCCTCACTACAAGGACGACATCGCCTCTCTCTGGTATCTCAACAAAGCTGGTGAAGGGTCTGGAGCACAAGTCTTATGAGGAAGGAGCAGGGGTTGTTTAGTCTGGAGAAAAGGAGGCTGAGGGGAGATCTTATTGCTCTCTGCAACTACCTGAAAGAAAGTTGTAGTGAGGCAGGTGTTGGTATCTTCTCCCAAGTAACAAGCAATAGGACAAGAGGAAATGGCCTCAATTGCACCAGAGAAGGTTTACAGTAGATATTAGGAAAAACTTCTTACCAAAAGGGCTGTCAAGCACTGGAACAGGCTGCGCTGGGAAGTGGTTGAGTCATCCTTCCTGGAGGTATTTAAAAGATGTGTAGATGTGGCACTCAGTGACATGGTTTAGTTGTGGACTGGGCAGGGTTAGATTAAGGGTTGGACTCCATGATCTTAAAGGTCTTTTCCAACCTAACCAATTACGTGATTCTGTGATCTTCTGCCTTAACTATACTTTTTCTTATTCTCTCATGAAGCACTTTACAGATTTACATTTTTCACTTCTTCACAAAGTAAAAATCATAAAGTGACAAGCTTAGGGGTATTTCTTTCTGAAGAATGCTGTAGCTTCATTTTAAAACTGCCTTTATCTTCAGCTCTTCTGATCTTTCCATGGAAATTGTTTAGGTAAAATGCATCAATTAGAGGGTTACATTTTAAAATACAATTGTAATACTCCTCAAAGTAGATAACATTTTTATGGTGTACCTTCCTGATGTTTTTTACAACGTAATGTTGTAGAGTCATTTTCTTATCATAAAGTTAGGACTAAGTAATAATAAAAACGCAAACACCCATATTTACAAGCTTCACTCTACCGTGTGTTATACGCTGTAGTAATTAAACATTAACTAGCAACACAAAATCACAGCAGCATGTGTTTTCCTTTCCTCAAATACAAGGAGAAAAAGTTTTTACTTAAACACAGCGACTTCATCAGGTTCTGCTTGTCCATTAGACCTGTCCCCAAGGCTTTTATGAGGGACATACAGACCTCCACAAATTCAGTTTAGTTCACATCATTCCACATTTCAAAACATTTATCCGAACTTGGTAACATTTTCATAACTATAAGACAGGAAGCAAAACCCCCATGAAATATTAATGATGCTTCCTTTTTGAAAACAGTTTAAATAGTAAGAAGCCTCTTGCCCACTCTCTCGGCATTTAAAGGATTTTATACTTCCTCTACTCTTAAAGGGAGAAAAAGGTATTTTTTAAAGGTCATCCGTATAACACATTGTAGTTCTCATTAAAATTTGGCTTACTCTTCCTCTTAAAATGGATCAACTACGTTAATTATTACACCCATATTCATGCCACACTGTTTCAAAGAGAATATTATGCTTAGGACATAATTAGAAAGTTTAAACAGTAATGTAGGAAAAAACAATTTGCTAACAAATATTTCATTTGTATCCATAAAAATGAAACTAAACATGTTTTTGACACACCTTTTGACATATACTTCTTTCCAGGTTTTAATGAACAATAAACACCTATATCAAAGAAAGTATTTCTCTATTATAGGTACAGAGGTAAAATACTATGCAAATATCCAGGAAAAACCACAAAATTTGGGATTTAACCCAAACAATTTGCATTAGCTTTTGGCTGCTGGATATAACTATGATACACAAGGTGGATTTTTGCTTCTGAAAACAAAGCAAGCAATTTCTGTAAAATGAAATAAGAATAAAACTATGCCTGTATTTCAATTCTTTTCCTAATATGTTGAATAGATTTCCCTTTTGCTTCTTTCACAGAAAACGTAGGAAGTGTCTCTTCCATCTGTAATATACACAGAATACAGTATTTTCAGGAGTGACATTAAGTAGAAAGCCATCTGTTTTTTCAGCTGGAGAGTTGCTCCATTTTCCTGAAAATAGTTACTATTCCTCCTTTCAGTACTAATATTTTGGGGACAGGTATTAGTACCATTAATACTATATGAAGTATGTGTGGACTATGAGGACAAAATTTTACCTAGCTTACACTTTATTTAAGAACAAATGAGTTTATAAAGGCACTCCCATTAATTTCTTTGAAACACTTGGAGAAAAACTCAGAGTATTTTTCATCCACTGGTTACACTGCACACAGAGTCACTTTTCAGTAATAAAAATAAGGTTCATTATTTTAGAAATTTCCAGAACTGTAGAATACAAACTGTCCCCATTCTTGTATGTCCACCCAAAGAACAATTAACAACAAATACAAGCATCATTTCACTTTCAACCATAAATTTAAAAATCTTTCATTTTGTGAATCTGTATAAACTTCATTCACTGGATAGAGACCATCATCAGAGAAAAAATCACTAAGTACTGTAGGAACAGATTTTTCAAGAAAAGTGCAAGTCTTTAGCTGAGGTGAATGTGTGACTATCTCCATATGCGGGGAGCGCGTAATATTGCTCTGAACAAGCTAAAACAATAAGTGGTATTTGAACTGCTGGTTGAAAGGTAGAGGCACTGGTAATCATTATTTCCCCTTGTTTGTTCAGGACCTTCCAACAAAACAAACAACCTTTTTGTGATTGGATTGACATGGTGTTAACAATGCATTTAATGCCCAAATCAGTATGAATACAGGTAAAGCTCCTGCTAATACCAGTACCAGGATGTCAAAGCCACCTATTTTCTAAGCAACTCTAAACAGCCACACATCAAAAAAAAGTCAAATCTTCCCTCCTTTAGCAAATAAAGCTAACATTCACTGGCCACGTCATATAGCAACGTCAAGTACTGTATGAGCCATAGAGCCATCTGTTAAACACTTGCCTACCTGCAATCTTTTCTGCAATCTTAGCTTCTGTAGCTCTCTCTTGCAGTTCTAAGTCCAGTTTTATTGTCTTCAGTTCCTTGTCCTTTTCAGCCAGCTTATCCTGAAGCTGAATTGAACAAATGGACAGTAAGAATCATACCTTGCTGAAACAGTCAGCCAGAGATTACCCCCAAAATACAACACTAAGCCATACAACCGAAGTTCAATTAATTGTATTTATTTATTTAAAGGACAAATATTAAAAATATCTTTTTTTTTTATTATCTGCCCTATCTCACTCTGCAAGACAAGCAGCAATGTCTGCATGATTATTTTTATTTGGGATTCTCTTCCTCAGATATTGCCAGTTGTGGTGCTTCTTGCTAAGGAAGTTCAGAACTCCATGGAATACAATGCAGATGGTGTCTGCATGAATGGTTTATTTCCTACCAAGAGTACTCAGTACTCACATCACAGCCTGAAGAGACTGTGGAGTAAATAAATAACTTTTTACATGCATTGCCAAACAGAAAATTAGTACTCTTTCACATGTTGAGGTCTTTCTTTTAACTGGGAATTCACTAGATCTTTCTTGGACAGATATCCTAGCTTCCCATTGAATATTCAATGACACTTCATGGAAAGATCATAGACTTTTCTGTTGTTTAGGTGCACGGATGAAATTTTCCTTCCCTCAACAAAGAGGAGGTATCAGGGCACATTCATTATCTAGACCATGTATAGAGAAGCATGAGCTCCAGATTCTACTAATGAAATGCTGGTCTTGGATTTGGTCCTCCTTGGTTTTCACTCATGATGCAAGAATCTACGTCACTGATTAAAAAGGTCAAAGGGTAGGATTAAAGAGTTAATTCCAGAGAAGCAGTTGTTAAGCAGATACTAAGAATCCAAAATAACGAGAAAGCTATTGATTGGTGCACTCAAATAAACAACAAAACTAAATTAGTTATATTCAAATGTATATTTTGTAAGACAACCATAAAAGAACAAATAATGTGATCTGAATATTTCAATTGTACCTTTTTATTTTTGGCCCTCAGAAAGTCCAGTTCTTGTAAAAGGAATGTAGTTTCTGTTTTGCCATCTAAATCTGCAGAATCCTCCCATATCGGTATAAATTCAGGGGGTATCCTTTCAGCCTCTCTGTTTACGGTGCTGCGTTTAAGAGGGGAAAAAAAAGGGAGGGAGGGAGGGAGGGAGGGAGGGAGGGAGGGAAGGAAGGAAGGAAGGAAGGAAGGAAGGAAGGAAGGAAGGAAGGAAGGAAGGAAGGAAGGAAGGAAGGAAGGAAGGAAGGAAGGAAGGAAGGAAGGAAGGAAGGAAGGAAGGAAGGAAGGAAGGAAGGAAGGAAGGAAGGAAGGAAGGAAGGAAGGAAGGAAGGAAGGAAGGAAGGAAGGAAGGAAGGAAGGAAGGAAGGAAGGAAGGAAGGAAGGAAGGAAGGAAGGAAGGAAGGAAGGAAGGAAGGAAGGAAGGAAGGAAGGAAGGAAGGAAGGAAGGAAGGAAGGAAGGAAGGAAGGAAGGAAGGAAGGAAGGAAGGAAGGAAGGAAGGAAGGAAGGAAGGAAGGAAGGAAGGAAGGAAGGAAGGAAGGAAGGAAGGAAGGAAGGAAGGAAGGAAGGAAGGAAGGAAGGAAGGAAGGAAGGATAATGCAAAATCAGTTCTTGCCCCCTCCCTTGAAATAAAATACACAGAAATGAATTTATCAAAACTTGTTAACCATCACAAACGTTTTAAAAAGCCAATAAAATCGATGTCCTTCTATTGCTTCTTAAATCTGTAATTCTAAAAAAAAGTCTGTAAATCTGGAATAGTAAATAAATATACTAGAGCGCTGAGGCATAAACCAGATGAATATAAATCAGTTATGAAACCTATAAATAGAAAATGCTTAAGAGAAGCAAATATCAAACGTTTTGGTTAACACAGAGCAAAGCAGTAATGAAACATATGGGGATCAAATTGATGATCAGGTTAAAACAAATAAAATTTTGGTAGTATGGACAATTTTACATAAAGTGAAATGAAAATGTCTGGAATACAAGACCTAGGATCTCATCTTGAAGAAATCTGTAAAATGATTCTAAATATTATAACTGACAACAGGGATTCCATATCATATACCACTCAGAATTTTAAGATAACTTATTTACCCATGAACAGGGAAAAATAAGACAAGATTCCACGGCCAAAAATATTCTGCCTCAAGGTAAGCCTTCTATAAAACTCCTTGGCTCTCTGTTGATACTCACAGACAATTCAGATCTCACTTGTAAGACGGCAGTAAAATCAGCAAGTGAATGGACTAGAAGGGAGATTAGTGAGTATTTTTAACTTCCGGTTCCCTGAAGTGTTTTCTGTTTATGGGCTTCATAGCCAATGAATCATAAGAAGTAGCCACAGAAAAAGCTATACCTTCTGAATTCCTATTTCTACTGTACACATTACTTTTATTACGTATAATTCACGTCCCGTAAAGAAAAGGAAAGCTATCTGTTGCGCCAAAGAGTCATTCTCTTAGGTAGGCAGTTCTTTGTACTTAGCTACCCCTTTCTTCACCTGCTTCCACTGGATTTATTTTCTCTATGGTGCTTTAAGAAGGAAGTTAAGATCCGTACTCTGCAGACAAACTATGGTGCAACCTAAAGTGCATCTAACATAGAGAGCAGGAAGTTTCACACCAAAAAAGTACTTACTTAGTATATTACACTATATTTTTTGGTTGAAGAGTGTTTAAACTGCTTGTCTTCACTTTCAAGATCCTTCAAAGCCTACTTGATCTTTGCTGTGTCTAGCAAATTTCATTTAGTATTGTTTCAGACTTCAAGTGATAGATGCCTACTATTGCCCAGACATTACAAAACTAAAGGGGTTTTTTGTGCATTTTCCATGAACAAGTCTGAATATACCTCATCATCATCTTTCAGTCCCTCAAATGTTTTCTTCCTGATACCTAAATGAAAACTTGATAAGTCTCATTGGAGGCGCACTATGAGCATCACCTACAATGCAAATCAACATTGACTCAATATTTCCTGGGTTGATCTATATCAAGGTATTTTTTCATTTTAGATTCTAATTTCAGTTTGTTTGGGGAAGGAGATACTTTGTGCAGTTTATATAGTGAGTTTTAGGCCTCTAGCTTTAAGCTCCTGCATGCAACATATTTGCAGATGAAATTGTTCAACATGCTGACTGCTTTGGGAGGCTAATCTCAGTGTTCAAGACATTACACTTTTCAGCCATATTTGCCCTTCTCTAGACACCTGTCACAGACTGCCTACAATGTATTACACCTCCTCATCTTCACTCTTCCAGCTTCTTCTAGAGTTCACTCTGCTTTATTCCTGTTTCCCAGCTGCTTCATTCCTGCTTGCTACTCACTCATCATACTTAGGGTACACTGTGCTTGTTGTGTATAGCCACAGATACTGCTAGACTTTCAGATCATCTTTTCTAATTCTGTTCAGTAAGCATTTTTTAAATTTTCTGGAGAGACCACCTCATTGAAATACCCACAGTATGTCACATGAGCTGCTGCCATGATTGCATTCTCTATCAGTGCTAGAGAATGCAGTGGTGAAATACTGCATTCCACAAGGAAAGAAGGGCAGATATGGTGAGTTTAAGAAAAAAGCTGACTTATTGATTGTCAGTTAGGAAGTAAACTTCTGTGTCTTTATCAAAAAATCCATATATATATTGTCTATAATTTAAATCTAGAGAAACTATATATAGGGATATTTGTTTTTACCTTGATTCTTCAGGACTGGAATTACAATCATTTGCATCTCCTGCTTTTTGACTGGTTACTGGCAAATCTGAAAGTTTCAGTATTTCAGCTTCTTCCTGGATGAAAAACTCTGGGTTTTTTTGAGAATTCTGATGAAACTGAAATTCAACGCAGAAGTCTTCTTTATTCTGTTCCAGTATGGATATTTCTAATTGGACATAGAAGCAAACACATTTTTCTCATTTGGAGAAAGAAGCACAAGCTTGAGATGTCTCATTCAAAAATAGGTTGCTATATTATTACTTCCAGAAGAAAGGAAAAAGTACTCTATTTTCAAATTCACAGCTTCCTCAGCTCTCTAAGGAATGAGAGTTTTGTTACTTAGAGCATAAATGTAGGAGTTACGACCCATTTACTGGATTTTTCTTATGGAAACGTGAAAAATTCATCACCCTTTCTTAATTCGTATTTCTCTTAAATGACTTAAAGTAATGCTGATGCTAGGAAATGATCTATCTTTTGTAAAACTCAGCTCTACCCTAGTAAGACATGATGGATTTCTGCTGCAGGTTGTGAACTAGACTCACATACTTACATTGAGGTATTTTTCAAATCTATTTCAGCTACAAAAAGAGTATCAGCAAGCTGTATCTAGCAAAAACAAAAATGCCCCATTATTCACTCCTGAAGAGTGTAAGTTACAGGCTCATACAACTAAAGAACTTGAAGAACGCAAAGCACAAATTGTGCCAAATTATCTGATTAAGATGCTGAGTGTGATAGTTCTCTTAAGCTTGGCTACTAGATATTATTAGGACATATTTCTGATATCAAAGGATTTAAATGAAAGAAAGACTTAGATAACATAAATGTTGTTTCGTAAAGTAAGACCAATAAGTTTTAATTAAGGAACAACAGTAAAAAAAATAACGAGGAAGAAGCCCAAAGAAGCTGCAAATGGAAAAAAAAGTCTATATACTCTTCATTCTTTGATTTAGATTAGTAGAGAAAAAACACTGCAGCTCTTGCTCGTTTAATAAAGTCTGTGTCTCTAAACATTTTGCATAAATTATACGGTACACATTTTTTGATCTAACTTATTACGCCTTCCTCAAAAATAATAAGAAAATGCCCACACAGTGTCAATAATGTACAAAGCCTGAAAACGCACATCAATCAGTATCAAGCTGTCATGCTGCATGTAAGAAACAAAATCACAGATTTCAAGTCAAACACTGTCTCTAAAATCTGTTACAATTTGAAGAATATGCTCTCACACACTGAAGGTGAAGTGCAAAGCTTCACTAGCTATAACAGCTTTTCCTACCCTTCTTTTCTAGGGTATCAACATCTCCTATAAGTCATACATGTTTGAAGTGCCACAGGTGAAGAGTGTTGTGTTCTGTGGAAGAATCCAAGCATAATGTATGTGTTGGAAGAACCAGTGACTGCATTCCATGAACCTTTGTTCCTTGTTTAGCATTACAGCATTCTCCTCTGGCTCACACTCTATGGAAGTTGGAGGAGGAAAAAACCTTATCAGTCTAGAATGCAAAGAAGATTAGATGGCATTATCTACCACATTTTACACCGGGAAAAAACAAAAAAAGGACATTTTATCTGTTTAGTATGAGACTAATCAGTGAATAAGTTTTTCTTCTTTTCACAATTCCTGTTGAGTCTTGACAACCTCTCCAGGCAGCCTGTGCCAGTGTTCGATCATCCTCAGAGTAAAAAATGGTTTCCTTGTATTTAGAAGGAATTTCATGTGTCCTGATTTGTGCTCATTGACTCTTGTCCTTTCAATGGGTACTACTGAAAAGAGTCTGGCTTCTTCTTCATTCCCTTCCACTGGGTATTATTTACATTGATAAGAACCACTCATCTGAGCCTTCCCTTCTCAAGGCTCAGTTCCAGCTCTCAGCCTCTCCTCATACATAAGATGATCCAGTACTTTTGGGGCTCTTTGCTGGACTTGCTCCAGTAAATCCATCTTTTTCTTGCACTCGGGAGCTCAGAACTAAACTTGACACTCTAGATGAGACCTCACAGGTCTCATCCTGAGCAGACAGGATGGATCACCTCCCTCGACCTGACGGCAATGCTGTTTCCTAATACAGCTTGGGATGCTCTTGGTCATCTTTGTCATGAGGGTGCATTTCTGGCTTACTCTCAAATTGCTGTCCACAAGGATTCCAATCTCTTTCTGATTGGTTGGTTCCGGATTCTGCTTTCTCGCCAGTTGACACCCAACACGTATAGCTACATGGGATTATTCCTGTCCAGGTGTAGTGCTTCAGACTTTCCCTTGTTGAACTTCATGAGGTTACTCTCTGCTCAATTCTTCAGCCTGCCGAGATCCCTCTGAATGGCAGCATAACCCTCTGGTGTATCAACTACTCCTTACAGTTTTGCATCATCAGCAAACTTGCTGTGGGATGCTCCATCATCCAGATCATTAATAAAATCATTGAACAGGATTGGATCAATTTTTGACTCTGGAAGTGCACCAGCAGTGACTTGCCTCCTGCTAAACTTTGTGCAACTAATGACTACCTTCTGGGTACAGACATTCAATCAGTTTCCAATGAACTTCACTGTTTACTTATTTAACCCATTCTTTGCTTCTCAGTTAGGATGTTATGTCCAAAGCCTTACCAAAGTCAAGGTAAAGAACATCTTCCTTGATCTATGCTTTATTTCCTGCTTGTTAGGATAGACCATTTTTGAGCTTGGACAAGCTGATTCTTAAATATCAATCAATATTCTCTCCAGTACTGTATCCTACGAGTGGTGTTCCCCAGGCTTCAGTGTTGGGTCCAGTCCTGTTCAATGTATTTATTAATGACCTGGACAAAGGGATCAAGTGCACCCTTACCAAGTTTGCAGATGACACCAAACTGGGTGGCAGTGTTTATCTGCTTGAAGGAAGGGAGGCTCTGCAGAGGTATCTGGAGTGGCTAGATTGACGGGCTGAGACCAACGGGATGAGGTTTAACAAAACCACATGCCGAGTCCTGCACTTGGGACATAACAACACCATGCAGCGTTACAGGCTTGGGGAAGAATGGCTGGAGAGCTGCCTGGCAGAGAAAGACCTGGCGGTGTTGGTTGACAACCGCCTGAATATGAGCCAGCAGTGTGCCCAGGTGGCCAAGAAGGCCAATGGCATCTTGGCCTGTATCAGAAATAGTGTAGCCAGCAGGACCAGGGAGGTGATTGTGCCCCTGTACTTGGCACTGGTGAGGCCACACCTCGAGTACAGTGTTCAGTTCTGGGCCCCTCAGTACAAGAAGGACATTGAGATGTTGGAGCCCATCCAGAGAAGGGTGACGAGGCTGGTGAAGGGGCTGGAAAACAAGTCCTACAAGGAACAGCTGAGGGAACTGGGGTTGTTTAGCTTGGAGAAGAGGAGGCTGAGGGGAGACCTCGCTGTCTACGGCTGCCTGAAAGAGGGCTGTGGGAGAGCGAGAGTTGATCTCTTCTCTCAAGTGACAGGTGATAGAACAAGAGGAAATGACCATATGTTGTGCCAGGGGAGGTTCAGACTGGATATTAGGAAGAATTTCTTTACTGAAAGGGTGGTCAGGCACCGGAACAGGCTGCCCAGGGAAGTGGTTGAGTCACCTTCCCTGAAAGTGTTTAAAAAAAGGACAAATGAGGTTTTGAGGGACATGGTTTAGCTGATAATGGGTGCGGTTGGACTCAAAGGTCTTTTCCAACTGGAAGATTCTATGATTCTATTGTATCTTCTAAGAAGTCCTCTGAGGAGGCCAAAGTCTATTCGCCTGAAGTCCACATCCGAAGTCTTGCTTTTTGTCCTACTCCCTCCCCTCAGGATTCTGAACTCCACCACTTCATGGTAACTGAAGCTGGCTCCGACTTCAGCATCCACAACCAGTTCTTCCTTGTTTTTAAGTATCAGGCATAGCAGAGCACCTCTCCCTGTTGGTACCTCAATCATTTGTGTCAGAAAATTGTAGACTCCAGAAAACTACATCACTCGTGCCCTGCTGTTGTCCTTCCAGCAGATTATCAGCATTATTATAGTCCCTCATGAGGGCCAAGACCTGTGAACATGAAGCTTCTTCTAGTTGCCTGAAGAAGGCCTAATCTACCACCATATAAGCAAAGGTTGAGAGAACTACGTTTGTTCAGTCTTGAGAAGAGAAGGTTCAGGGGAGACCTTATCAGCACAGTACATTATTTAAAGGGTGGCTACAGAGAAGATGGAGACTCCCTTTTTTCAAGGAGACACATGGAAAAGACAAGGGGTAATGGGTACAAGTTACTCCTGGAGAGATTCCAATTGGATAAAAAAGGAATTTTTTTCACAATAAGAACAATCAGCCATTGGAATAATGTCTCCAGAGAAGTGGTGGACTCCTCAGCATTGGATGCTTTTAAGATTCAGCTGGACACGGTGCTGTGTTGTCTTGTCTGCACCCTGGTATTGCCAAGAAAAGTTGGACCAGATGATCCTGGAGGTCTCTTCCAACCTTGTATTTATGGCACTTCACCCAGTCCTCCTCTAGACCCTTCCTTCTTAACTGGTAGGATCAAGGATAACACCACCTGGGTCTCCATGCCCTTGACCATCACCCCCAGAGTCATAAAGTAATACATAACACTTCCCAGGTCACCCCAACAGTATTACTGTTGCCTACATGAAAAAGCTAAAGGGGGTAACAGAGGGTCAGATGAGTCTCAGTAGCCTCTCTCTAGCATCCTGAATATGAGCTCTCAATGAGCAGCAAAGCTCTCTAGATGACAGGTCAAGTTAGTGGACAAACAAATATATATATATTTTTAAACAGAATGCAACAAACATGTCTTCATGACAAGATGAACACCAGCATTAGCAGCTGGACTTCATGCTAAATCCTTAGGCCATGTCAAGATATGGACTTTTATGTCTTCAACTGTAAGTTACAACAGATGGAAAAAAATAATTTAGAATGGCACTAGACCTATGTTGGCATTTATTAATGCTAATAATATTTCTTTAGGCTACTTACTCAATTCCCTTGAGCACATGGGTAAGACTAAGCAGCATCACAGCAAGCCTGTAAGTGGCATTCCCAGAAATGTTAGGCAAAATACGGAGGATTTGTTTTTTTTAACTGTACTGTCCTTGTAAGAGAACATGATGGCAGCCTCCTCCATTCAGAATTGGAAGCACTCTCCTCAAGGGCAATAAGGTTAGAGGGTTTTACTTGTTCAATAAAGACGCAATGCATTTTTTGGGGTCAACATGCTAAATCTATCAGTACCTTGGAAATAACATTTTGAACACTGTCAGACTAATGGGCATAGTGATTTTTTTTTTTAATTTTTAAAACCACTTCATTCTCCATATAGCCCATATCCCCCACCCCAAGTAATTTAAGCCTTCGTACATGGTAGCTTGTTTTGCTGTTAAACTAAGTAGTAATATTAATCAGTGTACTTCATTGCTTTTCCTCATTCCTCCTGCAAATTATATTGTGCACTAATTACCAATGCTGCAGAGACACACTGGGGATAAAGTAGCATTTGCAATAACCAGGCTGCACAAGGAACATCAGAGAAAGGGTAAAACAGGTTTGCAAGCTTTGGAAAAAATGCAGTGGTTTTCATTAAGTGGCATCATCACCATTGATTCTGGTTCTTGAGTATACTAAACAACTTATTTTTCATATAAAACAGAACAAGTTCACTAGCCCAGATTAATATTTCACTATAGGGAGAAGCTGAACAGCTGATCTTCTGTATGTATCTATCCTGAATGAATAGCTTGTTCACATTGAGGGAAAGAAAAGCAAATGTTATGAAGAAGGAATATAAAGACACTAGAATTAAAGCTGGGAATTGATTGTGAGGGACATAAGGGGAAGATGATGCTGTCATTGCTTGGAATAGTAAAGGCAGAACAGAATTCAATGTTGTTAAGCTGGGAGTGGTTAAAAAGGCAAATGAAAACATTGAATCTAACACATTTTGCAGGCAGCCACTATTTCTCAGAGCCTCCTCTTAGAAGTGGGAAATTGGCACTGACACCAGGGAAAGCCCAGCGTTAAGAGAATTCTATACTGATTATACAGAAGAAAAGTGTTGAAGATGTAAATACACAGAAGGTGCAGATTCATCTGGAAAGCCAAGGAGGTAGTAGCTTCCCTTTCTATATCACTCAGCATATTCAGCAGGCCTGTCATCCAGCAGAAGCTGGGTGGGCATCTCTTTTCTCCTGTTTGTAATCATTTAGCACCCCACTAAGCCAAATTGTGCTGATGAGATCAGAGGTTTGCAGGGGATCTCTGCAGAATAACAATAAAGGAAAACAAAGACAAACCAAAGGAACGTGCATGCAGAACTTCAAAATACCTAGTACAGATCTGCCTGCAGGATTAGTATGGGGACATTGGAAACCCTTGGTGTTCCAAACCAGCTTCAAGTTTAACAGTACTCACTGTTTCCTACCCATAGCTCCCTAGTATTTGTTTTAAGCTGGTCTGTGGCACAGACAAAACATATTCTCATTTGTCTGCAAAAAGACTGCATGAATGAAGCCCTAGAGGGATGGCAGTAAGAGGCAGACTGAAAAAAAAGCAAAACCAGAAAGCAAAAAAATTAGCCATACACACTCTGGGAACATGAGAAAGCTGACTGCAAACTCAGTAGCTTACTCTTCCTACAGGACACTGTCAAATCAAAAACATTTGAATAAAAAAGGCAGAACAAAATATTATGCTACATTTGAGGAACTAGCTGCAATTCCAACCACAAACTATGATTTACTGTTATTCACATATATTTTCTTCTCAGTCTGAACAGCAACACAGCTTCAATTTCTATGGGTTTTTTTTGTGTTTGTACAGTATCAAATACTTTGAATTTCAAATACCAAGATGGAATATACACTATCTAAAAAAATTATGAAAGAAAAAGGCCACCCTGCTCCTACACCACAATAACCAATTCCCACTAGAAAAAAAGGACACACTTACTACAGTTTAAAAATACTTGCTTTTGCTTCTGCCTACAAACCACACATCTACCTCAACTTGTTGCAATAACTTTCAAGTGTGTAACAACATTACCTGAGAACTTCATCTTCTTTTTATTTTCACTAGATTAACTGCTATTCTTTATTAGTGACTTTCAAATTAACTAGTTTTTTGTGTATTAATAATATTACAAATATTTCAGAAAAGATAATTTTGGGGCATGTGTTTATGACATGCACACATACACACCAAGTGTTCGAGCAAGCTGTTAGGACAAGACAGTTGCTGTATTAATAAAAAGCCATTTTAATAGCTTCATGTAAAAAATGGATTATGCAATTGTGGAATGGTTTTAAAGGTCATAACATCTAATGACACTAGATGTGAATTCATAGATATATATAATAAATAGAAATTAAATATTTAAGTCTAATGAAAAACTTGAACCTGATAGCCACTAACTTTTCAAGTTATGTAAATGAAATTAGTACTATTGCTGAAAATTCTTTCATGAGCTGAAAATGATGAGTCAGCCTTTTTGTCAAAGACAAACATTCATTCACTTGGGTCTGTAACTACTGGAACTTCTACCAAACAGAAGGACTGTGAACGACTCAGACTGCTCAACAGTTCACCCCTTACTGAATGATTAAAAAGCATAAACCCTGCAAACGAGTGTAGAACCAAAATTAAGGGATTTTATAGGCATAAATATGCAAAGAACAAAAATGCGGCTGGTGGAAAAAATCTGATCCTATTGCCTGGCATAGGCAGAAAAAAAAAAGAGTTGGTTTAGATTTTACACATTTTACAGAATATTATTATTATCATATTAGAGTTGACACAGATGCAACATACATGATGTACATGGTATCTCAAAGGGTGTTCATTAGTTTTTATTTTTTCCTCACAATTTCCTTTTCCACAATCTGCAAAAAAGTTTTCAGAGTTAATCCCAAGAAAAGATGCTGTACTTAATTTTCAAGAAGAGTGTCATTCCTGTTTCTGGAAATGTTCAGTACAAAAAGTATAAGGTGAGTATATAGTTTCTCCAAAACAAACAAAAAAGAAAGTGCGGCTCTAATCATCTTCAGACTTAGTACAGTTTTACTTACACTAACAAATATTTATACTCTGTATTTATACACTGAGAATCAATAACCCACAATTAAAAGCAAGTGGCTGTCTCTTCATGATGCACTTTCTAACGTTTAAAGAAATCTAAGCAAACTTTAAGATCACCATTCAGTAGGACTCTAAGATCTCACTAAATCACTTGTATAGCACATCAGAACAGCAGTCACAGGAATCTGATAACAGGTGAAGACTGAACTCAGAGTAGTTTTGTAATACATAGCTAATTTCTTTTATTTCTTAGTCCTCTGCCCAGCAAAAATGCCACATATAACCAACCAAGCCTTTGCCAGCAATGAGAGGAAATCACTGCTTAGATGCACTGTATGCTTAGCGCCCCAACAATACGTAACTGTGGCCCTTGCTGAATGAGAACTATCAACTTACTTTTAAGTAACTCTCACTCAGAAAGGTCCTGGATTTTACACTAAGACAGCATATCTGCTCTTATTTTAAGGAAAAAATGACAGAGGTTCACTGAAGTAAGCCTTGAAAACAATGTTTTCTGGAAATTCTCACAGCTATATCATAAAGGATGCATAAACATTGTAGAAGTAATTTTAAAGCCATCAAGATTGAGGCACACAGTAATGAACTAACTGGATTGAGGTCATTGAGCAAGCCATGTCAGATGTAAAACTGCAGAAGTCCAAGGTGTGGTATTCATGCTGTATCTTGGAGCTTGTTCTACCTTTCTGGTGGCCCTTCCTGCTCCCGTTTCCTCCTCAGAGATCAAAAATTCTTCTCTCTTCTGTCAGAAGGGCTTTAGCAACTCATTTCAATTGCACTTCAAGAAAAGGGAATACCATTTTTACTTATGAAGCAGCATCAACACTATCACAAAATTGAGAGAAATTTCAAATATCTAGATTGGCATCCTTCTACACTCCTTTATGATGATAATTTTCATTCACATGACAGACTACAGTATTTCTATATTATAACTGAAGTATATATGATCTTCATCTGATTTCAATAGTAGGCAGAAGTCAAACAACCATTTTTTTTTACATTAGCTATCATCCTACTATAATAAACTTCTGAACAAGTAAAATTGTTTTAGAAATCAGTCATATTAACAGAAAAATACAATTCAAATGCTTGATCTCTGGCTACAGCTAAGCATTTCAGTTGTTCAAAATCATGGCCAAAGAAAACAATGTATTCTTACCGGAACTTCCTTGAGAAAGTTCTCTGTAAATGAATTAGAGAACAATCTAAGTTAGATTTTGCATTAATGTCTTAGTTTGCTCTATATCCCATAACCAACACACATACAAAATAAAGAGCTCAAAAATATTTTGTCTGCCAAAACACAGACAAAACTCACAAGTTTAATGGTTCATTTTTTTTATTCCTTAAAGGAAGCTAAAGAGAACAGTCAATTCATCCTGTGTTAGCAATTTAAGCGGGGGGACATCTGTATTAATTTGAATGATTCTTTATTCACCTGTACTTGCGAGGAATCCTGGCAACGCCTTTCATAAAGAAATAAATTGATAAGACTACAAGCAGTTGGAGTTATTCTGGCAAAGGCATTTTTTTACAGTTCCTGAGGATTATCATTATTTTAGAAATGATGTTTCCCTTGCCTGTCTCTCTCACAGAGTCTTTTGCGCTCCTATTTTGCATCTAAACTGCAATTGTGTACAAACCAGTGAATATTTAAAATAAAAAAATGCTTCTAAGTCTTTAAAATACACGGCCAATCATTATCTTGGTATTCACTGCAGTTAATCATGACGCATTTATTAATGTGTAAATATCAGATATAACCTTTGGCTTTCCACTCTCTGCTTGCAATTCATTAACATATTGTTATTTTAAATTATTAGTCTATGATTTTCACTGGATTGGTCACACATGTGTAAAAGCATTTTTATATTCTGAATGCATCAAAACAGCAGAATCTCTAGGCAGATACTAAGTGGGATTCTCTGAAACACAATGTTAGTTCTAATGGATGGATGATTGTGTTTGGTCTTTTGAAACTTTGAAGTATAGGTAAGTCTTGATCACACAAATTAATAAATCCTAAAGCTGGAGTTAACAATAACCATTACACCCAAATTCTGCAGCTTAGCCCAGCCAATTTTTCAAAAGGTCAGGTTGTGAACTGGAGAAGATCAGGGAGGTCCACCGCATAGCTTTGTTGCCAGGCATCTCTCGTCTGGATTGTTGCAGGCATTTATTAGTATTCGTCAGCAGACTCAACAAAGCAAACAAGAAATTCAAGCACGAATAATAAAATGAAATGCTGCTATATAACCCTTTGTCATTCTGCAAATATGGGACTTTTTAGCTACATTGTTCCTAAACCTGGGTTACTACTTTAATTTTTCTCCACAGTGCTGACTGAATGAGTATGCATGTGTGTTAAATGCAGAGCTCCCTTAACAACTGCAGGACTGCCATTTAATCTGTTGGTAGATGGACCATTTCCTGTGGGAACTCTAGCTATGATTTCCAGATCCACCAAATAAATCTCAGATTAAGATTCCAAATGAAACCTGCCTTTGGCAGATAAAAAATGTCAAGATGGATATAAACAGTAAAATTATAAATTATCTAGGTGTTGCACGATGACTTGATGTGCATTTTTTGTTTACACTTTCCCCGATATCACAACTATACAAGGCATTCATCAAATGTCACACTTTCATAATATTGGAGGCATCATTAAAACTGTTTGGCTAAGGACCTTGAAGTGTTTAAGCAGTAGCTCAAAAGTATATTTGTGCAAAGTAGAAGAATAAATTTACATATCAGCAGCAGCTCATAAGGGATGGGTAAATATTCTGTTTATCTCTCATTGTAATTCAGGTTAGTTTAAATACAGGGTTTCAGGATATCATTACAGCCTATATGGAGTTATTACATAATTTCCAAACACAGTGTCCGCTACAGTTTTACTAAGCATGCTGTGTTTATGTTTTCTAAACCAGCTAAAAACAAAGTCAACCCTCTCATCCCATTTTTCTTTTGCTATTGTCATATCAGACAATTGCTTTTCACACATAAAATTATCTAAATCTTAATGATCCAGAACTCCCTTTTATTTAGAAAGGGTCATGTTTCCTGATGCCCATCAATTATAGTGAAAATTCTCTTATCCAAATGTACTCAACTGCCTCTGCAGCAAACAACTAAGTCTTTGCTGAAGAGGAGTTCTAAACAAAATCTCAGAAAACTACAGCTTTAGAAGTGAAGAAAAACTTCACAAATTTAAGTGTCTGACATAAATGTCATGCTGCATAATTTGTCAGTAAGACACCTTGCTCACGCACCTTCTTCTCTAAGTAAATGATCTACTAAGGATGCAGCTGAAGTCTCGTTAAGAGTCTCCAACGCACACTCAGAAGAACCTTTTTTAATAAATACTTTGTTATGTCTTTGCTCTGAACGTAAGCTTCATTCTAATTGTTATTAAAACAGAAGCAATGAAGGTTTCTACAGAAGAAAGTAATGAAATTCCTCTTGCACTTGTGCTAGGTCTTCTACAGCTCATAAAAAATGCTCTGGTAATAAGTGCTGCTCTCACTGAAACACATTTCAAGACATTCTGAAGTTAGCTGCACTCATACGTCAAACACTTCAGCAATTCAAAGTGCATTACTTCAGGGTCTGCATTCTCCGCATCTTTAGTGCTTTGCAGTACTTAGCGCAGATAAGGCACTACACATTTTCAGTGTAGTGTAAAGAGACTAATAAAATCATATTCACAACACTCCAATAAGTCACAACAATCCAGATACTGGATACTTAAATGTGCTTCTGATGAGGAGCCTTTCTGCATGCAGCCTGGTCAGAAACGCACCATATTTTAACATTCAAAATGTACAAGGAAAACATGGGATGGAATAAGGAGACATAAGGATTTATACAGATGAAAGGGTGATTATATTTACAGGAGAGACCAAACAGTATTCAATGATTTTTCAGTTATCATTAGCTCCTTTTCATCTTTTAAGTCATGGCACGCTATTCCCTTTTTTCCAAGCAAGATGTTGTCTTCATCTTCCATACTTAGTCTTGCTCAACACTCTCTGTGTCTGATTCACGCGAGATCATCTTCTCAACCTCCCTTCTCCTTGGTATACTGTGCAGAGAAACATGCAACTACACTTGCCACTCTACAAGGGGACCTCTGACAGCTAGCACACAGCGACTCCCATGCTGAAAGCACAACACGCATGTGAGACACTAATCAACTGAGCCACGTGTGTGAAAAGAACTCTGCATATCACGTAGATTCTCCTGTGTGCACACCCATATAATATCCAGGTCTTCTTTCTTCCCCAGGTAAACAGCATTCCTTATTGCTAAAAGAGGGAAGGAGAGGAAGAATAGGCTCATAGCATCTCCTGTTGAGGCATGTAAAAGAAGAAACAGACTTAAATATGGCAAGTGTGGTTTATTCTGCCTCTACTACAGCCTTAGAAGAAGGGCTTCAGACTACTTTCGACTGTTTATAGCTGTAAAGGGTATTTTCTGGAGAAAGGGAAAGCAGTACCACCTTTAGCAATTAGCTGCTTTTTGAGCCTAACAGAGCATCATGTGAAAAATCTTCACAACATATTACTCTCAAAGCTTTCTTTACCCCTTATTCTTTGTGTGTACGTGTGTTAGCGTGTGTCCGTGTATATTAGTGAGTGCGTGTATGTTATGATTACACAAAAGTAATCCCAGACAAAAAAGCCCTTGTAATTACTATTACCAAACCCACAAAAAAGTACATTAAACCCATTACACAACTAGAAAAACTTACTACTTCTAATAAGACAGTCTACAAAAGTATGGTGAGGTACATGAGTTTCAGTTCTAGAAAGTTAGCAAAAAAAGATAATTCATTTTACTTAACTTTTGCTTTAATTACCATGAAGCCAAAACCGATGGTTGGCAATTAGTGGAATGTATAAATGGGAGTAAATAAATGCAGAAATATTTCTACAGAGGTTTTATTTCCTGAATACTATTCATTACAAAAACCCTAAAAAATATTTTTGTAAGCAATTCACTGGCATATACGTGCCATGATCATGAAAATGCAAGGAAAGTTATGGATAGATTCATAACAGTAAGCACCACACATTCATGCAAGACCAATGTATGCACAAATACACAATGCAACTAAGACAATTGTCTATGCCTAAGCTTATCGTATGCACACATGTCTGAGCAGCTATATATACATAACTTGTTCATTAGGTTTGCATATCTGTTTTCCCCTTCTATTTCTCCTGAAGAATAGCTCACCACCAGATAAAACATCTTTCAGATTTCACTGCACAAGCAGATTCTGCAGTTCTGTTCTAATCTACATTATCAGCTCTCTTTAAATCTGGAGTCGCCTCCGAACTACAGTTTCCAGAAATGCAGTTTTAAAGTATTTTTTACAAGCCACACAAACATTCTTTTAAAGGATAAGAAGCCACAGTGAAAGCATCTATATGGATCACAACTAAGAGTTCACATCAAATTCTTACAGGTGACATTGGTTAATTGACTTACATTTCAATATTTGCTTTAAGTAGTTGTTTAGAAATACATATGTATTTCTATGGTTGAAAAACAAAATAACCATCCTTTAAGGAAGCAAACCACTCTGCCATTAAAAATAATCCATCTGTTACCTTGTTTCAGGAAATTCCAGATAATAATTACTCAATGCTTTTCATTTTGGAGTCTGCAAAATTATACATTATTGTCAAAACAGACCAAAAAGTACAAGACTGTATAATACAGAACAAGTATAGCTGTTCAAACATAGTACATGATATGAGTCAAATGAGACAAAAATTTAACTCCAGTATTTGCACACTCTCCACTTTCCTACCCTGCTAACTCTTTTGGAAAACTGACATACTGGGTTCTGAACATACATGTAAGTATGAAAAGCACCCAATTTCAAGTTCCCTTCTGTTTCGGCACAGTATTAATGTTTGTGCAGTTTACGTCACATAAATAAACTGTGCTAAAGCAACAACTCCACCCAGGTGCAATGTGCTTCCCCCTCTACATCCGTGACTGCAAGGGAAAGATATGCATTTGTTTGCCAATATAAGATTATTTTTATAATGGACTACCATCCTAGGCTTTCTAGCTTGGATCCTGAATATTTTTCATTTGGAAAGCACGCAGTCTTTACTGGTCTGCTTCCAATGCTCCTGATACATTCTCTCCAGTACTCTTAGAGAAAAATGGAAAAAGTCACTACCCTCCTATTTAAAACTAGGTGCTGTGGAGATAAACAGTACATTTAAATTAGGTACTAACCCAAAATAATAAGCCTCACACATAGACTGTTCTTTAACTCTTCCTAATAAACCAAAACAGACAAATGCGTTCAATCCACAAGACATATTATATTCCAAACAACATGGAAAGTAAAAAACAAAATCTCAACTATCAAACACCTCAGATATACTCTTCTTAAACACTACCTTTTTTCAAGTATTTTACATTATAACATCCATTAACGGGTTACATATTATCCCACATGATCACCATAAACCCATCCCTTCTCCGTACCTAACACTTCCGCTATTTTTTAAAAATTCTCACTGCTTGAATTTTCACCCAGTCAGTTGAATTTAATCTCAGATGTGCTTTATTATCCTTATTTTTTGACATATAATTTACTCTCCAACATTTCAGTATACTATTAAAAATATATTTGAAGAGGTCTTTACAGGATTATTCTAAAAACAGCTTTTAAAATTCTAGCTTACAAGTAAGGAGCAAGTAGATACTAGTTGAAGATGACAAAGCAAGTGGAACACAAAATAGTACACATTTCCCCACAGATATTAAAACAGAAGATTAAAAGTTGCTTTGATTTAGTAATTCAATGAGAAAACACATCAGAAAGTCTATCAAGGGCACATATTGAACATTATGTAGCTGCATTGTATCTATTATCATCACAACAAGAAAATGTAATTTAATTGTTCATAGACAAATAAAATTCTATGAGAAAAAAAATTTCCTCATCCAAATCAGTATGATGAGCTGAGATTTAATCCGTTTTTTAACTTCCCTAGGAGTAAAAATATAAAACATGATGTGACTTATTAACAACTGATCTATAAAAAGAGTAGCAATTTTATTTTTTGCCTATATAACAATTTCTATTGGATACAAAAACATGTAAGTGTTAGCTTGGAAGAAAACCTTTCTGAACAGCACAAAATATCAACTTAAGGCATCATAAAAATTACACACATGAAATTCAGTGACTACCGAGTTTTTAAAGTTACCTATGAGCAGCAGCAGAACACCATTTCTTGCAATTAAACAGAAATATGCCACAGAGAATCAGCTGAGGGTGTTCACTTGCCTACTTTGGAGAAGTTAACCTTTTGAACCATTCTTAGGGTATGCTGACCCCTAAAGGTCTAAAATTACTAAAACTGACTAAGTTGTTATACATTTAAAGTATAAATTGTCAGAATACATTTCTCCACTGTTACTCCTCCATGACTACTTTGGTTTTAGAATCATATCATAAAATCATAGAATGGTTTGGATTGGAAGGGAGGTTAAAGATTACCAAGATTCAATCCCCCTGCCATAGGCAGGGACACCTCCCACTAGATCAGGTTGCTCAAAGCCTCCAAAACATTTTTAACTTCACTCAGTAATACCTCAAAATTCCATGAATTAAAAGGGGGCTACAATTACACAAAAAAATAGGCAGAAATTCCTTTATATTTGTAAGAAATGCAATATCTCCAAGATGGAGTACTACTTCTTTCTTCTAAATGAGAGACTCCATGAGAAACTTGATATTTATTATCTTTTGAGAAAGAATACACAGTGTAAAATTCAAAAAAGGAAACATACAAGATGCCATCAGGCTCTGATATAAGAGGCATCTTTAATGCTGACACACCTTGTTTTTTGTGTTTTGTTGGGGTGGGTTTTTTTATCTGCACATAGACACTTACTGGAAAAAAATCCACCCATTTTTGATGTTCCAAAGATCTCCTGCCTGTGTCTTCCCACTTCTTCTCTTCTCTTCTGTAAACTCAATCACACAGTATGCTCTCAAACTCAGTGCTTTTTTTCCTTTCTTTTTTTTTTTTAAATTTCTGCCATGAAATAGAGAAGAAGGTGTCTGAGAGTAAAATTTTGGTCATTCAAATACAAAAAGATCCTTCTATCCTGATGGTGGTGAAAACTCCACCAACCCTGGAAGCTCCAAGTTAACCAAGGCCTCCTTTATCTCCAAGCCTACCTTACCATCTATATTCAGTTGAGGTAATAATCAGAAATTCATTAACATTAGAAGGTGACTTAATCATACTCCACCCAGGCATGAATAGCTAAGAAAGTTGTTTTAAGGCAGACTTCAGATTTGTTATTAATCCATTAATGAAAAAAGATTGCAAAGAAAAGTGCAACATACACACTACGAATTGAAATGACTTCTCAAAGTTATACAAAACCAAAAACATTTTCAATAACCCCCAAAATAAAAATAAAGCTGATGATTTACATTCCTGTAGCTGCTCTCCTGTTACCTGAAACACTTTTAAGAGGCAGCATGGCGTTGTGTTTTTTTTTTTCTTTTCTTCCAAAGCCAGTCATGTATCGGCAAGAACAAATACATTCCAGTCACTGCCTAGCACTGGTACAACACCTGAGGTTCCTTATTAATATCTTAAAAGTCCTTACCTTTTGACCACTTTTCCATTTGTTCTGAACTTGTTTGATCTGGCACTGAGTGCCGTTTTTGCTTGGAGATCTCAGAGCTAAAATAAAGCAAACTCTAGCTAAATAAACTTGAAACAATGTATTATAACACCTATAGTTTTTGCCTTCATTTGACAGAAAAATTTACAAGACGATTTAAATATTTAGAACAGGACAATAAAGTGTGTGTACTTAAACAGTCAGTGATAACATATTTCTCAGTAAAATATTTTTTCTTTGCACATCTAATTTTTCTAATGGTTTGGTTCAGCTTTCTGTTGTGTGTAACACCTTCACTGAAAAATGTATCAGTTTAACTTCTTTTTCTAGAGTCTGATCTTGGAAGTACATGATACTGAGCACAGCCCAAATCACACTGAGTGTTCCACTAGAGGCAATGAGACTGCTCACTTTAGTAATTATTACAGATGCTGTTATGTGCTTCGCTTTACAATATTCTTTCTCCTGCTTTCACTTCCTGGATAAAATACAGGTAAAGTGGCCAATGATCACCCCAACTCTGAATTTGCAGGTTTTTCTAAACAGCTAAATAATCCACCCTAATATGTGTACACATATTGCTTCAGACTAAAAAATATATGCTTATTGGGTAACATTTTGAATGTTAAAATATATGCTGTCTTATATATTAAAAAAGCGACCATATTCTATATCTCAACGAAATCTAAAGAAAATTGTAATCTTGCTAATACAGTAAACTTGCTGCAAATTTTATGACCTATCCCTCTTTAAAAATTTATTGTACAATGGACAATTTTTCACCTTTAACTACATAGTTGTGCTTATTTTATATTTTTTCTATTTTATCTTCATTTCTTAAGGTACAACATATGCCTTGAAGAGGCAGTGACAGGATCATAAAAACACCCGGAGAGTGTTTATCAGCACCATTGTGCTGATAAGAGTTCAAAAAAACCCCCAAAAAACCAAAGAATACATTTTAAAATTCTTGAAATTCAAGCATATTATACCAAGACATACGTTCTAATTAATAAAGCAGCAGAAGAAATTATTGTCCTATACAAAACCAAAAAGGCAGATGGTTTCATTTTTATCTTTAAGATTATAAAAACATATAATTGTGCAAAAACTTAAGATTCAACAATAACATTTACATTAAGCATTCAAGAAATACATATTTAGCTCATATTTGTTGTTAACTATAAATGTGCATGAGAAAAAAAATTGTGATTCGATATGCTTAGGTCTTAACAAAAAATAACTTCACCTCATATCGCAGAACATAGGGTTTCTTAAAAGAGTCCTTCAAATGAAGCTGTATGCTTCTTTTTCAATTTTGTGTAACTGTGTTGATTTGGAGTTGGCAATCTTTCTCTAAGTTCCTCATTTACTTTTGGATTAGCTGAAAATATAGAAGGTTATTAATATCAAGAAGTAGGTTTCTGTCAATGAAGCCATTTCCCTACATATTGCAAAAAAGGTTCATAATAATTGCAGTATTTTAATAAGATATTCATATAGCAAGACATGAAGAAAATACGGTATTTAATAACCTCTGGAGTATTTTAAAACATGTCTTAGGGTCTTAATGTGCCTAGTAATATACTATTTAAAACCATAATTTTATCCCTCCACAATATACAGTCATTCTTCCTCACCATTTACCCAGCTAATGAATGCCAGCAATTAGTAAAATGTAATCCCATTGCACAATCATTTTAATGCTTTTAGCACTCAGAAAAGTAAACACCAAATTAATACTGCTCAAGCCATATCAGATCCTAGTTGGAAGCAAGCAATTATAGTTCAGCTCCTCAGGTGTAATTAAATGATTGGAATGATTTAGTTCCATAAATGCAAGTTAATTCATAAGCAAGCAACAAATATACTGGGAGTAATTACAAGAAACATTGACAGTCTAAGCAGGGCATATGCCTTCAAGGTACCTGATGTAGGAAAATGCTGCCCTCTCCTGGAAATAATAGACTATAGCATGGGAATAACTGCGATAAGTCAAAAGGCTCATTTTAACAGACTTTATCTTCATAGGTGAAATATGTTTTGCCAATTAATAGGAAATTTACACATAAATAAAACAAAAAATATTGTTGATATAAGATTCAGGCAACTTATTGAAGTCAAACAGAAAGTCCTGTTGGCAGTCCCTGGGGTTTGCAGTATAATTTCCCTATTAATAGAAATAAAGTCTTAGTAAATACAACAACAAAATATTTCATACCCTAAGTATATAAACTGGTTGTTCTGAACACTAACGCTGCAATATGTATCTAACTTATGAACAACACTTACATATCATTCAAGATGTACCTTACAATAGGTACTTCAAACATAAGGTGTCTTTAGAACCAGAACTTATTGAACCATCATTCAGTGTTAAACTTCACCATATCAATAATCATGAAGGTTTTCCTAGGAGGACTCCTCAGAAAATTAAATACAATTATTTTATAGCTTTTCTTTACTTTCAGTTGAAGACAATCTGTTAATAATCAATCTGTCTAATACTCGAAATAAATTCAGGCTAGAGATTAAAATGAAGTATACTGGTGGGCTGAGACAATATTGAAAAGGCAAAATGAAACTGTAACCTGAACTATAGAGTTAAGTTTAAATACCAATTTCCTTATTCCTAATTTCCTATAACTACCTAGTTATTCAACTAGTATTAGTGTTACGACTACCACTTGCATATCATGCATAGAAAACTAAAAAAAAAATTGTCCTTATCTGTTGAATATATACAATAATCACATGACTAAATAATTAAATACAAAAATACCTACAAATATGAATATAAACTAAATAAACACCTTCCTACTAATGAAAAAAATCCCAGATCTATCTAATTTGCCCTCTAAAAATAACAAATGCTTCAGAGTGTTGCATATAGTAACATGGCAAAAAACCCAAATGGTGTGGTCAGCATATGACTATTTTTCACACACAGAAACTGACTGTAAGAAAGCTCAATTCAAAAGACCCTGATCACCGTAAAAGACTAAAATTGTTCTTTTCTAATAGCACTTTGGCATCAAAAAAAATCTTTCTTCCAGACCTCTATATATTTCAAAACAAACCCAAGCTGTGCACAAACACCTTCACTGTTACTTTACCGACTGTGGAAATGAAATTATTTTAAGAAGTCATATTATTAAAAGTTTAAAATGTACAGCACATTTGCTTTGCCCTTTGATGTCACAGTCCTATTTTTCTATTCAAATCTTGTACACTGTAAGTTAATTGCTTTTGGAAACTACTTATTATTCATGTAAAAATTAATGTGCCAATGTGTTTAAATCCTTTTAAATGACCATTCATGCATCTTTCCTCTTTAAGTACCAATGAAATCTGTCAAAGATATCAATGCAAGATGGTCTTTGAGAAAGTTCCAATAAAGATTTTTTTCTGCTAACATAAGATTTCCATTTTCGTCAACTTTACTTAAATTCCATTAATTTTTTAAGCTGCTTTTAATAAATTCACAAGTAAAAAATTTTAGGCTCCATAGTCTGTCATTTGTGTTCCAGCTGACTTTATGAATATTAATAACAGTGTTATCCTGATTAAATAGGCTTCATATAAAATCCCTGTGAATCCTATAGCTCAGACATCTCATTTTTCCAACTCTTTATGAATTTGGATTCAGACATTAAACTGGAAAAAACCTTAAAAACAGATTCAATGGTACATATGTGTACCCTTCAGTAAAAAAATAGATGTTCTAATGATTCAAATAATTAAAATTGATAGGACTACGTATCGAAACTTCAGGCTTTCTGTAAACATGCAACATATTTTAACTCTAATGAACATGTCAACATTTCACAGAACAAAAGATTAAGAATCTATTATAAAATAATAATGTCTGTCCTTATCCTTACCTTAAACAACAGATTATATGTTTGTAACTCTTCATATATGGAGTGTTGTTTTGCAAAAGTATGTCTCAAAGACAAAGAAATGAGTGGATGCCTAATTATATAAGCATACATATGAAATACATGAACATTCTAGCTTTGCATGGGTAAAACCCAATATTAACATTTAATTGGTTTATACTTCAGAAAAACCAATCTTTTTCTAAAGAATGCCTAATTGAAACACACAGGAAATTTTAACACTGTCCTATGAAACTGTAACTGCATGAGTCTCGAACTGTCAACTTCTTCCCATGTTTGTATGTTTCAGTTATATGACAGATAAAAATGGAAAACTAAGGTCACTACTCTGCTTTCATTTTTTTATTATATATAGTGTTCACTAAAATTACTTGTATACTCCCTCATCCTTTCAGGGATATATTCTGCTAAGATGGCCACCAAAATACTTTGCCTTCCAGTACCTTGAAATATGAATGGATTTTAGGAGAAAAAAAACCCTAAACAAAATAATGGTATATTCAGAAGGATGGCATGCCCATTCTAGTTCTAATTACTCATTGACACAAACACCTAAAAGGAATTAAATAAAAACAAGAGGTATATAAAAATAGCATACATCTGCAAGGTAGGAAGCAAACAGTACTTTACTTTTGCAGTTCTGAAAAGCTTGTATTGCAGCTGTGGCAGTACTTTCAGAGGAAAAAAACCCTGGTGTGTCCGCAGAATATATATTACACAAGGAAGCACCCCACATTAACAACAAATTTCAACCATCTGAACTGTGATGCTGACCCAAGGTATTTAGATTAGTGACAGTCCGCGGTAGCTGCCAGAGCTTTCTCTTCCTGGGCAGGAGACTGGAAAGTCCATCTTCTAAGTTGGAGTTCAGTTACTGACTCTCCCTCCCCAGGAACTGAAAGCCTGTTGAGAGTCTTTTTTTATGGAGCCCGATGAATGCAATCTCCTGTTTCCTTGCTCTTGCCTTGACAGGTTTTGAACACAACTACTGAATCACAGCCTCAGCCGCTGTGGCAGGAAGCAGATGCTTGCAGGTGTGGGCTGAATTCACCCTTTCTTCACAAAAAGTCCTCAGGTTTTGAGAGATTTTTTCCACAAGGAGAATTGCCCTGCCTGCTGTGCCTCTGCTGGAACAAGACACCAGTTTCCATCATCCCTTGGAACGACACCAAGCCAGTCTTTGTCCCCCTTAAGGAAGCAGTTGGCAGTTGCCCCGGACAGTGCAGGGATGGAGATCTGTTACGGAGGGCACACCACATACTTCACGGACAGGGAAATACAGAAAGAATTTTATTATGATTTTCATAAGAATAATTAGATTACCAGGATCTCCCTAAAATATCCTCAAACATTTTGCTTCAGGCCAAGCTAAACTAAGAATCTTAATTTAAGAGGGTACACTACAAAAAACCCAGCTACTTTGTAGAAGCATTTCCCTAGGGAACACACGGTTTACTCAGGCTAGATGGATGCCAAGTTCTGATGCAATGATACTCTCCTTCACAAAAAAAGTCACACTTCCTCACTACCTTATGAATTTGACAGCAAATCCAAAATCTATGACAACCCAAAAAAAGTTAAAATTAGCTTTAAGTAGTTATAAAAAATACTAGTCAAAGAATAACTGAAATAGTCCTTTCAAATATTTGTCAAAGGTAGAGTATCACCCATCTGTTAGATACTCAAAACAGTGACATGAAACATACTTTTATATTTGATGACAGTTACTTATTTTACAGTATTCTATTACTGTTACAGTATTCTATTACTTTTATATGCTTTTAAATACGAGTAGTTAATGCAAAATATCCTGTTTCTTTTTAAAAGAATATAAAACATTGGTGAATGGATTAATCCTGTAAATGGATGAATGAGTAGTACTTCAAATTTACTACTCCAGCACTGCTACAAAGACTTCAAGATTTTGGTTTACAGAGTAATTGCATTATTTGGAATCTCGATAAAACATTTCCCCAGAGGGCAGTCATGTAATAATCCCTGGGTTTTCTTCCCTATTGATTTGTGGCCCAGAAGGAGGGGAGACACTTGCAGTTGTTTCCAAATAACCTGCATAAATAAAAAAAAACATGGGGAATCCAGGCTTAGTTGTTTTTAACTGCTGCTCACTAAAGAATTTGCATCTGATGCTTTTAAAGATGGCATACTAAGTCAAAGAGCTCTCAATCTCTATGTCAAGCTTCTGACCAAGACAGGAAAGAAGGCACAAAAATGTAGTTTCAACTGGTTTACAATTTGTTATACCTATTCCTGAATCAAATTTAATTGGATAGAAGACATGTACTTTTCTCTATTTTTTCACCCTAATTTGCACTATTAGTTCAACGTCTTCAAGGCTCAATTTTTTCTTTACACACACCAGGAAGTGTTTTATGTTCATATTAGATTACCAACAATTCCACATCTCTTCCCTGTTATATTCTCTTCCCTCCTGCCCCCCTCCTATTTTGGTATAATTATCTCCTTTTGTATTTAGTAAACAATCTTAATCTTGCTTTCTTCTCTTTCTTCGCAGTTTTTAGTTGTCCTTTGTTCTCCATTTTTTTTCATTTGGTTTTGTCTTCTCTTTGACAATACATGCCTTGTCCGCTACCTCTTTGAAATGTAAAAAAAACCGTAGAAGATCTTGCCAAAGTCTGTCTCTCCCTTTTTTTTTTTAGCTTTTCTGATTTTGATGTGCATTCTGTGATGCAGCTTTATTCTGTGACACCTCCATTAACATTATTTTAACTTGAATGATGAAACTCTGATACGCTTTGGTCAAGTGTGGATTAGTCAATTCATTTAGCCATTCTTCAGTTTCATAATAAACAGTTTACCAGACTAATAACTCATTACAGCTAGATGTCCATAGCTTTCCATAGCTGTAAACAGTTTACAATGAGACTGTGATTTCCATAGCTTTTAAGGACAAGGATATACACATACATTTTAAAATAGCCACTGTTCTATCTGGAGCCAAAAGAATATTTAGTAGACTAATTTAATAGAAACAGCACTACATCTTCATGGTTGTGAGGGCTACATGCATATTACACTCTGTTGACAGGATCGCAGCCAGCACACTAAAGGAAGTCATTAATCCCCTCTGTCTGGCACATTTGAGACCACATCTGAAGTGCTGTATCCAGTCTGACCCAGTCATGGATATCCTGAAGCAAGCCCAGCAGAGAGCCACTAAGACGATTAGGGGTCTGCAGCACATGACTCATGGGACATTTCAAGGAGCTGAGCCAGTCAGTTTTAAGGAGAGAAGGCTAAAGCGGGATTTTATTGGATTTTAGCTGCCCTGTGAAGGAATATAGAGAATGTGGGGACAGATTCTTTTCTTGGAGACAAATTATAACACAAAATACTCAGAGTTATGGGTAAGAGATTTTTCACACTGGAACAAATCGCTCAGAGAGGCTGCAGAATCTGCTGGAGATGTGTAAAACTCATCTGGATAAAGCAAGCTGGTCTAACTTTGGAGATGGACCCATTCTGAGCTGGTATTCACAGATCACTTCCTATCTACCTATTTTATTATTCAAAGGATTGCAATAAAAGAAACCCACCAGAACTAGTATTTTTACAACACGCTAAATTCTAGGCTGCTTTCTGCTTTACCAGGCCAGCAGAGCAGGAAAACCAAACAAACAAAATCAGCAGTGAAGCCCAATCAAAGATGACCCATGTGGCAGACAGGAAGAAAGACAACAGCAAGGAAACCAGTGTAACAACAGTATCAGTGCAGCATTGTGAAGACCACTTGTCTGGAGCACTCAATTTTTTTCTCCAGTTTGCTACATGACTGGATGATCTGGCATTAGGCCAAATGTCCAAGGTTAGTTTGCATACCATCCTTCAGTTAACCAACACTGGACCACTGATACAGGTATTTCACTTGCCCTTCTGAAAGCATCTGGCTCAAGCCCCACAAAATCCCTTTACCACCCCAAACTTAAAAAAAAAAATAAATAAATCACTGACTGAAGAGCTCCAAAGCTAACTACAGAAGTCATTCAAGAAACATTTAAGTCTACAGTGCTTATGTTAGCAAAATTCATATTGACTATCTTGAAATTCCCAGATCCATAAATCATAATTTCTTCTACTGCAAAAAGAAGTTGCTAGCCTAGATTTTACCATAAAAGCAAAAATAAAGACACAGGCATTACACGCCTATAAAAATGAGAAGTGGTAACTTAGTGGAGTTTCATAAACAACTAGTATAAGTAATAGCCCTAAGCAGAAATATTTTCCCTGCCAAAAGCATTCCAATTCAATTGTTCAGCTGCCTTCATAGAAAGGAGGAAGATCAAATGGAGACCTAGTGAAGAAAAGGAGGTAACAAACCCCACTCAAGCAGAGAAACTCCATTTATTCACCCAACTCACATTTCTCAAAGTACCTTCAAGTAGCGCCATTTTTTTCTGACAGCAAACACACTAAAAATAAAAAGCATAAAGGTTACAAACATTGTGGATCTGGGAGTCCAACCAAGAACTATCACGAGAGCTGAACATGCAGAGGATTGTCAGAAACGTGTCAGCCTTTCAAGACCCAGTTCTGTGTGCAGAGACTGAGGGGGGCCCATTGGTCTCTTGCAGGGAAACGCTGCACCAGATACGTATTTGCCAGGCTGTTTTGAACAGCATGAAAATAAAAATGCACTTTTATAGCTGCCATAAATCAACATATCCAATGCACTGGATCTACCCCAAATTATCAATCCACTCAAATTCAACAGTGTACTCCTGAGCTGTTGAAGATCACATCACCTGAAATTTCATGAACTAAAAAGAGCAGAGAAATAAAACAACACTGATTCCAGATCAGCCAGTTTTGTTCCTCTTAAGAGAGTTGACTAAGCTGTCATTTTCTTAGATGATTACCCGAAGAGAAACTTATCCTTTAACTAAAGTGCAACTGCTCCCTAAAATACGCTTGCATAGCAGTAAGAACACCGGAATACTTAGTGTAGCTCAGGTGTAAACACAGACATACTTTTTGACTCAATAAACATATAGTCTCTCCTCAGCTTCTGATTCTTATTTTAAACCTAGCAATTAGATCCAGTAGATAGTGCTTTCATTGACTACAAGTATTAACTTCATCCTTATACATAAGAAGCAGAGGGAGTTACAGTGGAATGACACACTTCAGGACATGTTTGTTACCCTCTAACACTACTTCAGAGCGTTTTCAGCACCTGTGCATTGGCTGTGTGCTTTACAACACGCGTAACATACATGAAGCATAACATGCTCTATCAAGTGCTGTTGCTTACTGAGTTATGATTAGCAGGCTAGCTAATTAATCCAGATGCTTCTCTCAAACTTAATGCAACATCAAAGAAACCTGAAAGCCAGTACCACTTAAAATAGCAAGATACACGTCCAGAAACATTCTTGGACCATGAGAGAAGAATCAGATATTCTGAGGTAGTCAAGAACTCTATGAGAACTGGAGACAAGTCAGTGAACTTAAGTGTGTTGATAATGTCTAGAATTTAAAGGGAACATAAAAATCCAAGAGGCTAAACCTGCAAACATGCGGCACCATGGAGTTGTTGCACCGCTACCTTTTCTTGCATCAAAGGGGAAGTTACAAGATTAAAGTGAAGTCGCCACTGACTCTGAATCATTGCCAGGTAGCTGTGAAGAGAAACTACAAACAAAAAAAACAAAAAAAGAAAAAAGAGGCATTAGCTAAAGCTAAAGAAGTTTAGATCACCAGTCACATTATCACAGACGTTTCTGAAAGCAGATTGATCTCTGTCAAAACTTAAGAAAGCAATACAAATCATGACCACATACAAGCTTCCCAATCAAACTGCTGCAATATTTTTGTTTATATGAAGGAAAACAATATATTTACCCTTAAACGTCAAGTTTGGAAAATACTCAACACCTCCTCTTAGCTAAAACTTACCAGAAAAAGTAATCTTCATCTAGTAGGAAGGAAATGCCTAATGAGGGGGAAAAAAAATCTTCATCTAAATTGTTAAAATTACAAAATATGGAAAACTCCAAGAAAAAAGGTATTCCAAAGAGAGGTGCAGGATGACTTTAAGTAGAGGCAGAACTGTCAGATGGCCCATAATGAAAGCCGTCATTTCTGTTCTTGTTCAACCAATGAAACAGTTCAGCTTTTTTTTTTAAATATGTGTTTGAATAAATAGATCATTCCAATTCCTCAATCTTATAATCTATTTTAATGACATAAAACACAGGGAGTAAGAAAGCTGGACAGACTTACCTTAAAAAAAAAAAATTATTTACTGGGTTTTGAATAAAGGTCATTTTAAACCCTTAGTAAGCACATTAGTCAGCTAAAAGCATGGAAGTAATTTAGAGTGAAAAAGCCCTAAAGAATTCCTCTGAGAACATAAGCTACAGAGAGGTTCATATAAGTTGTGGTTACACAACTGACAGAAAAAGTTCTTATTGGGGGCTCTGAGCCTTAAAATCAGATTCTTTCCATACAGACAAATGGAAAACCAAAACAATACAAAACAAAACAAACTGGGAAAGTACAAGTCCTAGAATTATCTAGTCAGTTTCAGCAAGATTATTCTCTTTATTTTTTTTGTAAAAAGAAATAGATGGATGTTCTTTTCCTTCTTGTAGCCTCATCATAAATTCAGACATCCTGCATTCATTATTCCTTGATTCATCGAGCCACATTCGTGTTTCCATTGCCAAAGCACTTGACACCAGGGGTGAAAAGAAGAAATTATGTGAGGTTGCAGACAGCTTAGTCAGCAGCTGAATCTTGGCCCCACATCAGTTATTCCTGGGTGGAGTAAAGCAGTTCTAAGCCCACTTACTAGATGAAGGAGGCAAAATCCTTACTTGGCACTTGTGAAACTCAGGCTTATTTTGATGACTGCTTTCTCTTGCACATAATCTTGCTGAAGAGTTTAGGGCTTGTTTGTCAGATGCACTGAGCATTAGAAGTTGCACTGCTTGGCATCACTAAAAACTAAAGAAATCAAGACTTTAAGCTACAGAAGTATAGATAAAAGACAAGATGAAAAAGGGAAAATCTGGCCAACAGTTCAAATACTGAACAGCTCTGAAGACATTCTCGGGCATTGCGAAGCTGCAAGACTTGTAGATTACAGAGTTTTACCTCCCCTTTTATGTTCAAGAAGCACCTGACAAGTGCCTAGGATGGCTTCTGTGCCTACTCATAGTACTGGAAAAAAATCCTAAATAGCTTCCTATTTCAAGTCAAACTGAGGGGAAGTAAAGGAGAAAGTTTTTTGGAATATTTCTTAAACACATAATGAATTAAGGCAACTTTGTTTTAATGTTGTGCTTTAACGACTCCTTGCTGTCAAAGGCAAATCTTAACATGTTCAGGTTTTAATGTAAAAACACATAATTTTTCCACTAAAGTCATGCCACATTGACACTGCTTTCATAGCAGTCTTCTTCTTTTAATTTCTTCTAGACATTAAAGCCACAACATCTAATCAATTCTTTTCATTTGTAAACGCTTATGTCAGTATGTCACAGCCCTCAAGTTTAAAAAAAATTACTTTTTTGTTTTTATCAAAGATACTCATTAAAAGAGCGAAATCCAAGGAAAAGTTAGTTTAGTACTTAAAAGGTCTTCCACAGTGTTTTCAGGATAGGTTGAAAAAAAACACACTTACTCTCAGACCTCCATTAATAGATACCTCCCAAAAAACTGTTTCTCAAGACATTTGAGAAGTCCAAAGACCCTACAACTAACAAACTTGTGCTCTGATCACAATTTTTTTAATCAGATGAGATACAGTTTGTTTCAAAACATTTTGGATAACATCGTATAATTTTTAAGAACTTCTTAAGAACTGAGGTTTCACATTACTCTGAACTTCTTTAGCAGTTGGAACAAAATTTTGCTTTTATTTACAGTAAACAGTACCACTTTTACATAGAATTGTATTACATAGGATTACACTTAAAAAAAAATGTCCATTTGTTATTTATATTAGATGTGGGATTTTTAAGAGCTGCAGTTATACAGACATTCCTTAATTTCCCTGATCTCTGTAATGAATTGAATAGCTGCATTATGGGAAAGGAAGCGCAATATGTACTACTAAATGAGTTCTCAATAAAGTACCTCATTTGATTTTACTTTTCCTGGTAATTTTTAAGATAAATTTGGGAAGTGTATATTACACCAAGCATAAAACAAGCTAGATGGGCAGATACAGCTGGAGCAGAACCTCAGTCTGATAGCAACACATGCTATTTTTTGTAAGTTTTCTCTCATAAGTGCAAGACAGTGAATGTTTGCTAAAAGAATTTTACATCCAGGAGGGCTTTTGAAATAAGAAAGATACTTTTAAACTATGAAGAGAATTATAATTTTTTGCCTAATATTTAGTAACCTTCAGATACTGTAATTCCACTTCAGATCCTGGAAAAACATTCTGGAGACAAATATTAGTCTACCACTGGATAGTGAAGAGGAGGAACAAAATTACATTTCAAGGGGAACTGTTTTAATTAAGAGTTACCTTGTACACCTGCACAGCAGTCACCTTCAGTACCGTGTGAGAAAAAGTGTTACAGCCCACAACTGTGTTTATTCTTTCTACCATCAAATTCTAAGTCCACACAGCAAGAAGCTGAAGTTTTCTCGCAGGCATACTTACATTACCCTATATTTATGCTACAGCAACTTCAACACCCTTAACTGGTTGACTATAGATCCTAGGATAACAGTCTCTTGATACAGCCACTGCACCCTAATCTGTAACATTTATAACAAAGGAATCTTTCCTAGGTACTCCATTCTTTCATACTGTTGGGGTGCAATGAATAAACCAGTAGACTGGGTCCATTAGTGTCCTTTCACAGTTGTATCGCTTCAGAAATGGCCGCATGATGATCCTGAAAGAAATCTCATTGTATGAACAAAACCACAAGGTGAGCTTAATCTCAGGGAGCTTCATTTCCATATCTGTCCTTCTGCAGTCTAATAGACCTTTGCCATTTAGAAAGAAAGCCCAGTTGCATGAGAAGCAGATCTCAGCAATCTGATCACCAGCCCAGAAAAGGAGAGCTGCTGAGCTACTGCCTGTGCAGAAGCTTACTGAGTGCTATACTAGAACTTCAAACTTTTTAACCATTTGGTATGCAGAACCCTTTACCTTGAAGCCTACCTGACAAACTAAAGGTTTGTGGCCATGCCACAGTGGCCCTTCCTTTTCTGAAGCAGAAGTTCCAAGCTTATGAAGTGTAATACAACTTATGAAAAAAACAAAAGAATCTTTGTAATCCCAGCACTTAACTAGGTGTTCAGTGACACCAGTTCAGCACCTAGGGCTGCTGAATCATCGCTCATTGCCACTGCTCTCTGACATGATGTAACTCAGGTAACAGTAGCAAATTACTGACCTCAGCGACACTGGCACTTTGACAGGAGCCCAGAAAACCTGAAGTCTGTAACAACCAATAGAGGTGGAAATCACTGCTTCTGTGTAATAATTGCAGCTGATAAAGGACGTTTTGGAAGTCAACAGTTCTAAAAGATGTCCAGCTTGACAAAACACCTGTCAGGTTTAGTAATTTTTTTGTGAAGTGGACACCATGGAGAGAAGTCTATTTCTTAATTGCCCCAGGACTCAACAGCTCCAAAACATTACATATGAAAAACACGTCGCTGAAAGTTACAGTGTATTTTAAAAATATTTGTGGTAAGATGAGGGGCAGTCATTTCAGTCAGCTACCTACATCTTTCAAACTTCAGCTTGCAAATTGGTTAGCGGTTGACTCCTCCTTTAGTTCAGACCGACACAGACGGTCAGCTGAGGTACCTGACTGAGCCATCTCCCTACAGGATAAAATCAACAGTGCATGTTCTCTGTGAGGACCTAGAATCCGTTTTATTTTCCTGCCAAACCTGAAAAAATAGTTAAATTTCCTCATCCTCAAGTCACACCAGAGATATGATTCTAGATAAAATAAGCCTCCCTGAGAGAACATGCTCCTGATAGGAAGCAATTTATTACAAAAATGGATTCTTAAATTATGAGTTCCATCATCTACATAGCATTTGGATCCCATCAACAACATCTCCAGCACACACAAGGCCATTTAAACAGGACCAATCTAATTTCTCATTGTTACTGAAACAACAGTTCCATTCTTATGCACAGACATGTTAATTTGGCTACAGGTAACATGGGAGGACATCAAAACCGTCAATACCTGTTTACTCCTTTGAAAACCAAAAATACTCAAAGCTCTAACACTACAGTGGAAGTAAAAAATTTGTAGTAGGAAAGATGGTTCTTACAGGTTCCATTTAATTCACTTGCTATTTTCCACAGTAGTAATGTGTTTTGCAAGTGAAGGGTTTTCAATCTACTGCCCTTGGCATTCATCAGGACCATACTGTGATTTATATTGAGAATTCCAAGCATTTATCTGATTTTATAAATAAATGTAAAATACATAAAACAATTATCCTCGTGTAAAATTGAATTTTATATTTCTGCAACCAGCTTTTGTCTATGCTACATATATCTATGTTTGAATACAATTTGAAATTAATAATAGGTATAATTTATTTTCTGACTTTTCATTACCTTGACATTTTAACAATCTTTTTTTTTATGTACTTGGGCTTTAATTTCATCTAGGGCTTTAACCCAGCAGTTCCTTTTTAGAAAGGTACAATGTGTCTTGAAGAATATCTGTTCAAGGAATAAGCCTGCTAAAAGAATACATTGGCCTTTTAATAGACCAAAAAACAGTATAAAACCCCCCAGAATTTTACAAAAAAGATCACCAGATTAGGAGAGAATATGTAGCACTGCTTGTAAATGGCAGAAAAACACATACTGGAAAAAAAAAATCACAAGTTACAATGAAGAATTATAAGTAGAAAGTAGGGTTCTGAAGCTGGTGGTTCTGGAAAATTTCTAATACACGGATCAGCTTGGTTTTCTTAATAGCTGAAAAAGACAACCAAATAAGTATTTTTCCTTCTAAATGCAGTCACAACCTTACTTTGAATGCCAAAATGCTAGGAATTTAATACAGAGATTAACCTGAATATGAGCCTTTCAGTGGTTCATGAGAAATAACATTACCAAGCAATTTTAGGGGCTTAGATATAAATTATACAATGTACCAACCTAATAGTTTATTTTCTTTCCTTAGCACAAAAAATTAACATCTATCCAATAACTATCCTCAATGTTTTACTATCTTAGACATATGTACGTTGACTTCAAAGAAAGTCAACTGTGTCTCACTACCGTGCTCAAATATACTTTGGATGCAAGTGCTACGGTTTACACAGAAGCTTTCTTTGAAGGAAAGCAAAAGGCTCAGAATTAGAGAAGGTCAAAGAGAAAAATAAAAAGACAAGACAAAAGAATACACAAGAAAAATTTCTTTTCTCCAAGGTAGAAGATCTTTCACAAAAGCAAGGAACCCAATTCAGCCATGCTGCATGTACACAAACATACACGATAAAACATGAAAAAAAATCCCAAAGAAATTTTGATGAATAAATATGAAGAATGGCACAGCTATATGGGCTGATAGCAAAACTGCAACTTTCCATGCAGGGCAAGCAGAAGTCCATGACTGTGACTCCTCTGCACAAAGCCAGAGTGTCCACACTAGCGCCTCGTGAGCACGGACACTGGGGTTGCTTCACATCTGTAGCAAATGAAGCTGCTCGCTGGGCCTTTGTGATTAGATGTGGAATGTCATAACCATGGTGGTCTAGACCGCTATGAGTAAAAACAACACATCCCAAAATGAGTGCCCCTTGGTCTGAAGCGGCTGTGGTCAGGATGAGGCATGTTTAGGAAGCAGTCCCTTGAATGCCTTGTGTTAAACACACATGGAGAAAATAACACGAAAGAACACTGTGGTTAACTGAATAAAAGGTTAAAGAAAATAAACAATATTTTTGCAGCTTAGCATTTATTTGTGAACTGATAGTGCAACTCTATGCTTGACAGAAAAGCTATGAAGCTTTTGGTAGCCTGACAAGACAATCTACAAGCTTGAATGAAACGTTCAGCTTAAGGAATTAGAATAAATCTGATGACTGATGGGCTACTGAATGTGATAGACTGTCATCTGTTTTAAACAGATGTAGGATGTACTGAAAGCAATTTTTTTCTATTACCTTAAACATACTAAGTCTTTTTCCAATGAATTCTGGCTAATCTATGAAGACAAAAGATCTTCTCAAACTCTTGCAATTTCAATAAAATAACGAAATAGTAATTCAGCTCACTTTCATAATTAATTAATGGTGACACTGCGATTAATTTACATTCACTCCACAAAAGTATACAAAGCCAATTATTCTGACCACCCAAATTAACTACAAAATTCTAAGATATGATCAAAAAAGTGACTGAAGCAGCTTATTCATATATCAGTTTTACATATAGAAATATTAAATAGTTTATCTGTTAACAAAGCAATTAAATATAATAACTGAATCAGGAAAACATTCTAGTAGTATCTTTTTCCATATTATCAGCAGATTTTCTACAGAAACAGGTACAAAGGTTCTGCAATAGCTTTTGAAAATCAAGAAAACTGATGAACAGTCCTACAGCGCAATGGTACTGCAACAGATAGCTAGAGATACATTAAACAAGGACAAACTTTAGTTTTAACCTGGCAAGACCCTAGAAAACAGTTAAAAATACTAGTACATCCATGTATTTACTTATTTTAAATACATACATAGGCAAGATAAAAATCTTTGGGAGGTAATTTATGCTATTTTAAAAACCATTCAAGCACCAAAAACTTCTGCAAGATGTAGGCTCAAATGGAATCATCCATCCTGTATCAGACTATAAATAGTTCCTGTAGGGATTGTTGAGGTGCTAGAGATAACGATACAAATCTTTCCTACAAACCAAAAATAAGGAAAAGAGGATTTTGTGACATCCACTAAGAAACTGTACCTTAGATACAGGGAATGGGCAAAACCAGTCACTGTTGGACAAAAAGCAGTTACGTCAGTTTTAACAACACTGTATTTACAAAGCTGAGCAGGGAAGCTAGCACAACTCCCCAGCTTGCACAATCCACTTTCAAAGACGAATGAGAATCAAACCACCACAAACATCATTCAGCTTTCAGAAAAGGCTGTGTGCCACAGATGCACACCATTTAAGATATTTTAGCTATTGGGTGAATTTTTTTCTTGGTTGATTTATGTGCAATTAAAATTTCATATCACGCATATTTCTAAGAACAGAGCAGTCCATATTGTTTACTTCATAAACACCAGTGTTAGAGCAATTCATCTTGCTATTTTTCCTTACTGCTACTACAATTACAGGCAATTAGCCCAGCTGGAAACCTGTTTCTAGGCATGGGCCAGATTACAAGTACATACTACACGTACGTTACTGCCAGAACATTTTGAAAAATACTTTACATTAGAGCTACTGAGCTTATGTGTCTGAATGAATGTTAAACTCAGAATATTAAAGCTTTGCCCAGTCCTGCTGCTAAGATGCAAATTTAAACGATAAACTTTAAGGACCTCAGTCAAAATAGTTTGCACGTAGGACGGCAATTGTCTAGGTGTCCCACCTCCCCAGCATTTGTACTCAGAATCTACTCAGACCTCAGAAGCCCAATAGACCTTTGTTGAGTTACAGCTGATCAATACAGAAGATCACAAGCCTCTGCACAACCTGATGATTTGTTCTGTTTTGTATTTCTTTAAAGGGTTCAGTTCCCACGATCTCCTTCCCCACTAAATGTCATCTGTTAACAAAAAAAACTACAGCAGTGATGAAAATTCATGCTACAGGCAATTATCAATAACTCTTTGAGATACTCTGTGCTGTCAGGAGAAAAATCTGTTACTTCTGCTTATATCAGAAATAGAAAGTTTGTACCTGAGATCTTTTGGATCAAGAGAAACGGAACCATAACCTAGAAGCTCTGGTTCTTTTCAAAGATTTCACAATTGCTAGTTGTACATTTCTATCATCTTTCCTGGGTCAAAACATCAGACCTCACTACAACCTCTGCTATTCAACACGTGATGTATTTCCCTGCTAAATGCTTCAGGCATTACATAAAATCTCTCAAAAGAATCAGGTGCTGATACATAAGGAATGCTGAACACACAAAAAGAGGTGGTCTCCACTTTCTCCAGGGCAACTGCCAAATTCAACTGATGCATCAAGCACAGTAACAAAAACACTTGTTGTCAATCATCTTTTCATGATGTCCTCCATGCACTGGCAGGTGCAAGACTTGGTGTTTCTGTGTTTTGTTTTTTAAAAACATTTTAAAGCCAAGTTTAATGAAGGCTTGTCTTTTTTTTTTCCAAACTTCTAACGATTGGTAAACCCACTCTATTGATCCTATCACTCATTCCATATTTCATACAAGATTATTAAGCTCTTGGCTTCTAAGGACAAACATTCTTTGGAATGCCATTTTCTGGATATTTTGTCTTTTCAGCTCTACCTTTTATTTCATTGAAGGCTTCACTGTGAAACTGTTCCTGAAAAATCCCCCTTCCTCTCCCAAAACAATGCCCATTTAACAAGAACATGAACTAAAACTTTGTAAGCATTCCCTTGAGGAGGAAAAGGCTTATTTTTACAAACACTGAAGTAAAGTATTTATATTCTTCTACAGCTTCCCTTTTGTGCTAATATCACTGCCTCTGACAGTAACTGAATAAAAATTCAAAGAACACAAAAATATGACCACTCTATCAAGTTCTAACCATCCAAAGATGGTTTAAGATAACCTGATAATGCCAAATCTACATACTGAAACTTCAATCATGTGAAAAATCACTGCAATGACCATCTGTTGCATAGAAGTCAAATTTATTTCAAAAAACTATTAAAAAATTTAAAAGTTGATGCTAACAGAAGCAGATATTAATACAAATGTGTTCCTTTCTTAAACATTTAACGTGTATATACATCTAAGCTTTTAACATCAGTATATCTTTCTATGACATTACAAAATGCTTTTCATAACAGGTTCCAGAATAAAATAGACTATTTTTACTATTGAAAAATAAGTTACTACTTGTACCAGGTCTCATTGTATGGAGTTAACTTTCTTCATTGAGGCACTCATGGTACCGTATTTTGGATTTGTTGCTAACAGTCCTGATAATACACCAATGTTTTGACTGTTGCTAACAGTGCTTGCACAGCATCAAGGCTTTCTCTTCGCTCCCTCCCACTCTGCCCTCCAGATTAGCCTGGGGGTGGTCAAGAAGTTGGGAAGGGACACAGCTAGCCCAAACTGGCCAAAGGGATATTCCATACCATACATATAACATCATGATCAACAATAAAGACTCGGGTAAAGCAAGAAGGGGGTGTGCAGTTTGTCTTCTGAGGCAGCTGTTGCTCAGAGACCGCCTGGGCATTGGTATGCTCGTGGCTGGGAGGATGAGTGACTCTATTTGCATCATTTCGGTTTTGGTGGGTTTTTTTTCTTTTTTTTTTCCATTCTTTTCTTTCCTTTGCTTATTAAACCGTCTTTATTGTGAACAATTAGTTTTGTCACTTCTGCTCTCCCTCCTCCTTCCCCCATCTGGGGGGTGGTGGTGGTGGTGGTGAGCAAGCAGCTGTGGGAGTGCTTAACTGCTGGCTGGGGTCAACCCACCACGAGATTCTTTTTCCTTTCTTTCGCCAAAGCACAAGGATGTTCATAGTTGTGTTTTGTGTTTGTTTTTTTTTAAATCCACTGAAATATTAACAAGTTGGAATGCTCTCTAGAGCTCATTCTCCCAAGACCAACAAATACTCGGGTTTGAAGGACTGGAGTTGTGTACTATAGTTTGTTATGTACCACGTTTTGCAAACCATACACAAAAGTGACTATTAACCATCAAAACAAATAAAGCAAACCAAATGATAACATTCCACCAGAATTCTAACTCAATAATTTATTTCTGACAAATGCTTTCACAATCTTACTTTTAACCCCCTTCCCTAACATCGGCACGTAGGTTTCACATGCATAATGAAGAGCAGGCAGAAACATTTTCACAGATTATTTCAGATTACAATTTAGTTTAGCATTCGTACAGTCATCAGACAAATCTGCAGGCTTTGCGAATAACAATTTTTCTTTTGGGATATAAGGTACTGTACATGAGTATTACTACACAGAAATATTAGTCAGAGCAAGAACACTGGGGACCTACAACCTTTCCATTGTTTTAAATGTAAACATTACATCATCTAGACTTTCAAATAAGAAATGCAGGGAATATGCTATACAAATTGCGTACCTATTACAATCACAGAATAATCCTAATCTGAAAGATTTTTCAAGTATACACTTATTGGCACAAAACCAACAATAACAATAAAAAACCCACAGCTGAATAAAAACTTACTATCACTGAAACATTATCTTCTTTTCTCCCTCTGAAATTAAGAACTGTATCTCATATTTTCAAATAAACTTAGCACCTAGCTATTTAGCAGCTATTCTCACAATGGAGTAACCAGTCTACATAAAAAACCACATCAGGTAAATTTATTTCTAAAGGAAGTTGTTTGCAACTTGTATGTTCTTCATAGTTTTACAAGTGATCTGAACAAATGTCAGCAACCAAGTCCACTGTATAAGTTATTTGAACTGGGTATCAATGCTGGGCTGAGGGCGTGGACACACAACGTGCAAAATGGGGGGTATGCAAGATTAGCTACTGCTGATTTTGGATTTATGCACTATTCAACAAATGTCAATACTCAAAAGCATAGTTTCAAAATGATTAGTAGTTAGCATTAGAGAGAAACAAAAACCACAAAACCACAAATCCTAAAACTTAAATTTTAGAAGTAAATTCTTCAGCTATGTAAGTTTTTTAACAGCTTCTCATGGACCCTGTTTTTAATGTTCTCATTCTGGATTTGTCTGGACAAGTAGCTGCCTCAGAATTGAACTGAAAAGTGAAAACACATGTTGTACTAGATAAGCTCTCGTATTTGCAGCACTCTAGAACAGGTCAGGATCTTCACCCAATTGCCTGCCCCCATTGAACACCACAAAACTGTCCCTAAGTTTCTCAGTATATGGTCACTGCCTTGACTTGCACAGCTAATACTAGACATTTAATTATAAGACCACGTTCATTCATTACATATCAATAAAACATATTATAGATACATACTTAAGAAGCCTCTCCTGCCTGGCTCTCTGGCTAGAGAAGCTGCAGATATCCTCACCAGCCCGTTTAAAGCTGGCCGTTGGCACAGGGGCTCCACCTACCACTTTGCGATCCTGTGTACCCACTGGAAGAGCTGGTGGGTAAAAAAATTAAAACCTCAACAGCTATTTCACATCTCCGTTTGGTACTAAGACCAGGATATTCAGAAAACACTTCAGAAGAGTTCAAACAAATACATGCATTCACATGTTAGGTGGAAACAGATGCAGGTATAAAAAATCTTTTATTAGCCCTTAATATTGATAAATATATCTCAAAAACTGTTCTAAAGAACCACCATTTTTCTACAAGAAGCAATATATAGCTATACATTCACAGTCCAGATGTAAAGCTGTATTGTTCCTTCTTAAAGTAAACAAATAAGCAAACACAGATAATTCGGAAAAATTCCTGACAACTAACTGCATATCTGCACAATTTAAGACATTAGAGTTGCTCATCTTTTTCCTTAAAAAAAAGAGGATTCCTTAAAAGCACAGAAGCAAAAAGTTTCAGTAGGAGACTGCCATCAGTTTTCATAAAGGGCATTTATGCACTGCAGTAACTGCAGTTCATACAGCTATAGTACATCTAACTTTAAAGATTAATTTGGCTACAGCTGTCACATGCAGCATTTCTCAAACTGAGCCATTTAACCCTTGCCTTAATAACCCCACTCTGACTTCAATCCATGTTTGCTAGTGAAAACCAGCAATATTTTTTCCTCTCTGTGCCCACCAGCCAACCCTGTTGAGCTCAGGTTGCAGAACAGAATAAAATAGAAATAAACCAGAATAAAATAGAAAGCAGCAGCAGTGCTATCACTTCCATGCAGCAGCTCAGGTAGTTACCTGAGCTTGTTTGGAACAAGCTTACTGTGGTGACTGTGGAACAACAGCTGAGAAATCAGACACTGCCCGCCCAACCAGTGATCTCACCTAGCTGGCAAGGGCCAACAAATGGCTTACCAGCTGTCATGGTTTAGCCCTGGCCTGGCCAATTTCAACCACTAAACTAAACAGTTAGGCTCACAATTCCCCTCCCGCCCAAGGGAAAGAAGAAAGGAAAACTAAAGGAAAAGACTTCTGGGCCAAAAAACTAAATCTACATCCTTAATGAAATAATAATAAAAAAAGAAAATAATAAAATATATACAAATATATGGAATCACACCCCCACCCCTCGATGGCTATACATGCTGAAGAGCAGTCATGAGGGAAAGGGTCCGAGGCTAGCAGGGAGCTAGGCTCAGGAACTGGATTCAGGAATGCATCGATCCAGGATCAGTGGCAAACTGACAGATGGAGTCCCCACTGGACATCAACCATCAAAGAAGAGAGCAAAACCCTCGTGATCTTCATTTTATACCAGGTATGACTTACATGGGATGGAATACTCTGTTGGTCATTTTGGAGTCACCTTTCCTGTTTGCCCCTCCATGCTGGTGTGATCCTTGTTTGTCTTTGACTTTACGGCACTCCAATAGCTCGAGCATCGCCTTGGTTACTATAGGAGCAAGTATGACCATCGACCTATCTGCGTACCAATGCCCTGTGCTATCACTTCCAGAAAGAAACACTGTCTAAAAAATATGCAGTTAACTTTCAGAAAATGAAGTTACTTAGACAAAACGTAGCTGAAGTTAGAAAACTGATTCTACTTAAGCCCAAACCACACCACCAGCCACCGCAACTCTCTTCTTCAAGGCAAGTCTAGCAAGATCAGCAGCTAACTTAAGACCTGGTGCAAGACAAGAGACAGTGCAAACAAAGGACAGGAAGCTCCACAACTCTGTCCCACCTTCTTCTCTTTAAACAACCTGCCTAACATTCAACCAAGCTGAAGGTAGCAAAGTGGGATTCAGTGCAGTAGGGGGCCCAAGGGTAATGCAGTCAGGGTAAAGGAATCATGGAAATATCCACATCCCTCACTCTGGACCTCATTCTGGAAAAGATAAGTATAATTTAGCCAGGAATACCTGGAAACAACCAACAGATGCTCACAGCAAGAAGGGAGGCATGGATAGAGGAGTAATAAAACTCTGGCAGTACATGATATAAGACAGGGAGAACTGTTAAACAAGGACACCAGGAACTTCACACAGTTCCTCTTGGGGCCCCATTTTTGCAATTCAGCTTGCCACTCTAAAACAATAGTTGAAGAGACTAATGGACAAAATCTCCTACAATGAACTTGCATAACATCACAGAATGAAAACATAATGCTGCCTTTTTCCTTTTAACTTGAAGGAAAAGCAAAATTAAACCTTGGAGGTGGCTTTTCACTTGCTAAATTTAAATTTAAATCAAAACGCATTCCAAAATGCAACTGAGCAGAACTATGGGGTTGCTGATGTCTCTTTAAGAAACAATGAAATCAATGCAGGCTACACATGAGAAGGATATAGGTGTGGAACTACATCCTTTTTCATTATACATAGTCAGGTGCAAAGAGAAAAGTTTAACTTCAAGATTCCTGTGGTCCAGTGAAAATAGATACCATTACAAACAGATCCAAGAATACAGACTTCTTTAATACTGTTTGTTTTTCTTCAGATATAGGTCACTGAAAATGAGATATTTAACTACTTCAAGACCGATTTGTATTCTGTCTTAAACTGTTTACACTGTCAGCAAGGTCATGGTATCCTGACAACTAACAGAGCGGAAAAAAAACGAAGTGTAAAAAGTCAATTAGCATCTGTGAAACCAGATTTAAACTGGTATCTGAGCATGTGATTGTCCTACTTTGATTACACTGAGCAATTGAATGCCTATAATATTATCCATATAACTCATCTAGCAATATTTGTAACAAAAAAATCCAGAAATCAGAACACGTTTCTGTAGCTCTACATAAAGCACTACAAAACATTCAACAAATCTTAAATTGTGATGAGTGTTTTGCAGTGAAATATTCATTGAAAGGAAGGCACCAAACAGCAAATCTGTCATACAGTGATTACGTCAAACTTCAGACAAGGAAAACAATATCTCAATACTCTGCTACAACAGAAAATTGAAACCTGCCTGTATCTGTGCACACATACAGGCAAAATATAGAAAAAACATGATGAAAACACTGCTTTATTTTTCATACTTGTAACTAAAAAATTTACACAGTTAACTCATTCGTACTTACTGAGCACCTAATGCTGCAAAATTCTGTAGAAGCTGAAATTTTGTTTACTTGAACAAGGGCAACATTGAGAACAGAACCTTAAAACAAGTCCAATTAAAAATCAAAGGCATTTGAAATTAAGAACTGTAATTGAGAAAATCAAATTGTGCCTTTCTAAAAGTAATATGAATAACTTTATTAAACTGATACTAATAACTTTATTACATCAATACTTATAATTTTATTTTAGGGTGGATATAATTTAGGCAACTGCAACAAGCATAAATGACAATATCCAAACAGAACAGTATTAGATAGGCATCTTCTTGACTTTTCACCATCTAATCTCTCTCAAACAGGACTAGCTGTTTTAAAAGAAACATATGACTAGATATACTCATACCATTATTGAGAGAAATAAATGTCCTTAAAAAAGGACACACTTATTTTTGCATAACATCTTTCAGTAGCATTGAAGCAGTCACTGGAATGTCTTAGAATAATTCTCTAATTACGCTCAGTTAGTATTCTCAGTTCTCTAGCTACACTCAGCTACAAGTTGAGTTATCATTTTTATTGGAAATTAGGTGAAGCTTTTTGGCAGTCAAATAAGCTTCTAAAATGAAGTTAAATCTATAACATACAGGAAAAAAACCCAACAAAACCATAGCACAAACTGATATTTTATTTCCTATCAGATGTAATATATAAGCACTAAGAACGGTTTCACCTCCTCACCTGTTGATACATTAGAATCAACAGAGAGGGGTTCAAATATATACATTTGGAAATAGTCTAATGAAAGAGTGCTAAAGTAGAGCTGATTACTCCCAAAGGAAGCAAGCCAAAAAAAAAAATAAATAAACCTATACATATTTAACTGTGCAAAAAACCCCAATTGAAACAATGCACAATAATATTTTTAAGTGTGTAAATGCTTTGAAAAGAAGTAATATTTAATACTTTTCGTTTCCATACATATCAACTGCCAAGCCTCAGAAAGACTATTCTTTTTACTTGAGCAAACCAAAGCTTAGTATCATTAATTTATTAAATTGGCAGCTAAGGACAATTTCTAGTTCTGGTCCCACCAAGTATAATTCACCCACACACACAACCATGAAACAATTCTTCATCGCTAAATACCCTCTTTACAAATGGATGTTTTATGTATAAGCTAAAGTACAATTAATCATAAGTTACTAAGTTTGTACTTTTAAAAAACATTATTAAAAAATTCAGTCTGTTTGCTTCAAGTACAGCAATTTGATCTCATGTTAAATTCTCTCATGTCAGAGCACCACACAGCATTTTCAGAACACTTTCGATTCAGACACAACCTTGCTCTCATTCCACAAACCCTGATGGGAATAGCCACTCCCTCCCTCCAAAGAGCTAATCAATAACCAAGCATTTTAATCCTTCTTTGTCCTAATACTGCATTCCTGAAGAAGATTAGATTTTTCTAAATTTCACACTTAACATTTAAATAAGTGCATAGCTAGCTGGAATATTACAATTTAAATGAATGTACAACTTAAAGATCAAATTCTATCTTCAAAAGATTTACATAAAAGGACAGAAAGGATAACATTTGTCTATCAGCATGTTATGTGGATTTCCTTAACTCAATTTGCTATGGATTTCATGGTGCAAAAATTAATACCCTCCAGAAGCTGAACTCATTACCAATTATTTCTTCCAAACTCGCAGTGTAATCACACGCTGCTGTGACGGATGGAAGCTTCGCCATTTACTTAAATGGAAGCTGCATCTGTTCATTGGTTTGCTACTTTAGAAAGTGATACAGAGTAAAATGATACCATAGATATTGTCTGGACTTCTTTCTAGTAAGGAAAACATACTATGAACCAGTCTTATGGATTTTATTCCCTGCTAAAACTGAAAGCAACGTAGTAATGACAATGTTTACTACACATAAAGTTTCCAGAGGATTACATGCCTTTTTCAACACAAATTACCAGCATACATTTCAGCAACAATAATGGCAAACAGCCTGTAGATTTGCCTATGGGCCCAGCCCTTCATCCCCTTCCCTACTCCACAATCCACAGAAACATCCCTGCAATCTGGGATATGTGTATCACACTGAACTCACTGAACATGTACGAACAGCCTCCTACTAGGCACTTGACCAAATAAACTCTTTTTACATGCCTGTAACAGAAAGGTACTGGTAAAAAAAAAAGAAAGAAAGAAAATAAGCTGTACATGTATTCTGGTGGCCAACACAGGTCACAGGTGCCACAATTCTAACTTCCAAAATAAAAAAACCTGCTTCCAAAATAATTAACTGAACCATTGACTTCTAATTACTCTGAAAAGCATGAAATAAATCTCACAATACCTTTGACAAGGCTCAGCCAAGTGTAATGGTGCACAGTAAATACAACAAGCTGTTTTCACGTGTAGTTGACGTTCAGCAACATACAGAGACGAAACCTATAAACAACACATGCTGCATTATGATAGCCACCCATTGGTGCTCAGTTTGAGTGATCATATCTCCATTATGCGGAACAGATAAGCAGTGCCTGCTTCACAATCCACACAAGAAGGGTCAAGAAATTTTATTTATTTGAGTGAATTGTAACTAACACACATGGACATATCAAAACTATAATTTTAGTCACTAAATCTACAAAACCCAAAAATCAATCCCAGCAACATTTCATATAAAATATTTTCAAAATTCCAGTACATAATATACTTTAATATAACAAAGGCCACCACTCTGCAGTAACTGCCAGTTTGTATTTAACCTGTCCTTAACAGAAGAATGTCCACATCAAAATGACCACTGAAAGCAGAAGCCCATTATTCTGATTTCTGCACCATGGCTCATGAAGCTAGCAGGGAGCATGCCAATCAGCCTATCACTTAAAAAGCTGGTGGCCCAAAGCAGCAGAGATTCATCTTAACAAATGAGCATGCACACCGATCCCTTCAACAGCTGTACCTGTTCTGTACATAAGGGTTCAATATTGTCTCACACATCTCATACAGCTGAAGGTCCTTGTGAACGACTACATTTTGTTTACTTAAAAGCAAAGCAAAACCAAACAAAACTAGCAGTACCACGTAAAACAGCATGTCTACTTTAACTGTCACAACTTAGTTTTCCTTGTTAAACCACATAATATATTTAAGTTAGTGCCATAATAAGAAAATAATCCAAACCAGGTGGTTTGGTCAACCAGGTTGACCCCCAGTTGTACATTCCCTGGAACAGAAATGGCCAAGAACAGATGCTCAAGCACAGCTACATGAACAAGGCAAACACATAACTGCATTTCCCTAGGACCCACAGGTGTCTCAGCCTCCAGGGTTTGCAGCTCTGAGATATGCTGAGCCAGAAACATCTCTGCAGTTAACCCAATCTTTCTTCCATGACTCAACCTCTTCAGTCTAAGTGCAAGAAGTTAAAACTTGCAGAAATATTAAAAAAAGACACTATGCCACTGCAAGGTACTCTGAACTCCCAGTCTCGGGATGAGGAAATTCCTACAGTACCCATCTCCAAAAACCTCAACCATCTGAAATGGTACGTAGACCCAGGTGGAGTTATTCCACAGGCAAACACTGGCGGAGATGCTGTCCCAGGAAAAACAGGCCTCTGGGTACACATACTGAATGCTTTTTCCTCCAAACCGTTCACAGTCAGAAACTATAACCTTTCTCCTCAAACAAAACAGACTTTCACAACATCATCATGACATTAGACTAGCATAAAACTTATTTATATAAGAAAATTCATTGGGACTTCCTAAGGATATTTTTTCAAAGTCATAAACATGAAAAAAAAAAAGGTGCACAGGTTGCAAACTTTATTTTGGTAGTTTTTTGTGTGGTTTTAGTGGGTTTGTGGTTCTAATTTATTACTATGCTGAGTACCCTCCACGGCCTGTTCTCGGGCACTAACGATCCGGCTCCGACCTCCCGGACGTGTTCGGAGCCGCTTTCTCCTTCCACTCTCCAAGCCGTCTTCCCATAGGTGCCCGCCCCTCCCGCTGCGCTGACAGCCCAAAACTCCGCGGCGCACACCCCCGCACGGGAAACTCGCTTCCCGGTCTCTCCAGCGGTGGCGCGGGTGAGGCAGCCGAGGGGCTGCCACGGCTCGCGCAGCCGGTAAGCGGGGCGAGGCCCCGGCGGCGGCGGAATGGGCCGGGAAGCGCCGCGTCCGCGCGTCGAGGCGCCGAAGGCACTGCGGCCCCTACCAACACCGCCCCAGCGGGACGGGACGCGGCACCGCCGCCCGGCCACAGGAGACGGAGCAAGTTCAACCCCGAGTGCCGGGGAGCAGCCCCTGCCTCGCGGCACCGCGGGAAGCGCTCCGCCAGCCCGTTACCTGCGCGCTCCTCCCCCGCTGCCGGCCCCGCGCCGCCGCCTCTACAACAAAGCCCGCCAGCGGGCGGATCCCGCGGCCGGGGCGGGGGCAGAGACGGGCGCGCGCCGCCCTCGGGAGCGCGCAGCAGCGGGGCAGCGGCCGAGGGCGGGGCGAGGCGGCATCGCGGCTTGGACTCGGGCGTGGCGCCGCCCTGCGGGCGGGAGAGGCAGCGCGAGGCCAACCGCGGCCTGGTGGGCGGGGCGCGGCAGCACGGGAGCTCGAGGGCGCACAGGTTACGAGAGAGGGCATCTCACCGGCCCGCGTGTCCCCACACAGGGAAAAGTTTCCTTTCGGCGGTTTAACGCTGGAGTGCTGCCTAGGCTGGGTAGGAATGGTATTCCCTACTAAGGGATATAGTCATCACAAATGGAGAGAGAAGCCCTTCCAGGGCTGTTAAGAACGAGAATGTGCTGCTGCACGTGTACTGGTTTGGGAAGAGGCCACATGAAATATTGGATTAAGACTGGAAGTGCTTTAGGAAACCTGCAGAGTGGAAAGGTCACCCTTTGTGGAGCAGAAGGGAGCTGTGGATGGAGAAACAGACGAGACATGCAATATATAAAAGAGACATTCAGCAGAAGAATATATTTGTGTTGAGGTGGATTGATTTGGGGTTTGAATACTGAGACAAACTTATTAGTTTTATTTTTTTTAAGGAGCAGGTGTTATGCTGTTCTGTAAATGTATCCCTATGTAAATGATACACACTCTTGAACATTGTTTTTCAGTTTTTTTCAGGTAAACATTTTAGTTGCAGCAACACCTGCAGAAAACAAACCTAACCAACTGTTTTCTTCACCTTCTGGTCAACTCCAAATTCTCTTCACTGTTGAACTATTGCAAGTCTATCTTAATTCTAGATTTGCTTTTTGTATGAAAGGAAATGTGGATGGACACCTACCTATCTGGAATGAAAACGTAGTGATGTTTCAGCATCTGCTTTTTGATGATACAGAACGCTGGAGACTTGATCCTTTTATATTTAGTGAGCAGCAGCCTCAAAGAGGCAAACCAAGGGATCTAATGCAAATGTTAATGAAACATTGAAGTTGAGATTTTAATTACGTAAAGGTCAGCACATTCAACGTTTATTAATTTAAGGGAGTTATTCTGCATTCCCACAGCGGTCCCCACTCTGCTCCCACATAGATCAAAGAATTCAAGTTACTGTTCATATGTTGATGCATGCAAATTATATAACAATTTTATAGATGAATATAATTCCTTTTTGTCATTACATTTTCAGTCTTAGCACTTTAACACTTTTCCACGTATTTTCTGTTTCCATACTTCTGCATAGCAATAAAAAACGTTGATTTTCTCTAATCTTTGTTCTAACTTACCAAAGGCTACGTGTCTTTTCAGTTAGCAACGTTTGTTGCTACATTATCCTAAAGCACTCACAGGCACTCTGTAAACTAACATATCAGAACAGTATTACTACTTCATGAAAATACTTTTCCATAGACAGTTTTTTAAAGTTTTGGCTTCCAATTACTACAGTGCCTGCAATCCATTCTCAAAATAGGAAAACATATTTGGAAAAGTTTGACAAATGATCCCCAGAAAAGCCGGTGAGGGGGATGAATATCAGAACCTCATACACAAAACCCACTTGTAGGCTGTTGAAGGATCCTTCCTTCTCAAAATGCTCCTCATGTAAAAATCATTGGGTTTTTGTTGGTAGAAAAAAAGGTTCTTTCCAAGTAAATGAGGTGGACAGTTAAATGAAATTAATCTTGTTTCTAATGGGTTTTCATTATTTTGCTTAAATTATTTCCAGATTTTCTGCCTCAGTATAACAATAACATTTGTATCTCCATCTATCCCACCTAGAGAGCTGTGTTTCAGAGGTCTTTCACAATACTCTCTGAAGCAAATTGTCTGGCTCCACTGCTTTCCATCTCTATGAAATAAATAACGGCATTTTAATTGCGACCAAAAATATATTTTCTTTTTATTTAAATATATTTTTCTCATTTACTAATTAATCCCTTTGATTATGTGAAGTCCATCTATCAGTACGCCGAACACTATTTTTTGTTCCTATCAACTTTAGGTATTTCCATCTTCACTTTTATAGCAGCCAACCTTTCTTCACTATGGTCTTCTCCTTTCAATTTTTTCTCTTTTCCTTGAGGAAAAGATGTAGTATTATTTAAAAAAAAAAAAAGGCAGATTCCTCTTGTACCTTAAAGGTACCTTTCCACGTCTGTCTGGAAGGCAAGGAAAACCAGCATGTATTCTCTTCAACTCTGCTGTGCTTCATGTATTCCTAGAGTCAAAGTCACGAAATCCTGACTTTAGCACAAGGCCTCTGGTGTCCCTAGAATTCACTATGCTTAGGATTTTACCTTCAAGTCACTACTTCAAAGGCTTTCAATGAACACCTGGAAGCCCCTCTCTTGCTAAAATAAAATGTATTTAGGCAGCAGACTGTGGTTAAATACCTGTCTCAGACGTGGAAAACGGTGAATAAAGAAACAGACTTTAGAAACAGATTTAACTTTATATGTTTCTTAAGGAAAAGAGAAAAAATTGCCATTTGCCTTTGGTAACTGTGCTGCAGGAATACATAAATTCACCTAGTTACAAATTACCTATGCTTTGAGTTTAGCATAAGCTGATGCCCTTGTAAGGCAACAGCAGTCCGTCTTTTTTTGAGGGGAGAGAAGTTAAGAAATAAGGATTTAAAAACTACCTTGTTTTTCCTTCTCTTTTGGAGAAGGCCAGCAAATCTAGCCCGCTAGTTCTACTTCAAGGTGCTCAAGATCAAACGTGGTATTCAGAGTCTCTTTGAAGATAATGTGAAGGATTTCTGATTCAAAATGAATATCTTAGTCTGTGTTAACACTGTAGGGCTGTTAGTTATAAAGAAAAAAAAATTAATCCAAAATTATCCATGTGACTGGTTAAACAAACAATCTAGCACCTCATTTAAGAGCCATTTCCTTAAATCCATCTTCTTAACTCTAATAAATGTGCCCTTGAGATCAACAGTAACTGTGTTTTCTTCCCCAGACCAATGTAATTGAGCTGGTACTTACGCAATTGTTAGAAAGCAAGCAAAGGCTGAGGTCAAAGTGGACAAGCTTTCCCTTGGGGTAAGAAAAATCAGCAGTAATAGAGGCTGTGGGCTACATGCGGAAGGAGGAAACAGAGAAGAGCGTGAGAAACCCCAGTTGCTATTCAGACTAAGGGGGAAGAGAAAGAGGAGAAAAGGAAAAAATCTTTGCACCTAGCTGCTGGTAACCCAGGAGCTTGTCTGACTAGTACAGCAGGATCAGTGATACCACAGGGAAAATAAAAGAGCACCCGCAATATTGCATCTGCTCCCAACATCTGCAGGCTCCATAGCCATAGAAACATTTAGGTATTCATTTGTTGGTTAAGTGCTGAAGCTGTAGTTTATTAACTTGTGTGCCATTTCGAATCTGGCTCTAAGGCAAAAAGACTGTCTTTACTAGTAAACAGAAAGACTCTATGCCCATTCTCTGGCCCTGAGAGTAATGGTCCTTGTGCGTTTTGCATCCACATGGCTGAACTGTCTTCCCCTTCAACGGTGCCACCCTGGGCATGAGCCCATGCTGTCCTCCATGTTGCACTCTTCTGGAAAAGGGGTCCGGCGTTTTATGGAAAAGCACGGTTTGGCCTTCATTAATGGGGACTGCCCTTGGCACTGACCATGTCCATCTGTTCAAGCCCATGCCCTGGCATGGTTTCATTTACAAATAGACCAATAGCTTCCCATAACACATGCAGTAACCACTCTCCCAAGTGACAAAATACCACAGTCAGTGTCCTTTGAACACTAAAGAGCTGCAACCATAGTCTAAAGGTTTTGAAAGAAAGAACAGTATGCTTCAGAAAGACAGTGGGTGAATCAAATGGCACCACTGACCCTTCCTGGAAGTGGAGCACCAGGGGACCTGCCCGTGTGAGCTGGGTCCCAGCAGTGGTGGGGAGCAGGACTGCACCTGTGCTGCATGGCACCAGCCTCCAACCAAGGAGTAACGGGCACAAGCCTGAGGAGGCGACTGGCCTTCACGGACCGGCTGTCCAAGTCCTGCCTCCCCGCCGCAGCCAGGGCGATGCCAGCGCCGGCCGCCCCAGCTCTGCCCCAGAGAGAGAGGCTGCGGCTTTCCCGGCTGGAAGCTATCAGAGCGCGCTTTGCCCACCACGATCGCCAGCGGAGAGCCCGCGCCCTGCCCGCCGTGCCCTGCCCGCCGCGTCCTGCCCGGGGCCGCCCCCGCCCCGCCCGGCCTGGCTGCGCCCCCCCGCCCCACCGATAACCGCGGCCCCCGCCCTCCCCCAGCTCTTCCCGCCCGCCCAGCGCGGAGTCGGCCCCGGCTCGGCAGCCGCTGTGCAGCTGCCTCTCGCGGCGCGGGCGGGGATGGCTCGGCAGCGCGGGGGGTTCCTGCAGGAGGCCTCTCACCAAGTGGCGGCCGGGGGCTCGGCGGGTGAGTGCGCGCGCGCCTGCCGGGCGGGGAGGGTTCGCCCGCCCCCTCCGCGCCGAGCAGAGCCGCGCTGAGCAGAGCCGCCTGCGCCGCCGCCCCCCCGCCGCTCATTGCGGCGCCCCGGGGGTCCCGGGGGGGGTGAGCGGCGCGGCCGGGCAGGGCCGTAGGTTGTGGGTTACCGGGGTGGGGGCACGGGTTGGGTCCGCTGTGGTTCCGCCGTTAGACGCGCCCTGCGGCCCCGCGGGCGATAAACGCGGCGGGCGGGGCCCTCCAGCGGTAACGGCCCTCGCGGCCCTTCCCCTTGCTGGAGGCGGCCCGAGCCGCTGCCTCCCGCAGCCGTGCCCTGCGGGACGGAAAGTGCTGTCCCTCTTCTCAAGCACTTTCCTTGTGGCGCTCTGCGTTCCTGTCATACGGAGAGAGCGGTGCAGGGCTGCAGGGGGACTGTGTTTCTGTGTGTGGTCATACTTTTAGGAATGTCGATGTCACTAAGTCATCACTTTATTCATGCTGCAAACCACAAATGTCAAACCCATATGCATCTGCTTGGCAATGGAAGCACGCTAGTTAATTCCCTCAGTTTCTTTTCCCTAAATCAGAATCAGGGAGTATTTACACAATATCCTGCTTTTTCAGTCTTTGCGTGTAAATCCTGTTAACATTTCAACTATGTAGTGTGTTTTTAAAGTGTTCTTTAGTGTTTCTTTTGGGTCAAAATGCTTTTTGCCATGTTATGTTTAATTGAAAGAGGAAAGCTACATGGTAATACTGCTGTGACTTACATAATGCTTCAGCACAAGCAAAATTCTCCTGTGTGTGAGCACTGTATGACCATGACACCGCATGTGAGCTTCTGCTCTGTTCCCTCTTAAGTCCCATGCTGCTCCTAAATTCACTTTTATGCATTCCTGCCACCAGTACATATTTGAGCACTTCCTTTTTATGCTTGTGACTCTGTATGTCCTTTGTTTTCAGCCTTCTGCTTTGACACAGAAACATGTCACAGCAGAAGCTGAGAGGTCTGCTGTCCTGCCCCTTCCAGTGTATTGTATGACTGGTTATGCAGCTCTTCTGCAGCCTTGGAAATCTTAAAACTTTTTTGCAGTTCTGCTTGGTACCAACCACTTTTGCTTTAGGAGAGAAAGGAAAGGATTAATATATAGGTTTAGCCTGTTGAAGGCCCTCCATACCTAAAGGGATACTGAGGTGTTTTGCCACCAGATATTTCACAAGATGATGAATTTATCTGCCCAAAGCAGAGAGCCTGTGCCTTATTGATTCAGACTGATCTAACTCAGTATCTCCCTATCCTTTGGCAGCAGCTTGTTTTCTTTACAGGATCTTTTTGTTCATAGAAGTACCAGCAGTTTGGATAACACACTGGAAAGTAACCTGTCATTTAGATAAAAGCAGTGTTTTACAGAAGGACTACAATTGCAGAACAAGTATGTTTGAGGGTGGTATAGGGAAAAGAGTGCATGAAAACTGTTTGGTGATCAGGAAGGTACAAATGTTAAGGTGAGCGAATTCTTAGTTCAAACAGACAACTGATCTGCACCTAACTCCTTTTTTTTTTAGGTTGTAATTCGGGAAATCTGTTGACTGTAGTCCAAAGGCATACTGTTAAATATGATAAATAATAATAACATCCTTTTGCTTAGTCTTCTGTCAGGCAGGCAGGTTCGTATCTCCATCACTAGCCTTAAATGTATACAGAAATTTCTCCTTGTTGGTTTTGACATAAACTGTTCTAATGGTCTGAACAAGACTAAAGTTTACCAGAGGGAGGTAAGTGTATGGCTCTAAGTGGGAGTTTAAAGTTATTAGAGGGAAATGGATCAAACTTGAACTCACTTGACAGATGCTTAAAACTAAACGGTGTTTTTCTTGGTAATTTATAGAAAGGGTAGAAGAGTAGCTTTGAGGTATTCAGTCTAAAGGTTGCATTTTTCAGTCACATATGGATCTAACATGGAAGAGGTAGAAGCAGAAAGGGAAGTATGGAGGGCGTGGGTTGTTGAAAGTGTACTTGATATTTCATCCTAGTGAGGGGTTTGGTTGCCTAAACTTAGTTTTCCAGTATCACTTCAGATACTATATTGCTTTTGACTGCCTCTGACGTAGGACTCTTGTAGGTGCTTTGCCATATTTATTGGCCTCATGTGACTGTCACAGATATCCTAGCGTGGCTTTGCTACCTGTACCACAGCCTGGTATTTAGAAGGAAACTGAAAAAAAATCATCATGGTGTACTAATATTTAGTATTTTTAAGAAGTTCTGATCATCTTAACTTGTACAGTTAAGCGTAAAGAATGTGTGAAGCTGTAGGAAAGGTGCTGTAAGTTGATGTCTTTGTCAAAACAATGAGGTAGTTAGAGAATGAACTGCCTAACAGAATAGGTGTAATTGAAGGGTCAGAAATGTTGTCTGCATAAGTAAAATAAGAGATTTGGCATCTGCATGTCTGATGCAAAAGGATCTGATAAGAAGTGATTCTGCTAGGTCGAGTGGAAAATGATTAGACATAAGCCTAAGGTGTCATAACACGAAGAAATGGATTTTTGAAGCTTTATGGAAGATGACGGGACTTGTTTGTAGACGATAAAAACAGGGGAAGAGGAAAGAAGTCAAGCATGACCCCTCATCTACAGTACTGATAAAATGGAAGATACTGGCATACTGAAGGAAGGAGAAATGAAAGTATTTAGTGTTGTAAATTAAAACATTTAAACATTCCATTGGCTGTCTGAGGCTTTTCTAAGTTAAACTTGCATAGCTCTCTGCTGTAAGTGAGCTGTAAAACTCAAGCATGACAGGATCTCATGTGTACATCAAGTTTGTGACAAGGAGTACATCTGCTTCTGCCTGGCTTGTAATTTGATGTCATATTAAATGGAAAGATCTGGTTCCTGAGGGTGAACTCAGTCTTCAATATGAACGAAGTATTACTTGGTTTTGGGTTATGTTCTTTTTGCTGGCATTCAGTTTTCTCCCATCTTCCAGACTGCTGAATGGGGACTGTTAGCATCATTGAAAATACTTGGTTTTGTTTGCTTGCCTAGGTATGACAATAGTTATGAACAGGACTTGGACTGATATGTAATTGGGACACTTTGTTAAGTAAGTTTGGTCCCTTCCAATACACTGAACTTCAGACATACTCCTTTTGTCTAGTGGTTAATTAGTAAACTAAGGCATGTGTGGAATTCATAGGAGAAAATTAAACAGAAAATAAAATCTCTAAGCGGTAAGAATAACTGTGAAAAAATCAAGTAGGGAATCTCTAATTAATTTACTTAGATTTATCGCAGTCCTTCAAAAGGCTGTTTGAGAAGTGCAGTCAATGCAGGGTTCAAGTCACAGGAAGAATTGTTTCTCTGCTTCACAAGTATCAAAAGCTCCCCTGTTTTGCCTGCCTGTATGGAAAAGGCAGAAATCAAAATAATGATGTTACATACAAAGTAAATGGAGATTTCTTTCCTCGTGGACATGAATTGACTACTGCAAAGTGTATTGTGTGATACCCAGGTCAATTTGCCTAGACATCCTTTAACTCTGTTAATCTACTCTGTTAAAATCAGCTTAATGATCAAGTGCAAATGACATTATAAACAACTGCACAGATGAGCCTTGACTGAGTGAAGTGGCTGAATACAGTTACCTTGAAGGTTTTAGGATAGTGCTATTTAGTATAGGTGTGTTCTTGTTTTTTTAATAACAAAAGGCCACAGATGAAGACAATTTGCTAAAAACCACAAGTAACATAAATACAATTTTATTTGTATTTAGCTTGTGTGTTCATCTCTTTCGTCCATACACTTGCAAATAAATAACATGTAAACATTTTTAATTTTGAAATTAAAACTTTGAAGAATTCTTTTAATATATATAATAGGTAAATACAAAGATTGCATATTTTTCAAGTCTGTAATGTTGAACTGATCTTTAAGTACTTTTCTGCTGTAATTCAATGTGTTTATTTTCCTAATTCCATTAATAAGTGAACATGGTCTATTTGCTCTCTCTTATTGCAAAATGAATGTGGGAAGTTCAGAATAAAATGAGCTTTTTGTAAAAAAAAATACTTTGTAAAGATAACCAAGGCTGGTCTCTTTTCCCCATTCTTCATATTTTCATGGAACAGCAGGGTTTCTGCCTGCCTGGACCTCTTGGTTTTGATTTTTTTGGAAGTAGTTAGTTTTCTGGCTCCATTGAAATCCAATAGGATTTAGGAGTCTAATTCTCTTAAGCTCCTTTGGAAGTCCAAATCTTTTCTTTTGAGGTGTGTTTTATTTCAGGAGCAGGCAAAGTTGATTATCTGGAATAGCAGCAACTCCTTTTAACCAGATCAATAAGCAATAAAGCAAATCGTCAGAGTAAGAATGTCAGATGCAAATACAGTATTAAAGTGTTTGGTCTTCCTATCACTAGAGGCAGACAAACATCATTACAAGGTATTCTGGCCAGCATACTCTGAAACACCTTAGGTTATTTGACTCCTATGAGTAGGAGAGGGGGTGTGACAGATGTACAGGAAGCACTTTAAACACCAGGGAAATTGGCTAATTCTCTCCTCCTCCCGCTGGTGTTTAACTAATTTGTTGTGATAATTTTGCTGACATTTTTCTGTGAACTAAAGTTAGGATGAGTGTTCTGTGTTTTCTTAACTGCTTTTTTTCTTGCTTTTGAGTCATGCAATTGGCATTCACATGTTACTAAAATAATCATTTAATACTCAGAGGTCATTTTCACTAGCTAAGTACTTAGCTAAATATTGTAACTATCTTCACTTGAAACCATAATGTTTTAAAGTGGCTAAACCTTCATCTTTCTGAAGTCTCTTAGGGCTGAAATATTATTTAAGACCACAGTATGTGCTCATTGTCTTCACTGCTTGCATCTGGCATTTCAGATGTTAAAGATTGATTTTATATTAAAAAGCTAAGGGTGAGAAGCCGTGAAATAGTATTAGTTTCAAGGAAATATCCTACAATTTAAAGTACTCCAAGTACTTTTTCATACCAGTGAAGCCAGTTTTCTCTGTTATGCTGAGAAATCAATACCGTGCTACCTCATGTTGGACTTCGAACTTCAGAGAGGAGTTCATTGGTTCGTAATATGGTGAACAGAAGACCAAAAAAAGGCTGAGTATTTGTAAGCTGAAACTGGATATCCCGAACCTCCTCAAGTATGCTTCTAGGAATCTGGAGGACATAGAAAAATTAGGAAGTTAGGACTTGGAAAGATTATCTGTTTCTGCTCAGACAACCCAACTTCCCATACCCCTACCCCCCCATGCTGTGTTTTATGAAATGTGCCGAAAGAAAATATGAAGTACCTTTTCAAAGTCCATACAACTCTATTTGCCGTCACCATTATCCAGTTCAGAGAGGGAATACAGTATTCAGGACAGTTTGTGACTTAAGTGGATCCCTGTAAATAAGCAACAGCCACAGGGGAAGCTCACAAAAACTCATGCTAGTTTTGAAGTTGGTATGGTTGAATTGCTAACTTCATTTTCCTGAGCACTTAAACTGGTCAAGTGATATTTTTCATCCTGTGAGAGCAAACCAGTGCAGTGATGAGCTATTTAAGGGTATACAGAATGCCATTTAATGAACCGGTTGCAATTACCTTGTGAATATTCCTCAGTGGAAATTTTTAAAGAGTATTTCCCCACCTACTACAGCATTTCAAACTTTAATTCTGTAAATAACATTTTCCAGTCTCTGAGCCTCCCCTTTTCTACCAGCTGATAATACAAAAAAATTCGCCCCTGAATCTGAAAGACAGATTGGATTCAGAAATTGCTTTTAACATGGGGTTAAATTTCAAACTAAGCTAATGTTGCTTCGCTCTGATTGTCACTGTTTGAGTGACTATTCCATTCTGTCTGTGTTCCAAGAGAAACACCGGGGAAAACAAATAGTTGGCTGAGGTTTATTTAGTCTGCCATGTTAACCAATGGGACAAAACTTACATGTAGAATCCTCTATGGGCATGCAGTAAGACACTTATACTTAAGATTCTGTACAAATGTTAAACCTGAGTATTTTAAGAAATGTTACACATTTTCTGGGTTTTTTAGGATAAGTTTTTTTCTCAAACGAACAAACACATCCTGACAAAACAACCAACCCCAAACCTCAAAACGTTATTAATACTCATTTATTCTACCCACAAGATGGCAGTGTAATACTGTAATAAGATGCTAAATGTGGTATTTCCTATGGGAAAATATGTCCTATTTTCCTATGGGTGGAAGATGAGTAAAAATGTACATTGAAGCTCTCACAGGTGGCAAGATTAGCATAGGTAATTTTGGATGATAATATAGGAAAACAAAGCTTAGAGATATAAAACAAATAATGATCAGTAAATGCTGTTTTCATACATGTACTGCAAACACAATGGCACTCAATTTGGCTTTCCTTGAATCAGCTGCAAAAATTGTAAATGGTGATTATCACTGGTAAAAAGATGGTGCTAAGGCTAAGATGCCACATATAAATCATAAAACTTGGAATAAACTTCTGGCCCAGTGGAATCAATATACAACTAGCTACAGATTTCCAGAGTGAGGAATTTGCATGTTGATTATTTTAATTTTAACATAGATTTTATATGGTTTTGCAGAAATCTCTTCAAGCACTCAATGCCTATCTATAAACAAAGTGAAGACTGCTGTGTTACAGGCTGCTGTAAGGTGATGTTAACTCCTTTCAGGTATTGGTAGGAATGAGGCCTATAGTGAAGCATAAAAGCTTAAAGATATGTACTTTTTCAGAACAAAGTCTAAATATTTTGTTGTCAGTTTTCCAAGATAAAGAATATTGCAGAATAGTATTCTACAGGTAAAAGCAAGTAGGTAGTCAAAATAATTAACTGGAGCATGTCTGTTTTAAAGTTTATTGGCAAGAAATGCTTTACCTGTGGAGGTAATTCTGAGAAGCTGATGCAACTTTTGTGAGCAAAGATTATATTGGAGTAAGGAACAGTTTTTCTTTTTCATGTTCATTGTTTCATCAGCTGTGATTAGTGACAGATGTTCATGTTCAAATACATATTTGTCATAGCATTAAAACATTGTTATAATATAAGGGCTAATTATGTAATAAGAATAAAATTCTAGTGTATAGAAACAAAGCATGCCTTTTCATAGCAATATGTGTGTTTCGTGGCAGTGTTCTAGAAAGGAAAAAGAAAACCAGTTAGTGTTCTAGAAAGGAAAAAGAAAACCAGTTCTGGTTATTTCTGTGCAGAATATCTGGGATTCTTGCCTGTTAAATGATATTTGAAATTTTCCCTTAACTTTAGCTTAGTGTCTGTGACAGTACTGTGGATATCCTTATGCTTGTAAACATTCTTTCTTATGCTTGTTATTTTTCTGTTACAAAGTAGCACACTGAGGCACTCATAGTCATACCGATGAGGCTGGAAGAACTTGTCTGTTACTACAGGATGGGCTCCCTCAAAATTCTGTCTGAGAATAGATATATTAGCCTACACTGATCAGATTCACTTAAGTTTTATGTTTAGGGTTGGTATGAATTAAAAGTGCTAAAAAGTGCTAAAAATGCTAAAAAACCTAAAGAGGTTCCTAAAGTAGGAAACACCTCCCCCTCCTTTTCATATAGTCGTGTAACTCCTAGAACTTAAGTCTTGAAAATCAATGTGGCAATGAATTGAGAGAACTGACAGAAGTTCTGTTATAGAGATGTCTGTAAGTACTTTCAAATATCTGCACCTTGATCAAAGAAAGCCCTAAATCTCTTCTGCTTCAATTGAGTTGAAAATATGTAGTTTTCTTTTTCCCCTCTTAGGGGATGGATTTCACCTGCCGAAACAAATCACTAGTTGTATTGATGGATAAAATAAATCAATACTGTTTTTAAAATCGAACTCTCACATGTAATTATCATTTGTGCAAGAAAATGTTAAACATCATTCATAAAATAGTGATTTCTGTACTGAAATTTTGTAGTATACGTCAGCTGCTTTGGTTGTGTTGAAAGTTGATAGCTAAATAGTTGCAGGAAAAGTACATACCATTTTTCCTGTAGGTCTTGTCCTCAGAGTTCATTACAATTAGATACAATTTCTTCAACATCTGAAACATCTAAGACTTCAATTGCCTGTAGTGATGGCTTTCTGATGAGAAAATATGGTTATATCTGAGAAAGTTTGACTGTTGTTGAGGAGTCCCATCCACTCAGCAGGGAAAGGAAACACAGGAGTTATTGGTCTTTACATCTGCTTTTCAGTCATTGAACTACACTGTTAACAGCTGCAATCCTTTTCAATCTGCCATTTTTTTTGGCAGGAAACATATTTTATGGGTCATCTTGCAGCCTTTAGTCAATGGATCATTTCCCAGTTCAGCAAAATGTGTTCTTAGTAGTACTTCAAGTTTGAAAAAAATTATTTACACTCGATATTGCACTTCCTCTTTGGGCTACTTCTTGCAACAGAGCTAAATTTTACTTATTTACTATTACCAATACTTAATATTTAATTATAGGCTTAATTTTCAAAACTAGTATATTTTGAATGTGTAGTAAATATTGCTCAATTTTGTTTTTTCAGCTCATTCCAGATAGCATGCTGAACTTGGTAAAACATGAAGGGCTTGGTAAAAAAAACAAACCCCAAACTCAACAAAACAAACACAAAACCCAAATGATGGTTCTGGCTGCCATAATTATAGATAGAGAAGCCAAATTTAACTCTTTATTATGGGCTTTGTGATATTTGATGTTTCTTCCAGCTTGTGGGACTATGTGATTTAGTTTCAAAACTTGAAAAAAAACCACCTTGTTTTGAGTTTCAAAAAAAGCTTATCCTCAGTGTTGTGTCACTAACGCTTGACATGATGAATTGTAAAGGCTTTAAGAACCTAAAAAACAAATAAACTTTAAAGATAACTGTCATGATTTTTAGATGAATTTGGGATCCAAGCCATGAGGTTGTGAAATACTAGAGGCTGGTCATGATACACCAGCCTTTTTTCAGCTGATTGTACATATATGTGTGTGTTCTCTCCAGGCTGGTTTGCAATGCTGCCTTGCATGTGATGGTTTATACACATGTGCTTAACCTTGTGGCAGTGAGTAGAAAGCAAAGCAAAGCATCACGCTGCTTATAGGTTGTTAGAAGAATTTGTTTTCAAAACAGTCTTATTAAAGATTCTGACAAGTGTCAGCATGATCTTGTAAGAGTATATACACCCTAGTTTTGTCAGAATTGCATAGTAGTGTGAACAAGAGTGTTTGCCTTGTTAATCCTTCATTCTAAGTATTGTGTGCAACACAACCCTTTTTTAGGTGTTTTTCTGAGAAGATGACTTCTGGAAGAATCTGGGAGCTTTGAGAGTTGTCATACTCCTGCTCTTCACTTATTTCCAAGCCTGTGGTTACAGAGCCAAAGCAATGGACTTTTAAGGAAGTATTCTGTTATATGGATGAAAGCTTCATACTTTTCTCCCAAATGGAATTAGGTTTGTAAATGGGATTTGGACTGTTGAATTAAGCAGAAGAGGCCTGGCTGCCATTATACCTGTTAGTAAAAATTTTACATAGCAAAACTGCAGTGCTGACTGGGTAATGAGACAGTCCTTGCTCACAACAGCCACTCCTGTGTTTTTTCTGAGATGTGAAGAAAATAAATATCAAGATGCAATATGCTTTGTCTGGCATAATCTTCCTTAGTGTCAAATACGGTGATGGCTATCCTAGATGACAGAAAGGAAACAAACCAATCTCTTTAGCTTATTTGTTAGCAAACTTTTCTCCTTTCTGCAAAATTGTACTTCTTAATATGGTAAGAAATATAACTTTACTGATTAGACATTTCTAAAAAGGAGGAAGAAAGCATATGGGCTTTCTGTAAACATAAACCAATGAATATTGTTAGAGACTAGACTAAGTGGAAAGAAATGTCTTATTTAGAGTATGAAACTCTTCTAAGCTAATGTCCATAAAGTTTAAATTAGTTCAGACTTTCCTTATTAGAATAAATGTTTCCTTTTAAAAAAGCATGATGATCATAATCAAGACTAAATTTGTTCTGTTATTTATTTGCAAAATGATTGTACATGTTTAGCAGACTTTTGATTTAAATCCCTAGGGATATATTGGAGACAGATGTTCAGATGACCTCATGTTTAAATAAAGTTATATTTAGACACTAGATTAAATTTTCCTTAAAATCTTTCCTTATATGTTAGATTGTGGAGGGGTGCCGAAAGTATTGAAAGATTTATGTTGAAAAGATACTGCTTTATTTTTTAAATAAATTATTAGATCTCAGTAGATTTTATTTCAGGGACCCTCAAAAGCACAAAATGTCTGATTATGAAACAGTATGTTTACAAATGAAAATATAGTTTCTTGTTGGAGAGCTAAATAAGAAACATATTTCTTTAAAAGTTCCTTGAATTCAAAAGCAAATTTGCCATATCATTTATACCTTCCCCCCAAAATTGTAAAGACTATAGTAGAACTTAAAATGTAGTATCAGTTGAAGACTGCATAATAGCACATAATAGTAGCTAGTATTTTTGGTTTTGAACAAGTAATAGTTTCTCTAAAACCACAGTTAACATCATAGTGCGGACAACTGTGATGGTTTCATATGTGACACAACGTTTTGGAGAAAGTCTTCAATATTTGATCAAGTCATAATTATCCCAGTTGGCCTGTTGAAAACATACTTATTGACAGATTAAAAAAGAAGTTTCTTCAGTCTTTTCAAGTTCATATAGGCAACACTGGTTTTTAATGTGTTTAGTTAAAGAAGTTACAGAGTTGCTGGAATTCTGCCATTTGTAATTGTAATCGAAGTATTATAATAGTAGACATACATCTATTCTTGTTAAATATAGACTATTTAGCAAGAATACTCTTTAGCAAGAGTATTCCTGCTAGATATTCCTGATTACCAATTTACGGTAGAATAGACTTTGTCGACTCATGGAAAGGTTGCATTAAAATATCAGTTGGATGCTTGACACTTGGACTGCAAATACCTTTTACCCAGCTCTCATGTCTGAACATTTCTTTGGGATGGCATTTTTTATTGTTCTCTGTCACTTGTGAGGATTATGAAGGTTGATGTAGCCAGCAGAGCTGGAAATGTTTAGTGCTGAGTGGACCTTGTTAAGTTTAGGTATCAGATGCATCGTTTTTTCAGTAATCTCACTGAGGTCTGCTGAGTTACAACTGGGAAAACACTGAAATTGCTTTGCAGTATTTGAATCCTCTTCTTTAATTTAGAGTGGTCAACACTGGCATAAAAGTCTTCTGTACTTTGCAAAGGGAGTGAAAGGAAGTGATTTTACCCTGTTCCTGAAAAAGGAGGTTTTGTTCTCTTTGTTTTTCTAGGGCTTGTTGCTATTAGGTGAATGTTCGTAGACGAATATGTATTAGGCAAGGGTGATAACTGTTTAGCAGAGCATGGATCTAAGCAAAACCTAGGGAATGAATGTGTGGTACCTATGTGATGCCATTTACTGTAAGCAGAAATTATTTTTTCTTCCTGAATCAAAATTTAGGATTTAGCTTATAAATCTGGAAAATAAATGGAAAATATTCTTCTTCATTAATGAAACCTAACACTGTTTTGCATAAAAATAGGATGACACCTAATAATTTGTATATGAACTAAAAGAAAATGTGACCCCTTGTTGAAATGGTATATAAATGAACTCCTTTTCTACTATGCATAAAAATTCAAACTGTGTTTATAGATAATCTACCATGTGTTGAACTTCAATATTTGATATAATTTATTCCATTGCATTGTACTTATCTGAAATTCAAATTCTGGCTGCTAAGTAATAAAGAGAAACTCTAAGCAAAAGTAGTATTTGAAAATGATTAGGGAAAAATAAGGTGATTTAAAACTAAAGTTATACAGACACAAGCACCTTCTGAAGACTACTGAGAAGCAAAAGATGGTCACAAAGTTGGAGCAGATAGCCGTTAAACATCCATTAAAAATGTCACTTGTCAAAATTGTGGATGTGAGGATAAGGGACAGTGTAGAATGAACTAAACATTTTGCTGATAAAACACTCTTTCAGTGTTGTTGTTAGATATTGTCTACACACAGAGATTGTCTATATTCAGAAATGTTCTTTAAAGATGTTGCAAGAATATTGATCAGTTGATACATAACACTTTTAACTGGGCTAATAATTTCCTTTATCTTGCAGCCCTAGAATGAAAGCTTGGAATTGGGCTGAAGTAACCTGGGCAACAACTTGTGTATTTGTGTAGTATGGTGTTACCTTTTGTTATGTGATAGCCTTTTTCCCTTTTCTTCATATCAATGTATACTTTCTGCAGCTAAGGGAAAGCATAATGGCTTTATATTTAAATACTCATTAACTTCTCATGTAACATGTTATCACTTACATATATGTCCTAGTTTAGCACCCCCAGCCAGGTCAGTAACTCAACTGGGCAGCTTCAGTTCAATTTTCCCCCCACACGGTAGAAAAGGTAAATGAGAAAAAGACTTGTGGGATGGAAAACAAAATTAAGGCAACTTTAATGAAACAATAATAGAAAGGAAATAATAATATTAAAAATAAAATAATAAAATATATGCAAGCATACAAAACCAATTCAAAGTCCCCAGATGATGATATGTCACTACCGAGGATAGGCATGGAGAAAATCCTGGCCTGGGCTTCGTGTCAGGCAGGAGCTGGACTCAGGAACTGGATTTGTCAACAGATGGATGGGATTAGGGACAGACAAATAGACAAGGTCCTCCCTGAATGTCAGCTATCAAAGGCCTGTCCCTCATGATCCCTGAGCTTGTGTGTGATGTGTATATCATGGAATACTTCCTTGGCCAGGCTGGGTCACCTGTCCTGTCTCTTCCTCACAGCAGATGCGATTCCCTTCACCACCAATGGCTCATTGCCTTGATGATAACTATCAGGGTTATCACTTGTACAGGTGGCAAACTGTGTTGGTAACTCTCAGAAACTGAACTTACTCAGAAAAGGCTTATCAGAGAAGCCCAATACAACAATTGACCCTTTTTCTAGGTTATGCATGAATGTCTTTCTGCTACTTGAGTATTTTCACTGAAGAAAATATCTATCTAATTTCATCTAGAACCTTAATTGCAAACCCTGTGAAGAACTGAAAAACTTTGATATGAGAGTCAGTATCCTATAAATCCCCTTTTCAATGGGACATCAATAGGATTTGAAACATTTAATGCAATTGGAGTTAAGGATAGCTTGCATTGTTTTCATTGTGACTACAAGCTTTATGGTTAGGAAATTAAATTCAGACGAGAAATAAATAATTGTGTTATGTTTTGTATGACGGTTGAACTGTTTGTAAAACTTGAACATATAAATATGCTTGCTAATTGTTTTGTAAACTTTTCAGTATTCAGGTTTTTAGTATAAATAGTTTTGACTATGGATGAGATTTAGACTGCCTGCATTTTGTGTAAGCAAAACTTGGGTGCCTCTGGCTTATTGAATGATTCATAACAAGCCCAGGAGATTCATTAGACCAGTGAAAGAATTGGGACCCTCCTTGGCTTAGCTTGTAGCCCAGGAAGGAACCAAGAAAATCCTCTTTTCAAAGAGTGGGGTTTTTCCACCAGGCTTCCAAAGTGCATTGATTCTTGCTATCTCTCTAGGGCTTTGAATCTTGTAATTGTTTTTTTGCTTAGTGGTACAGATTCAACAGGGGAGAGAGTAGCTGTATATGCAGTGACTGTTGTGGTCAGTCAAGTCTTCTGAAAATTGAAGTAATGGATTTAACTTTTTAAGCTGAGGACAATTTGTTTTGCTTTCTGGGCTTTAATGCATTAACTTTTCATGTGCATTTTCAGGGGAATTATTCCTCAGTTCTAGGGGAAACTGGAGGTGCCTGAACTATGAGACTAATCAGTATCTCAATTCCACTGAAATCAATGGAAGTTACTGTTTGTCAGAATCTCTTCTGAACTGTACTAGATCTGCATAAGGTATCCTGTGGTGTCCAGCATGTCAGCATACTCAAGACCAGCTTCTAGATGGCTGCTCTCTGTGCGTTTGCAGGAACATCAGTTGAAACATCTGCTGGAGGCTTAGTTGCTCTGAAGTATACAGTTGAAGTCAGGCAGCAACTTTCTACGCAGTGCAGTGCCTAGGCTGATGTCCCTGAAGTATGTAGGCAAATAACTTTAAAACTATTGCTTTCTATTTTAAGCATCTAAAACTTGGGTGCCTAAAGGCATATATCAAGTAGTTGATTAAAACAGGCCGTGTTTTTAATGACAGCTCACTAAAGTGTGCAGGAATAGAATGGGCACTAGTAAAGTAAGCTCCTATGTGGTAGAACAGACTGGTAAAGGGTTCTTATCCCATTGAATTTGGAAGCTTTGTTTGACCAAAATACGTCAATTGATTAAAAACCATGATGAAGAAAAAGCTATAATGATACTGGAGGAAATTATTTTGCTTTAATTTTAAACACAAACTTTAAAAGATTGTTGTCACATGGTGCCATGTTGTCACAGGAAACAGTTTTAAACCGGAAGAACATCCACTTTATGCCAAAGTAGTTAAAAATTTTACTTTGCTAATTAAGTATTTTTAAATAAATTTCTTCTGTGTTAACTATTGTGGAATGGAGGCTAATGACAGCAATTAAAGATGAACAATATATATTCTTATATAAGTTGAAAGCTTCAGTCTTCTCCACAATATTATAAAACACAGGAAGAGTAACTAATAGACTGGACAGAGCCTTGACTAATCATAGAATCGCAGTGTGACCTGAAATAACAGAGACAAGGTGAACCCTCAATGTTCCAAGAAAACTTGGTTAAAGACCTGCTTGGACAATTAGATGTCTACAAGTCTATGAGGCCAGATGGGATACACCCAAGGGTATTAAGGGAACTGGCAGAGGTCCTTACCAAACCGCTTTCCCTCACCTATCAACAGTCCTGGCTGACTGGGGAAGTGCTGCTCGACTGCAGATTGGCAAATGTAACTCCCATTTATAAGAAGGGTCAGAGGGAGGATCTGGGGAATTGCAGGCCTGTCAGCTGTTGGTACCCAGGAAGATCATGGAGCAGATCGTATTGAATGCTGTAACACAGCACATGCAGGACAGCCAAATTATCAGACCCAGTCAACATGGGTTTATGAAAGGCAGGTCCTGCCAGACCAACCTGATCTCCTTCTATGACAAGGTGACCCTGTCAAAAGATGAAGGAAAGGCTGTGAATGTGGTGTACCTGGACTTTTGTAAAGCCTTTGACACTGTTTCTGACAGCATTCTGCCTGAGAAACTGGCTGCCATTGGCCTGGACAGGCACACCCACTGCTGGGTGAAAAACTGGCTGAATGGCTGGGCCCAGAGGATGGTGGTAAATGGAGTTAAATCCAGTTGGAGATGGGTCACGAGTGGTGTTCCCCAGGGTTCAGTACTGAGTCCAGTCCTGTTCAATATCTTTATTAATGATCTGAACGAAGGGATAGAGTGCACCCTTAGCAAGTTTGCAGATGACACCAAGCTGGGTGGCAGTGTTGATCTGTTTGAAGAAAGGGAGGCTCTGCAAGAGGCATCTGAAGTGGCTGGATCAATGGACTGAGACCAACGGGATGAGGTTCAACAAGACCAAGTGCCGAGTCCTGCACCTGGGACACAACAACCCCAGGCTTGGGGAAGAATGGCTGGAGAGCTGCCTGGCAGAGAAGGACCTGGGGGTGTTGGTTGACAACGGCTGAGTATGAGCCAGCAGTGTGCCCAGGTGGCCAAGAAGGCCAGTGGCATCTTGGCCTGTATCAAAAACAGTGTGGCCAGCAGGACAAGGGAGGTGATTGTGCCCCTGTACTCAGCACTGGTGAGGCCACACCTTGAGTACTGTGTTCAGTTCTGGGCCCCTCAGTACAAGAAGGACATTGAGGTGTTGGAGCCCATCCAGAGAAGGACAACAAGGCTGATGAAGGGGCTGAAAAACAAGTCCTATGAGGAATGGCTGAGGGAACTGGAGTTGTTTAGCTTGGAGAAGAGGAAGCTGAGGGGAGACCTCATCGCTGTCTACGGCTGCCTGAAAGGAGGCTGTGGCAGAGCGAGTGTTGATTTCTTCTCTCAAGTGACAGGTGATAGGACAAGAGGAAATGGCCATAAGTTGTGCCAGGGGAGGTTCAAACTTGATACTAGGAAGAATTTCTTTACCGAAATGGTGGTCAGGCACTGGAACAACTGCCCAAGGAGGTGGTTGAGTCACCATCCCTGGAGGTGTTTAAAAAACAGATGGATGAGTTTTTGAAGGACATAGTTTAGCAGAAGATGGGTACAGTTGGACTTGGTGATCTCCAAGGTCTTTTCTAATGGGAAGATTCTATGATTCTCTGATCATCGAGTCCAACTCCTATCCTTGCATAGGACAAGCCCAACATTCACCGTGTGTCTGAGTGCACTGTCCAAATGCTTGAATATTGTCAGGCTTGGCACTGTGACTGCATCCCTTGGGAGCTGTTCTTGTGGTCCACCACCCTCTGAGTGAAGAAATTTTTCCTAATATCCAACCTAACCCTCCCCTGGCACATCTTCCTGCCGTTCGCTTGAGTCCTGTCATTGGTCACCAGAGAGAAGAGATCAGTGCCTGCTCCTCCTCCTTCCTTTGAGAGGAAGCAGTATACTGCTAGTCTGATTTAATTTAAAAGTTGGCCCATCATTGAGAAGGGGTTGGACTGGATGACCGCCAAAGATCCCATCTCACCTAAGTTACTAATTCTAACCCTTTTAGGAATGCAATTTTTAAGTTACTTGTAAATGTGAGACAATCTATTAGGCTAAAATGCTGGAAATTTTGCTATAATTTTTAAGAAATCCTGTATGAAATGGCTTTTTTGATAGTTAAACTATAATAGAAATATAATTAATTACATTCTCGGTTTATGCTTGTGGTGGGGAAAAAAAGATTTCTGTAACATGCCATAGAGCTCATAGTTGAAAAATTCAGTGAGCTCTGAATTTGTACTTCTAAAATGTGCAATCTGTTGTTAGGTACTCCTGGATCAGATGCCAAGTGTTAAGTGATAATAGGATGCACAGAATATCACCATAAATCTCTTGGAAAGTGGATAACACAGACATCTTGTATAGAACAGTTTTCCATCCAACAAATTTAAACCTTTGCATGGATGGAGAACTATTGTGATGTACTACTGGTATTTTCCATGAATCATTTGATGGCGGCAGTGTTCATACTGTATGTTATTTCCTGTTCTGTTCTAGAACTTTTATTCTCAAACTTAAACAAAATTCTTAGTATTTGTCTTCCCTTACCCCAAGTTACATGTGTAAAGTCACATCGACACTGTCGTACTTTGGACCTGGCTTAATTGGCTTTTTAGTGAAGGATCTCGGGTGCGTATCTGGAAATAGTTTCTTATTTTTAGTCAGTCTGTAAATGGTATTCTTGCTGAGTGAGGAACAGGGTTTTTACAGACTCACAGACACTAAAAAACCTCTCCTTTCCTGAACTTGGTGTAGTAAGGGCACAAAAATCTAAGCAGTCTTCTGTCTGAACCTATTTACGTATATCTAACAGCATTTCTGGTTTGTCTTGACTTCCTAGTTTAGACTTTAAAACTGTGATATAAGTGGACTGTCAGTATTTGCCCTAGAAGCTTCTATGGACATCTCAATTATTCTTTCAATCGTGGCTGAGACTTGTTCAGTTTCTCTTCTTTTTAATTGAGATTTGCATCCCATGGGTATTGGTCACCTTTGGTTGTTTTAAGTTGGAGGATGAACTCTGTTTTCTGGGACTGCATTGAGCACAACTCTCCTTTTGTTGTTCATTGCCCAGCATGTATTTGTGTTTCTCCCTCTTTTGTTGAAGCATGTAGCCTGGCAGTGGTCTGACAGTGCTAACATCTCTTTCAGGTCTGTTTCCATTCAATGGAAGTTCCATTTTTTTTTTGACTTCTGCTCAGCAACTCTAGCTTTTTCTAAAACTCTAATGGTCACGCTTTGTATGTAGAACACCAGGTGACAGAGGTATTTTTCTAAAACAAAAGGTATTCTTCTGTGCCAAGCAGGACCTAAATGTCAGAATGCACTGATTGTCTGCAATTATGCACTTTGTTTTCCTGTGCGTTCTTGCCAGAAGAACCCTGATGGCATCAAACCTGCTGCTAGGGAAAATACTTGCTATGAGTGATCTCCTCCAAAGTCTCTCCTCTTGTATATAATTTAAATATTCCTTTTTTTCATATCTATGAACTAGGTAAATAAATGAGCTTTTTCCCACCTGTTGTAACTTGTAAATCTATCCATTCAGCTCCTCTGTTCCTTCTGATGCCTAAAACAATAAACTTGCAAGCTTTTAGGCTATCTCTTGAAGAAGGTTCCCTATTTACTAAATATGAACTTTCTGTATATTGAACTTCCTTGTTTCTTGTCCAGACTGTTACTTTATTGGATTAGTCCTGTGTGCTCTTTGTATATACCAACACTTTGTAAATTTAAAACACCAGAAAGAATGCTTGTCAGTCTGATATTTCTTTTTTTTCTTTTTCAATTTGTTATTTGCTTTTACAATTAGCTTGCATTATTGGTAGGGATAATGTTGCTTCTTCAAGGCCCATTTCTTTCTTTAGTGAAAGTTTACCTACAAGAATGCTTTTTTCATTTTACTTCTTGCTTTCAGCTCAGTGGCTTTTGTATCATTATCTGGTTTGAAATCTGCACAAATTCTAGGTGCTTTTAAGTTGACAATATACTCTTATTTGGTTGCAATATTCCTAACTGACCTACAAAGAGAGGCAGAGGTATCTATCTGTGCCTGTTCTCATTGTGTTAGAAAAATCTTTGAAATGATGCTCACTTTTTAGGAAACTGATCCAAGGATCCTAAGTGACAGAAGCCTAATTTCTTTAGGTAAGGGTTAGTTTTCTGTCAGTTTATTTGGTTGAACTGGGAGGAGGCTGGCAGGAATTCCCAGTCACTGGAGGAAAAGTAGGTAGTGGTTCTGGAGCAGCTGGCTTGTTGGATTTCTTTACCTGTTTTATCAGGCTACAGTGAGTGTCAAGAACACTTCCAATTCCAAACGTCACCCAAAGCTTAACAGATATAACCAATTTAATTTGCTTTCTCTATTATGGTAGCTAATTAAGCTGTTTGTCACCTTCCATATTTCCCCTTGTAGGATCTACTTCTCGGGTAACCTGAAGCTTTAACAAATACCGTTAAAGGAAGATGCATATCCAAATAATCCTTACCAGGATAAAGGACTTTGCTCCACTTTGTGTGAGGATTAGGAAAGAAGGAATGTTCCACTCCGCTTTTTAAGAAAGAGCTTAATAAACTTTTCTTTGTTCTACTAGTATTCTAATGAACATATAGTAATACTAAATTGAGTTTAGGGTCTGGAGAAAGTAGTTTGCATTTTTCTCAGTGTGTATTCCACTTGACTGTATGTGTGGAAAAAACAGGAAATTGCAGATAGGGCAATTGAGTCACTGGTCATCTGCTTCACAGTGCATACGCCCATCACTAGAAAAAAACATGACAGTTTGCATTCATCTGGAACACTGTCAGTTAAACTAAGGCATAGAAACACATTGAAGTATGTCATCTGCCTTTCTGATGCCAATCACTTGAGGGCAGAGGCTGAGGCTGGAAGTGTGATGGGAATTTGCATTTTCAGCTCTCTTGCTCTATCCCCTCTAGGCTTTGGGCCTATAGATGTTCATATTTTTATGGTACACTATGGTGGATCGTTAAACTTAATTTTTCTGCCTGACAGTATTTCTCTTAATTTGCGTGTCAAGTTTTAGAAGCCTTTATACATGTTCTTGTGTGCTGTATTTTATAATCTTTTTGTGTTATACTTGTACTTCGCCATTTAAGGTGGAGATGGCAGTGTTGTGCTTCTCTACTGTCTTGTTTGGAGACAAAAACAAATTGCTTACTAGGACACTCAGGTTGTTGTGTTGTTGCTGAGTTCATGTGTTTAAACAGAAACCTAACTATGCAAGGGGGTTTGCTGTGTGCAGATTTTCTGTAGGAAGACAAGTATGTCTTATGACAAAAATACTGAAACTGAGAAGCTACTGGACATAGTCAAAGCTCAGGCTGCAGGTGTTGCAGGGAAGTTCCATTATATAACACTTGTTCCTAATTTAAATATTTTTCAATCAACTTTTTAACATAGAATATTGCCTGTGTTAGTTCTAGATTGAAATGGAAGAAAATTGGCTTTTGAGCTAGTCATAGTCTGGAAGTTACAAGCTTTTATAGTCATTTTGAAAATTTTATAAGCAGTCGTAGAAACTATAATATTACTTTCAGACATTGTCAATAATATTATATGTATCTCGAAGAAAATTCCCTGGCTTCAGTAAAATCCCAGATGCTGTGTGTGGAAGACCCACAGTGTACATGTGTTCTTGGTGGAGCCAGAGCAGTGCCTCTGAACACCTGGCCTTGTGTTTGGAAAGCAGCCAGATGCTGACCTTGGTGGTCCTGCACCTGTGGATGCAGTGCCACTCCGGTACTGTTGTCTTGCCCCACATCTACTTGCACACTGAAATTTGAAGATATGTGTTTCACTGACTATTTGTGTCTTGGCTCTCTTGTTTTAGTATTATGATGTTCTTTATATAAGCAAATATTTTTTGAATCTTTTACTAATACAGGTGATGAATATCTTCGTTATTACAAGATGCCTTTACTTTTAACCCTCTAGTTTTCCTCAAGTTTTCTTCCCCTAACTAATAACACTTTTACAGTTCAGTAGTTTCAGTGTACGCTCTTAAGTCCTGACTCTGAACATGATTGTGCATCTGTTAACAAACTGTTCTAGTGAATCTCATAGCTATCAGTACAATTCAATGGCAACTCTGTAACTTTGAACACCTATTAAATCATGAGTAGATGTAAATATTTTGAGAAATATAAAGGCATATGTAGTATAAAAGAATAATGGTGTATGCATTTTTAGTTCTTTATTCCTCTTAAAATTCACACCAACAGTGGTAGTTTTAAGAGCATCATTCTTAAAAACTGTGTGGTAGAGCCTGTAGTACTGCCAGAACTTACTTATTTTATCCTACAAGTGAAGACTTTGATACTTAAAGTATTTGAATAACCATCACAAAAACAGGTGAAACAGAGTTGGAGAAGGGGCCAAGTATGATACATTTGTGTTCTGTGTATGGTGTCTAGCTGTTTCTGTAATGGCTGTGATTGTATTTACAACTGCAGTTCTGTCTGAAGTTTGTTCCTTAAATTGATATTTAAAAGGTGACATCATTCATATTTTCTAGTCCTGCTCCTCTGCCAGTCAATGCTCTATTTCACTATTTTACTTTATCTTCCTCTAACGCAGGAATTTCCTGAAAACTGGTTCCAGACCATGCAAAGCAAGCTGTATCACTACTAAAACACAAATATTATAGTATGTAGTGTGATGGCACTGCTTGTGTGTTTTTGAAATCTGTCTGCTCATTGTATCAGTGGTGATTTTGGAGTTATCAAGTAGATTGTTTATCTTAAGTGGTTTATCATTTAACTTTTTTAAATGAATGATGAAGCTGTTTCTTTGGGTAATTACCAGCATTTTATTCCTAAAATTCAAGTAATGTAGTACTAGGAAAGCATTTCTTCTCTTTTTTTTTTGTTTGATATTTTAAATTCTTGTATATTAGCTGCAAATGTAGTACCTTATTTGAAAATTCTATTGTTTTTTCTTTTTGGGCTTCCAAAGTGGTAATTGATGTGTACTGATTACGCACTTTTTTTTCTTTAAAAAAAAGGTATTAATTAGCATGGCCTCTTAAAACATTTGTATAGTTTATGTTATTAAAAGTAATTTCCCACCAAAGGCAATGATTGAAACCCATGCCTCACTTAAAACAAAGATCAAAAATCAATCGAGAAATCCCCAACTTTGTATCATTTTTCTCTATAGCTGAGTTTCTACTGCACATGAGGTCCTGAAGACTAAAAGAAACCATAACCACTGTACCAATGTCTATTTTGAAAAGATTAGAAATTATATCTTGTCTGTTCATTTCACTGTGTGCTAATGTTATGCTAATGATGATGCTTATGAATGCTAAAAATTTTACACAGACATGTGCCAGCACTTTCTGAAGCTTATATGTGTATGTGATGGCCTGATAAAACTGCAGCAAGTTAAAAGTATCTAACTAAAGATGTCTTTATTTTTAACAGTTGATACTTGGGCTTTGGAATGACATAATCTTGTTTTGAAGGATGGATTGTTAGTGTCCAGAAGTCTGAAGTACTGCATTTCAAACATGATTGCAAACAGTGTGACTATTAGTCTCTAATTTAAGACGTATTTGAACTGAAGTATTAAATATTTAAAACTACTTCAGATATTTCATTACTCATCTCCTTGTTAAGCCTACTCCCATCTTGGTCAAGATGTTACTAATGAAGTGGAAGACATGAGTAATACGTCCTTTTACTGTACTTTGTCCATTTTGATTTACTAGTGAAATGAGCTGTTTAGTGGTTACATTGATATGGTGCAGCCTGGCTATTCTGTGTTTGAAACAGTACGTTGTTTTTTGGGTAGAAGGGTCAAAGTTTTTAATGTTGAGGCAAAACATTTGCCATTCTGCAGCTGATGTGGTTTTGATCATGAGAATGTATCAATCTTTCCATACACAAATGTATTTGTACACGCTCAGCTCTTGTGAATTTCTGTAAGCACAGATGCAATGTTTCTATGTAATATAAGTACTGGATATTAGCATATCAAGGGCGGGTGAGGATTAGTCAACAAAATGCGAATATGACTAACCTTGATTGTTTGAAGTTCTTTTCTTTTAAAATGTAGTGCCTGTTTAGATCACTAATGTATTTTAATTGTTTCCATCTTTCAAAATATGTCTAGCAAGTTCAGTTTCTAGTTGTTGTTACACAAATAAACTGGTATTAGATGCATTGCTTTCTTCCTTTCAAACATGCTTTCAAATTAGTGCTTAATGTGGTTTGAAGATTTTGCCAACATATTCTTCCAGATCCTTATTTTGTATGAGGGTGGTTGATTACATCTATCTTTCTCTTTTGGTTTACAAATGCCAGTATGTTCTGAAGAATGCAAACCCTGGGACCATTTGTCATCACACTTTGATTGTAGTTCATTTCATTATTGTATGTAGGAGGAAAAGCAAACAATTAGATGCCTGAAGGAGGGAGGGGGGAAATTGGAGTGTCAGGACATGCTAAACATTCTTATTGCATTGCATACTTTAACCTCTTATTATTTTCCTATTGCTTTTAACACTTACCTGCCTGGATGTGATAGAGGTACATACATTTAAAACCAAATCAGAACTGTTTGGCTGAAATACTAGATGCAGACTTTCTTGAAACAAATGAAGTCTGAGGGCTACAGAGCTTTAGGATTTAAATTTAAATTGTTTTTATAGACCAGGTGCCTGATTTTTAGATTCTGAGAAGTTCTTTCAGTTTTCATTTTAATGAGAGCTCAGTTTTCAGTAATTAGGTTTGTTAGGTATGATTGTTTGCTTTGTAGACTTGTTCATGTCCAAGCCGTATTAACAATGTGTTTAGGCATCCTTCACATTCTCTGCAGGGCTCGATTCAGATGTGTTTAGAGCAGCTTCATAAGACCAGACTTTGTATACACCATTGTGGGAAGAAAGGTGGTTTTCCGCAATTTTGTCACGTATCTGCTTTTTCTAGCTCTTCAGTGTTGCATCACTTGACTGTGGTGCAAGAGGCTTTGGTTCAGCTTCTTCTCTGCCTGGGAAAACTCGCTGCGTTGGGGTAATATGGTGCCCACTTTAAGTTCTGGAGAGAAACTCGTGCTGTCAGCTTTCTATATTGAAAACTTTTGCATGAAAGATTTAAGGGCTAAAAAAGATGGTGCCTTGTTAGAGTAAACATGACTGTGGAGCCTACTAGCAGGGAAGGAGGTTTCAATGTAAGTGTTACATATTTCCTCAGAACTGATACTGTAATGCGGACTTCCTGCCTCCCATGAGTGCCTCTTCCACTAGGCCATAGTGTATAGCCTTTGATCAAGTGATTCTTTTATTATGCAAAACGAACTAGCTTCAACATAAGGGAATGAATAAACTCACCTCCTAGAGTTCTTCTATTGTAACTTAGCATTTAGGGCAGTCTCCTGGAGATGATAAAGGCAAGCTTAAAACCCTTTAGGTAGGGGGAGGCAAGAAATCAGTTTCCCTTGCTGTTATAATTCAGTTACCTGTTGACTTGTTTACCTGTTAGCTTGCAGATACAATCAGTCATTGCTTTTCAAAAGAGGGACAAATGTTAATGCATCTAACTCCAGGATGAGGCTGCAGGTTGAAAATACCAGGTAGAAAGATACGCATTGCACCTCCTGAGAATCTCAGTGCCTGATGCTGAAGGGAGGGAGTCTCTCCCTTTCCTTGGCATGTACTAGTGCTTCTCTAAAGTTGAAGAGTCCTCTGTTTTTTTTGCTCTTTTGAGGAACCTGCTTAACCTAGTGTGGGTTGCACAAATGAGGCAGAGAATTTAGTATAGGTCCAATAGCATACAGCGTTTCTCAGCACGTTCTTTATGGGTTTAACCTCAAAGCAGCAGTTTCAGACCTTGAATGTGTCGTAAATGTATGGTCAGTGAAGGGATATCAAGACCAGGAAAAATGTCCATTCTTCTGATAATAGTGAGAAAAGCTCAAACAAAACAGTAACTTCAGAGAGTCAAGTATAGCATCCATTTCCTGTTCCTGGCACTTTTTCCTGCTCTTCAGTTGCGTGTTCTGAAACAAGCTACTTACTGTAGAGTCACTAAAATCGGTGGTAAAGCAGCACAAGGTAAACTATTGCATCTTTTTTTCAAAATGACACTTTGACAAAAGTGCAAACAAAAAGAACTGCGAATTGGGTCTCTGCCCATTAAACTAGCCAAGGTGACACCTCCAGAAGACAATATGTTAAGCCATGGCTGGTGGGGTGTTCACACTGCACAGAAGAACAGAACTGAAGACCCACCTGTTCGTAGATGTTTCTTTGTTTCTGAGATACTTCTGCAGGCTGATAATGATTACTACCATTTCAGGGGTAAGGCTTCCTCTGCTTAATCTGCTTCAGTTCTTCATAGTATTAGAACCCTAAATAGTGAAAGTAGCTTACTGGAGATCTTGCACTTGTCCCTGCTTTCAAGACTATTTTTTACTGCCAGTGGCCTGTAGTTTTGCATTCCAGTGACTTCAGGAACTGTTTTCTTAGTTGGACCATGTGGAAAGTGGGGATATCATGGCTGTTTAGTTGCTCATTTTGGATCTTAAAGACGGTCCCCCTGCTTGTATGGAAGGATTTAAATGAGAGATCTGAGACAAAAGAAGATACATTGGCCTACAATCCCTTAAACTGAAAACACACCTTAAACTGAAAACACAAATTTCAGTATCTTCCTTTACCTGATGATTGGTGCCAAAAGTACCTGAAGTTTCTAGTTAACTACATGGTTTTAAACCAATGTTATTTGATTAACCAATTTATAACCAGCATTCACTACCTGAACTGCTTCAGTTATGCCTTAAGTGAACATCCACGTGCATGTAAAGAGGTATTAATAGCCAGTTTACAGGCTTAGAAGCAGAAACCGTACATTTACTCGGGCCCCAAACCAAACTCTTCATACACCAAACTGGGGAAGTCCGTTTAAGCTAATATAGGAACTGAAATTTTAGGAATAACAGTGACTGAATCATCTGACAGCTTGGTTTGATGCATCACTTAGATGAACTTGGTAAGAAGACTCCCATTCACTTCAATTTTCAATTAGATAGCCCTTTAATGCATGAGCAGGAATTTCCCTTGTTCAAAGAACATCTGTCAGCTGGGGTGAAATTGTAAACAGGCTTTGGCCAGAGCTCATCTTCCCTGCTCCCACTGAGTGACAGATTTTGGGTTTTAAAATGCAAGCAATTATTAGTCCAGAAGCTGGCCTGGAGCCTTGCTCACCACCCATGGGTTTTTGGTTTTGTTTTTTTTAAAAAAAAGCTTTTTCAAGTTATGTAGGCCCAACTAGGGAGCTTGGTTGACCTGAGAACCATGACTCCCATAGCCTGGAAAGCAGCATTTATACAAGTTGTCAGTTCTCTTTTCCTGACCCCTGTTTTTGGCAGCTCTGCAGTTCCTAACCAAAGAGCAGAAATGCTTTGGCAGCTTTTTGGATTTTCCTGATGCTTCTGTTAACTACAGTGCTTCCATCTGTTGTCTTCAGAGGCTCATGCAACCTGGAAAGCATAGATTTTTTTTCAGCTCTGGATCACCTCATTAGGCTTAAGAGGGACACACAAATTTTACAGTGTTTTTTCCTTAATTTTTATTTTGAATAACGTGTTAAGGGCTGTAATAAAACAGACCTAAGAGGTGATGGGAAAATAACTTCAATTTTCTATTTTATCATCCCTGAGCAATTATCCTATTTAGGAATGATGTATATTAAGTTTGCACAGCGAACTTGTGCCCAGTTTAACAAAGTCTCTCTTACCAGACCTTTAGACTTATAGTCCTGCAGGTTGACATTTGTTAGCTTTCCAGCATTTATCTTTGAAGCTTTTTCTTTAACTCTGTAGGAAGTGTCATAGTTTTTCTCACTATGTCTGTTGTAAGCATGTTTTTCACTTTTAAAAGCTGTTACAATGCAATTACTTTTTAAATGCATGTTTTGAAGATGCAAGTTTAGTGTTTTTTCATACCCAAACCAGCTCTTGTTGTTTGCGAGTGAAAGTTGTACCATTTTTTGGTTTGCTCATTTTTAAAGTAGGGTGAAATAGACACATTATAATATCTTCTAGTATCTGTTGCTGTGATAATCCTCATCACACCTGAATCATAATTGCTTGTGGAGTAAAAATAACACTTACATATAGGGTGAGGAGTTACAAATGAAACACCATGCTCGAAAGAATGACTATTGGTATTGCTTTCAAGCAGTAAGATCTACAAGCTGTGAAAGAAGGAAGTGTCACCTTAGTCGTTTAACAGCTCATTAGAAGACAGACTAAGCTAGAATAGAAAGAATGATCCTGCTTGGCCAGGAAAACGGCCTGTTAGGTCACTTCTAGTTCAGTGTCTATGACTAAGCAACCCCACAGAGTGAATTCTCACTGGTAACCAAGCAGGCATGGACATACACTAATACAACAAAGCCACAGTTAAGCAGCAATAGTAGATAATAAAAAATGTATTTATTTCAAGATACTTGGATGTTGAAAAGACATAACACATTGGTATAATGAGATGGCAAATTGTCATTAGATTTTAACTGTAGTATAATTTCATTCTTTGGTGCCCTTGTGAGATAAAGTGAACTTATCAGTGGGGACCATACAGCTTTTGCAGGCAGAAAACTTCTGCTCTGTCTGGCACAACCTCTGTGTTATGTCTCTTCCAAATCTTGGTAACAACAGTTAAAAAGCTTTAAGAATCCGTATATGGCAGCAATGTTAGAGACTACTTGAAAGAATTAAGGGCATCCAGCCCTTTTGTGAATAGATGTTCTTCTCATGTGAAATATTAAATTGTAGATTTTAGGAATAACAGGATAAGCTGTGTGTGATTTTGTACATCTGGGCAATGTTTTTAATATACGGAATGCTAAGCCTTTGTCTACGTGGTGTGAAAATAAAAAGGATGGTATGTTTCATAGAAATCATACTTACTGCTAGCAGACTTTCAGAGCATACATAATGTTCTGCTGGAGCACAGTTTGGGGTTCTGGTCTGTGTGGGCATAATTAACTTTGGTATTTTTGGTTGACCTGGATTTTCTTCTTTGCAATACCTAAATGGGCAATGAAATTGTAAGTGAAATGAAAGTAGCTGGAAAACAGAATATAGTATGCTGTGTAGTTTGTTGACTTCTTTGATGTTCATGTCGCAGAATTGTATATTGTAGTCTAACCTGGTGTCTAATGCTGGCTGGTCACATATTTTGCTCATGTCAATCTAAATAACCACTTTTATAGGTTTAAAATCTTGTAGTAAAGTGATTCAGAATTTTGTTTAAAATTAGAGAGACAGAAAATCCTGGTGTTTTATAGTGTATGTATCTGTCAAAGAATAAAATCTATATAATATTGAATGGCTTCAGCCTATCCATAGCTATACTGAATAATGTAATGATGATACGTACTGGGAAGTTCTAGCACAGGAGAAAGTTTAGGGGACTTTTCTAAAAAGTTTTCTCAAATTAAAAGAAATTCTGCCCTGGGCATAAGTGAGAGTAAAAGGGTGGATCCTGCTTTCTTCACAGAAGCAGCCTACTGAAGGCATTTAGACTATTTGCATTAAAACTGTCATATGGACTCATCCCAGAGTGTTGCAGGTGATGTTTCAAGGAACATGGAATATGCTCTGTTTGCATAAGCAAGAGACTGCAGGACCTGGGTACTTTATTTACTAATATTAATTTTGGAGAAATGCGAATTAAAATCAGTTGCTATAGTATTTTAAGTATCTAACAATTTACTTCATAGCAGTCTTTATTTTATAGTTATTTAATGTTCCACAATGTTTATTATAAAGCTGGTTTATTTTTCCCATGAAGACTCTTCACTGTTCAGAGAAAATATCTTTGAAAACATATGTTGTTACATAAGAGCGTGTTTGTGGGAAGTTCAGGGAACTTGTGCAGACTTGCTTAATCATCCTCTGGAGAGCAGCAATGCTTATTTCCTGTCTGCTTCTATTACTTGATGCTGCGCCTTAGAAAGGCACTGCAACCAGAAAACATCTCTGAACCAACAGAAAACACTTGAGAATGTAAGGAAAAAATTAAATAGCCACATGAGAGCAATTCATTGTAAATAATAAAATAATCCTTAAAAGTTACACATAATCTATGTAACATAATGGTAAAAATAAAGACTGCAAGTTTCTTTGCCTTTAGCATAGCTTGATGTGTGCTGCCAGTCTAGAAGTAATTTCTAGATATGTGATTAGATATTTATTTTATTTGGCTCTAGGACAGTCACATTCAAGTGTGTATAGCTCCTTAAAGATAAGGACAGGGTTGAAGCTGTTGAGACAGCAATTGAAACTGAAGATGAAATCTTTGTGTTTGTGTATATTAGATTCTCTTTAGATGCAAATATGGTAAGTGTCTCATTAATGGCTGAACCAAGAAAAAACTAGGTGAACTGGCATATGCAACTTGATATTTAGGTAGCATAGCCATATCGTTTTTGTTCTCTTCAGTAATGTAGCAAATACTGCTGGTGGCTGACCCCTTTGCAGCTGTCTTGTATAAAACAACCTCTGCCTTAGAAAATCCTCCTTCATAACTTGGGGGAAACTACTGGCTCTTTAAAGTGACATTCTCCTTGCTATGTCTGTTATGTATCTCCAATAATACCCAATAAGGGTTCGGTGCAGCTCTGTCCCTTTGAATCTAATTTCATGCCCCAGTTTCTAGAACAGTTATTCATGTTTTCTTTAAGCGGACATTAGAAACAAAACCAGAAGGGTATAAGGGTGGACACGATCTTAAGATTTCCATTTCATGCTCTACTTCAACGTTGTAACTTGGAGGTCCATTTTCATGAGCATTCGCTTTCTTTGGGTCAGTATATTTGAGATTTAGGTACTTCTGTTGTTGAATTGCTGAAGAATGGTTTAGAATTAGCAGGACAGTGGCTTAAGACGAATCAAACACATTCCTCTAGCCCAAAGGTTTATGATATCCTTTTCCTATTGAAGTTGATGAAGCAGTACTCCATCCCTCTTGAGTTGTCATAACTTACTTACCCTTGTCTTGAATGCTTATTTCCTCTCCATTTCTGTGGGGTCGCCCTAGTTGTCTTCTAGTGTGAAGAAAGGCAAATATTTTTAATTGTTTCTTTCACTTAAGCCTTCTGAGATTCTCATGAGACTCTTTTTTAATCTTTCTTCATCTAGCTTTTGAGCAGTCTTATCTACAAACATGAAATTAAGTATTGTTTCTATGCTCTGACTTGTATCTTTTATTTCAGACCTCGGGTGTTTCTACCTCACTTAAATTTTTGTTACTGTGAAGTGTCAATTTAAGTTTATGATGCCTGACACAGGTTTCTAGTTCTCTCACTGTCAATCCACTCTTCATTCTTCCGTGATAAATGTGAACTACATCATCAGTTCTATGGGATAATCAATAGCTTTGATAACATTTCAGACAAGATAGGCAAGAGCCTTTGTCTGGGTGCTTACTTTCAAATCTCACCAATCTGTTTGCATAACACTGAAGGGAGCTGGCTTTCTGGTCAGCATTAATGCGTAAAGCAATTTTCAAAGGTGGCTGTCATGTCCTAATGAAAGATCCTTTTCTTTGGAAGCAAGAAATAGAATCTTGCTCTGTGTTGATTCAGAAAGTGTATCTCTGTTGTTGGTGGGACGTGTACTAACATGGAGGTGTTTAGGGACCTCTGTTCTAATTGTTCTGGTTCCTGTCTGTATTCTATGCCTTCAGGCTTTGGAAGTTCAGTATCCAAGGGGGAAAAGCAATTGTATGTGAAGTCACCAGTGAGGGCCATATTGGGAAGTTAAAGGAAGATCCTTCTTCCTCCTGTCATCCAAAGATAAAACAAAATTAATTTCAGACTACACCTTTTTATGCAAAAAGACCACAAAGCTGCTACTGCTTGGTTTGATTTCCTTCCTCAGAAATAAAAAAAAAGAAAAAAAAATGAGCTATGATATGTAGTACAAATGATTCTGGTAAGACAAAACTAGAGCCAGGAAGAAATAGCAAAGCAGAGAAATGAAAGAAAATCAAAGAAGAAATGATAGGAAGGTCTTCCTCTTTTAAATCAAAGTTCCAATTACATATCAAAAAATAAAATCCAGGTCAAGGAAATAGCTCCTCACTGCTGATTATCTGTGATACCTTTGGAGTTTCCAAACTATATTTGCCAGTGTGCATGCTTCTGAAAAACAGTGGAGGGCATTCTCTGATTTTGCAGCTCTTACTGGAAAAGGCTTATTCTTATATATGCACAAAATCTCAGATACCTGTGAAACAGGAAACTTCAGGCTCCAGTGTTTATTCTTCCTTTCACCAGATAGTGAACTATTTTACTGAAGTGATGGAAAATGGCTTGGCTTTAGCACAAAAGTCTTGGATATGGAGAGGGGAACACATTTAGTTCCTTCTACGTTTTGAAGAAAGGGAAGACAGTATTCATTATCATTTTGGCTTTCAAAATAGCACAGGGTTTATAGCATGAAGGAAGAATTCAACTCTGCGGACCTCCCTGTTTTCCTTTAGCTTAGAGCTGTCCTTTTATTTGTGTCACCTATGGAGCAGTTTGAGCCAGAACCCATGAGTGACAGCAGGGCTCCCCTCTATGGCCTCTTCAGAGCATTTCTTCTGCAGCTTGATTTTAATTACTAAACTACTGTCATAGCTGACGCTGGCATAGCTGCTGCCTTCTCCATGCCCTCAGGAACACACAGAATTTGTAATTCCAAAATTTCCCAAATGAAATCTTGAGATTTGAGTTGTGCCTAAACAATAATTTTAATAGTTCCACTTCTAGGTGTAGGATGCTAATTGAGTGTTATTGATACTGTACTAACTGAACATGCATCATTGAAGTCTATTGTTGCATTGCTTTGTTTAAATATGTAGTACATTGCCAACAGCAGCATGCTGACGGAAAACTGTCACAACAGCAATCACTACAATCTGGGAGTTAAGTTTGACTGAAACATATGTCTTCAATTTTAATAGCTCAGCTTCCCAGATGCCCTAGAGGAGAATATTGCCTGAGAAGGAGCTTTTCATGTAAGAATAATTTGTGTTAAGTAGCTCAGTGATCTGTTTGTTAGGTTAGAGCTGACAGTTTGTTTATATTTCTAAAGGGGTATGATGAATGGGGGAGAAGTTGATGCTAATTAGCCTAAATTGTTCCTAAGAATGCAGAGCACTTTGCTAGTTTCATTGTTTCTGTTTCTTTGCACATTTTCAATAATTGAATGGAGCTCAGACCATTCATCATAATTTTAGGTAAGATGGAAATAAATGAATACAGCACAGGCCAACCTGTGCGATGGAGGATGTCACTTGACAGACCAATTAGGTAAGACATCAAAATAAGACTAATGTAGCATTTTCTAATCCAATCCTATAAATATAGAAAATGTGAGGGTTTTCATCTAAGAAATTAATTCTCTCTGTCATGATACCAGTATTAAGTATTATTTCTTGCAGTTGCTTTGTCCTACTAGCATAATGTTTTTATCTTATACCTCAACTGTTACCTCAAGGTATGGACCCCTGACACTCCATATGACAAAATGTGCTACTTTTGTATCCGATATACAGCATACTGAATAAATGTAAAATGTCAGCTCTTGGGAGAACAACATTGGTCAGGTGTGATATGCAGAAGGTGCTAGCAAAAGGGGCTGAAATGGATCAAGAGGTATGGCAAATGTAATAGTAGAGAAGATTTTAATGTTGTTCATTTGACTTTGGCAAGTTGTACTACCCTTTGTCTTTGGGGACCATAACTCTTCTGAAATTCAAAATATCCTATTAATGCACAAAACGATAACTTTATAAGAATGTAAATTTTATATTGAAGATTTTCCTTAATAAATTAAACTTAGATTTGAGGGGTGGGGACTTGGAATGTTCCATTTTCAGTCCTTATACAAGACCATTCTTTTTTAATTTATGCACATATAATACCACAGGAAGAGATGGTATAAATTTGTGGACTGTGGAGAATGAGTGAACATTTTTGAATCAGGATCTTTAAAAGGGGTGAAATTTGAGTATGATTAAGTTAGGAAAAAGGCTCGCTTACGGCGGAAGTCAGAGACTCTGTATACATTATAGGCATGTCATGGCTTTTAAAAAGTTATGTTAGACTTCTATACAAATTGTGAAGGAATTTGTATTACCCCAAACAAAATTCTGTGTGGCTCTGAGCTCTTGCAAAAGTGCAAGATAAAATAAAATAAAAAGGAGTGAAATAATAATAGTAGTTAGTATTCCGGTCAGGAGTGAATGTTGCTGTAGGGCAGGCTGGTAGTTTACACTGCATGAGTGTTTTGTTGGTCACTAATTTTCTTGGAAGGAAATGATCCCATGGCTTATGCTATCCGCGCTTGTGCATATTTGCCCTATAATTGGCATTTATTAAGGGGACTTTTGGTTTGATGGATGACTGTCAGGGTATTGCCTGCTAGCTTTGATGCGGGTTGCTTTTGCATGAGGTTTTTTTACATTAACTCATTAGAAACTCTGCTCTGCTTCAACATGGTCTTTATTTACCTTCTGAGAATGTGAGACTTCAGCCCAAGTTTAAAGGGACTTAGTGTGTTTTTATTTGTGTACCAGTGTTTTAATTTGGGTAGATGAAAAAGCTGCAAAGCAGAAAAATGCTGAACTTTCAACCTGTGAATGTTAAAACTTTTAAGAGGTTCATCTAATCAGCTTAATCAGTTTTGAAATGTTAAGCTACTGGTGAAGTATCTTTAGTTTATAGCACTAAATTCTGTGTTCCTAAATTTTTTTAAGAAAAAGAAAAGGGAAGCAAAATCAAGTCCCATAAAAGCAGCAGGTATTGTAATATTTTCACAGCAGGTCGATATTCAATGAACATTCAACAAATCCAGGACTGGTGTCTGAGACATATTAGTGGTTTGTTCAAGGCTGGATTGATTTGGTTGTTTCCTGTAATGTATCTGGGACATAGGACTGTTAATTAGATTAATTAGCTATAACGTGATTTATAAGGCAGTTATAATAAAACTATGGTTACCAGTGTATTGCCGTGTTTTGATTTGGCATTTAGAAAAGCATACAAAAGGAATAGAAGTTGTGTGTGCTGACACTGCCACTTTGAATGTTCTTTTATTAAAACATTTTCTCTACAAATAGCTTTGCAAAGGAGAACTATAGTTTGCTGCACTGAGCAAAGCTTCTCTTAGCACGAAGAAATAATTGGAAGGTTAAACTCTTCCTCTGAGTTCATATTGCAAGAAGAAAATTTGATAGAGAGCTTCCTACTTTTTTAGATTTCCATTGTTTACTGCCTTGATATTTTAATAAGGTCCTGCCTATCTTGTGCTTGCCACCCTTAAAACAAAAGACAAACTACAGAAAAGCCAAACATATTTTTGTGAACTCCCAAATTGTTTTTGTGTTTTTAGTTGATGCATGGACACACTGTGTAACGTAAGTGTAGAATAAAAATATAATTGAACCTTGTAATTCAATGTTGCTTGGGTCTGATGATGACAGAGTAACGTGACATGGGCACATACTTTCTGCAAGGCAAGTTATTTGGGTTGATCTCAAAATTAAATGATTTATTTGTTCCCAGTCCTGTGAATTATTTGTGCACGCTCTTAGGTTGTTTGAAAGGATTCGCTGGACCAACTGACATGCTGGAGTCTAGTCATTTGTTCAAGGGTTTGCAAGCCCGCAGCTTTCTTGTTTGTACGTTCTAGTTGCCGCAATTAGCTGTTGCTGTCTGAAGTCTGTTTGAATGTGACTTTTCTGTTAATTACAACTAATTTTGACTCTTTCTGTCATGAGGAACTAATTTCTATTTCTAGTAGTAAGACTTCAACAAGTATCTAAAGAGCATATGAATAAAATATAATCCTGTTCTTATGAATTTGTAAATTAAAGGGCTTATTAACCTCACTGAACTAGAAAAAAAAATTCACTGGCAGTGTTTGAAATGTTCAGCTCCCTTTTATTTATTTTTCATGGCTTGATATAGGACCCATAAGATACCAGTGCCAGAAGAAACTGAAGATAAGTTACCAAATGTATTGTTTGTTTAATTTTACAATTAAACTCTGTATTTTACCCTTGCCTGGGGTGGTAGAGAGTGGGGAGTAACAGATTTGGAGGAACAATGTTTACCCGTGATTTATGCTTTTGAGTTCCATCTTGAGAGAGGCTCTGAATACAAACTTGAGTTTGAATTAGTAATGTTGCTGTGCTTGTGATGCTAGTATAAAAGAAGCAAAATTTATAGAGTGATCAAACTCAAGCACAGAAAACAAATTGTCCGTTGCTTATTCCATACTTGTTTTGAGTAAAAATTAGAGATTTGATTTTTGCCAAAAAGTAAGGCTAGTAACATAAAATTAAAAGTTCTTGCTATCAAGGAAGTTTTATTTTCCCCACAAGGACTATCAAGTGGTTCATTATTGAACTTGACCAGCCACAAGCAGTTCATGACAGTAGTGGTTAGGCATGCCCTTCCTTACACATAATGAACAGAGAAATGAAGGGGACACAGTTTGTTAACATTCATTTACATGGCTTATTTGACTAAGGAGGTTTGTCTAATAATAAATGCAAGTTGGACTTTCTGTTTTTCCTTGCTAGTTCAGCTGCTGTTGTGCTCTGTTGCTGCTTTAGCATCTGTACAGCCAGTCAGAAAGAGACATTAGATACACTTGGGAGAAAATGGAAGTTTTAGGAGTGACATACAGTTTGAACCTCGAAGTATTTCTACCCTTAAGCTTTTCTCAAGGTCTGTCACAAAGATAGCGGGGCTTTTAAAAGGTGTGTCCCACATGTTGTCTGGTACAGGTTTTTTTAATGGTTGATCATTCCATCCTTTAATGAACTAACCATTTTTCAAAGTTGAGAAAAACTGCACTCTACATCTTACTCTATACCTACAATCCCTTACCTTCTAATAATGTCTACACGTGTTCTGCTTGATGCTAGATTTTTTCAGCTCCCTCCTTTCTCACCATTTCTTCTCTTCTCTGCATGGACCAATGTAAAGAGCAATTCATATGGGCAGGTAAAGGAAAATGGAGCTGGACTTCTTGCAATGGTCTGCTGAGATAGGGGTCTAGGACTCTTTAGTGGCAGCTACAGGTATCGTGCTCCACAGCAAAGCATGGCATTAGCAGTTTTGAGCTGTCCCCGTCAGCGTTGCTGAAGCTCAGAACCTGGTAATTTATGTTCTGGAAATCTCAAGTTCTCTCCATTCTTTCAGCATTTTGTGTTATTCCTGCCTGCATTATGTCCACACCTGTTAACTTATTTGAGGAACAAGAAGACTGATTAATAATATCACAGAAGGGTGAGTTTTTAAAGATCACTACAGTCCTGGGTAATTAGTATGCCACGTGTTGAGTCAGAGCTAAAACGGGAGAATCTGGGCTGGTTTTGTGACATAGACAGGGAAGATGCTTGAAGTGCACATTTCAGTTAATGAGATGTTTTCTCTGTTTAAGAAATTTCCCCTGAGTCTTTTGACACCCTGCAAAAGCTATCACAGGACATGGTTTTACTTACATGAGGACAATAAGTCCCCTCTGGCACCACAGGGGCTGAACTGAATTGGGGTCTGGAAGTACAGCCTGGAATACACTGAGATAGTGAGAGGAGAACTTCTGTCACGTTTCCTTGTGAGGAGAGATACTGACAAGCTTACCAAGACTGTGACTGCGTACTCAAGGTATCTTGTGCTTTGCTGTTCCCAGTAGCTTGAACTGGCATCCTAGGCATAGCTGAAGTCAAGCGGTTGATTCCACAGCTAGTTTTGTTCAAATACCTGACACTAATTATTTGCCCTGTAACTGACTGACAAATACAGGCCCATATCTACAAAGTAGGTCAATGCTATGCTCTGAGAACAGAATCCACGTCTTTGAAGTAGGTACTTTCATTCCCAACAAACAGAACAGGGGACCCGTCTAAGTGATGATGCAGAGAATGAGCTGTCTTGCTCCTGCTGAGGTACTAGGAACTTCTGGCAACTTGAAACAGCTGGACGTTGGTCAAAGAGGATGAATACAGAGAAGTATGGCTGTTTAACCTCATAACTGAGGCACACTGATATGCTGTCAAGAGTCATGAATTTCCATTTCTGTTTCAATGAGAATTTGTGTTACAACAGGTGTTTAAAGAAAAAAAAAGCTGAAACTACTGGATCTAGAAATTAATAAATTAATTCCACATCTCCTTGCTTTTGGAGAAGTGCCTCAAGGATTAAGATTAGTCTTGAGTATCCACTCTTTCTTTGCTCTAATAGTCTTTGCCTAAAAAGATTTTAAGCTGGTAAATTGTGGATGAAGGACTGAAGTCCGTGGATATGTGGGCAACAGGGTACCTTAGAGCATCATGTGTAGAGGGTGCCGCAGAGAAACACACTTTATCTGCCTATGTAGTTGGTAACATCATAAAATGTAGATCCTAGTGTGTGTTGTCGTACTTCTTGGGCAAAAAGTATGCAGCATTTCTTGGAGAATCTAAATTTTGAATTTGTTTGCCCCCATCTTCCTAAACGGGGCCCAAGGCTCCATTGATAGTCACTGAAGTAAAAAGTATTTGAGTACCTGAAAAGGAGCAGCACTCTAAAATGCTTCTTGGGGATTTGAGTGTAAATTCCTGTGTGGGTCTAGTGATCTTATGTCAGGGATTTTCCCTTTGAAATTTTTGGTGTTCAGGTAACTTGCTACCATGATGGTAGCAAGTAAACCACGCACCAAAAATATTAAACCTACCCATCGGTACATATATGCTTGAGAATTCTTAGAACTTTGCGCAGATGTTACTAAATCTACTACTGCATGGCAGTAGTTTAGAAAAGACTTCTAAAAGAAAACTTTTGAACAATTTTTGCCAGAAGTGGCTTTAAAAACAGTCCAGATGAATCCAGTGTACGAGTCAAGCTTTGAAAACAGGTTGAAAAGGAGAATTTGGGGTGAAGATTTGAATTTGATACAAAATCACCCGGTATACATGAATTCAGCCTGAGATGGCCTGATCTAGAAGGATGGTTCCACCTCCCCCCCCCATGGCAAAGAAATACACTACAAAGTCTACATCTCTGCATGTACCACGCTGCCAATGGCAAATACCAGGTTTCACTGGCTATTCCTGACATAGATTTGAAAAATAGTGGCTTTAACAGGAAAGTTACAATTAGAACTAGGCATTTATTGTTATGGAATTAGAAAGATAAAAAGGAGCATCACTGCTATGCAGCTGTTTACAGCACAGCAGCAAACATGTTTTTGTTTTTTCAAAGACTATGCAGGAAATTTTTCTGTCCACTGCTTTTGCTGATCAGGCACACCAGCTATATTTAAGCTAGGAGATCTGTAAGCACTTCTAGCTTCTGGGGTCTACGCATGTCTGACTGACTTCATCTCAAGTTGCAGCAAAACTCAAGCACAAACTAAGTCCTTTGCCTCATCCTGTAGCCAAGTATCCCAACAGTAGTCTGAGAGCCAGCTTTCTACAGTTCTTTTCGTCTTCCTGCTGTCCCCCCAGGTGCTGTTGATTGATGGGAGGGAAACCTGAGTATGAGGCCAGATGGGAGCCAGACTATGGAATAGCTGATCAGCCTGATCTGTGTGATCAGGAGACCAAGCTACACAGTAACATAAAATGTTCTGCAACTGGCATCCAGGTTATTGGCCTAGGCACAGACAGACATAACCCTTGAGCAGGAGTAGCTTGTCTACCTCTAATCTAAACAGGCAGTGGAAGTTACTTATGATGTTACTTGGTATTTATCAAGTAGTAAGTGGTCAGGTACTTGAAGGCTTTAGATATGACTTCTCACTAAATCACCAACAGCTTTAATTTTACATAGCGGAGGGGAATCGATAAAGCTATATATAATAGCGCATCTTCAAACAGTTCATAATAAGCTGTTAGAAGTGATACAGATACCTTTGTTACATCTTAATGTCTAGGTTTACAGGTCGAATTCTTTCTTATAGATGGAAAAAATGTTAAAGGAGGAACCCTTTGGTTGCAGAGAGTTGTAGTCACTTCCACAAACCAAGCCAGTGAAAAGAACCGCATTTGTTGAAAACAATGTTTTCTGCAGATAATACCTGACTAGGAGACAGTAGAATGAATAAATAGCATGATATCTGGTCAGAAAGATTTAGTTACATATGTGCGTTGGGGAAATAATAAAGATGTAGGAATTTTAGTCTTCTGAGGAGGAGTAATTTCTTGCAGGTTTCTAATGTTCGTATTTGAAATGTAAAGTATGCTAACTAGTATTTACCAGTGTTAGAAGGCTGCAAAGATTTTCATATGGCTGTATTCATAAGTGAAAAATGGAAAATTGTGAGGGGTAAAGAAATGTGAACACTTTCAAATTTAGGACCAGACAAAAGAAAAAAAGTTACCCATTTGAAATCTGGAGAACTTTACAATGCTGCAAGTAAGTAAAAGCAGATGTTGTGAAGTTTAGAAAACCAAGACATTATTTTGCTGTTTCCAGTGAATATTTCTAAACACATTATAAATAAGCTTTGAAGTAGTACAAAATACTGTGTTTGTTTTGCTGATAGCATCTTTTTTTATAAAAAAACTTTATCAATGTTTGTTTAAATTATAAATTAAATGATATCTGTGTGGTTAAACAACTGGCTGTACGTCTTGCAAATACAATGCTCCACTACTTACAGTGTCTGAGTCCTTCAAAAGCCTATCTGATTGATCTTCTGAGTTTAATTTTAAACAGATTAAATATTGTCTGTTTACAGAATGTAAAAATTAAGCTAATCTTTTGCAAATTCCACTGAAGAATATGCTTTTCTTTTACTGTAAGAAGTAGCTTTAAATCAATAAATTGTTCTAAAACACTTATCTAAAGGAGTAAAACAGTAATTTTGGGATGTCTGGCTCGTTGTTTCTTGGGATATATTTTTCTTTCAATAAATGTTCAGAGGCTTCAATAAACAAATCAATCTTGATCTATATGTGTGAATCTAAATGCACCTATTGAAGATCACATGCACTAAATCTTAGGTAGTTCTATTAAAAATTGACCACTGAACACTAGACTTGCTGAATTGCAACTATCTGTGTGATGAAGCAGTGTTTCCAAGTAGCAGTCTTATATTTGGAGGTATGCATATCAAAGCAACATGGGGATTAAAGGGAGACTGAGATTGCAAGTTAGTTGAATTATATCCAGTTAGCAGACAGGTTTAGTTTGAACAACAGTCCTAAATGACAATATTGTCATTCCTCAGTTAGTGAGTCTTGAGGACACTGACTGTTGAGAATAACAAAGGAGTTGAGCAATCTTGGTATTTGTCACACTATATTACTATTCATCACACTATATTGATATTCCTTCACATTCTCTGAATTCTCCTTTTATAGCACTAATATCCTAGACATGACAGCGGAAGAGAAGGAAATGTTTTCTCATTATGCTATTTCCACTGGAAGTTTCCTGGTGAGGAGACAGCTACGCAAAATGGAGCAAGCACTGGTTTTGAGTGGCTGATCATGTCAAAAATACATTGACTTCACCTTCTTTACCTAGACTACAGTGTCAGAAATTGTAATCTTCCTCTCTTACAGGATTTTTAGATCTGAGATTTGAGTATACTGATTGAAATGAAAGAGTTTTGATTGGCCTCTGCAAAATTTAATGCATGTATGTTCATTTGCATTTCTGAATGACAGAGGACCAAGCATCCATGGTCACTGGAGGTGTATTCCAAGATTTTTTTTTTTAGATGGCTATATCTGTGTTAGTCATTCTGCTCTCTCGCTATAGCCCTTAGGAGTCCTTAGGTAGAAGTCAGTGTCTAGGATACTTGTCATCTGACCTGTATTAGCAGTCAAACCACGCAAAACAATGCTTGTTTCTCTGACAGTGAGTCTGATCAATTAGCTCACACATAGACATCTGTGTTGGTTCAGAGGACCATCCTTACATGAACATGCATTTTGAGTAACTACTTTCCTCTGCTTATTGCCCACTTTTCTGAAGTCCTCTAGATTTAAGTAGGGCAATACTATGTTTTTTGAATTTAATGTGTCTGTGACTTGCTTGAACATGAATTGTCATAGTAGATGTTTCCAGTGTGGTAGCACATGCAGATTTGTGATATTAGGCTCAGGATTTGAGACAGTTCACTTCCTAGGAAAAAAAATACAACTATGTGAACCCTTTTTTGCTGCCAGAATCTAATCAGCTCTTGATTAACTAGTGTAACTTGGGATAGGGAAGAGCAAGGATTGGAATAGCCCCAGAGAGCAAAGGCACAGGGAAGAGGGAAATAAAGCCATAAGATTGTACACTGAGGAATTAATGGAGTAATGAAAGAAAATTTTGGTGACTGTGACAGTGGACGTAAAGGCCCTTGGCCTAAACGAGAGAGGTCTGCAGTGCGACAGCTCTTCTGGATTAAGGCTCTATCTGGACTCAGACTGCCTAAGGCCTAAATTAGTTTAGAATCTGTGCAGCCTTCATTCTGTTAAACAGCTCACAGATGCCTGGCTGTTGCCTGTTAGTGAATGAAGCAATACTGATAGCAATGCTGTGTATATTGCACCAGTGAGAATACAGTGCATGGAACATCAGAAAAAGGGAAAAATGTATTTTATTTTCTTTCCATTCATGTCTTTATGCCATCGATACTTTTATAACTCATAGTATATCTGAAATCTGCATCTTGGGTCAAATGTGATGTTTGCAGACTGCATTTTACTTCCTTTAATTTTTGTTAATTCAGTTACTTTTCTGAAGCCTGATATTTGTCAGCCTGCAAGCAACAGGTCCTTTCAATCAAAACATCACTTGTGTTCCATTGCTGGCCTAGTCATATTTCCATAGTTTCTATTTATGTTCACTCCTTCACCTCTATGATAAGAGAGCCTTTACTGACATTCCAGTAAAGTCAAACCATGGCAAGCAGCTTTAACTTACTAGAACTGTAAGCTCCTTTGGTCCCTCTTTCCCTTATATCTGTAGACTATTTAGTTAGGAGCCCTGAGTTTGGGTTTTTTACTGTAGTCTGTAGATGATGAAAATTGCACGAATACTGAAGCTGACTGATGTCAGCTTGTAGTGCATATGCCAAATTTCATCCATCAAAAGGTAATTTAATTTGTCTTTCTGAGAAAATAGATTTTGAATTTAGAGTCGTAACAATTAAAAAGGTTGGAAGTAAAAAAGTGTTCAAAATATTTATGAAAACCACCTACTACGAGGAAAATCTCCATCACTATTTAAAATTAGCTTTTGAAATTGGAAAAGTTGTATAAGCAATTTTGTAGTAATTTTTAATGAATAAATTCTATTAGCATTCTTTGTCTCTTCTTGCATGAATTAATTCATTGCATGATTTACACTTGTTTTCAGAAAAGAAGCTCAGAATACATTTAAGTGAGAAAAATATGTAATCCACATGTATTAATAGGCTTTTTCTCACCTTTAATCTTCACAAAGAAGTGTCCACAGTCATCAGTAGCTTTACAGGATGCTTCAGATATAGATATATAGTTATTGTACAATAGTTTATTTTAATAGTATACCTAAAATATTTTGGAGTTAAGAGCATTGTTGCTACATTCAGGAGATAGGCTTATTAAATTGCAGTGGTAACAGTAATCAGATTGAGTGCTGTAATCTGTGCTGTTGCAGAAGTAGAGTCCAATAGATGATTTTCCTTTTTCTAGTATGTTACAGTAGACATCCTCAGCTCCATGTATCACATACATTAACGTTTACATAGGAACTGAAATAAGCAAAGATATCACAGCATTTCATACTTTTCTATGGAAGTACGGAATTTCTTTTTGGCACAGCATATGTTACTTCACACTGTGCCACGTCCTTCAGTGTGCCACAGTATAAAACAATGCAATGCATTACCTTTTTCTGCAACAAGGCATGTTTCTCATGACTTGCCCTGAAAGCATTTGGCTGTTGATCTGGACTGTTCTGGCACTAGCTCTACGTTTATCATTCATCTTACTTTCAACTCTTGCCTTGAAGGACTTCTATGAAAAGCTTCTCATATAGAAGACACTGCTGTGACTTCTGAAATGCAAAGGACTCTCCACAAGAAGTATAAACTGTGTCTAGACACTGTAATGTGTTTTCCATTACCAAAAATCTGGTCCTCACTAAATGATAGGTTAAATTCATTAGGAATATATAGTAACTATCCCTGCTCTTGTTCTTTGTCTGTTAACAGTGAAAAGATAGATTACTGCTCCTACCGTAGAACATGACTGCTTAATACTTTACAGTATATATTTTTTCATACAATGTTTTCCTTACTTACTCAGGATGTATTTTTTTGGTTTTCACATCTGAATATTATACCAATGGTAAGGACCCATAAGTTTACAAGCTAATTTTTTGGTGCCATAGACAAGGTTTTTGTTTGTTGTAATGACAGTGTGCTGTTCTTGTGCACACTGTTACAGCTGCTAGAAGAGAGTTATTATACAAACACGGGAAGTGGAACATTTTAAGGCATACAAGTTTTAACAGACAACAGGACAAGCAGAGATGAATGTGTGAGGAGGAAGATGTGTCAGAAATAAAAGTGAGATAATTTGTTTTGAAGCCTGGAGGTTACTTTTTTTCTCAAAAGGGCAAAGGTAAGTAAATTTGGGTATATCCCACTGATCAATGAAGGATGAGATGGACATAATTCAGAGTTGGACTGGGTTTTGGGTTTTTTTGTTTGTTTATTTATTGAAGAGGACTGTGAAGGCATCTGCAATTGCTAGACAGGAATATGTGGAAACAAATCAAGGCAATACCACTTTGTAATTTATTTTCCATTTTGTAAGTGGTACAAACTGAGACATCATCTAATGTCTTTTGTGTGTTTTAAGAGGAAGATTCAGCTCTGAAATCCTGTTTAGAGCACTATAAGAATAGATTACTGAGCAAGCATGCAGTATGAACATGGCTACTGCTTTACTTCATTGAGCTATGCTTATTTGTATGTTCCTGTTTCAAATCTTAAGTAGTCCCATCTGAAAAAAAAACAGTTATAAAAAACCTTAACTTGTATCTCATTACCATATAATAGTGGTATTTTCACACTCATTTTTTTCCTAGAGGAAGAACAACATAATGTAACATTCATATAAATGTGAATGTGTTTATTTCTAGCTTGTCATGTGTGAGAATTCTCTTATAAATTATAAAGTAACTTCATAATCTTAAGCCGTGAATGAAAAATCATGGAGAACCCAAGAGTGCACACTAACTTCTGGGCAGATCTTTTGAACAAAAAAAAAACCCAAACCAACCCACAATAGGAAGGGTCCCTAATATAGGATGTTGTTGGATACAGTAACAGTTCCAGCACTTCCAAGTATATATGCGTCTTGTTTTCCTTCTACATCTTGGTAGTTTTTAGTACTCACGTACGCACTTTATTTTTCTCACAGTAGTTAAATCTATCACCATTCTTGAAATTAGGTTTTCCAAAATGATATATGTACAGCTGCATCCTAAAATTGAGCCAGAAACACCAGTGTTCCTGTCAATGATGGTATCTACCTTCGATCTGGGCCCTGGTGATAGCTGCTACCACTACTGCTGGTGGGGTGAAAAAACTCTAGTATTTTTCTGCACTTATTTTATCTGCTTGTTAATTAAACCTATTGGACAATGTATGCAGTCTAGCAAAACTATTACGAATACACTGCATTCAACATAATCAGTTTGTAGTGCTATGGAAGAAAATCTGTTTCTACTAAGGTAGAAAACTTTAAATTCTAGGTTTCCTCCCTTGAAATTCAAAGTGGCAAAAAAATAGCCTCTACAAGCAGACAAAGTGAGTCATCAAATTTATGCAACTTCAGAGAACTGGGGGTGACTGATTCCAAACCCAAGGAACTCTTTTTTCAAAACACTTTACTCTTAATTCCCAGCTGTTTGTATAAGATATACTTCTACTGAATTTGGCTTGAGGGGGAGGGAGTTTCTTCCAGCCCACCAATTCACCGGTGCAGACAGTCTCTTCATGCATAGAAGGGAAACTTCCAGTCCTAACTACATTAGCATATTGATGCTATAGCATTTTGTCACATCTTAAAAGAGCATCATATGTTATTGGTATGGGTAAAATGGTTTTAGGGCTATATCATTTAATTAGACTAATTAGGCTCTTTTTTAGGAAGAGGCAGACTTCATTATTTCTTAGACAGCTCTGCCTAATTTATTCACTTCCATGATAGACAGTGGTTTATAAGGAGGTCCATATTTCTGTCCGTCATTTGTTTGGGGGAACTGATAGGGTAATCTTTATATATATATCCTTTTTTATAATATATATGTGAATTCTTCATATGTTTTGTTAAGTATTTATGATACAGAAAAGAAGATCAAAGCACTACACCTGCCATATCGCATGGTAGGTCATATCGCATGTCATATACGTTCCACTGCATTTTGTTTCACATTTTGTTCCTGCAGGGAAAGTGACATTGATGCACAAATGAACCCAGTGTTCTCAGGTAACTGAAGAATAAGCATCCAGTCCCCTGATTTTATTCAACTTCTCAACTTTCTGTCTGGAAACATTTAGTATGTTGAAGTGTCTTCCATTGAAGTTGTCCTGGTAGTCTGTGAAGCCTTTTTTTAGCCAGCAGAGAGCACACTGCTAAATTCCTGATTGGTTGTTTGCTAAGAAGAAGTACAATATTTTATACTAAAGAGATGAGCCGTGGCTTTCTGCATGGATACACTGCTTTGCTGTAGTATTGGTGATGACAAGAATATAACTGAGCTAATAATAAGTCATCCAGCAGAGTATGATGTTTTTTTCAATCAGAAGTAGTAGAAAGCTCACCCTAAAGATACTGTAATGTGAGAATTGCGGACCTGGGAGAAGTCTAGGAACATATCTCGCCTATTTGACTTGACAAAACTGGTCACATTATGACTCATGCTTAATCTGAGTGCAGTTGTTTGCTACCTTGGTTTGCTAGTTATGGTAGAACATTTTTTTGGAGGAGAGGGGAATATATGTGGTTTGATTTTGGAGCTTGCTTGTGGTTTGGGTTCTTTTGGTAGAAGCCCTGCCTCTATCCTTTCTTAGTGCAGGGATTCACTAAGAAAGATCTTTGGTAGATCTTTGTTAAACTAAGGAGCAATTTTTTTAGGATTTTACTTGATTCCTTTACTGGTAGCACATCTATGGGTTGCTATACAGTTCCTCTCCAACTACACTGGCTAGAGAAATGATCATTCTCAGTTGCCAAAGCTTTATATATGCCACATGTGCAATGGCAATACCAATGGGACAAATTGCAGAGTCATCTGATAAATTGTATTTACATCCACCTTTGACCACCTCACCTGCTTTCTGCCACTAATCGATCTCCACTGGGATGCATTCAACATTCCAAACCTCAGAGCAGCTTCAAACATCTGCTAATTTAAAAAAAAAAATAAAATCAACCTGCCAAAGAAAAATTTCCTGCCTTCTTCCTAGCTAATGAAGTACTCTCTGCCTTCAAAAGATACACTCGCCTATATAAAAAAATGGACAATAATCAGCTGTACAACCAGGCAAAGTTTAGCACTTTACAAACCTTCGTATTTTGTACGTATTTGGCTTTAGCATGATATATACTATCTGGAGCTGTCCTGAGATACTCAACTTTAAACTGGGATTTTTTAATTTATAAAATTCTATTGGAAGGCAGTTGATTTCAGGTCACATGTGCAAAGATAGCCTCTGTGCCCAATGATGTTGGTAGGAACAGTGTTGGGCTGCTGAGAACTTGGAAAAAAGTCTTCAGTTGTGGTGCAGATACCTTTGCTGGAAGCTCTTTGTGTTGAAATTGTATTGGTGTCCATTATTAATATTGCCTAAATGCTTTATGACTGGAAGACTAATTCTAGTAAGACACTGTATTGACAATGTTTGTATTAAAGCTCTGATAACTCCATGTACTTAATCATAGACTTATATTTAAACTTGACATTAGGCATTTGCTTCAAAAGTACCCTCTGAAACAAGATGTTAGTTGGCTTTTGAACAACTTTCTCAACCCACGTCACAGGCCATTTAGTCTCTGTTAATGGCAGATGTCTGATATTAAGGGGATCGTTAAACAAGTGGCTTCACAAAGCAGTTAGGTATTTGCAACTGCATTTAAAAACAGACTTTATGAACTGCTTGGTTAATGCTATTGAGCAGAATGGCTAAGTACACGACTTCTAATATGAAAAAAAAGAGAGCACCAGTAAATATGTGGAATGGTTTGGGATAGCAGCCCAACATCTGTGGTATGAGGAGTTAGCCAGGAAATATGCTGCAACAGGCTGTGCTTTAGAGTCTGGAGTATTCTTGGTTCCAGTATCTAATTTAACAATAAAAATTAATGTGCAATATAACATCTGATGGTCACCATTATTGTGAAAATATGATCACATGTGGAAGTATTTCATAACCATTTGCAAACATATCTGCTTTTAAAAATGTGGTTATGCACCAGTTTAAAATGTTTCTTACTGTCTAATAGGGATTGTGCTTCTAAGTAATTCTTTTCTCAAAACTGTTCACCCCACCTCTTCAAACAAAAATACTTTGAAGAGATCACTGTTTTTGTGACTCACCCAAAATGTATGAAGTATCTTGTGATGTATTAGGCTTCTAAACAGGCCCTTTCCCAGCTGAATATGTTCTTATTGAAGTTGGAGGTGATACTGGGACATGGAGAAGTAAACTAAAATGAGCCACTTTCTAATCAATGGTAGAAATACTAAACACATATTTGCCAAATAGTCACTAGACGGAAAACGCATTTTTTTCCACAATAAAATGTAGTTATTGTGAAGAAAGCCAGACCAATAAAATTAGAAACTGATGTCTTCTAATTGATTTGTGAGAGTACAATGAGAAATTGTAGAAATTACTTGTTATTGCTGCTAAATACATCTAAAATTATAATGGAGACTACCAAAAAATACTAACAATGTTTTTGAAAGTGATATTTAAATTATGCTTTTACACTTAGTTTCCATGTATGAAAATATAAATACTGTTGTGGCAAATAAGATTTTTGTAAATCTGATATAAGTATCTACTTCTGATGAAATTCCTGTTTGATGTACTTGCACAAAGCTTTCTGTGTTGTTTGAAACTTAAGATGGATAACGTCTTGCACAGGTGAATGTGGAAAACAGATTAATCAGTCATGTCATTTCTTATGATTAAACAGTCATTTCAAGAAGGGGAGGAGAGTATGGAGGCAGGCAGTGGAGGAAAAGGAGAAGAAAATAATATGAACTAATATGTTGGTGACAAAATGCATATTTTTTTTCTTTCTCTTCAGTTGATAAAAGGTGCCCTGAGATTTAAGTATCTTCTAAATCTATTTTTATCAAGGATCTAATTTTCCTGATGATAACATGAGAGAGCAATTGGCATATATAAGGTATCATTTCTGTGAATATGAAAACATTTGTTTATCTTTTCAGGACTTGTCAGTGTGCTTTGTGTTTCTCTGCAACTCTTCTCTAATCCTTGCTCTGTTTCCTTTATTAAGTAAAAGAAAATCTGAAAATGCAGCAAGAAAAAGATATCCTGAATTATTTTAAAAAGCTAAGTATGGATGTTAGCATATATATAAAAATATATGTATGTGCATATGTGTACCTATACACATATATGCCCATATATTCTCACATCTCAAAGTTAAACATCATAAATATAGTGCCATACACTACGTAAAGATGCGGCTCTTTATAGCATTGCCAGAATTGAATTTTTAAGTATTTTGTTTCCTATTTAGCATATCTTCTGGAAACGGAACAGCAACTTTATAATGTCTAGAGATCAGCTGCTGCGATGTATTTTTTCTTTCAGGTTTAACATATTTCTGCTGTTCCTGGAAATCAGGGGAAACACTTGGCTGTTTACTTAATTGGGCTTTTAACCTGCCATGTGGCAACAGAAACAAGGCAACTACACATTCTGCACTCTGCTGTCAGCTTTAAAAACACATCAACAAGGACAGAGTATCAAATTCACATGTCTGTTTTTCCACAGCAAATAAGGGTTACCCATAGTGTAATATTAAAAGAAAAACAAAGTGATCAAAATTGTTTTGAAAGAAGCGTCTTCTAGTATTGACTTCTCTGCAAATAGCTTTCTTAATTGCTCCTTCCTTAGTCATTATGTGTTGAAGTAATTTCAATTATTTGATAGAAGAATACCTAAAATCTTCTGAGCTATTTCCCAGCTAATTTGATGGAAATAATTTGTTTGTTATTGACCAGTTCATCCATCTTGATTCACTATCATGTAGCTGAGAATGTTCTCAATGCATTATCATCATAAGCATTGCATGTCAGGAAGGTGCACGTTTGTAACAATGTATTTCTATTTTGGATGGTTTGTTTGTTGGCTGTCTTCCCAACTGAGTTTGCCCTTGACTTGCTTTGAATGGGTTGGCACAGTTGTAGTGTTACCTGTGTGATGAGTGTGTGCACACTCAGTAAACTTCCTAGGAAGCTAGACAGATTTAAAATACAACAGGTCTGTTCAGTTGCAGATTGATATTAAATGATTTCAGAAAACTCTGGATTCGATATTTGATTTAATTGTTACAAATTGATCCAGCCTCCATTAAAATTAATATAAGTCCATTAGAATTGCATTTGATGAAATTGAATTCATTTGTCACTTGCTAAATTGCACTTATTTTCCCATACCTTCAATGTCTTTTGGAATGCAAAGTTGTGAAATATTTAACTGATAAATGTTTATTTAAATTGTTGGGATACAGTCAATTTTAGAACAGCATTATCAACAAATGGTGAACCTTTTGTTTAAATTATTACGGTGTCTTTTAAAAATAATATACTTTTGGCCATTTGTTTACTGAATTGATATTTTTCTCCAGCAGGAAATGCTGAAGGTTCTAACTTGATTTTGTGTTTTGATCTCATTGTTTAAATGCTGTAGTATTCGGGTTAGAACTACTGTGCAAGACTCTACAAAAATTCCATGTTTCATTACATGGAAACACAACATTCTGATTGTAGATTTTGGAAAAGTTTGGCTTTGCCTGTTAAAATTCAGGGCCATAACTGCAGAGTCGTCCTTTATTAAGCCTGTTAATAAATATATATGTATTTTAATTTTGTTCCACATTATAATGATGACTTTGCCTTTAATTTCAACAGGCGTTCAGGTAAAAAAGCACCTCAAAATGATTTCTTTAACATAACATATTGCAGGTTTGGAAGAAGAGAATAGGAACGTTTTGACAATAAAATGTGTGGCATTTCCTGTTGGTTGAAATTTTGGGTTGCTTACTAAGTTAATATTTAATGTTATCATTGGCAAGGCAAACTTCTGTAGGAAAATATCAGTGTGAATTTTACTAGTGAGATGGGAGTACAGGCCATAAAAATTCTCAGTTTCCCTTTTAAAAACTTAATCCATTTGTTCAACAGAAATGAATACAGAAGGACTAGAGGTTTTGAACTTCCCTCACATCTGGATATAGCAGTGTATTTTGACTCCAAGCACAATAAAACAATCGTACTTGCTGGTGGTATATGACATAATGACCCAAATATGTTTTTAAAAAATCATTTATTGCTGTACATAAACAGCTAAGTTAGCACAAGGGATGATAAAATAACATTGGTAATTCTTCCTTTAGCTGGGAACCATTGGTGGCCCATTACGATTCCAGATGTAGCCATGTGTGCTTTTCCATTTGTTTTCTAATGTCTACTGCTTGGGCCCTTGGTACCTTGGCTGTGGTTGTGAAGCATGTTGGCTTTTCAGCTTGAGGTCTTCCTGGAGAAACACACCGGCCTAGCTAATAGCTATAAAGCAGCTTATTGTCTTGGGCCTAGTTTGTTGGGACAAGCCAGAGTGAGGGCAGCGTCCTGTCAAAGGTCAAACACCAGCTTGACCGAGTTTTCTATGGTAAACACTTGCAACTGGACCTCAAAATCTAGATGTTAAAATATAAAAACAAGGTGTTTTAAGACATTATTTAAAAGACAATAATGTGTCACAATTTCTATCTACTGAGAGTACATTGGATTACATTCAGGTATTCAAGTATTACGTAAAAAACATTCTAATTTCTTTTGCAGGCAATAACTTAAAGTATTACACTAAAATGGAATATTGAAAGAGGAAAAAAATCCAAGAGAAAGTAACAATGATGAGCTCTCTTTGCCTGAAAGCTAAAATAAAAACTTCACTTTATTTTGTATGAGTCACGATTCACATCTGTCTTTAGCTACTGATAGTCTTGTGATGTTGATTTAAGACAAAACACTTAACACATCGTGCTTACATTAATCAAGGGCACGGTAAGAACAGAGAATTAAGGTCAGTGTATTGGTACTTGTGTATATAGATGTAGACTGTCAAAAGTGTTGACTTGCTTAGTCCAGCTCAGTTTCCTGGGACTATTTATGCAAATAGCTCTCATTTAGAATTAGTTGTCATTCTGACCCTACCTGATTTCAGTGAGAATATTTGAATAAGCACTGTTCAATGTCATTATAGCCAACATTGCCTCTATTGAAATAGAAATTCAATGACCGTGGAAAAGGCATATAGTGAGAAATGGTGCGTTTGTTTGGGGGGTTTTCTTAATCCTGTATTATACGTGAATGTTTGAATAGAACTGAGCCCAAAACAAGGCAGTTGGGACATTCCTAAACTGTTCGTGAATATGTATGTGTGCAGAGCCTTGTTTTCATATTTGTATGTATTTTATATAATCACCTACCAATATAATACAAATTGATCTGAATTTACTCTTTTTTGAGGTCCAAGAACATAACAGAACTCTAAGGTACTTATATGATGATCTTCTATGCTTAGATGCAATGAAGAACATTTTGATTTTCTTAGCTTTAAATCCACAAGCATTAAATGCCCATGGGGGTATTTCTGAAATGTGAACAGTTTTAATATAAGCTACTCTTTAATCTTTCTATTGAGATTAAATTAAAAACCTAAATTCAATAATAACCGGTGTCTAGCCCCACCAGTGAATACAGAATGCAAAGCCAGAATTCATTATTCAAGATGCAAAGCACAAAGTCATTACCAGAGACCACCAGCTGTACCCATGCGTGTGAGGAAGTGCTGGTGGCAGCCTTTTAGGTGCTTCTTGTGAAGATCCAGCTTTGTGTTATTTTTAAAGCCAAACAGCAGAACATTTTTGTCTGCTGGTGTGAAGCTGGTGGGAGTAGTCCAGCTGAAGTCATAAGGACTAGTTGTGTGCCTGTTGTCTTCTGGAAGATCAATTTGAGTGGGTTCACACCCAAACGAACCACAGCCTATCCTCTAGCCATGAGGCTGTGGGCTAGACAGGACGAGAACCCTCCTGTCCCCAGATGAAGCTTCCTGTGCAGCAAAAACTGCAGATTTCCTGAGGTCACAGAAGGAATGTGGTTGCTAGGGAGTAGCTGGGACCATCATATGCAAAGGGAAACACAATTGTTTTTTTGCTGGGTTACTACCAAAGTGAATCTTGGAATAGAAAATAGTCTTGCTGTCTTTTACCAAAATACCTAAATGAGCACTTGGGAAAAAACTTGAAACCGAAAGTGGATGGTGGTAGGGGCATGAGTGAAGGAAAAAAGAGGATGTAGACAGAGGGCAGTGAAGTGTAAGGCCCAAGCGGATGAGACTAAATTCATGTTGTGACAGCCATATGAGTAATCAAGAGCAGTACCCAAGTGAGTTCTTTTGAGCAGAACTAGCTGGAGTTACTGCTTGTATACCTAAGCACTAGAGATTTTCGTTATGCATCAAGTTGTTTACTTCTGTACCTGTTTACCATGTTTATGTTCAAACACTGTATCAAAAAGGGGTTAGATTTCAAATGGCAAAACAATCAGAAGTTTATGAAGTCTCTTATGCTAGCAGAGAATCAAAACTAAGTATAATGAGAAGTATAACGCTTACCTTAACAGTCTCTTATAGTGGTAACAAGCTTTTTAGGCATGTCTAGCTCCATTTTTTGGTACTTAACTCTTCCTTGTCTGTACCATTACATTTCTGTAGTAAAGTATATAGTGTGCTTTTTGTGGAGAGTTATGTTTTTACTTTTCTCTGCTTGGAATATGCTAAGCATAAATTTGTAATCAATATAAATTTTTTCCTAAACAAATTCTTCAGTTTTGTGTAACACTATGAATTGTGATGCAGTCTAATCCACTTGACTAGCTTATTCCACAGCTGAGTCCATGGGATAATTCCTTTCTTTTGGTCATTTCTGCTCCAGCATTTTGTTGCTGTGCCACTTAAGAAGAGAACAATTCCTTTAGCATGTGAAAAGATTGTAAATTGGCTAAATGCTAGCCTTTTGGCTTTGCAAATTAGATGTTATGTACCTATCGGTACCATGTTATTTGAGAAACCATTGTCTCTGCTAGGTCAGCAACCATCTTCGTGGATAATTCCATGTCATTGTCAAAATAGGGTACTGAAATCTGCCTGGTGAATGGCTTCTCCTCTCAGTGGCATCCAGTGACCAGTCTGCAGATACAAGTGTTATGTTTTGAACTGCTTCTCATAGGAGACAAAGACATTAAATCATTTAAGAAATCCAAGGTGAAGGAAAGTATTTATTTTCTTTTTTCTGGCATTTGCACTCTTTAGCCATCAAAGATAAACACAACAAGCCAGCAATACTCTGAGGATTCAAATCACCCCTTGACCTTTCCTGGTCATCGTTGGAACCAGCTGCTGTACAGCTGGGCAGTGATTTGCAGTATGTGTAAGGACACTTGCATACTGTCATTGCTGATAGCCACGTACTGAGATACTGACAGCCAAGTAACATTTTTAGTAAATGTTTAACCCGATATTTATACTCCCTTTTCAATAGTCTTCAGTAGGTGTCAAAGAGAAATTCAGAATGGGCATCTCTAACCCTTGGCTGGTGAAGTGTTTTAAAGAATTCGCCTCTACTCTGGATCCTATTACAAAAGGGAGCTTTGGAAACACCAGTGCTGGACACTGTTCCAGATGTGTTATGAAAGGGGGAAACTCTGGGTTGTGGATGACCAAACGTCAGAGGAGTCAAATATTTTTTTCTTTTCAGTGTAATAGATGGTCCTCTGTTTATATGGTGGCTGTCTCTATTATAGGTACAAGAAAGAAGTTGGATTGCAGTGCAGACAAAATATTGACCAATAGAAGTCGTATATTACTGGATCTTGTAATCAGTATTTAAGAATTTGCCATTTGAAATTTCAAGGTAATTATTGTAAGACTAATTGCATTCTGACTGCAGGAGCATTTTGGTGGTGGATTAGCTAATCTTTAAATTTCTGTGTCAGTGAATGAAAGCATAATTTAAGAGGAAAACATCATCAATATTGAAATAAAAAACACAATGCAAACAGAACAACACAAAATGTCAACTGAATGTTGTCAGGGATTAAAATAACTGTTCCTGCACCTATGATTTATTTTCTCTATTCAGCATTTGAATATTCTGAAGACAGAAAAGACAGAAGCATCCACATGAAATAGGAAATAGTTTCCTTGAGGAAAAATATGTAATACGTGTTTAAAGAACTAAGTCTACTTTATTGCTATTAATATCAATAGAAGTTGAAACTTTTGTGTCAGATGTTTCTGAGGAGAAACAACGGGTATCCCAACCAAAGCTTGTTTGTGTTTTGGGGAGTTTTTTTGGTCAGGGTTTTTTGATAGATTTTTTTTTTACAAAATAGCATTGAGATACATACAATTGCAAAAAGGATGTTCTTGTTCCATACTCAATGTAAGCTGGAGTTAAAATGGGAAGGATCTAGCCGTTGTCTGTAAATGAACTGTCTGCGTTGGTCCTCTGCTGTATGATAGCCATTGCTGAGAAACAGTCATTTTTATCATGTTTCAGAAGAGATGGTTACTTCAATATTACAGCAGTCCTTATAATTGCCTTGTAGAACTACCTTAATGAATATTCAAGACTACTTATTCTTCTGCAAGATACAGAATTGCACAATGGAACTTTGTATTAAATAATGTAGAATGGTCATGCTAATGACCTGTTCTATCTTCCTGTGTGGAGACCAGATCTAAAGGTGGCTAGATCACTTCTTGGGAAGTGAAATGCCCTGGACTGATGTCCTCCATACAATAACATGGCACTCTGCACTTTTAGCTGAGTCTGGAATTTTAAGCAATAATTTATCTTTTATAGTCTATTTATGATGCTGTGCATTTTACTCTTTCTGCACAATGACTTTCTCCAGCACTACTGCTGAAGGGCAACCTCAAACTGAAGCTAGTCTGTACCTGCTTTGTCAGATAGAAGATGTTGAACCACTTCTGGGTTGCCTTAAGTACCAAACATCTTGAGATCAGGAGATAAATTGGAATTATGGTGCCCTTCTATTTCATTCTCTTTCAATTTAGCTGATTCTCTTATGGGGGCCTTCATTCAAAACAGTGAGGTTCACTTGCTTCCAGTTGGTTTCTTCTGCAAGGCTGCTGGCAAGTCTTTGGCTGGGTGTGCTTCTTGATGCTTTTCCTAACCAAACTGCCTTTACTGGCTTCCATTGTGTGAGTATTTAAACAATGCCAATGTGGAAGTTGCTCTTTGGCAAAGAATATGCAGGAAGGATTTCAAATTGATGTTTGTCTGTTTTGTGTTTCATATTCAGAAAAAGTTGTGTGGAGCCCACTCTCTCACTCTTAGAAAGTGTAAACAGTCAGTTTACTACTATTCCTGCTTTAGTCCAATCTTTGTTAGCAGTGTGTTACTTTCAAAATTCCACTTCTGTGACATAGACTCAGTAATTATCACATTTTAAGAATATATATAAACACATTCTGTTTTGGCAAAGGTTTAATTTGCATACATCTCAACTGAAAATATGGGAACCAAAAAAAGAGGATGATGTGCTGGGTGTAGTAAGGATACTCTTCAAATACCTGTTTGAAATGAACCTATGATAACTCACTCAGTAAAATTATTCCTTTAATGTACTGAGCTGAATTCAGTGTTTACTTGGAGCTAAACTGAAATCACCTGAAGCATTTGTTTTGAGACTTCCAGTTGATCTTGAAAGAAAGTTTCAGAAAGAATAAGTACTTTGATTTGTAATATATTACTAGGATTGCATAAATGTTTAATAAAATACTTTTGTGTTATACTTGTATTTTTAGTATTAAAGACTTATTATAGCAATGTAAGGTAATTGGTACTGACTCAAAAATCACAACTTGTGTGTGAGGAAGAGCCAAGTTTTTTGTTGAATTTCTAGCAGAACGCGCATAATGTTTCTTCAATTTTTTATGCATTAAAAATGATTCTCCGGCTATTTAAACACCTTCATTCCTCTGTATACTGCTTGTTTTCCAACAGGCAGACATATAACACCATTGTAATTACATGATAAACATAGATTATTAATTCTTGTTTCGTAAGCAATAAAAACATGTAACAACCTAAGTAAAAGCAACTAATAAAGCCACAATATATTTTGGAATTAATGGGAAATCAAGTATTAGTTGAATGACTTCAGTTTAAATTAAGGAAATGTCTGCTGTGTTTTCTATAAGAAGTTTTCAACTTTGAAAAATTAAATTTAGTAGCTTTGTATCTTGTACTGCTATTGGTATGAGAAGACCTTAAAAGAAGGGTTTTTTTTTTTATTGTAAGAATCTGAGCAATCGCATGCTATCATAGAGTGTAATAGTCCAGAAAGTGAGTTATTAAGCCAAAGTGCTGTATCACTGACTCTCAAGTTTCTAAAGATGTTTTTTAGTGTATTTATATGAAAACATAGTTGGACTAGAAGTGACATATCATTTGTTTGGCATTAGATATTCTAGTTTATTGTAATTTTGTGTAATTGTGTGTCAGACAAATAAATGGGTATCTAAAAGGTTTACAGGTAAGCTTTTAGAAGGTTACGTTTCCGCCTTATTTTTATACAGTGGAATTTTTGATGCTACACTAAATTAAGAAGTTGGATGACTTTCATATGATATCCTATTTCACTAATACAGAATAACCTTGAGCCACAGTAAGGCAATAATTACCAAACTTAAATCAGAGACAAACTCAGCCAAACAGCTGGTTTCATTTTGTTAGGAGATCCATTCAATTTACTCTAACTCAACTTTCATTACTTTATAAGACAAAATTTCAGTGGAGATTTTAACCCTGAATTCCCAGTGTTGTTTGTTGCCTGCTGTAAAATTGCGTGCTTGAACTGTCACAACTACTTAGCATGTAGGGGAGCTACTGTTGTGTTTTACATTGACCCAGTTTTCATGACAAGTGGTTTCAAATATTGAAAGGTGTAGGTAGAATTCAGCTCTAGATGTATTTCTAGATGACCTTCCTTCTCCTGTGGCAAAGGAGGGCAAAATGCCTTGTGTAAGGTCACTGTCTTGTGCTTTAGTGGTTTGCCAGCTAAAGTGGTGGATCACGTCATTGTGAATATTTGGCACTCAAACTGTTTGACACACAAATTGTCATTGTTTTTATTGTTGGCATTTTACAAGGTCAGCACATCTCTGCTATCTCACCCTGAATTTTCATGTACTTTCTAGGCTTGTTGCTGTAAAATTTGAAACTTAATGCTAGCCTCTATCTATCAGTTAACTCAATTGGACTTAACCATGTCTGTATCCAATCGCTGTCTTTGTTGTGTTTTACAGGACTACCATAACACCAATGTGATGCATTGATAGAATGGTGATTGTCAGAAACTGTCTTAATGACATTATATGTTACTGAAAGGGAATCCAGGCATAAAATTTGGGGTTTTTTTCCTGTTTTGCACGAGTTTTCTTATTTTTATTCTGATATTGCTGATTCTCTGGCTTTCCTGTCTGTTAAACTATTTGAACATCTTAGCAAATTTTGAAAAATGACTGAATTTGTCCTTGAAATAAAATATCTGGAAAAATCAAGAAGATTCTGATAAGCTTATTTACAGCATCAGTTCTGTCATTGCAGTTTGTTTTCTTTTGTTGTAGTCAAAAAGCAGGCATTGGAAAAGGAAACTGCTAAATGTATCTCACATCTTCAGACCTAGTTTAAAACTTGCTTTTGTACAAATTTGTTGCTATTTTTTTACAACTTCACTAATAGCATTTTCTGCCCTTCCTAATGATGTTTTTCTGTTTAAAAAAACGTAGTGCTATGCCTCATTACTCATGTTTCTCATTGAGCACACTCAGCGATTCTGTACTCTTCTCTCTTACTGTCCTGCTTTGGGAAGGTCAACACCTCTGAAAAATGGGGGCTACAAATGTCCTTTTTGTGGTGACTGCTTGTCTGCACAGCTGTGACACAGAAAAACAATACTATAGTATTTTGCAGGGCCTTTTTAGTCTTCAGAACACTTTGCAATAATTAATTAAATTATCCTGCTCTTAGAAAGTAGAGTTTTAGTTGCAGCTCATACACTTCACCTGCAAATATTAGTTTGGGAGCTCAGATTTATCAAGGTAGCTGCATCATAACTTTAATCAATGGAATTTGGTTGTATAGGAAATATGAGCGTGTTTTGATTGTACAACAGGACTATTAACCCCACCTCTAGTGGCACTAAGTGCAGCTGGTTTTTAACTCGATAGATGAAGCACCACTCTGTTTTCCCAACAAAAGGAGAAACCATTTGGAGCAAAACTAAAAAGTCCAGAATGGGGAAAAGCAGACAGGTAGCTCATCTCAGTGACAGTAGCTGTCTTTAGAGACAGAGTTTCACCAAGGAGTGTTCACTTCCATCACATGGTTTCCAGGCTCTGGGTGGTTCTATATTGTTTTCTCAGAGCTGTTAACGCTGTGCTATGCTTATCCTATGTAATTTTTGAAAGTCTGAACCAAAAGGCCTCATTGTTATGATAAAGCCATGTTTAATATCAAATGACAGAAACAACACCTATAGACTGAAGTTGTGCAACGTATTTATGAAAATCCTGATGATGACGCCCAAGACATTTTCCTGTTTGTTATGAAGACAAGTTCTTTCAAACATCACTTAAGCACATATTAGACATTGATGTTTAAGACAAACAGAAATAAAGATAAGCTACTGAAAATGGGTATCTATTATTTTTATTTGTGCATTTAACCTAGGTAAAATGACCTTTTAACTAGAGTCAAAGGAAATGGGCAATTGATCCTTCAGGTCTGGAAATCCATCATCCTTCCGACTGTAAAATAGCTTTCAATAGGAAAAGCCTTGAGCTGGTTACTGAAGAGAGCAGCTGTCCGTCTCTGTCTCTCTGCAACTTTTCTTGCATACATACAGACAGGATGATGGGATATAGAGGCTCCTACTTCTTTCTTCCTACTGCTTTTGTGCAATTATCCTATATCAGGCAAGATTGGAAAGGGTTTTTTGCATGCTTTTGTTTTTCCAGGTATATGATGAACTACTGAAAACAGCTGTGACTTTGATCCAAGCCCCTAACTCTAATTCCTTACCTCTTTTTAAGTACATTAGGTGGAAAGACTGTGAACTTCCCCTAGTGGTTATTCTTAGGGTCCCCTGAAGCTTATAGGTTCCTTATCCCCCAGCTAACTTCTGCATCTAAAAGGAAGCATAAACTTGTGGGTTTTTTCTTTCTCTTGTGCTGTGAAGTCGCTTTCCATTCTTTCTGTCTGCAGTTCGTCACTCTGCAGTTGCCTCAGCCAGCATCTGAGGTTCTTTGCTTTCTTAGTTTCCCATATGTGATCATTCATAGTGCAAACAACCCCCAAAACAAACAAACAAAAAAATCTTGTCCTGTTTTTACTTAGCCGAGATACCTGTGTTTTAGTGTTTCTATCTTTGCCTAGAGCCAGGAAGGAAAAAAGCCAGTACACAGCCCAGGGGGGCTAAAGAGGAAATTTTCAAGAAAGTGGACTTTGCTTTTTTTTTGGTTAGTTTTTTTTTTTTCAGGAAAGGTCATAAAATATTTGATGTGATCTTTTCAGAGAGATGTGGACACACTCGGCTAAGATTAGAAAACAAAGAATTGTTCAAAGTTTCACTGACATTACCTATAGTAAGAAACAGTTACACACTATTTCTGTACTTTTTAACTTACAGATTGAAGTTATATTCTTGTATCCTTTCATCCCTGGTGGAAAAACCTATACATCTTTAGTCAACAGAATCTCACTTTATCTGTGAGGTAGGTGCAGACTTCACCAGTTTCTCACCATACTTAAGGAAATGGATCAGACAAATGCTGTCTGGAGTGTAAAAAATAAAAACAAAACAAAAAAGAAAAGCCAAAGTGGAAATGCTGGAGAGTGAGTTTCATTGTGGGAACATCCACAGTCATGACTGAGCATTGCCTTGGCTCTTATACCTAGATCGGAAAAGACAAACATTTCTGTTGTTGCAGCTGAGCTCACTGGTACCAAGTTGTTTAGTTAGTGGAGATGTAATTTGTCTTTGTTTCTTAGTGACAACTCCATGCCAGAGCTGCTTTATGACCCTCAGGAGCTATGTAATGTTGTATTCAAGTGATGTATATGTGAAGTTAAGCAAGGTTAAGTGTCTCTGTAGCAATGATGCTTACATTTTGTGAAAGTTATAGGCTGAGATAATACCACACTCTAAACTTAAGAGACATTTGTGGGTGGGTGGAGAGGAAGAATAGAAAATATCAATGTATCCTTATTTACCCCACTTTATGATGCCCATGTAAAGATGGAAATTTCTAGCTACATTGTTGAAAAGTTAGTGAATATACAGGAAAATTGCAAATTGAGCCCATGTGCTAGTTTCCAGATCCTGCAAAAAGGAAGTGACCTATGTCTCATATCAGGTCCATTTCAGTGAAGAAACTTTGTTCTTATGGAGAGTAAATGCTGATATATACTCACTGAACTTCTACTTGACTGGTGTGAAATCATTGACATTGCAGAACTTTGGCTTTTTGGCTTTTAGGAAAACAGGCATTTTTCTTGTGAGGTTGTAGACTTATCAAGGGAGACAGCACTTTGTTACAATCTTTTCTGTGGCAAGAAAAGATCTGCAAAAGTTTTTTGAAAATAATTTGATGTTGCAATGCAGTCTTTGAAGCAAAAATAAGGGAACTGGTGAAAGTTTCCGCGTGTCACGCATTTGGTGGTAAATGATGGACTACACCACAGAATGCTGGTTCGATGTGAATTCTGCAAAATGAAACTAGTGCATGTTTTGCCACTTTCCAGGAGCGTAGTTCTGCATACCTTATGTAATAATGCTTTCTTAGTACTTTTTGTACAATTCAGTCACATATTGGACAAGTCTGATGCGGAATCTTGTAGCTGCTGTTGTTTTGTATCTACATGTGTCTATACATTGTGTACTTGAAATTTTCCTGTTAATTCAGTCATGCTTTTTTAGAGTTTTCCCATTGATTCTGTCATTCCACCATGGTGTAAGTTTAATCGTATAATTTTACTGTTACTATTGCATTAATATTAAACTAGCAAAAGTAATAATAATCAGCTAGATGCTCTCCTGTATGTTGCTTAGAGCTGAATACATAAAAAAACATACTTCACCAAAGATACTATGAACCAATCAATCTCCTGTTCATATGGCAGGAATGCCCACACTGAATTTATTTTGTGACCATGGAGTCTCTTGTACACAAAAAATAGGCATGGGGGGTGGCTGGGGTGGGGGGGAGACCACAACAGGAGAATAAATATGTGTGGCTGATAGGGAGGGAGAAGGATTAAAATTCATACAAATAATGTTTTAATCATGATTGGTGATCACTTTACTTCAGTGTGCCTCATGCCTTATGAAGCAAATGATGGCGTTTGCTTTATTGAGAAGTCTGGAGCTTAAGAGTCAATTATATCAAATCCTAAGTAATAGCACTTGGAATGAACAAAAGATCCTCAAAAGACAGTATGAGAAATATTTAGATTCCACTGGCTAAAAACCATGATAAAGTTCTTAGGGGTCACCATTAATTCCCATCTGGAAAAAGTCTGCAATGAAAAAGCAAAATCCTTGAACAAAATTGGATAAATTAAAAATATCATAGATAGTTTGAATACCAAAGCTCTTTTCTAAACAGTAGATTAGTTTCATTAACAAAATATAGCTATATTTCAGACAATTCTGATACCTACTACAGAATTACAGATTGCTGGGAAAAAAACAAACAAACCCATGATGCTTTGTAATTTGCATTCTAATGGAATCTGATGTACTCGGGTGTGTTATACAGAAAGTGCAAAATGGAATTGCTCTTATTCATCCGCAATGTCTAAAGATGCTTAAGTGTTTATGAAGGCTTTAAAGATCTCAGAATGATGTTAAAGTGAAATTATTGTTGTGTTTGTTTCTTCCACTTTAAATAGTTCTATCTACTCAGGAATGCAAAATTCTGTTTTTTCCCCACTTCAATACGGCAAAAGTGTGTTAAGTTTGGTTGTTGGAAGAGTAAACCTGCTGCTGACAGTTGGAGGATAGATGAGGGTGAAGCTTTTATATGTGAAAATTTTGCACAGTAACCAAAAGAGGAGCAAGATAGCTGTTTATAGATTTAGTATACTATTTCAGAAGCTTCAACAGAAGAACAGGATAAGCTTTATGGTTGATAGCAGACGTCCAGTTAGCAGAGCATGATCCTTGTAAAGAAGGTAAAGACTTCTAGTCAGCAGTTAGCTTTGATTTAAAAATCTCGTCACAGAGCTGTTTGCAAGAATGACAAATATCCATGATTTCGTTTTGTATACCTGTAACTGCTAAACTTGGAAAGCTTATATGTATGGCTGTAATTTTATCATTTTAACGAGAATTTTTATGCAGGAAACTTTGCCTGGATGACTACATGCAAAGTCATAATTTCACAGTATCACAGTATCGTAAGGTTGGAAAGGACCTCCAAGATCATTGAGTCCAACCTATAACCCAACACTAACACCAACACTAACACCATCATGTAAACCATGGCACTCAGTGCCTCATCCAGTCTCCCCTTAAACACCTCCAGGGTCGACGACTCCACCACCTCCCTGGGCAGCGCATTCCAATGGCCGATCACCCTTTCAGTGAAGAACTTTTTCCTAACATCAAGTCTAAACTTTCCCTGACGAAGCTTGAGTCCATGCCCTCTAGTTCTGTCACTGGTCACCCAAGAGAAGAGACCAACCCCTGCCCGACTACAACCTCCTTTTAGGTAGTTGTAGAGAGCAATGAGGTCTCCCCTGAGCCTCCTCTTCTTCAGACTAAACAGCCCCAGCTCCCTCAGTTGCTCCTCGTAGGGCTTGTGCTCCAGCCCCTTCACCGTCTTTGTTGCCCTCCTCTGGACACACTCCAGCATCCTGACATCTTTCCCAAACTGGGGGGCCCAGAACTGTACACAGTATTCAAGATGAGGCCTGACCAGTGCCGTGTACAGGGGGACGATAACTTCTCTGGTCCTGCTTGCCACACTATTCCTGATGCAGGCCAGAATGCCATTGGCCTTCTTGGCCACCTGGGCTCACTGCTGGCTCATGTTGAGCTTCCTGTCAACCAGCACTCCCAGGTCCCTTTCTGCCTGACTACTCTCCAGCTATGCATGGGATTGTTGTGTCCAAAATGAAGTACCCGACATTTGGACTTATTAAACATCATCCCATTAGAATTGGCCCATCTCTCCAGTCTGTCCAGGTCCCTCTGTAGGGCCATCCTACCCTGTAACAGATCAACCCTTCCTCCCAGCTTGGTATCATCTACAAACAATTTCTACTCAGGTGCAAGTAAAAGTTGGGGAAACTTGGGTTCATATTCTTTTTTCCATCTTCATGTTAAACACAGTACAGCTATAATCATCTTCAAGCTAAAAGAAGGTAGTTTTCGGGAGTATGATTTCTTTCTGAAGCATTCACAATTAAGTTGTGCCACCATTTCAATAAGATCTACAAGGCAAGTATTGTGAGTTGCTTTTAGTAAGTCAAAGCTCTTTTCTTCTAGAACTTTTACTGCTTTAAGAATCACTCTTCTCTGTAGTACTCAACTGGAATTCCTTTTTTTAGGGCAGTTTTCTCAAATTTCTTCACAAATAACCAAGAAATGTAACAGATTATTGATTTTAATTAAATCAACTGAAATTACCAATTTATAAGTCTTACATGAGGTACATTAATCATTGCTAGCAAGTTGAAATTATGTGTTTTATATACATGTGTAAAAGTCCATGTACCTATGTAGTACAAAATGTAGATAGACTATCCAATATTCTGACCTCAAGAAATATCTGATTCAACAAATGTATATCTTTAAATTGAAAATCTAATTATTTGCCTTAGATTTGCACTGCTTGGGAACTTAATGGAAGACTATGTTAAATAAACTTATTATTTCTGTTTTTCATTTAATCTGTGGGTTATGGTATGACCAATCTGTTTTATATCCTCAATCAACAGATGATTGTATTTGGTAATAATTTATCAGGAATAAAAATCTGTTTTTGAAACTAATCACCTCATGTTAGGTCTGCCCTTTTTCAAAACCACCATCTGATATTCATTTTGTCTGCAAGACAAACATACTGATGAAAATGCATCTACCACAGGATATAGTGAGTGGAATGAAGCAGTTCTACTCTTTGTATATATTTAGAATATTTTGTTTTCTCCACAGATGGACCAAATTTTAGTATTAAAGAAAAAAATCAATTTTGCATAGTTCATAAACAATTTTGAACAAGTACATTTCACATTTCTGATTCGTTTGTAGCAAAACATCCCATGGAATTTGAGGGTCAACTTGGGCCATATGAGAGGGAAAAGATTTAAAAGGTTACTTTAACTACTTTCTGTGTTTGACATGAGATCTATCTGGAAGTCAGAGTTCTGAGCAACCCTTTGAATTTGGCCCAGTGAGTGTAGATGCTGGGGTTTTCTTTTGAATATTCTCCATGTTCTCAGAAGTGGCTGTTCTTTGAAAAGAAATTGAAAGCACAGATGTGTTCATGCACTAAATTACTTCTGTACCATGAAGCCCCTCTCTGCTTAGACTTCTGGCCATTGCCTAACCTGATATGTTCTTCTTTTAGGCTGTCAGCTGAGTCTTGCATCAGCTTGGGTCTTCCCTGATCAAAGCTTCCCATAATACTAAAATATATGCTTGATTAAGCTAGCATGCAAACCACATGCATGGAGTATATGGAATATGGAGCATTTAAACTATTGTACTCTGTATACAGTAGTTCTGTGACATTAACTCTCTTCCAGGAGGTCTGAACTGAGAACAAGAAGCTCATTTTAATTTGCAATTACCAGTTAGATTTAGACTTTTTGACCCTATTCAAAATTCTACTCAGATTTTTATAGTGCAACAAACTTATTTAATTTTAAAAGAGGCAATAAACCATTACAAAGTCATGAAACTATTTTTTTATTTTTAATTTTTAAGAACTGTGTATACTGCAGCTGGACTTCTTCCAGTCTTCATTCTTCCCCAACTGTTTTATTAAAACAAATCCAAATGGTTTCCCAAGGAATTTATAAATTGTTGTCAAAATTAGGAAGTTAGAAATTTTGTGGTGTCGTTTGTATGATATTTTTTATACTATCTTTTAGCATCAAGTTATTAAATGCTGTGATTCAAGATCGCAACCTCTATTTACAGTTCCAAGTACTGTATTCTGAAGGTGATATTTTTCCCTACCCCCAACTTCAACCAGAGGGCTTTCCATTTCCCTATAACTCTTCCCCTTCCTCCACCCTAATTTCACTAGTGTGTTGGCTGCCATGACAACAGGGATTTTATCTGACAAAAAGTTAAAAAGCTTTAGAAAGCAAAGAGGCTAAAAAATGAAATACAGCTGTTTGCATGCAAATATAAACCAGAAGGCCTCAAATGCTTTCTACTGATTGTCTGCATTACTTGAAATGTGGCTCATTGTTTCATAATAATCGGCAGTTATTTTTTCCCATTAAAATGTACACTGGTAAAGTATTGGAAACAGCTTTCCCAATCCATTTCTTTGTGGAACTGGGAATATAAAACGTCCCTATAACTTTTATTGCCTTTATGTTAAGGGACCCACCAAAACAAAACCGCATAGGTTCAAAATCCATTTTATATATACATGCGTATTAAAAATGGGTTTATATGCTATTTTTCAATACTGAACAATACCAAACTGGTTTACAAAGTAGCATTTTTGTTTCCTGGTGGTGCAGTGAGTAAGCAAATGTGGTATCTGCCATAAGTTCTGTTGTATCTCACACATCTTTAGATGTATTTAGGTCCTATTTTATTGAGAAAGGAAATGTTGGTCAGAATTCTGGAGTTATACCCAAACTTTAAAGAAAAATGATGGGAGATCAACTTCCAATTGGACACCAACCAAAGATAGGCAGAGGTTTCCAGTTTCTTCATACTTCACAGCACAGCAGGCTGAATTCTTGCATTGAAGGCCTCATGCCCGGTATGATTTTAATTATTTTATTGCTTAACAGTAGTTCATCTACACTTAATCATAATGAAATAAAATACTTAAGGTGTTGCTTTCCTGTTAATTTCAAATAATATTGTAGTATCAGGGTATCCAGAGAAATGGAATAGACTACAGTATGAAGAAAAAGTTAGTCACAATCAAAGGGAAGGCAGATCAATTAAGACCCACCCTATAGTCGGTAAGGTGTGAATTCACATCCACCTGTTCCCTAGCCTGGAAGAAAGAGATGTAGTTTGCAGTAAATATTCAACCTTGCACAGAGCAGAATTACACAAATTATTTAGAAAAGGCAGCTCATTTTGTGTTTTCTGCTGAGGTCTCTTGAGTATGGATGTAGGCAAGGAATCACTGGACTCCTCTGGTTCTTATTTCGTGGATGTCCTCAAGATTGGAAAGTGGACCATTGGCAGCTTGCGCAGTAGTGTCTTTATCAGTATAAGTGAATTGTGTTTACTTTTATATTATAGATTTGTTTTTTTCCAGATTGTGTTTTTGTTTGAGAATGTACTCTAGCTTTGGGTTGAAAAGTTAGTTAATACTACCGTGTCCAAATTCCAATATGCTTGTATTTTTTTTTCTTTTTTCCCCCCTTTCTTTTAAAATCAGCACAGAAGACTCTCATGTTAGCAAATGTGTTCTACTCAGATGAGAAACAAATGACAAAGGTGATAATTCAGAGAAAGAAGTAATTACTCAGATTTTTTCCAAAATTTAATAGTTGACAGTGTGGAGAAGTCCAACTCTTCAGCTTGTCTGGAACATGACAAAAGCTGACTGAGCTATTTAAATAGACCATTGTCTGATACTCTAACTCATGAAATCATCTTCATTGTAATGATATCTAATAGTCTACCTCTTTCTGGAAGAATTAGCAATTGAAATCCTAGTAACACCTCTTTAATGATGCTTCTTTTGTACCTTGACAGTGTTCACCATAAGTGAACAACAGATTAGCAGATTAAATTAACGCTTTAAAGCTGGGTAATATGCCATTCATTTTGGTATATTTTGTCTTCTAAATGTTCTCAAAGCATTATGAGCAAGTAAATATTTGATTTCCTTACATGCATTACTGTACCGTTAGGGTGGTAATGAATGGAGAGATGTGCATGTCTGCTGGAGAAAGTCCTGTTTACAGTGCTGTCATTGAAATTGCTAGGGGATTTTTTAACAGACCCAAGGAGAGAAAAGTAGGGGACAAATAGACCTTCTGAAACCTGCCCTCAACACTACCTTGTTGATTTCAGTGTAATTTTTTGTGGAGGGGTTCCTGTTTCTCTTCTCCTTCTTTCATTGAGACATCGTAAAGAATGATGGGACGTTAAGAGAAGATGAGGAGAAAAATTAAAAACTCTCATTACTTTCAAAATTTTTATACTGACTCTGGAAGAAAAAATTCTTATTAAGAAAATATTCTGCTTACAGGTAATAGTTTTCTTGCTGTTGCATATCAGTTCTTCAATGTGCTTCTATTCCTAAGAAGTTTCTCAAATGAATGTTTACTTCATATCCATCAGATTAAAATAGAGTTCTCATATTTTCTAGATCTTTATTGTGGAGGTCATTTGTTGTTAACAGCATTAAAATCAATGCAAATATATATGTACGTGCCTACATGAACAAGGATTGTTCCTGGTAAGTATTATTTGTATATAGAAATATTAATGTGGATGTCATATGCATTTTCCAAACTGTTTTTTGAGAAAGCATTAATTTATTTTGTATTTTTCTGCATTATAGCACTGAGTTTCTAATTACATGCTACTTTGAAGTCCCTCATATGAATCCTTAATTGTTTTTCCTTTTTAATATTCCTCTACCTATCATTGTGATGTCTCTTAACATATCGTTTGGCTCCATATTCACTAGATTTTTGTTTGTTCATATTCACTAAATTTTGTCTGCTCAAGAATAGTATATGCATATTTATTTTATAATAATTTTTAGATGCTATCTAGATTGCCGAGTGTATGTTTCTCATTCTTAAAGGAGTAACAATTTGGGTTTGATGAACAAGAAAAAATCAGGTGGATAATTGTTTCTCCTTGCCTTTCAAGTTTCTTAAGTGAGAGCGAAGTCCTGAGAAATTTTATACCTAAAATTATTTTACTTATTCATACTTCTTTGGGGTTGAATTTTCCTAGAGCAGCAGACCTGTATTCATTTCTAGTTATCACAAGAATTTAAAATATATGTTAAAAAAAGGAATATGCTTGTCGTACCTTTATATATACTATACATGACTGTTGTTAATGAAATACTGACTTCACATGCACTCTGTTTTAAAAAAATAGAAAATAAAACCAAAACATCAACCATGTGCTGTAGCTCCACTGCATTTTATCTAGCTCTCTTGATGAGGTTATTATAACCTTACATTCAGTGGCCAATTTCACATTTTGAAGTTTTCACACATGGTTTGAGTTTATGAAGGCCTCCTTAACTTTAGCCATGTATAAATTCAGTGTCTAGTCTAAGCTAGTTATCTAAGCTTCCTGTATTAATAGAGTGCGCAGTGAGAGACATCTTGTCCAAAACTGTCCTAAGATTGATATCTAAAGTGAGGACAAATGTTCTCTCATGGAGCTTTTAACTGTCCTGGTTGAGTGGGAAATTGTTTCCTTAGACTAATGCCCGACTTTTTGCCTAAGGTGATAGATGAGATAAATTCCACCACATGTGATAAATAACACAGATTTAAGGTTTCCTCACTGCAAGGAAAATAGGCTTATGATTTTGGAGAGTATTATGCACTTAAGTAACCCCACCAACCCTGGTGGGCCTACTCATTCTTTTAAAGCTAAACACATGAGTAAGTCCATGCAAGATGGACCCAAAATAGTAAATCGAAATAGTATGTTGACTTCTGTTTACTACAGAGTAGTTTTGGAGCACTTCACTTGTACTCATTCAGCTCTTGTAATATCATATCAGAGCGTTGGGAGAAGCAAAGAGGAGTGTGGTGTATTCCTTAGTTATTGTTCCACATGGATCTCAAAAACAATGTGCCAAATGAGGAACTGGTTATCCTCAATTTTAATTCTATCTCAGACTCTGAAAGCTCAATGTTAAGCACATTTTATTACTGCTTTGCTGTTCAGTCTTCTGTCAATAGTTTGGCCAGTGAATCGAACAAGCACATATTCCTAGGACTAGGGACGACTACAAGGGCAGGGTATCATGGTTCAGCTGATACATGATAACTAGCTGAACTGAGATGACTGGACTGTATGTCTGGGCCCTTTTTATTTCTTTAGGAAAGTCATATAGCATCTCTGGTTCTGCCTTGCTTAAAGCCAAAAGAAATAGAGGTAGAGACTGAGGGAGACTAGGAATTCTAATCTTGGCAATGCACAGAAATTCATCTATTTAAGTACAAGCATACTATATAACAGTTGCTCCTAATATAATTTGAGGCAGATGTCCTCAGTCTGTCCCTCTCAAAACTCAGTTTACAGTTCCTTTCACTATTTGCAGCTGTAGGAGAGGCAAGAAACAATCTGAAGTCTTCAGTATTCCCCCTTTCTGTAGAAATGTAGGTGAAAATCTCATTTACCTCTGGGAAACAGCCTATTTTTGCTATATATTAACTACAGCTTGTGAGAAACTGTGTGTTCTGTTATTCTTAATATTAGATTTCCAATTTGTAGTGTTCTGATTCCAAATATGCCTGTCTCTGTGATCCTGCTGGGAGGGTGGGAAAATGATTGCATCTCAGATAATTGGCATGATAGGAAATACTCCTCTCTTATCCTCAAAAAAATGTAAATGTTCATTACCAACACATTTTCAAAACTTAGATCAGAGTCCACAGTATCGTGCAGAGGAAGTTGAGCATCTGAAACGATGTGAAACTTGAATGGCACGGGATAACATCTCATTTTTTTAGTGCGAGCATGTAGGAGCTGGGCAACTGTTTCTTCCTTAGTCACTGCAGTAGAAGAAAACAGCGAGGGAAAATCAGTAGAAAAGGATCAGATCTGTTGAGTGAGAGGGGATGTGGACATTTTTAACAGTGAATTGAATATAGGATGAACCTACCTACTTTGATTTGGTGTTATGTTCATCTTTTTGCATAATTTTACTAGGATTCAGAAATTCCAGTGTGACTGCAAGGTCACTATTTAACTAGCAACTAGGGTGGATGTTGAGAATACCTTCAGTTCTCATTAAAAATAGTTGGAATTGAGAATTCTCAACATCTGGCATCACTGGACCTATCGTTAGCACCTTTGTGAAAGGCTGTTATAAATAACTGGGGTTCTTTTAGTAGATGTATATGAAGTTACATGGGAGTGTGTAGCATTGAGGATATGTTGTATTTAGTGCTTTAGAAGAGAATTAATCATTAGGCTTCTTTACATCATCAGTTACTTCATATATATATGTTTACTTTTTCAGTTATTCCCTTTTAATATGCTTTGGCAATTATTGCATTAGCAGACAAATATTCATGCTGAGACTAAATCTAAAGAAAATATGACTTTATGCTGAACCCAAGTAATGATTCCCCATGTGAGAGGAGAAGGTGTTAGAGGACTAACTTGTAAGCAAGTTGGAAAGTGTGACATGTTGGCTGTGTGTCTCTTAACTAAATGAATAAGCTGGCCGCTGAGGAAAGGATGTACTTTTAGCTGAGAAACAATTGGCCAGAAAAGACGACGGCAATGCCAAGCTGAATGGAAAACCACTACAGAAGAAGTTCTGTGGCAGTTTCTTTTGAAGTGAGTTTCTAGATCTTTGGAAGGAGGTTGTCAGTGCTAGACTTAAAATTCTTTTAATTATTTGACTGCCCGAAGTTGAACTACAGTACACATTTATGTCAGGAACAGGCTGATATTGAGGAATAGACTCAGAATAAAGTAGCCATCTGCTCTTTATGGTTATTTTGTATGGCACTGTTACTACAAAATACTGTTTCTCTCCCTCTTCCTTTGAGGCATGACTTCTAGCAAATCCTGCCTTTAGACTCACAGTGTTCTCATGCTCTACAGCTGGAACCAGACACCAGCAGCTCTGCGTGACTGCAACATCAGGTCAGAGGGTGACAGAAAAACAGCATAGCAGCCTTAGCCTAACAGGAGGATGTCCAAAACCCCTGCCTGATGCCTTCAGTTTAAGTATGACAATACTTAAAAATTAGATGACCAAGTATCACAAGTATCCATCCTAGGGTGTTGAGAGAGCTGGCGGATGATCTTGCTAAGCCGCTCTCCATCATCTCTCAGCAGTCTTGGCTCACTGGGGAGGTCCCGGAAGACTGGAAGTTGGCCAATGTGACGCCCATCCACAAGAAGGGCCGTAAGGATGATCCAGGTAATTACAGACCTGTCAGCCTGACCTCAGTCCCAGGTAAAATCATGGAGCAGATAATCCTGGGTGAAATCATGCGGCACCTGCAGAACAGTCAAGAGATCAGGCCCAGCCAGCATGGGTTTAAGGAGGGGTAGGTCCTGCCTGACCAACCTGATCTCCTTTTATAACCATGTGACTCGCCTGGTGGATGAGAGGAAGGCTGTGGATGTGGTATACCTGGACTTTAGCAAGGTCTTTCACACTGTCCCCTACAGTAGACTCCTAGGGAAGCTGGCAGCCCATGGCTTAGATGGGAACACTCTGTGCTGAGTTAGGAATTGGCTGGATGGCCGAGCCCAAAGAGTGGTGGTGAATGGTGTCTCATCCAGTTGGCGGCCGGTCACCAGTGGTGTCCCCCAGGAATTGGTGTTGGGTCCGGTCCTGTTTAATATCTTTATTGATGATCTGGATGAGGGGATTGAGTCCATCATCAGCAAGTTTGCAGATGATACCAAGCTGGGAAGAAGGGTTGATCTGTTAGAGGGTAGGATGGCCCTACAGAGGGACCTGGACAGATTGGAGAGATGGGCTGATTCTAATGGGATGATGTTTAATAAGTCTAAATGTCGGGTACTTCATTTTGGACACAACAATCCCATGCAGAGCTACAGACTGGGGACAGAGTGGCTGGAGAGTAGTCAGGCAGAAAAGGACCTGGGAGTGCTGGTTGACAGGAAGCTCAACATGTGTTGAGCCAGCAGTGTGCCCAGGTGGCCAAGAAGGCCAATGGCATTCTGGCCTGCATCAGGAATAGTGTAGTGAGCAGGACCAGAGAAGTTATTGTCCCCCTGTACTCGGCACTAGTCAGGCCTCATCTGGAATATTGTGTACAGTTCTGGGCCCCCCAGTTTGGGAAAGATGTTAGGATACTGGAATGTGTTCAGAGGAGGGCAACGAAGATGGTGAAGGGGCTGGAGCATAAGCCCTACGAGGAGCGACTGAGGGAGTTGGGGCTGTTTAGTCTGAAGAAGAGGAGGCTCAGGGGAGACCTCATTGCTCTCTACAACTACCTAAAAGGAGGTTGTAGTCGGGCAGGGGTTGGTCTCTTCTCTTGGGTGACCAGTGACAGAACTAGAGGGCATGGACTCAAGCTTCGTCAGGGAAAGTTTAGGCTTGATGTTAGGAAAAAGTTCTTCACTGAAAGGGTGATCGGCCATTGGAATGCACTGCTCAGGGAGGTGGTGGAGTCGCCGACCCTGGAGGTGTTTAAGGGGAGATTGGATGAGGCACTGCGTGCCATGATTTACATGATGGTTGGTGTTAGTGTTGGTGTTAGTGTTGGGTTATAGGATGGACTTGATGATCTCAGAGGTCCTTTCCAACCTTATGATACTGTGATACTGTGAAGAGCTTAGAGTTATGAGAGTTAAGCAATGGAGAGAATTAGGTGTGTCTGAAGGGGGAGTCATCAGTTTCGGGGGTATTCTAGATCCTCTTTTCAGCTAAGATACATGTTTTAGAGTTGCACAGTGAGTACTTCATCCAGCTGCGATCTTAACTGAGAGTGTCTCTCCTGAGAGCAGGATACAGCTGTGCTCTTTGTTGTGTAATTGCTATTGACAAGCAGGAAAAGTTGGAGATGTGGTTTGAATTCTCTGTAGCCTGAAGAGATTCATCCCCAGTCTTCCAATGTTGTATATGAGTCCCCTACTTCTGTGTCCCAGAGAATAACTGTACCAATAGAAGGTCCTCCTTCACCCTTGCTTCTCAGAGTGGGATGTTGTATTGCCAGGAATTCAAGGTGGCAAAGAGACACAAGTTGGCCTGAGTTGTTAAACTAATGGAAACTAATTCCAATTTGGGCTAAATTAGAGAGGAAGGAAGGAAGGAAGGAAGGAAGGAAGGAAGGAAGGAAGGAAGGAAGGAAGGAAGGAAGGAAGGAAGGAAGGAAGGAAGGAAGGAAGGAAGGAAGGAAGGAAGGAAGGAAGGAAGGAAGGAAGGAAGGAAGGAAGGAAGGAGGGAGGGAGGGAGGGAGGGAGGGAGGGAGGGAGGAAGGAGGGAGGGAGGGAGGGAGGGAGGGGGGAGGGAGGGAAGGAGGGAGGGAGGGAGGGAGGAGGGAGGAAGGAAGGGAGGGAGGGAGGGAGGAAGGAGGGAGGAAGGGAGGGAGGGAGGGAGGGAGGAAGGAAGGAAGGAAGGAAGGAAGGAAGGAAGGAAGGAAGGAAGGAAGGAAGGAAGGAAGGAAGGAAGGAAGGAAGGAAGGAAGGAAGGAAGGAAGGAAGGAAGGAAGGAAGGAAGGAAGGAAGGAAGGAAGGAAGGAAGGAAGGAAGGAGGGAGGGAGGGAGGGAGGGGGGAGGGAGGGAGGGAGGGAGGAGGAAGGAGGAAGGGAGGGAGGAAGGGAGGGAGGGAGGGAGGGAGGAAGGAAGGAAGGAAGGAAGGAAGGAAGGAAGGAAGGAAGGAAGGGAGGGAGGGAGGGAGGGAGGGAGGGAGGAAGGGAGGGAGGGAGGGAGGGAGGGAGGGAGGAAGGAAGGAAGGAAGGAAGGAAGGAAGGAAGGAAGGAAGGAAGGAAGGAAGGAAGGAAGGAAGGAAGGAAGGAAGGAAGGAAGGAAGGAAGGAAGGAAGGAAGGAAGGAAGGAAGGAAGGAAGGAAGGAAAAAAATTGGAATAATCTTCCACATCCTGCAGTCTCAAACATGATTATATGAAATGAGAAAAGAAAAACTACACTGGGCAAATATTTGTTAGTAAGAAGATGGGAAACAGTTCCACATGAATAAGGCAGGTAGGCTTCGACCGTTTCCTGTTTCATCTCACTGTTTAGGCTGTAGTGCTTGCTGCAAAATGGATTAAAGCTGTTTTTAAAAAGCAGATTCTTGCTCATGGAAAATCGGCTACTGGCAGCAGTGTCTAGCTCTGTGGTAGAGTCCAAAGTCGATTGTCCCGATGGCTTCTAACTTCCTCTGGGGTCTGTAACATGATTACATTGCTATGGGGCTGGCTAGACTACTCTTCCTCTGGGAGCAGTTTAACCTTTAATTTGGAGGAATTTGCGCTGTTACATATCTGTGTACAAAGGTAATATATTGTGGTTTGTGCTTTGGATGTGCTTTGTCTATTTCCACATACACTTTAAATTGAATCTGTTATGCGAAATCAACATATTGCTTTCAAAGACCACCTACCATCAGGATTCTGACATCATGTTTTTCTTGAGAATCAGTGAGGTAAGTATTACAGATCATGCTTTCCAGCCTTCACTATTCTTATAGAAAGCAGTTTGCTAATCAGACAGAGCAATAATAGTTGAAATGCAATTCTTTTTAATATAAAAATGATCACGTTTTACATAAGGTTTTTCCATTATTTTATTTATTTATATATGTGTGCGACTTCTGTAGAGTTCTCAATCCCTGCTGGCCTTATTGACTTTGCAATGATTTAAAGTTTTTAAGGATTTTAATTCTCCTAGTTCTTTCCCTCTCTGCTCTTAACATTTCTACCTTTAGAATTTATTGGCCTCAGAAAAAACTAATAAGCAGTAGCTATTTTTGATAAATCTTTGTTTTATTTCAATTGCATCTATTCTCTGCAGTATGAAGAACTTTTTTAGGATAAATATCATGGCTTATACTTTGCTTTCCTACAGCTATTGGTATTAACTACCAAAATTCTCTAAGAATTAACATGTGTCAGGAAAACAGAATTCTGAACTATTTTACTAATTACTTAGCAATGATGTCGTCATAAGTATAATAGAATACTGTAATGTGCTTAATAGAAGAACTTTAATGTGCTTTTAGTTACATTTTCTTTCTTACTTTGTATTGATTATAGCCATGAAAACTTTTTTAAAAAAATTTGCTCCATATGGTTTTAAGACCTTTTATATTTTTTCAAAGCTTTGTCTTTGGAAAAGGAGTCAGGTGTATTTCATACATCCAAGTAATCTTTACATTTTAATTCAACTTTTAAAGTTTCATTAATAATTTATCCTCATTCAAATGTGTTGTTTAAATTGTATATTGAGATTAAATTAATTTCCGTGTGTCATAGTCATGGTAGATCCCTTTTGATAAGACAAAAGAAATCTAAACAGAAGAATAAGTGAAACTGAGATGTTTACTTAGTGTACATATTCATATGAAATTTTTTGATTTGTAAATTCAGTTTGTTATTAATAATACTGCTACTAGAATTATTACTAGAATACAGCCATGTAAATAAATACTAAGGGACCTCTGAAGATCATCTGGTCCAACTTAAAGTGGGTCAAAATTAGATCAGACTGCTCAGACCATGTCCATTTGAGTTGTCACATTTACAGGGTGGAGATTCCACAGCCCATCTGAACAGCCTATTCCAGCATTTGACAACCCTAGCTGTGAAAAAAAAAATTCTCATTATTGTGGCAGCTGAATTGGGCTCAAATCAAGAGTTAAAAATATTTGGTGTTAATACTGTACTTCAAAAAGGTAGAATGCATTTTTAATGGTATAAATAATTTATTGACAGATAAACAACTGAGGAAAGTGGAATGCTAGGCTGGTGACTTCTCTGCTGGAGCATCTACCTTCTTAACAGTTGTACACTTCATTTCAGCAGCACTTCTCAAGTTGCACATGTGTTGCACATATGAGCTGTCTGCAGGACTTGGTGTAACTGGATAGATGTAAGATAGTAAACACTACTTTAAAAGTTTCTTATTGATAATATCTAATTTATGGACCAGAGCTGATTAAAGCTGAGGTGTACCTGACTCTACAAGCAGACTTACTTATTTATACAGGGGACTAAAATGAATAAAAAGAATATTTTGAATATTTTGTGAGCTGAAGCATTTGTGTATTATTGTTCATATAATCTAGAAGATTTTCTGAAGTCTCAGTTAGAGAGAACGTATCTAATCCCATTCTGTGCCATCCAGGTTATTATTGGTGGCAATGGGAAGTTATCATTGACAAACCCTAATAAAGCTAGAGATTGAGAATATCATAATTATGGACTATGTGGATTGTATATTTGGTGTAACCTACAGCAGTTTTCCCCTGCACTTTGTTTTTTGTAATCTCATGGTCAAGTTTGGGGTTGTGGGTTTTTTTTTGTTTCTGAGTTTGAATTAAAATCTCGTCAGTGCAGCTCGACTGTTTCTTTGTAGTCATTCTTAAGGATGTAGCAACCATTCCATTGGGATATTGGGAATTCTGAATCTTTCAATGCCTTTTAATATTTGCAACTGCTTGTCATAGCTGCGATCTCAGCATAAACCTTTTCAGTCAGTAGCCTCATGCTCAACTTAATTGAGGAAAGAGCTGGATTTTGGGATTGTATCATTTCTACAGGTAGAGGTTAAAAATGCCGTTCAAACTTGTCTTTGTTTATCTTGTATTACAAATGAGGGTAGTTCTCAGTTTATTTTAGTAGAATATTTTCTGTGGTGATGTAAGGGAAGAAAAATCATATTTGGAAGACTGAAACTGCTTCCTTTTTTTTTTAGTGGGCAGGTGGTGTAGTCATGGGTATCACATGCCTGTTCAATTTTTCACATATATATTGCCTCTATGTATATGGAGTGTGAGTGTGTACTGTATACATATGTCTTCCAGAAACTCCAGGCAGCTGTATTTTTGTTGATAATGTATATGAAACAACATCACAGTGAGGTGGGGAAAAAATACTGCATTTCATTAATTTATGGAATACTGTATAAGTATCCATTTACATTCTAACTATGACAACATAAATTTGAAATTACTACTTTTTTCCTGTAAAATTATTCTTCCCACTAACAATGAACATTTTTACTTCAAAATTAAACAACAGAATATGTTCATGACATTATGACAAAAAGGTATTATAGTATTATATAAAGTTAATAAAGGGCAGCCATGTGATGAGCGTCATTTAGTTCTAATTTTGTCCCAGATGTCCTGAGTCTAGAAATTAAAGATAGGTTTCCTATCCACTAGTGCAGGCTCTCACTGCTAAGTGTTTCCAGACGCTCTGCTTGTGTGTACTTTAAACCCATGTACCCATAGCATATCTCATGCACAGGGGATGATACAATTGTAATTCTGACATCGTGCTCTGTAATATTAATTCTTACAGCCTGACTGATAAGTTTTCATAGAGGAATTTTGTCTAATTTTACTTTCATGAAATATTCATTTTTTGGTACTTCTTAGTTTCTTCCTTTTCAAATGATTAAAAACTCTTCTAACTTTTAAGCAGTATTTACTGATAAGGTAACTTGAAATCTGAAAAAAGTAATGAGTTCTTGTATTTGGGCACAGTCTGCATGTGGCTTGGGCAGAACGAGAAGGTGAATGTGCTTGAATTGGCTTAATGTTCTGCAGACTAAGATAAAATCCCTGCAGGAGGGCTGAGGATGAGCTGCCGTAGACATCACTGCTGCTGTCTTATTCGTAAGCAGTGCCTCCCCAGGCAGGGACTGGCATGAGATTGTGAGGTGGGTCTCCTGCCCTCCTACATGCCATTTGGGGGAAACAGCACCTGCTTAGCTGACATGTCCACTTCTTTAATTCTTATACTGTTAGGCATTATAAAAAGAATTCCCCTTCTGGTTATGGAACACATTATGTCAAAGGGCATCTTTCAGGTGTCTTTTTCATGCATTGCAGGAGGCCTTATGTGAAGAGTCAAAGCTGTGTTACTTCTGCAGCATAGGACAGAAGTTTGCTGTGGCTCTGTTTCTGTTATAATCTCTCTCACAGAAGAGAGGCTACTGTGTGAAAACTAACATGATGTGAGCAACGCCAACTTGAGGCTACTGAAGGAGTACTGTGGTTTTATAACCATATCTATGTTGGAAGGACCACTCTAAGAAAGCTCAGTTATATAACAAAAATTACTTTGGACCTGGGAAGAACTTTCTAGGCGTCAAATGGAGCTTTAAGTGTTTAGGATCCAAACCATGCGATTCAAATGCACATAAAAAGGAGACATAGACTCACTGCTGCAGATCTTTTTTATATTTTGAGTTCTTAAACTGGAATAGGGAAAGAGGTCTGGGTTTCAATGGATGGTTGCTCACCACCATTCAAAAAATCTAGCTGTTATCATACGGTCTATTAAGTTGTGAGCCTAGGAACTGTGGTGTCCAAAGTCACAAGTCAGTTTTGAAAGGATAATATGCATCAGTAAAATTAATTCCAACCAGAAAATAGTCTATGGTGTGCAGATTGTGTAAAGGTATTTTAATACAATTCTGTTCCAGTTTTTTAGAGGAATAAAGCATTCTGAAGCAAAGTATCATGCATTTAGAAGTTGTTTTTTTTAAAAAAAAATAATTTATCATTAACAACTATTTTTATTCAGGGAAATAACTAAATGATAGCTGTCTACATATAGAGCAAGAACTAGGTAGCCAACCAACACTGGCTTGGTATACATATGTAGTGTAATTTCTGTTATAATTTAATTAAAAAGTTATTGAACTTATGGTTCTTTAAATGAGACATGCAATTAATTTATTTCCATAAAGAATATAGATCACCTGTGTGTTGATACTCCTGATTACAGGGATCTTTCTAAAGAATATGTCTAAACATATAGAAGGTGTGTTTTTATGGAGGTCTTGTAAAATCCCTCCCTTGAAAACTTACTCATGCAAGACCCAATCATATGAAATGGGTTTGTTTGCAACCTTCTTTTCTCTTTGCCATGTTATGTAGAAGTAACTTGATTCAGAAATTACCATTCACTTACTGCAGAACTGGTAAGAGGCAGAGAAGTGTTTTTGTGACCTGCACAATTCTTCATGGTAGGAAATAGAAGCAAGCTGACTTAAGGGCAGTAAAAATGTTTGCTTGCTGCACTAACTGTATAAGGAACATATAAAACCAGTAATAAATATGTATATAGCCCCTTAATATGCTTGGTTCCACAGTTTTTGACTAGAAGAGCATAAGTGAGTAATTAGATAATTGCTGCCTTGATTGTACTTGATAGAAAACATTTCAATTAGGCTAAAAGTACACAGAGAGGAAGTAGGCTTTTTACAAAGGGAAACATTCCTTGTCATGCAACTGTCAGCTTTTGCCCATGCTAAGAGATGGGATTAAGCGGATCTATGCAAAGGAAAGAAAGAAGGGGGAGAGGGGAAGATTGGAATAATTAGACATGCTTAAACAGTGTCTTCTGCAGCAATTTCTTGATTACTCTAGTTTTGATAACATAACTCTTTAAAACATCTTGGCTAGGATAAATTATGATGTTAAATCCATGAAAGAGTTAAGTTTCTGCTTTAAAAAAAAGAGGCAGAGAGAGGGAGAGAAAACTCTTCTCATTCTTCATAAGTCAACATTTTTTTCAGATTATCCTTATTTGCCAACAGTGTAAAAAGTGAAGTGCGAGGTGAATATTTTTTCAATGTAGAAAGTGCCTATGCACAACCCAGGATACAGGAATTTCTCTGCAGGACTTTTAGTGTGTCAGGAGCTCATTCCCTCTCAGTGTAATACCCAAGCTGGGGCCATGAGACAGCTGGAGCCGGTTTTGTCATGTGTAGTTCCAGAGGCTGCTGTGTGTGGCAGTGTAGCTCATGGGCATTTTGTCCATGTCAATGCCATCCTTGCATTCATACCAGCAATTAGGGAAGATGGTTCTTCCACGACTGGCAGCTATGTGAAAATAAAACTGAACAGATGCTCTGTTGTCATCTAATGTTACCTTTTCTGCCAAGGTTACGTGGCTGTGGCTGCTGCTGCTGAAGTCACACGCAGCAATTATATTGCTTGTAAGTCCCTTACAGCTCCTATGGGCCCAGAAATGCAGCTAGGGACAGGGAGGAGTGGGAGGACTGACATGCACATGTCAGGCAGTATGCAGGAAGGCGAGAAGCATCTTTATGGCACAAGAGCACTGCTTCTCTCTTGTAGAAAAGGCTTTTCCTTGTTTTGCCTGTCTGTACAAGCAGCTACTCAACAGCTGTTTACCACCTAAGAAAACAACTACTTTCATTTAGCTAGAAACTGTTAGATTACAAATGCCTGCTCTTTATTCTTAAATCCATTGTAAGCCACTGAGTCTCTATTTGACATTGCTGTTAGCTTCAATAGTTTATATTCAGCTGTAATGGAAGCTTTCTAAACTAAGCAGTACTGCGCTGGTTTAATGCTCTGATCAGTGACTTTGAGAAGGATGCATCTGTGTTGTGAACAAAGCTGGTCTTAGAGAAGAATAATCAGTCAGGATATATGTGGCTTTTGGTGTGGGAGTTGTGAACACCACTAGGAGAGGTTAAATTATCTGTTAAATATTGCGTCAGCTTCCTAATGCAACATTAGGAAATACTGAGCTACTTGATTATTTGTCAGTACCAAATATTTGTTTTTATTAAAGATACCACCGGAGTCTATGGATGTGCAGGCTGTTCCCTGTATGGTATTTTATGATAGAGGCTGGAGCAGTTCAGTGACGAATGAAGGAATTTCACCTGTCTTAGGGAGGGACTAGATTGCATCCGTCAGTGTTTTGCAACTTGGTATTTAACTTTGGGTCTGAAAATCTGAAGTGTTGATATATGGTACTAGTAAAGATACTACTAAGTGCTCCTTTAGTAGGAAGAGATGTATGTATAGCAGTTTTCAAAATAGTAAACTTTTGCGTGTCTAAATTAAGACCAAGTGCTGAGTCGTGCCTGTGGGACACAACAACCCCGTGCAGCTTTACAGGCTTGGGAAGAATGGCTGGAGAGCTGTCTGGCAGCAAAGGACCTGGGACAGTTGGTTGACAGCTGGCTGAATATGAGCCAGCAGCGGCCCAGGTTGCCAAGAGGGCCGATGGCATCTTGGCCTGCATCAGAAACAGTGTGGCCAGCAGGACCAGGGAGGTGATTGTGCCCCTGTACTCAGCACTGGTGAGGCCGCACCTCAAGTGCTGTATTCAGTTCTGGCCCCCTCAGTACAAGAAGGACACCGAGGAGCTGGAATGTGTCCAGAGAAGGGCGACAAGGCTGGTGAAGGAGAACAAGTCCTGTGAGGAACAACTGAGGGAACTAGGGTTGTTTAGCTTGGAGAAGAGAAGGCTGAGGGGAGACAAATGCCTGAAAGGAGGTTGTGGCGAGGTGGGTGTTGGTCTCTTCTCACAAATGACAGGTGATGTGATGAGAGGAAATGACGGTTGTGCCAGGGGAGGTTCAGAATAGACATCAGGAAAAATTTCTTCACTGAAAGGGTGGTCAGGCATTGGCACAGCTGCCCAGGGAGGTGGTTGAGTCACCATCCCTGGAGGTGTTTAAAAGGCAGGTAGATGAGTTTCTTAGGGATATGGTTTAGTAAGGGGACAGGTACGGTTGGACTCGATGATCTCAGAGATCTTTTCCAACCAGGTGATTCTATGATTAAAAAAGGACAATTTCTGGACATTAGGGCAGGAACAAGGAGTGCTGAGTTCCGTTAGGAATGGATTGCTGGTTTCAGAATGAGTTTTGCTTTATGTACCAAAAATGAGAATGAAGCTAGCATGAGCTCATCGATGAAGATAGATGGTGATGGTTTTCATTTGCGTACACCAAACCTTAAGATATAGCATGTTGTAGAGTCACATAACAGACACACTTTGTTTTTTAATATAATCTTATGTATGCAAAAGTTTGGTAAAAATAAAGTTCCTTTCTCATACACTAAAAATTAGATAGAATTTGCATATTTCACATGGTAGAGCAAATAATTCCCTTGAGATCCTTGTGTAATTGTACAATTGTTGTTGAAGCTTGGTGTCAAGTTTATTTAGCTTAGAAATAGTTGGCCTGAGGTAAAGAACCATTGGAGGTTTTCACATTTGCAGTTATAATTTAGTAATTTATGTTTGCATAATGTATGACAAGTTGACTAATGAGTGCCCTAAAGAGAAATGCCAGCCTGGCATTTCATATGCAGAAATTTTATGGCAAAATCAGGTGGACTGCCTACCCTACAGGGCAGAAATAGCTTCGCTGTTCTGTTCTTATATTTTATATTTTAGTTAGGTACAGTTCCTCTTGGGTTTTTTTCCGGGAGCTGCTTTTAAATGGAGTTCTGCATTATGACAGAAGCTTGACACTCTGCCAGAAAAGTTGGAAATGAAGGCTTAAAATAAATACTGGGGATATTTCTCTTTCTCTCTCCCTTTCTCCTTCTCCTTTTCCCTTTCTTTTTAAAGGAAAGGCATATGTTCTTATCCTAACTTGTCCCAGTAGAGGGTCAATTACAACCAGTTGGCTGCAAGTCCAATCCAAGAAAAATACTGAGTACAGAAACTTCAGCAACAGGTACCAAGGGCCTCTAGTACAGTCAGTCATTCTCAGTACATATGAAATGTGAACATAAAGCCTATGGGTAAGATATTTTTAGGCCCTAAGTTTCCCATGATGATCCAAAATGAATCAATAAATTAAAGCAGACATTTTTGTGTAGTTAGGTATTTTCCTGGATAGTTCTTTAAATGTCCACAATAGTATGAGATCTTTTATGAGAATCATGAGAATAGAGCAGTGTCTTATTTAGGAAAATATGCTTTGCCACATGTTCACATATAGGCATATATTCTGCAACTTGCTCTTGCAGGGTCAAGTAAACCTTAATCTGTGAAGCTAAATGAAAATACAAGCGTGTATGTATAATAATAAATGTGCATAGGGAAAAAAACTACACATGATCTATTTTGTTTATGTCAGTCCTCACATCCTCGCGCACAGTGTCTTAGGACCATCTTGCAGTAGTGGAATTCAGTTCTGGTGGAATAAGGTTCTCCCAAATAAACTAAGGTAAGCATCAGTATGTTGAATGTTAGCTCTGGCAATGGGAGCTTTGGTCGCTGCACAAGTATAACAGTGTTGAGACCAAGGCCAATGTTAGTATTTAACAGTATTTTGGGGAAGTATAGCAAAAGACCAGACAAAGCTTAAACTTGAAGATACATAATTTATTCCACAGACAAGCTGCAGAAGGAGAGGTAATTGTTACTCTTTTTTGACGGAAGCATTTAATTAAGCTGTCCTCTCCTCTGTACCTCAGTATTTACAGAATGAAGAGGGACTATGTGGCTTCTAACAGTACTACTTATGCTGGATATTGATTAGATTTAGACAGGGAAACAGGAACATAGGTTTGAAATGGATCTGCTCCACCTTCATCTTTTTTCAGGAGACCTTTTGTCTCAGCCCTTGCATGCATTTCCTTTCTATGGCTTCTCACCTGTGGACTTTCAGTATGTAACTCACAATCATTCTTAGCCCCTGAGGTCCTAGATGCACATGATGGACCAACACCCTGATTATTCTGTTTGCATAGAAGGAGTAGAACCAAAACTCTAAAATCTAAGCACAAAATGAAGAGCCAAGGCTTTTCAGCCACAGAAACTAATCATTCAAACCTGCTGCAAGCTCTGTAAAATGTTCCAGCAGCTTGCATGAACTCATCTGTTTCCCAACTGACTAAAACTGGTTAAAATATTTTTAATGGAACAGAGTTCTCTGTAAAAGATAAAAATGCAGTTTTAATGCAGTAAAAAAGTTTGTGGGAGCAGCTTATTTTGATAACTTCTCAATAATATGAGTAGAAATTAGAGTCCAACAATTTCCTGAATTAATTTAAAAAATGTATCAGTTTAATATGATAAATTATTTTATTTTGATGCCTTTGTCTGGATTTGTTTATTATAATATGTGTGTGTATCTGTGTGTGTGTGTGTTCAGCATTTCTATATAACATTTACATATTTATTTCAGTTTGCAACATTACACTTGATATCAAAATATGTTTGAAGTTTTTAAAAATAAAAAGACTGACATGCTAGGATTTTTTTTTTTAATCTTGGAAAAATGAATATCTCAATACCACCAGAAGGAAAAATTTACATTATAGTCTTGATTTGTTTTTCTCTTGAAATTTTTATTCTGTGGAAATTGTTACAATGTTTCTCTTCTTATTTTGACTTTTCCCCTCTTTGAAGTATTAGGTTTGTAACATAATGAAAATTCTAGTTAGACTATCCCTGGTGTCAAACATTGCAGGAAATTTGCCCAGTCTTAAAATGCACTATCAAGTTATTTCTGGTGATTCTATTTCCATGAGAGTCTGTGGTGCTGACTGACTAGTTTTCCATTTTTCATATCGTGTGTTAGGCCAGTTCTCTTCAGGAGCACACTGGTGTGATTTGCTGTAGTTTTGTCGAATTAGGATGTTCAGTAGTTGCTAGTTTGTCACCTGAAGCTAGCAGAGGTTCTCAGATAATGGTATTTCATAGAATCATAGAACATTTTGGGTTGGAAGGGCCCATCCAGTTCCAATCCCCCTGCCGTGGTCAGGGACACCTCCCACCAGAGCAGGCTGCTTAAGGCCCCATCCAGCCTGGCCTTGAACAACTCCAGGGAGGGGGCCCCCGCAGCTTCCCTGGGCAACCTATGCCGGTGTCTCACCACCCTTATTGTGAAGAATTTCTTCCTAATGTCTAATCTAAATCTTCCCCCTTCCAATTTAAAGCCATCCCGCCTCGTCTTATCACTACTTGCCCTTGTAAAAAGACTCTCCCCAGCTTTCCTGTAGCCCTTTCAGGTACTTGAAGGCCACTATAAGGTCTCCTCAGAGCCTTCTCTTCTCCAGGCTGAACAACCCCAACTCTCTCAACCTGTCCTCGTAGCAGAGGTGCTCCAACCTTCTGATCATCTTCGTAGCCTCCTCTGGACCCGTTCCACGAGTTCCATGTCCTTCTTTGGGGATTCCAGAACTGGACACAGCACTCCAGGTGGGGTCTCACAGGAGTGGAGTAAAGGGGCAGAATCCCCTCCCTCACCCTGCTGCTCACGCTTCTTTTGATGCAGCCCAGGATATGGTTGGCCTTGTGGGTTGCTTTGCTACTTTCTCTATTCATTCCTCTTTTCATGATGGTTCTATCTGAGCCCACAGGAGAAAAAAAAAATGTTTAATATGTGTTGGGCTGCCTGACACTTCTCACACAAGTGGTAGAAAATTGCTTTCTGTTTAGTGTTGCTTTTATCCCAGGAAGGCTGACAGGTAATTAGGGATGCATAAGTAGCCAGAGGGTTTTAGAGCATTTCAGTCATGAGACAAATACATAATACTATGTTTACGTTGTTAAAGAAAGTTATATCATAAGAGAGTTTTGGAATGTGTACTATATAAAACTATGATATTTGAAAATATCCTTTTCTCATTTGATGCTTTAAAGAGGAGTTTGGTGAGTTCTTAACATACGTATTCGGTAGGATGTTCCAAATGCAAGGGATGGATTCTTTTGTGCCGCTATGTCACTCTAACGAAAAGAGACCAAAAGGATGATCAAGGTAGCATGAACTGGAAGAGCAAAGGTCATGAGCTATGGAATGGAAACTTCATTGTGACTTGTGATCCTCTTGCTAGCGAGGTACACATGCATGCTCGATGTAGAGAAGCTGAGAGAAGAGCATAAGGAATTCAGTATCTATTCTGAAGAATTGACTCCTAAAACCAGAGAAGCTGTCTGAGCTATGGGGATCATATCTTCTGCAGAGGAGCCTGATAAAGTATATTTCAGTGCTATTTTCTCACATAAACTAAAAGATGTTAGAAGACTACGGGGAAAGTTCCTTACATAGAAATGAAGACTCTAACTATGAAGTTATTTTCTTTCTGTTAGTTCAACATCATACTCCATCCTATTTAATGACCCATTTCCACGTGCCTCTGTGAAAAACAGTTTTAAAACCAAAATTTCTTCTAAACCCAAGATTTTTGTTTTCCTTTCCCATTCTTCCTTTTTGTGGGGACTCATTTGGTCAAAGAAGAAAGTAGCTGGCAACTTTTGGTTTGGTATATTTCTTACTGAAATATAGGGTCTCATAGTTTCTTTCTTTTCAAACTAGGTACTGTAGATCGGACTCATACAGTGCAGGATAATAGTTCACATTATTAAAATATTAGTCTTAATGTTTACTACCCGAGAAGATAATGAAGTATAAAAGAATTTGTGAGTCATCCAGCACTCCTTCCCGTTGAATCATTAAATCATTGCAGGTTTTGATTTGGATTGATTTCACTTAATATAACTGCTGAGCACTTAGAACCCACAATACCATTGAAGGTGACCACTGAGGGCTACCACTGCAGCTTTAGAAGGGAGATGTTTCATATGAGAGAAACGTGTATTTGACAAATGATGTAGTAACCAGGGCTTAAAGAAATGAAAGCACGTAACCAATGAGATTACATATAGGAAGAAGGCATTGCCTGCTATGTAATTCCCACTAGCAGCAGCATAAGAATTTTAATTTTATTCTTTGTACTCTTGACAAGAAAAGTCCACTGGAAGCTAGTTATTTCCCCTCTGTGCAATACACAGCTACACAGATTGAACTGTAGTCTAGCCTATTGCTGAGCAAATGGATGTCATCAGCAGACTTGCTGAGGATGCACTCAGACCCACTGTTCATATGTCCAACGAAGATGTTAAGCAATACCGGTTCCAATATTGACCCCTGCGGAATGCCAGTCGTCACCGATCTCTACTTGGACATTGAGTCATAGACTGCAACTCTGAGTGCAACCATCCAGGCAATTCCTTATCCACTGAGTGGCCCATCTGTCAAATCCATGCCTCTCCAATTTAGAGACAAGAGTTTACACCTAAATAAGCTGCCTATAGTGAACCTGAGACTCAGTGTGCCTTTACATTGTATGTCTGTTCTTTACAATTCTGTGCAAAACCACACAAATCTGCAAACAGGGCAGCTGTAGAAGCACAATCTTGTGTTTGAATTTTGGTGTGAACAAGTAGCATTCATCAAGGGAGCAACGTTGTTGATAAACCCACTTTTGCAGAACAGTAAGCTGCTGATTTCTAAAATGCAAGTGACAGCAGAAATGGGAAAGGAGTATACTCGAGAAACCACAGAGTAGTAATGTTGAAGTTCAGTATCCCAAAGAAAGTTGAAATTGTAGTGGGAGTCCAGCCTCGGATGACAAAAGTTGGGATATGGTAGATGGGAATTTGGTAGGTTCAGCCTACATCTCTCTTGGCTACATCCAGTCTGTAAGCCTCAGGGTTTTGCGAAGTGCAGCAAAGTCAGTGCAAGACTGCTAATACAGTGTTTTGGTGACTCAGGAGACTGTTCATGGGCCAGACAAGTGAGATGGAGAAAAATGCTGGAAAGCCAAGCTAGACATGTTGCAAGGACATACTGGATGTGTTATGACTGATGACATCCATCGAGTATTCCCTGTGAAGATTGAGGATTCGCAGTTGTGGGATTTGCTGTAGCTTTTGATTAGATTGCACTGATCCAGTAAATCTCCAAAGTCACCCCAGAAGTCTAGTATAGACATACATGAAGCTTTCCTCCTCACTAGCTACTTTATTATTTATTAGCTAAATTAACTGCCCAAATTATCAAAGATTCCTTATAGTTTGTAAACCTTATTTCAGGCTCCTTCCTCAACACTAGCTTTTAAGCACTGCTGGACTGTACAATGCCAGTAGAGAAATCTCTGCAAACACTCAGAAAGGAAGACAAAATCATTATGCAGTCTAGCTTGTTCATGGCAATCTTGAGTTTGATGGTTCTGCTGCACCCTCATACTCTCAATGTGTTGAACCTGCACGCTTTTGTTCATGTGTTCATGTGGGAAGACTCTCCAAAAATTTCCCTACATAAATTCTACTTTGAAAGTATACTTCTGTATCACTTTTTTCAAAGTGAAACTTTCAACATTGTGAATGTAGGGAGGATCATTCACAGTTACAGTTTTGCCTATTAGAAATGACTATAATTGAAAGCTAAATTCTGATTGCATTCCAAATATTTTGTTGATAGCTTTTGTGGGTGTATAGATATAGAGCTAACACTGAGAAATTTATTAGTTACTTTGTTTCAGCAGGAATTTTCTTTGCAGATGTTACTGCTCCAAAATTTGACATATAAATTGCGCATTAGGTGGAAGTTATTGTCACCTTTCCTGAGAGCTGGAAAGCAAACACAATATTTTATGAAAATGCATTTCATTTTGAAATGTCTCTTCCTTCTCCTTTAACTGAAAATTTAAGGTAAGACCAAACCTGAGACTGCACTATCTTATAAAATGAATACTAAGAGAAAAATGGAAGAATGCAGAAGGGAATTCAGCCATTGTTTCAAGGCAAGGTTACCTTTCTTGTTATGAGGTTATTAAAAGATTATCTTTTCTTGTCTTCTACAAATAAGATGACCTTCAGTGTCTGCTGATACTACTCTATGTAACATGGTATAATAAACATGTATCTGTGGGTGAGTAGCTTATTTTAGATAAAGCAAAGCTTCTTTGTAGAAATAAACAATGCAGTCCCTCTTAACACTCTCAGTCTTGAAATAACAAAATGAATCATTGCATCACTTTCCTGTGAAATTATGAAATAATGCCTCTGTGAAATTGTAGGTGATAGATTTGCAGACAATCTTTTGGAGATAATTGGCTTTGCTATATCAATAAATAATTTATTTGCAAACTGGTTTCTTTTTGGATTCTTAACTTCTATATCAATATTCCTCAGTGGTATCTGATTCCTTCTTTCAAATCTTCATTTCTATCTGCGTTTTGCTAAGATTCTTATTAGTACTAGCAGCAACTGCAAAACATCAGAAGCAGGACAGTAAGAGGAAAAAATGGAAGAGCTTATAACATCTTTGTTATTTTCAGGACAGTCATTGTTTTGGAAGAAAGTCAAGAGAAGATAATATCTTACTGAACTTCAGCATACTTATCATTAAATCTCTGACTCAGCTCCTAAGCCGGCAACTTTTGTATGAAGCATATTTTCAAAAGGTTTGCACATCAAACCATTTTTTTCTTCCATCAAAATTCTTAAAAATATATGCTATTTAGTTACCAAACTTGAAGAAGCAAGGAGTTGCAATACCAGATGTGACTCTTTAAAAAGCTAGACGCATTCATCATCTGCTCACAGTGTGTTGGCTTCTTATTCTGCTTCATTGTATCTCATTTGCTTATAGGCTTGAGGAGCATGCTGTTTCACAAACATAAATTCTCATGAATTTAAGGTTCTGGGTATGGTCCAGTATTCTCTACCTCCTTTGACAGTCTCCAAGGGTAAGAAATAAAATAGACAGTATGTGGCCAATTTAATTTGAACTGGATTTATGATATTGCATTTCAGTGCCCAGTGTATGATGAATTTCCTGGTAAAATACTGCATAGAAACATGCAGCTTGGATCTGAGATCATAAGAACAGTAAACAACCTCTCATATTTTCTTTTTGTAGATGCAAGTTGGACTAATATAAAGATATAAATTATTTCTTTAAAACCACTGCTTTCCTTTTGTTTGAATTGTAAGTTACTGAAGATTAAAATAATGCAGAGTAAGAATTCACCTTAAAAACCATTTGAGAAGAAATTTTCATTTGTAATTCTTTTTTTCCTTATTTTCAAAGATGTTTAAAAAAACAATTTAATATTTTAGGTAGTGGAATATTCTTAGGAAAATTTCAGCATTGTTTATTTTAGTTTCTATAGTTTTGGACATTTTAATTTAAAAAAGTTTGAAAACTGAAAATATAGAATATGAATAGAAAAGTTGTGACTAAATTGAATACCCATTTAAAAAATTTAAGAGGGCTCTAAATATGCATTTCTAATATTGTTATAGAACTGGCAAGTGTTGTTGCACAATGGCAGGAGCATAAAAGCAGCAGTGCTAGTGTTCATTCTGGCTGCTCATGTTTCCTTCTGAAGCACTGACAGCTGCCTCACAGTTTGAGACTCCCAACCAAGACCTCTAAGATTAATGACTTGAGTTTATATAAGAGTATTTCTTATAGACAATAGAGATGAGCAGACAGAATATTTTACAAATACTGTGTATATCAACAAAGTTTACCTGAACCTGAATCAGCCTTTATTCTGTTTCCAGCAATACTTCCAGGTTCTAAAACATGTAAGTTGTTGTTATGCCTCAGTATAAAATCATAGAATCATAAGGTTGGAAGAGACCTCTAAGATCATCGAGTCCAACTGTGCCTGTCTCCCTACAAAACCATATCCCTAAGAAACTCATCTACAGTATATCTCCAGGTGACTGAAAGGAAAAGATGGTCCGATGGTACGACTTTCAGGAAAAGCATTCTGACATGTACACATGTAAACTGATTACAAATTGCATATTTAGACTGGTATTAAATTGGGTGACTGTTTATGGGAAGCCAGAATATGCTTTCAAAGTGAAGCCAGCAACAATAAATTTCACAGAGCCTCCTCGTCAGCAATAATACCTAAGCAGATGTTTTTCTGTCCCTATTGAATGTGTTCCATTGTGACCAAGAATGCTACGTTCATAATATGAACCAAAAGAGCTATTTTAGAAAACACAGAAAAAGAAAATGGTCATTCTTTGACCTACCTGAAATTTTGAATCAAAAGTGGAGAGTGTAAAGCTGAAGCGATAAAAGCATTAGATCTATGTCAAATGATGTTTTGCATATGACTGTCTAATTTTAGAAAGCATTAATATTCAAATTTTCCCCGTAACATTAATTTAAGTTTCTTTCTCTGCATTTTGAGGCTGCAGCATTTTTGCTTGTGCTTAGGGACTGTCACACGGAGAACAAACATTTGGAAATCAGTTAATCTCCTACTGATAACACATACATGTCCGCTTCCAGAATCTGTGTGGAGACATGTTTTTCATCCCTACAGAATAACAGCAATCACTGATAGGATAATGGCAATAATTGTCTGCAGCTGTAATCCCTTGAAACAAAATTTTCTTATTTTGCCATATTCTTTCAATAAGAATATCTTTGGGAACAAAGCATCAATTTTGTTGTTTCTTTTACTCATCTGAAGCAAGCCTAATAATACATGCTACAGATAGATTGGCAGAATAGTTTTTAGTGACTGAAAAACATTAATTTAGATGGCAGATACAGTATTTTAGTATGGTGGTGTCTTGGTGGATATTACTAGAAACTGTTGTTACCTTTTTTTTACCTGTTTTTGAATACTGATTACTGGACACGTGGAATTTGAAAAATTGGCCTTAGACTATTTCTAAGCAAACTGTTGTTTCTTGCTGCAGGTAATCAATCCATTCATTTCTGATCTATGGGTGATGATTCAGCTTTCAACTAAGATTTAGATAGGAATTTGTAAGTTGTCAGAGGACCAAGTTCTGGATATATAAATAAGAAATTCTCACTTTCTCATGAGTGTTTATCATGGCTAATTGTAATTCTGATTTGTTTTTCTTTGTATCTCTAGAAAGAAGAAATAGAGACTAGAAGGAGAGAAAGAGCAAGCAGGAAAAGAAGGGAAAAAGATTCCAAAGCCATTGGCAGAAGAAAGAAATGTTTGTGTGATAAATCAGTATATAGTCTTTTATTTATCATATTGGCTAGATACATGTGTGCACACATTGCTCTGCCTCCTTTTGTAATTTGAAGGACTGGCTCACGTATCTGTGTGATATTGAGAAACACACAGATGGTAACCATGTGAAACACAGCTGGGCCAAACTGATTTTCAGACTTCTGAAAGTCAGTTTGTGTTTTCTGTACCTTAAAATGAGTACATTTTCTTCTGCATAGATTCTTCAAATTCACATTCAAGCATCTCTCAAATATGAAGTATATAGCTGACAGTTGTAGTTGGAGTACCGCTTCTCAGTTGTTTATAAGACAAATACAAGCATTAGTGTGCAAACTGCAAATTGATAAATTGGAAAAACTGTATTTTAAAAACTGCAAGAAGGTTATGCTTTCCTTAACAACTCAAAGGGATTGTGAGGTTCTACAGATAGTTCACCCCCATAGAAATCTTGTGGGGGAGAATTCCCAGATAATAATTCTTGCCAACAACTTTTTTTTTTTTTTAATTTAAGACAAATGGTGAAAGAAGAGGTAATCTTGACATATTCACATTTGCTGTTCAGTCTTAGGTTAGTCATTTCTCAATCCCTTCAAGAAATTAAAAAAAAGAACAATATGTGTAAGGATTACAGTCCACTTGAATGACCTTACAGAAGTTCTGAATAGCTGGGTTAAAGTGCCTGAGAAGTTAGAAATGTAGTGTGTTAAATCCTTCTGAGAATGGTTAATTTAACCTGATAGCAGAACACATTCAGAACGATTCTGAGGCTTTTTCTAATTGGACGATTTGCATCAGGTACCCTGGGCTGCATCAGGAGAAGTGTTGCCAGCAGGTCAAGGGAGGTGATTGTTGTCCTGTTCTCAGCCCTGGTGAGGCAACACCCTGGAGTTCTGTGCTCCCTAGCACAAGAGAGACATGGACATGATGCAGGGAGTTTAGCAAAGGGCCGCCAGGAGGTGAAGGGACTGGAACATCTTTCACACGAGGAAAGGCTGAGGGAGCTGTCACTGTTATGCCTGGAGGATCTCATCAATGCGTGCAAATATCTGAAGGGAGGGTGGGTGCAAAGAGAATAGTGCCAGGCTCTTTTCACTGGTGCCCAATAACAGGACCTGAGGCAATGACTACAAACACAGGGGGTTCCCTATGAACATCAGGAAACATTTTCTCTGTGAGGGCAATTGATCAATGGCAAAGATTGCTCGGAGAGGGTATGAAGTCTCCCTCCTTAGAGATATTTAAAAGCTGTTTAGACACAGTTGGAGACAACTGACTCTAGGTGGCCCTGCTTGAGCAGGAGGTTAGACCAGATCATCTCCAGAAATACCTTCCAACCTCAACCCTTCTATGATATTGTCATCATAGAGTATTGAAAGATTATGTAGCAGTGCTCCATCCCTTCTATACTTTATTGTTACATAAGGCCTGACTAGTTTATGCACTGAAGTCTTGCATACTGGAGTGCTTTGAAGATCATCCTGAATAGAACTGTTCTATATTGGCTGTCCTGTAGAGTATTTATAAAAAAATTTAGTTTCTCAAATCCCGTCCTTCTACTGGTGCTAATTCACCCAGATTTTATCTCATAAGCATCAGCCCACTCCATTTCTCCTGCCATGTGTCTAATCTAGCGTAATCAGGCTCATTCTTTGAAAATTTTTGGAGTTTTGTGCTCTTCTTTTGTAGACAGTTTGATTTAGGCTAGCTGTATTTAAGTATCATCATCTTCCATATGGCTTTTTTTTAAGTTTAGTCTGTTTGGAATGGAAGCATTCAGCATGCAGGTCCTTCAGTCTTTTGGGGATTTTTCTCTTCCTTGGGATAATGAATGTTATTTTCTGTACTTGGTTCTTTCTCTACTTCTTGTGCCATTTCCTCACACCCAATGTTTAACTGTGCCCTGGGAACGCAACGGTATGTTCTTCGAATCTTAAGAGGCCATGTCATGAACAGTTGGAAATTACCAGAGCTGCCCAACCCTGTTTAAGCTGCAGAATAGCTAAATGACTGGGTAGTCTTGATGTTGAAATCAAACAATCCTGGTGGCTGCCATTTCAAATTAAAAAATGAAGGAAGTCTTTGTTTTTAACAAATATATATCTATACTGTTATTGTAATAACTTAAGGGATCAGTCAATTGTACACATTTAAGAAATAGACCAGCAGAAAGAGTGTTATAATCTCTGAAAATTTTCAGTCAAGTTTTGTTGAACCTTTCTGGGATTGTCTCTGTGCTAGCTGCGTTTCCACTCAAACTCTAACATTTAATTACTCCAGAAATTGAAATCCACCAGTTCATCAATTTGTCTTAGAAGGGCTGAATGTGTTCTTTAGTCACTCTAGATTAGTCAGAAACAAATTTTTATAGTGTCCAGATCACGACTCAGCAGCCAGCTAAGAACAGAGCTTAACAAATTAAGTATACCTTCCCTAAAATAACAGCAAACAGGTGGTAGGTAAAAAAATGTTGATTTATACTATGATCCTGAGGTTTCTTTCCTCATTTTGAGGGAAGAAATAGATCTAGTCATATATACATTGGCAAGTACGTTATGAGATGGGACCAAGACAGTTTGAAGAACATGGCAGTTCTAAAAAAACCTGCTTCCCTTTCCAGGCTGCTGTCTGCAAAGCAATTATGCAGCACAATTTCAAGGGCAACTTGAAATGTCAAGCTATATGCCTGCACATAGAATATCTATGTAGTGTAGTGCTATGTGAGTTAACTTTTTTAATACACTTCTAAAACGTGAGATCATGAGGTCAAGAAAAATTAATGTGGTTTCTCCACTGAAATAAGAAATTAACTTCTATACGTAGTTTTTTTATTTAGACTTTTACAATGATGCTTGTTATCCACTCCCTTACTTCTTTCAGAACTTTGTCATATTATATAATCTATTCACTAAAATCACGTGTTGTACAAATCCATCAGTCCCTTTAAAGTGTTCTGCCATGAACACATTAACATTTTTTAAAGTTCAGGAAAACAAATTCTGTAATCTCACAACAGTCTAGAATATCTTCTGTTATGTTATATATTTTTAAGTTAGTCTGTTTGTTGAGAATATGTTTTACAATCACCTCTAAGAGTTGTACAACTCGTAAATGTGCCCCCTTTAAGACTCCCAGGATGCACATAAGAACTCAGCACACCTTGTGTCTTCTTTGTGTCTGCCTCCTATAGTATTTAGATGGTACTATAACATTGTGGTGCCTGTGATTGTACTGTACTTGTATTGTTGAAAGATTCATCAGAATACATAGAAGGTCCTATGTAAATTTTGAAGATTTCACAGTTTAGAAATAAAAGCAGGTTTAGAAATATGTAAAACACATAATTTCTCTATGTGTAATAATGAATATATTGTCATGTCTTTATCGTGCTAGGTGGGATATGAGCCTACAGAAAGGGAGAGGAAGGAGTAAGTCATTCTTGTGCCTTGCCGTACAGGTTCTTTAGCACATTCTTTGTGGTGTTTGACTTAACTATACATGCAGAGTGTCTAGCCTGACAAAGGTCCGATGGGTGAGAAATCTGGCTTCCTCCTGCTGAGTAACGAAAGGAAAAGACAACCAGTGAGTGGTTATACATATGTATACATATGGAGGTTATGCCACGCAACAGGGTGCCTGTCTCTGACCTAGTCTTAGACGTGCTTGAATTGCTCCAGCCCTTTCTCTCCTCCTTTTTTGGCTTTCCTGTGCTTCACTACTGGTGGTCTGCTGGATACCATGCAAATGTTTTCCCCATGTTATTGCATGATTATTTTTCAAGTGGTTTCTTAGTAGAAGGGATGGAGGGTCCACACGTGAGAACATCTGTTCTAACAATTTTTCAAAGCAAACAGCAGATGGCATTGCTGCTTCCTTTTGATCTTGCAAGACAAATCCCATACCAATGGTGTTGGTTTAACTTTCAGGCCGCTTGGTAATGGTGTACGTGAGCATTTGCTTCTCCCTTTTCTCTCAACAGTAGCACTACTTGCAGATGTTTTCTCTGCAACTTTCTATTTTAACTTTCTTTTTGTGAGCCTAACTCCTACTAGGTGTCACGATGTTTCTTTTTTCCTTTCCTCCCTCATGGGACTTTAATTAGTGCCATATCATCCTTAGCAATTCTCTTTCTCTATTCATATGCAAATTGTAGGGAAATAGAAGGCACATGCTATTCTTCAGCTTTTTTTGTGGTTCAGCCTCTGTATAAAGTGGTTTGAGAACTTTATATACATCACCTTTGCTACTTTTTTTTTGAAGAAAGTTTTATTTCTCAAGGTGATTTCTTAGTTTCTACTTAGTTTTTTTCCCTTTTACTTAAATTTTTACATTCAGAAAATTCATGCACATAAGTGTGTACGAAATTTGAAATGTTTAAGTAAATTATTTTGCATTAATTGACTTTTTTATTGAGCTCCCTTTGCAACAGATGCATTCATATTTCAGTACCTTGATACATTTATATGACTTCATTGGGTACTTTCTGATCAAATCTTACTGTACAGAGTGAACAAGTTGCTATTGTTAATTGGTAATTTTGAGAAATTAAATTTGCACTCAGGAGTTGAAAATATGACATAAAAATAAACTCATTTTTTAGAGAAGGAGGCTGTAGTAAAATTTGTGTGATATGGTAAATCAGTAACAGGAGTAGGAGCGCAGTAACAGAAATAGGAGCAGCCTCTGGGGGCAAGTCTGTTGAGTTTCTTGTCAGCCTGATGTGGGAGAGTTAGTAATGTCACTCCTCTTAACCCTGGAAACTTAAGGTGGAGCCTTTGAGCATTCTGTCCCTTCAGAGTTGTAAGACTGTTAATGGAAAGTAGAGCATGTGTGATTTTATCCTGTTTCTAAATTATGCTAAGTTGCATTTGGTCATTTGAGGTAGAAGCCAGCAGTACTCCTGTATCCAAAACATCTGCACAGGATCCTACTTTCAGCTCTTCTGAACTCCCCAACTTTACTGTACCTCATCCTTCAGCCTCTGCTGCCATTTTTATTTTGTTTCAGTTTAAACCTGAATTTTCCTAAGCAGCACATACAAATAATTTTCTTATAAAGATTTTTTCTTCAATTTTTATAGTCTTTAATATTTTGGTTCCAAATATTCAGTTGCTTGCTGTGTATTGTTTAGAGCTTCTAGACGAATTTGTCAGGGGCTTTTCGTTTGGGGTTTTTTTTATTATTTTATTTTTTCAAAAATTAATTTAAAACCTTCTCTGAAAGAAACAGTCTATTTATGTGATAAAATGCACAAAACATTGGCCTTGAATGTTATGTTTTTTACTGGAACTTGACGTTTTGTATTAAACTTCTCTCATAACTTGACTTTATATTTGAAACCAAGAAATAAGAGAAGGAAAACATGTTTTACACACACTATTGCAAATGGCTTTAGTATCTTCCTATACTCCAGAAACCAGTAGCTTTATTTTTTTATACTAGGTTGATTTCACTATAGACATAAATTTACAGATGGACATGAAATAGATACAGTTCATTTGTGCCTCATTTAATTGAATAATAAACACAATTAAGAAATAAACCTGGGGATTAAAAGAAGATGCCATTTTACCCACATCCTAAAATTGTTGGAAAATTGATATGTATCAAGAAAGGAAACTTGCATAGTCCATGTGAAGATTACTTAAGGAGAACTTTCCAGAAAGAAGATGATTTAGCTAAATGTGGTTTTATTTAGTGCCATGAAGTATGGGTCCATACTAGCAAAATTAATAGGCTAGATCAATTGAAAATCTGATTTCAAATCTGTTTGCAGCCTCCACTATATAGTTTTTATATCTCGGGACCTTTCATTCTTGTGGGAAAAAGAGGTCTTGCAACGTGTACTTAGGTACTCTCTGGCAGTAGTGAAATGGGCTTTTCAGAGACCCATTCTATAGCTTTTTCCTATTGTTATCATACGAAGAAAGATTTGGTTACTGTGTCCACTGAGGGGCATGGTCTGAAGACTAACGTGAAAGTTACGAATTGTCAGTGGCCTGGGTTTTTGTTTGTTTGCTTTTATATAATGATTAGCACTTGCTGCTAAAGAAGTGGTTTTACTCACAACTGTGCATTCCTCCCTTGTTGCTGCCTTCATTCCTGGAACAAGAAGGAGAATTTGTGTGGATTCAGATGATGCAACCGGTTTAGAACTACCCTGGCTGAAAAAAACCAGAAGGACTGAACTAGTCTACAGCATTAAGGAAATCACACTGGCTGAAAGATTTAGAATAACAAAGTGTGTTTTTTATATTATGGTAGCTTTCAGAGCTGCTGTGACGAAGTGGTGTTAACCAAAAATTGTAGGCTCTTACATTATTCTTTGAGCCTCACCAAAAGGGACTTTACTTATATCTGCTAGCTAAAGCAAGATCTGATTCTTGTACCGATCCTCAAAATGCCATTTGCAGCTGGGTGAGAGGGAAATTGTGATAGGTAAAGCAATAAAATTAATAGAGAGGATTTCAAGAGAAGGGATTATATTTTCAACTTTAAAATTGCAATCAAAGTTACAAACCAGAGACTAATACAAAATATATATTTACTTGCCAGTGTTTTCCTAGTTTCTGCTTATGAGTTCTCTTAAGTTTGCCTTAACTGAAGGAGCTGAAGATTTGATGGAGTAGTAGTTTTCTCAGTATTGTCATTCAAAGCTAAGCTTGTTTTTTTACTGAAATCACACTTGTTGAGAACTGCCTGAGCTACTCAATAGCACTTCAACCCCGAATACAATTTCAAAATTGATTTCTAAAGTTAATCTTTCGTTTCCAAATTAGGATTGTTTCATTCTGGGAAGCCATCTAATCTGGGCTCATATATTCTCTCTTCTCCCAGATGGAGACCATTCTTCTTCAATTGTTTTCCTTAAGAATACTCTTTCTGGTTCTTGTATTAGAAAGGAAATTTGAGGATTCGTTGCTCTCCTCAAAGTATGGTTGTGACGACACGCATTCTCCTCCCCGTGGTTCTATGATGTTGTGTATCTTCTTTCTTCTTCTTTTTCTATTGTGAATTAAGCTTTTAGTGCTTCGTGTCAGTGACCATTGAAAGCAAATGAAGTATTCAAGGGTTACTGGATTCAAGTAACAAGACTGTTACAATAATTTGCAAATTATATGCCTTTGAAAGCATTCCTTCAGCTCAGAATTCTCTTCATAAATCCCACACAATCGATATATTCATAATATAGACAACAAAGTAAGCACTGCAAAGTGTGCTGTTTCTTTTTCCTCCAGATTAAGTCCTGCCACTCTACCTATTACAAATGGACATCTTTTGATACTTCAGAGTTGTAGGCCATTACACAATCTTTGTGACTGGGGCTGTGTTATGCTGATGTATCAACGTTGTTGTGTAGTTTGGTGATAAAGAATAAGTCGTCTACACTGAACTCATAGTTCATTTGCACTGAAATACAAATATTTTTAACCTAGTCATAATAAAAATTGATTAAAAACTTTACTAACTACAGCAACATATGTCCTACCATGAGTTCATGAACCTAGTTTATACCTCATTTCTTAGATAAACTTTTATAATTTGCCCTAGGTTCTATACTACCACAGTTAAAAAAATAACAAAAGAAGAAGTATGAAAACAGCCAATAACAAGGCCAGTTGGTCTGGGCATGTCTTTCATGATTTTCTCAATCTTAATTATTTACTGAAGACATTATTGTTGTTTCTTGGGCAACTCAATGCAGTCCCAAGACTTTGTGTATTGACAGGTTTTTCCAATTGTGGTTTACATAAAATCTTTAAAGACCAACAAAGTTATGGAGGGTTTTTTCCCCTTTTAGGAACCTTGTGAAATTTTATTTTCAAAGCGTAACTAGTAGGCTAGTCTTGTCTGGCTTTGAGGCTACTTGACCACATATGATATTCACTTTAATGAAGCATAATTCTATCCTTTAAAAATCATTCTTCCGTGTTTCTTCTTGTTTAATCATTGTCTCCTACTCATGCAAAATTATAAAACAGAAAACAAATTATGACACTTTCTCGTGAAGAAACTCTATATTTGTTTATTCAGGAATCTTTGCATAAAGTGGTCCAAAAGGTACAACATTGACTTGCATGGTCTCAGAAATAGACGAAGTAATGAATTTTGATTCCATATCGCAATTTTTTCTTTTTTTGGTCAGGTTTGTTTCTACTCTATACTGGTAGCAATTTAATCTCATTTTGTATTCATTTTGCAAGCACCCAGGCAAATTTCCAAGAAAGGCAAATATTCCTTTGCTATCCCACCCACTTGTTATTTAGGGATACATGATCTTGGAATGAATATTCTTTCTGCCATTATGTGACCCCCTGCCACGTTTTGTTCATGTGAGGAACTAAAAAGACATTTACAGTCCATTTATTATGTGCAAGTGTAAAGGACAAGTGGTGATCTTGCCATAGTATTTTAGTGTGCTAATGTTCTATTTTTGGTGTTTAACACAATTACGTCTAGCAGTGTTCTGTACAGAAGACCTAACCTTGAACGTTAACAGAGTAGCTGGAGCTCCAACACTAACATAAGCATGCCAAGCATTTATATCAGGCTAGATTACTCACCACAGTTGAAGCTAAATGAAACTTTTATTGTCTAGTTAGTCCATCTGAAAAATGAGTAAGAAGTCAGAGGTACAGCAAAATGGGAAAAGTTACTAATTTCCTGGTTTGCAAAATTACGGAAAAGAAGTGGACCTTCTTAAAAATTCCCAATCTTTTCATTATGTTGTGATTTGTTCTTTCAGAAGTAAGGACTGTGGCACTGTGAATGGTATATGCTTATATAGTAGTATTATGGCATACCCAGAACTCAGAGCAGACTACTATTGGGAGGGGAAGACAGAAGAAGAAGGGAACATAGGAGCACTATTGTGAAAAGTAAGAAGAGGAGGGCAATCCAGAGGAAACAGATAAGGAACGGGAAAAAGAAAGGTAACACCTGGTGTCAGCAAGGATGGGAGGAGATGATGATAGGATTTGTTTGAAAGAGAGTGACGTAACATCTTTTGTTTCACAAACTCTGGTGAGAAGGAATGTTTTAAGGAGGAAGTTAAGCAGAAAAAGTAATTTGCTGACGCTGAGTCCACAGATGTTGGAACAAAAGAAGCAGAAGTATTTAATTAGCAGGACATGAATAAATATTTTAAGGCTTAATTAATTGATGTCTGTAGGACACTGTTAGGGTGTTTACCATTCTCCAGAACTGTATGTTAATACTTAATTTCACCACTTTTGTGCAATCAGCAGATTTAAACTATTGCATGTTTAAGGTTTACTGAATAAGATAGAGTACATTGTATCGCGACAGAGTGCTAAGTATGGTGCCAGGAATCTAACATTTTGTTTATCTTACCTTCTATAACAGCGCACATGTACATGATATTATGCCATCTTCTAAAATAGTCCCTGCCTCAGAGGGAGAAAAGTTTCTCTATTGGTAAATGTAATGGCATCAGGTCTCTCTGCTGGTGCTCTATGGAAAAGACAACATCCCTGAAAGCTTTACATTCTCACATTGCTGGAGCTTCTAAGTTTTGTCAGGTGCTAGTGACTTGGACCTAACACTGAGTTGTAACTCAAGAGACAAAACAGTTGGAAAACTTTGAGAAAGGCTCTAAGGGTCAACGAAATTTACTGTGGGCAGCTGCTGCTTCAAAGCAACTCACTATGCAGAAGCCTATTAAGAAGTTGTAGGTTACTTTCCTGCCATTTCCCCAGCATGATGGATGACGTTCTGAAAAGTGAAAGGACTTCCTGTGCCACAGAGATTTTCCCCATGACTCCTTACCCAGACCCAGTTGCTTTCCATGTACTGACTACGCTTCTATCTAAATACTGTTATGACTCACTCTTAAGAAATTGTTTTCTGCACGGGATGCTAAAAGGAATTTTTTTTTTATCTGTTATAGGTGTTTGAATACCATTATTTACAGATGGTCCTTTTTATGGTCTAAATTGTCTGTTTACAGTTCGAAACAGCAATAAATCCTTACAAGAAATAAGTTCAAGCTGCGCAGCTCAGGTTTGGAAAGCCATTTTTCCAAAGGTTTGGTGTGCTAGATCTTGAAAGTTAACTTCTTACTATAATACGAGTCAACAGCAGAGCTTAGAACAGTTTTGATTTTAATAGTATTCGTATGTAAAAGTCTATGTTTGTGTGTGTCCTAATATCTGATTTAAACTCATTAAATCAGAGTACACTTAATTTAGGGTAGGGTAAATTCTTTGCTTTTTGATAACAATGTTCATTAGCAAGATAAATACTTTTTAAAAATATGTGAACTGTAGCAAAAATCTATATGAGATCAGCTAAGATAATACAATTCATGAGCAAAATTACTTGATGACCATCATTAGGATACTTATCTTCTCTTCCATACTTAAAATAGGGAAATGTAAATATTGACGTGTCAATGAAGATGTAATTGTGGGCACTTGAGACGTTAATTTTTTATATAGCACAGGAAATAGAACATATTGCTAAAAGAGCAGAATGCTTTCAATAGGATTTTTTATCATTAAATTCAAATATGTTTGAAGACAATGAACACGCCCTTTTAAATTCTAATGTTTCAAGATAAAAACCATAGCCAAATCTTCAGCAGAAGCTTTTGTTGGAATTGGTTAGGAATGTGAAGAATAGGAGGCTCATGTAATCCTATATGTCTCTTGCCACTTTTTGCTCCCTCCCCTTCATAAATTTTTTAATCTTTTGCCAGTGTTAACCAGATCTAGCAGAGGGATGGAAACTTCAGAAATATTCTGCTTCAATAAATTCTGTGAGAACAGGATGAGACAGGAATGCATGCACTGACTTGGACCAAATTTCCAGTGAGCTCCCTCTGACAATGACCATGAGTAAAATCTTAGAAAAATCATACCAGAACAGAGCAAGTAAAGACTGATACTTGTTCCAGTGTATTTTCCCAGTTTCTATCATGTTAAGGGCTTTCTGCATCCTGTCTCTGTCAATTAGTTTAATCTTAATTACTTGCTTACTGACAAAAGGCATTATTTGAAGGTAGCCTTGTGAGATATATCTTCTGTCTATGAAAGCCACATTGACTCCTCCTTCTATAGTATTAGTAGCACATGGACAAACACGATATTCTTTACTACTCATTTTTAGGTTTGCATATGGTACAGAAGCTAGACATTTGCGTTCCCCCCCCCAGTTCTGTATATCCTACCTACAGTCCACATAGGATATTTTAGTTGCTGTTTCTCGGTATCATGCCTTGAGCTTCTTCATGCATTTTTCCAATGTATAATTGGCAGGAGGAAAAATTGCCTTTTTTGTCCCACTTTACTTCTCACTTGTATTAGTACAGCTCATGAGTTTTCCTGGAGATTTTGCTGTTTCTTTTGTTTGTGGGCAAACACACACAACGAAACATCTTTACTCATTTCTTTTATGTGCTCGTGCCTGGAGTAAAGACTGCTTTCATTTCACTTGTCTAAGTACTTAAAAGACCGTATTGACTCCTTTTATGGTGAATAAATAGTGAGTTACCACATTAGTAACGTCTATTCCAACCCATAAAAGTAGTTGTGCAAGTAGAACTGAGATGTAAACTAAAATGTATTATGCTTTCAGTTATGGGGCTTTGAGCTATTTTTGCTGTTTGCTAGAGGTTCTCCATTGCACAGATCTGCTTTGTGGCAGCTCACCTGTACAGTCCCCAGTGCTCTTTGCTGAAAATCGGCCAACTTACTTAACGAATTTATGTAGTATTGTGCCTCAGCTGACCACCAGCATGCTATCTTGAGAAATGATGGTCTTGTTCCTTTTCCTTCCTTTAGATATATTATTCATTCTTTATCTGTAGAGCTCACCTGAATGATGGTGATGGGACCCGCAGGATTCCATGATGAGCCAGTTCAGGGAGCAAAATCAGAATAACTATTTGGTTGGTTTGTAAGATGAATTTTGCCTCACAGTTTAAAAAAATCATTTCAGGAAGTATCCAGGGGACTAAAGAGGAAGGAATCTGTGCTATGCAGATTAGCAGAACTAGAACCAACTCTAGAATCAGTAAGCGTATGAGTAGAGTCAAAACGACCATTGCAAAGGAAAGTCAAATTATGGGAGTTCAAAGGGAGTTAGAAGAAATGTGTGCAAAGTGTGTCATCTGGATGGATTTTAAGGAGACTTTTTATGAGAGTCCTCACCAAAGTTTGTTTAAGAAACTTCCAGAGAATAAGGAAAAAAGTATTGGCATTGAATAAATAACTGAATAAATGGAAACTGAAACTAAAAGTAAATGGTCCATTTTCACAGCAAATGGAGATCATCAAGGAGTCCTCTCTAAAAAAGGGAGAAATAGTGAGGTGACAGTCTATGAATGATACTGTTACTGAAGGAAATTGAAACAAGGGCCAGCTATAGAGAGCTGCGGATGTAGTGTAGGAAGTCCTTCAAATAGCTTTGTGACAGAATGTCAGTTAAAATTCGTGTAGGTTAGTGTAAAATAATAGGTGGGGGAGTGGGAGAAATTCTAGCTTTGCATATGTAAAGACTGACCTTAAAATGTCTACTGACACTCAGTAGTTAGATCATTCCTTTAGCAGAAGAGATAAATAGAAATAATAGTCCTGCAAAAACATTAGCTTATTATCAAGCAAAAGAAAACAAATCCAATGTTAGTAATTATTTGAAAGGGAACAGAGAACAAAACAAAGAACAAAATTTATATTTCTTTGTACAGCTGTTGAGTTACCATATTCTAAAGACCATATGCAGTTGCAGTTCCCCTCTGTCTCTGTAGAGATATGTTTGACCTTGGCCAGATTCTGGGAATGGTGGCAAGGCTAACCATGAAGCAGTATTCATACAGGGAACATTTAAACAAGTCAGAACTCTTAAAGTTGGTAAAAAAATAGAGGAATATGAAATACAGAAGGAACCACCTCTGGTGTGAGGAATTGCTCAGCTGTAAATTATTGGTGTCTGTTGCAAGGGAGAAGGGAATCACTCTGCTCATTCTGTTCTTAAGCCCCTCAAATATCTGCTGTTGGGTAGATAGAGCCTTGAACTGACCCAGTACAGCTGTTCTTATGATTGTATGGTTTTACAACCTGAATTAGCCCACAATGTGGTCAGGTCATGCAAACAGAGGAGGAGTGACAAACAGTATCCTCAGTGTTATTTCATGCACTGACCCTCAGCAATTTTGTCGTTGCAGACTAAGGCTGTGTATAACAGAAGGTAAAAAACAGAGTGTGTCAGTGGTTTGAAGTTTTTGCAGCCGTTTCTTAAAATGCACATTGAAACTCAAGAAGTTCAAATGATACTTAAATTGGAAGGAAATCTAAATAGTTTACAATATGGAAGGCTCGATTAGGGGGCCCAAACAATACTTCTTTTTCTGGTCACATGATAATATAACCATCCATATGTCATTATTGCAAAATTATAGATTTCACATACCGAATTGCTTTTAAGAGGGGTATTATCTTTTTCTCCACTCATGACCTTTATTTCTTTTCCTGCTATCATACACAGCATGCTTATTGTGTTCAGCTCTAATGCTCAGGAGGCAACCGAAGCAGAATTCTGGCCAGATTTATAGATTTGCAACACCAGCATATGTAATTGATAAAATATAACCTTTCTTTAAAATATCGTTTGTAGTGGCCACGTGCTGAATAATTTTTAGATCTAATACATAAACTCCATCCTAATTCTGACTTCATGCAGTAAGGGTGGAAGCACACATAGGACTCCAGCATTCCCAGATTTGATTCGTGAGCTTTTCTATCCATAGAGGCTTGCTGCTTTCCAAATTAGTAGAGAATCTGCAACACATGCTTCCAGAAACTGTGTCAAAATATGATGATTTAATACAACATTCCTTTCTGATTAGGAAAACTACTTCCAATGAACTATCTGCTTAAAGATTTTTATCAGACATTCAAACTACTGACTCTGCTTTTAAATGCTGCTTTTCTTGGCGTCATCTCACCTCATCTCATACAAGGAGATCAATTTTCAGCTTGTAGAACACTGATTTAAAAACATTCCTCCCTTTTATATTAAGCAGAGAGAACAGCTCATAAATTAGCACTTACTTTGTACAATTATCATTATTCTCAGTGCCTCCAAGGCTTTGAACTGCCTTGATAGAAATTAATTCTATTAAATATGTCAGACACATAGACATGAAGGATATGTGACGATCACTATTTTATACAGTGGAAGTACACAGAAGCCATTACAGTTCCTTTACATTAAACAAAAGTCCTAAACAGCTCAGAGGAATAGAAACATAAGACAAAAGGATTAATTCAGAGGAGTTTGACAGTGAAGATGGTGATTCTTTTCAGTGGTGATCCCAGGCTTCTGGGCCTTCAACAGTGAAGTTTTGTTCCTCATCCTCTTTCCATCTGAAGATACCCATCCCTCCCCTTTCCTTGTCAGGAAAGCCAATCTCCAACAGTATAAGAGTGCAAAACGTAGACCTTGCTCACCCCTGCTATGTGTCACATTGGTTTCACAGGCTCAGGTTTTGATTTGTTTTTATTGCTATAATTTTACAAAAAAAAACAGTGTACAAGTAATAGATCACATTATACTAATTTGATTTGAAGATTAACTTGTTAAATGGCCTACTGAAGTTGAAAGCTTTCACTACAGAGAGGAAACCAAGTTTAAAATTTTAGGTTCAGTCCCATCCCTTGCATTAAAATCTTTTGTAGAGCTAGAAAATATTGTTTGGGAACTCCTTGTTTATTCTTCCCTAGTGAAGAGTAGGGAAGAAGATATTTCCACAGACAGTGTGGGGTTTTTTAATAGTTATAGCCTTTTTCAACTTTATTGTTCATTGTAGTACACAACTTTGCAACCCAGCCTCATCAAGATTTTCACATGTATTGTTCCAGAAATCTTCACATTCACCCTGCTTCTGCAATATTGTGCATAAGCGCCAACAAAGCGGTGCTTTGGTATTTCATTCCCACCTGGGAGTGGACATAAGATGATTCACCCTTGGATTAACACCAGCCCTTTCAATGCAAGGTGATGAGTTTCAATCACTAGCTTTAATTCTTAGGCACTTTTTTGGAAATGCTAGAAGCCAGCACAGCATGTGAGTAATATAATACAGAACTCTACTAGTATAAATGATAGCTTAGCTGTAGAGTTAGTGAACAAATGATTTGCTAGCGTAACGTAATACCTCCAGTCTAATTTGATGCTATGAGAGGCTGGAGGCTGAAAGGAGGAACAAATGCAAGATGTAGAAGTCTGTTTAATGCAGTGTTTGATAGCCACAGATGGCTTCACTTGTAGAGAAAGCCAAGTAAAAAGAAATAATAACTTTATGGACCAGAGACATTTTGCAAGTTTTTTTACAGCCTAAGGGAAAAAAAAAATCAGGATATAGGCTGAAGCAAAGAGGTGTAGTGGGAAGCATGGAAGAGATGCACAAATTATTTATTTCAAGTATGAAATTTAGTTGAATTCAGAGCTGATGCTTTAAAGAATCTTAGTCTGTTCTTACAAAGGTCATGACTGTTTGCACTGTGAATATCCTGCAATCTTCTTTTTAAAACCAACATTTCCATTCATCCTGAAATGCTGTAAGGACTTTTTCCCTCCCAAAAGAGTAACCTAATAAACCTTCTGTGTTCCCCAATTTCTGTGACTCTGAAGGGCTTCAGTTGTTAATTCCTGGCTTCTTCAGGATGTAATTCAGAATCATGCTCCTTGAGTGGAGTTACCGAGTTACCAGTGGATGATTTCCCTATTACTGGCCATTTTGGGGTCTGTTTAGCATTTGCCACCTTACTTTCCAGATCTGGAAGCTCTGGGGGTTTTTATTTCCCTGGAGTAAAATGAGAGCAGGAAAACTCTCCTATTCCTCCTGCTTATAGTCAGATCCTCAGAGAACTCAAAGACCATGACGGTCTGTGAATTACATCCTGATATGCATACAGAGGAGTCCTTGGGCTGCTAAGGGTTCATTCATTAGATATTACAAGGATTGATCTTTTAATGTAAAGGTGCTAAGTATTCAAGAGGTAACCCAATGCTTGCATCTGTATGTGAACAAAGAAGTATAGGTTCCTTTCACAGTATCACACAGTATCACAGTATCACACAGTATCACAGTATCACAAGGTTGGAAAGGACCTCTGAGATCATCAAGTCCAACCTATAACCCAACACTAACACCAACACTAACACCAACCATCATCTAAGCCATGGCACGCAGTGCCTCATCCAATCTCCCCTTAAACACCTCCAGGTTCAGCGACTCCATCACCTCCCTGGGCAGCGCATTCCAATGGCCAATCACCCTCTCAGTGAAGAACTTCTTCCTCACATCAAGCCTAGACTTTCCCTGACGAAGCTTGAGTCCATGCCCTCTAGTTCTGTCACTGGTCACCCGAAAGAAGAGACCAACCCCTGCCCGACTACAACCTCCTTTTAGGTAGTTGTAGAGAGCAATGAGGTCTCCCCTGAGCCTCCTCTTCTTTAGACTAAACAGCCCCAACTCCCTCAGTCGCTCCTCATAGGGCTTATGCTCCAGCCCCTTCACCATCTTTGTTGCCCTCCTCTGAACACAAACCTTCTGAATCAAACTGCAGGGATTCATTTTGTGAACGGAACCCTGAAGGATTCACACAGCTGTAGAGAGAAATCTCACACTAAGTCCAAGTGAAAAAATTCCAGGATCCAGCAAAGAATTCCTAAGCCACACAAGTCAGAAAAATTGTTTTCTGGTTTTGATATTTATGTCCTGTATCCACTGATTGTCTGTATCCTTACTACAAGCGACTATTCTTTACTTTCAAATCAACTGACAAATTACTGACAAATCATAAAACCTAAATAAAGGTTTTCTTCAAGCGAACTGTCCGTGAGGTCTATGGAAGCTGGAATTTTGCTCAAGTAAAATCTGAATGAGTGTCTCATGTTATGACCTCTAATGACTTTTACTCACTTTTTAATAAAATATTTACAGACATCTAAATAAAATCAGTAGAAGTATGACCTGTGTCACTGTTCCATTTGTTCAGGATTCTGCTTTCTTCATAGTGAGGGTCTTATGGGTTGCACAGTGAGAAATGAAGAAATTGTGGTAGTTAAAGTGTGCCAATCTAGATTATTGAATTAGTGGTGTAAGGGAAAACATAAATAGAAAATCTTGCTAGATTGCAGGAAACCAGACACATTTAATTGAGGCACTGGGACAGTGCATTTTTTACACTGTATACATGAAGAGGAAGTTGAGAAGTGCAGGTTTTGATTCAGGAAGTCAGATGAATATAACAATACGTATAGTTTCTCTTGAATATTGTAAAATCTTTAGAGATTAAGTCCTGTGACCCCATTGTTTATGTAGAGGACAGACTGAAGTCAAGAGGATAGCTCTCAAAATCATGCATGTGATTATACTTGCTGTCTGAAGTTGAACTAAAATGGAAAATAGCCTCTTTTCTTTGAAGCACCTGTCCCACCCTAAAACTTGTATCCTCCTTATTGCATGGTAACTAAATAAGTGATAGCATGATCCTGTTATAGTATGTTGTAGATGTCTCTCGACCATTAAGTTCATAACCAGTAAACAATATAAATTAAATGATTGCAAACTAGAAAAGTGCTGCTTTGTGATAGGGTTCCAGCTTTTTTATATTATTATATCTTTATCCTCTATGAAGGAGAGTCTTTTATTATCAAACACACCATCCTATATGGACACATGAAACCCAATAAAGTTCTAACATCACATTAGAAACAATGTGTACTGCAATTACCTCCCTTTGTCGTACTAACAGTAAAAACCTTTTTGTTTGCTTTGTTTAATTTTGGAGCATCTGATGAGTAGACATTGTTGCTAACAGGTTTTCAATAACCTTTGTGCAAATAAATTTCTGTATTTATCACCATATCACAAAATAAATGAGACACGTGCTGTGCGGTTCCACCAGACCTGGAGCAGACGTGGAAAAGATATAAATATGTCAGTATTACAGGAGGGAAAATACATAAATGCACATGGTGACTCTCTTAAGCCTTGGGCTCAGTGTGATACTAATTCATTTCAGTGATATTTGGAAAATTTCTCCCAACATTAATAATAAGTTTGTAGTAGGGGGTAATTCTGACAGAGACAGTGTTGAAATAAAAACTTGAAAGAATGTCCATCAGATTTTACAGGTGCATAGAACATGCATTTGCAGTTGATTGATGATCTTTTTGTTAAAGGTTGACATAATGTTGAATGGAATGTTTTGTTTATATATGTTGGTCTAGTTTATTGACCAGTACGAAAATGTATGACCAATCTGGGAGTTCATACACTGTCTCTTTTTTTTTTTTTCCTGGAAAAAAAATCTGTATTTATCTTCTCTTCTGATCATCAGCAGATGGATGCTCTTTGATTATTCTATAAATATGATTTTCTTGAAATAATTTTTCCTTTTAAAATATTCACTTAAAGTGAAAATTTTAAATGAACATACCATAATTTTAAGCCATATTTAACAAAAGGATTTTGTGATGACCTTTTGGGCATATGTTATACGACATAGTTCTCCTGCAGTTATTTACTGAAAATAAAAATAACATTTGGCATGTAATTTGAATAGATCTGGCTTATATTTGCAAGACTATTTAATGTGAACAAAAAAATCTTAAAAAACGCAAAATCTGAAGATGGGAAGATGGTGCCACTATTTAATAAAGACATTCATTTGTCTCTTGTATAAGATCAGATCAGTAGAAGAAGGGATGTCTTTAACCTTAGTTCCAGTTCATAATATTGTACTTCTAACTTCAGCAGCTATTTGTCTAAATACTGTATTTATTTTAAAATTATGAAGATTTGTTCACTCAAAACCATTGAAATCCATGAAAATCCATGTAAAACTTAAGCTTCCGTCTTAACAACATATAAGTTGCTTTTAGTTGTAATAAGTGTGAAATGAGAACCTTTTAAGTTCTTCAGTCAATTTTATTAGCTAAAATTGGAGTCTGTAGCTATCTTTCAGTCCAAACTGATACTGAGTCCAAAAGGGCTTTTTAAAACTTGAGACAAAACTAGCTGAAAGATTCTAATTCCAACTTCATCTTTAAAGATCAAGGTATGATCTTGTCTTCCTTGAGACTGCGCATTTGTATTCACCCTCAGGAATTCATTCTCCTAACAAGACAATCTTATAACCGTTGTTTACTCAGGAAGAAAAAAAGTGTGTATCAGTACGTTGGCGATATGAAATAGTTTGTCAGTCTGCTTTCATCTTCTTTCAAAATATGGGAATCTATATGTGTAATCTCAGTGTGCTTGTCCTGAGAGACATTTGAATAGGTCAAAAGAGGGGGTAGTTCTTAAAAAAACCTTGCACTTCATTAATAGTGCCAGCAAAAACTAGAATACAAAACTCTTCTGCCTGTCCTGGATTATTGAAGTATATGGATTGAGATATAGTTAAGGAAATCGTTTGGTTATAATCCAACCAATTCTGTAGGTAATTTCAGAAATAAAGTTAAAAATAATAACCTCTGTGTATCTAGGTTTCAGATAGGACAGTGTATCAGTGAATCCAAAAACACAGGCTCAGTTTATCTTCTTATTCTTCATATGGACAGAATATTTTATACATTGTTTGTTTTCACCAGGCCTTAAGAAAAACAAAGGCAGGGAAGTTAATAGCACCCAAATGGACCAGGCAGTCTTGGCTTATGAGCCTCTTCAGACATACAAGGGATGTATGGTGTTCGTTTGAGTCTTCTCACCCTTGAGATGACTTTGACTTGTGAAAACTCTTGGAAAACACCAAGGCTCTCCAACTGCCTCATTTCATCATGTCTTGTATCTATGGGAAGAGAATTTTCTGTGCCTGTTAGTCTGAGTAACAATTTCTGTCTGTTGTTCGTTGTACAGACTACTGTATTTAAAATGTCTAATATTATAATTCTTAGATTTTTCACTGATACAGCACGGAAGTGACAGTTCTGTATGTGTCCCATTCAGGATTTAGTCCACCAACACTTAACTTGGCCAAGAGTTGTTCTGCTAACTGGGATACACATGAAAGAATTTGTCTAAATTGCAGCTGCTCTATCCACCTGATTTTAATTTTGAAGGAAATTGATTTGGAATGATGATTTTCATGCTTCTACAATAAGGGTGAATCCCTTTCAAACAGGTAAAATTCTTCCCTGCTGTCTTCTGAATCCAAATCCATACAGGTGTGATCCTCATGCGCTGTGTAGCATCTCAATACCCTTTCGGATGCTGTAATACTTTATTTATCTTACCGCTGTAGCAAGTGAATGTAGAAGTCAGGCAGCAGTATTGAGAGAGTGACAAGATACTCTTTTCCAGTAAGACCAAAGACATCCTCTTCCTTCTAAGAAGGAATTCAAAGAACTGGAAGCATCATAGATACGTGAACTGTGGATGTAGAAGGGGAGGACTAAGGAAAGGAAACTAAACTTTATAAAGCAGAGTGGAGACCGTTTTCCATGCCCAACAAAATTTTGAAACGACAGCTCTGTGAGAGTTGGAGCAAATTAACTTCAGTCCAGCTGTAAGAATATTTGAATACAGATCTTTGTTGAAAGATTTTTTAGAACAAAGCTAAGATAGTAATTAATGGTTTCAGTTATTTTAATAAACACTTATTTCAGCATTTCTGAATGCTCAGTCTGTGCATTATTTGCCTATGGGATTTTGTAGACAATGCCTACAATGTTTCTAGGATGTAATAAATATTTTGCTTAATCCTGCGTAGAATTTACCAGCCTTGATTTATAGGAAAAGAATGAAAAGACATTTTGTTATTCTTTCATTTTAATTGATTCAAATTTATTGTATGTGCAGGACTCAGAATAATCATCAGGCTAATCAACTAAAACACGTTATTTAAAAAGTTAGATAATTCTACACTTTTAAACTGAATTTCAGAAGGAGGACAGCTGGTGAAGTACTTAAAATTATATTTTCTTTTGTATTATTGAGTTTGTATGTATTTTAGCATAGTTGCATAGTGTTTTTGTCCTTCCCCTTACAGATGAAAGCCTGCTTAACAATGTTGGTTTCGTTTTTTCTAATTTCTAATTGTAAATATTTGATTAATTATAATATTTTAAAATTTTTGTAGTTTTTTGAACATGTGCTGGTACTTAAAACTACTCAAACTGCAGACGCTTGAAACTAAAAGGTGGAGGAAGCTTCTAGTGCAGGGTTAAAATTAGTTTTGGTTAGCAAAACCAAGAAGTTTCTAAGAGCAGCATGTGACAATTGTTAGGTGTTGCCAGTGGATTTTCTTCATTTTCTGATATTCCTCCAGTAAATACTTTGATTTTAATTGGGATTTTTTTGGCTTTCAAAAAGCTTAGTTTGGCATATAACTCCCAAGTTCAGCAATAATTGTCAGGGTTTTCTGCTATTTATCATAAGGCAGTGTGTATAAGCACGTTAGTCGTTGCACTGGTTTGAGTATAAAAAACATCATTGCTGTCTTTTACCTTTCTGTTATTCCACAAATGTAAATCCAGTCTTGTGTAAACTTTGTGTAATGTGGAACTTTGAAAATATGGAAACTGATATTTTAGCACCCAAACAAACTCCCATTCTATACTGAAGGGTAGAATACCAGCACGGATATAAGTCTTTATCTGTCATGCAATTACTGATGAAAAATATTTCTGTATTGTAATGTTGTTTTAAATAATGTGCCACTTAAGAATGTATTTTGTATGTAATAACTTTGAGAGAAAATACATGCAGGTAGATATTCAGACCTTTCTGTGCTAGGAAATCTAAACATACATCAGGTGTATATGTGTCAGAGCCTGCTGGAAAACTCTATGTCATGCAATTCGGAGCAGACCTGGTAAATCTATTCATCATGAGCTGCAGACCACCACTGTGTTTGCAGTGTAAAAAGCTAGCCTTTCTTTTCTGGATAATAAATGATCACAGAACTGGAAATGAGTCAGCCCTTTCAGACAAGCCAAAGACAAACTATCTTTGATTCCAGTCCTCTTGATTCACCTGTACATATTCCATGTATTACTCAGGTGTTAAGCAGAAGTGCTTTTTGTCTTCAAGGCTGAATGGCCCTTTGGTTTAAATTAGGGACGTTCACTGGTCTTCCCCGAGAAAGTAAAATAAATTTACTAGTGGTTACTAGTAGTAAAAAGCTGTTAAAATACACAAGTTCTGCCTCATTTCCAGTGAAATGCTGTGACTTAAGAACACTCGTTTATTGTTACTCAGTATGCTGCCAGACAGTCCAGGTAGATGAAACCTGTTTCTCTCTTATTAAGCATTTCATTATCACTTGTGGGTTGTTTCAAAAGACAAGAAAAAATATAAAGCTTCTTGGAGTGAAGTAGTTACTTGCAACTGAGATTTTTTTTGGTGGATCACTGGGGCTTTTTTGCAATATATTGACTGCATTTGACCTTTGACCCAGGAGGACCTTATGGTTTTCTGTTACTGAAGATATAAGTTTCCATGACAGTTCTATCAGAGGTGAGATGCGTAAAAGAAGCTATTATGTAATGAAACATGAAGAGACACACATGAAATATTAAAAGCTTGACTGGGCAAGTCAGCCTGTAGAAATGGTAACGCTAAGAACATTTATTGCAGCAGAAGCTGTGCCCAGTCTGTGATACCCTGACTGCAAACTAGGTATGTAGTGGGATTGCTCAAGTGGAGCCCATTTTCACTGACCTGTTACAATTTTATGAAGTGTTGAATGTATTTGTAGATAAGCAGTCTGTTGCTATATCTAGACATTTAGACAGCAAACTGTTAATGATTGATTCCTGCCTTTGCTTTCCCAAAGTATTCTTTGTGATTTCTTATGACTGTTTGATTAATTTTATACGTTTAAATTTTAGTCCTTGTGCTTTTTTCTTTTTGTGATGATATTTAAACTTAGGCATTAAAAATGGTGGGAAATGACAGAAATCAAAACTGTTTCTTCATATTTAAATGGAGTTAAATAACTTTTTAATGGTCTTTTAATTCATAGGAATTTCTGTCCATATTGGGAAAGACCATGGAAAAGTCCACTTCATTCTTAATTGGATTTGCTTGGTATTCATGCCTGTCGTCTCCTGAAGTGATGACGCTTCCGTTTCCCAGGTTGCAACTGCTTTAGGAAAGCGTAAAAAGCCTTACAGACATCTGCCATTTCCTAGGTTGCTGATTCTAATTTAAGGTTCTTAGCATTAGTCTTTGATCATATTGTGTGTTAGAAGAAGCACTTACAAAAAGCAAGAGTATTTGAATAAGTGTCACAGACCATTGTTAAAATTAGTATAGGTTATTTCTGGAATTAACCTAGCTGAAAAAAAGTAATTTTGCATTTGCAACTTTCTCGGTCTCAGTGGTTTATATAATTGTCAGCTTGTTAACAAGTTGTTGGCATTTTCTTTCCCCCCCTTTTATAAGGTAGGAGAATTTTAAAATGCCTTGTATCATCAGTCCTATTTTCAATATCCTGTTTTCTACTTTAAAATACATTAAACTGTACAACACATTTATTCCTACATTTCTGGTTTGGACTCTACTTAAACTGTTTTACCATACTAACACAAAAGCCAATAATTATTAATTTTATTCTCATAGGATCCCTCTGAGATAGAGTAATAGTAGCTTAATTATACCGCCAAAGAACTATAACATCAGATATATTGAGTGGCATGCATGGGCCACACTGGAAGCCTGTGGTTGGGCTGTGGGTTGAAACAAGATCTCTTTAGTTTCAGCATAGTTCCATCTTTTGTTTATGGCTATACATGAAACCTTTTGTTATTTTAATTCTCATTCAGTGATTATGATAGTCTGGGATTATTTTAAAGTAAATAAAACTTTCTGTAAACCTTTAGAGTAATCCCTAATCTTCATTGAAAATGAAACCCAAACCAAAGCTGTATATTCTTGTTACATTATTTTCTTATATTCTTCTAAGAAACATTTTTAATTTTAAAAATCTTTTTTTCTTTTTTGCCTTTATGTCAATGAACTTCCTGCTTTAGCTGAGACAGGAGCTGAAAGAAGAAACTGCAGTATCTTCAGCCTTGCAGAATTCAGGACTAGCAGGAAATTCTTACCTCACTATATTTTCAACCATGAGCCTTTTAGTCAGGTATGAGAGGAAAGAGGTTTGTAAGAGGTGGGATTATGATCCCATGAAACTTAGGGAATGAGAGTGTCCATTTTTTACCTCAAAGGCACTCAGTAGGGTTTGGATGTCAGTAACATGTTCAGCCCTACCAAAACTTTTTGATGAGAAAGTAAGGGATGCAGATGACCAGTAACACAAAAGCCCCCTAACCAAATTTCTCTGCTCCACAGACAATTAGTCTGAGTAACTTTGGCAATGTCCTGTTCATGTTTAGTATGTCTTCTAAAGAAGATAAAGGAAATGAAAATGGATTGCCCACCCCCATAGCTGTGAAACAATGGTTTCTTTAGACAAAACAAATTATTAGATCCAAAGTAGCTCTGGAATTTAAACTATTTAGTATTTATCTGTCACTGGAGACACATCTGTATTTTATAATTTAAAGTTTAGTGAAGTTCATTGAAGTATAAGTAAGTATTGCAAATATTGTAATATCGTTTAGAGTGTGTATTCTATAAAATCTAGGTTAAAAGGTGTTGCATTCTAGGAAGGAATTTGTAAATTTTTTTGAAACTTTTTTTTAAAATTACTTGGATTGATTGTGCCCTCTGATGTTTGCTTTCCAGCTTCAAATATTCTAGCAAACAAACACAGTTACTTGTAAGAACATTGACTGAAATCATAAGCTAAAAGCACATCCTGCTGACTGCTTACAGAATGTGAATTATGAATATGTGTTGCAAGCAGTTCTAATGAACACTGAGTTTAGCATAAAAGGCTTACACAGCAATGACAAAGAAGTACATCATATTATTTGCCACTCATGTTTTTAAATTGCAGGTAGAAAAAATTGAACTCACTGTTCACCTCTACCTGTGCCCAGTATTTAATCTCAGTGTGAGTTTGTTCGGTGCAGAACGTTTACTTAATTCTGTTTTAAGATGTGTATTTGCAATTTGTAAGTAGGAAGCCTAACATATAAGGGATTTGCAAGAAACTAGGAAAAGACATATAATTTAGCTCACATGACTATAACACCTACAAATTTTTAATGATTTCCTCGATAAATACGATAAAGACTGTTTTAGTAAACATGTTACAATGCATATGGAAATAAACCTTAAAACACTCAATGGCAGAAGAAAGAGAAAATAATGACTGAATTTCTATAAACATGGTTGAGTTGAAATACTGAATAATTCTGTGGTTTTGGAGTAATTTCTAATTTCCATAGCTTTTCAGTTTTCAGGGTTTTTTTGGTTGGCTATTTATTTGTTTAAATCATTTTGAGATAGATTGCATGTGTATTACCTAGAAATACAGAAAACGTTGTTACTAGCATTTTTTCAATTCTTCTGATACTAGAAAGCTGTAGACTTCATCTTTTAAGTCTTCTGAAAAGTGTAGGATAAGACAGGATACTGTTTGCCTTTTTTTCTTTCCCCCTAACATGAACCTTAGTTGAATGAATCAGTCTTCAGACTGAAGCATTAAGAACAAGTAAATCTGTTTGCTTCACTGAAGGCAAACAAGGGTGAAATGTTTTAATGTCAGGTAATGCAACACCATGAAGCTATCTTGTAGAAGATCCTGTGTATGTACCTTTTTTCTTATGATAATAATGGTTTGTGGCAATATGCTTAAATGCGTGTTCCCACAGAATTTTATAATTGTTGCAAAACTAATATACGTTACCTTGTGCTTCAGAAAAAGACTTCATAGAAATAACTATCCAAGGGAAACTTGTACTTGCAATGTTTTCTGTAATTCCTCTATGCATATACAAGGACAAGGTGGTTATAAAGAGTTTCAGCCAGTGTTTCAAATGCTGGTATAAGAATAGAAAATTTTCTTGACAGTGTGGCTATTGAATGAATGGAAGTAGAAGATAATACTTTCAGTTGTTTCAATAAGAGATATTGCTCTTCCTTCTTTAAAAATCCATTCCAGTAGTCAATTAAAAAAATGACCATTCCCAAAAACTTTTTCCTCTCCTTCCATATTAGACTATGTAGAGGGAAGTCCCATTGTATGTCCACAATTAGTACAACTCTTCACCATGTTTCTGCTGCACAAGAGGGGCTGGGGAGAGTGGCAGCATTGCCTTAGATTGACACCAGCGTCCTGAAGTAAAGCTTTTCCCTTGGTACTAAATCACAAGCTCTAATGTAGGGAAAAGTTTTGGCAAAATTTCAATTAAATATTTTCCTGCTCCTATGTTAAGAAGTTCTCTGAAAAAATACATATTTGGAACCTGTACAAGTGAGGGGTCTAACCCATGCGTATATTTAGATTGAATTATTGAATGAACTCAGTAGCTTAAACTTTTTAGTGTGGATACTTTATAGTGTTGCAGAAACATCAGACAAGTAGTTTTTGTTCGTCACACTTTTCTTAAAGATATCCTGGAGTACAAAATAAGATGGTGTGTTCAGAGCAGAAAGTGAAAGAAAGGTCAGTTGCATGGCATTTTTTGGCTTTATTCTTTGAGTTGTCTACACTACCAGTCAGCCTCTCAATCTCAGGCATTTCCCATACATCCCAAGCTTCTAAAAATGCTACGTTTACATTCATATTTAGAATATAATACTCAACATATTCAGAGCCAAAGGCTGCGTAGGTCTGTCTTTAAAGTACTCAGAGGACTTGTAACAGGAACAGATCCAATTGTTGATGTTTACTTCTATTTTCCTGGAAATCGGTATAAAAACCTGAGGTATATTTTAATGTTGTTGAAACCATAGGTAACTTAAAAAATAACCTAAAAAAGTAACCCTAGGTGTAATCTTCTATTACCTTTATCCACTAGGTGACAGTAAAGCTCTTTTACCTTTTTTGTTGTTATCCATAGGTGTTTTTTAAAAAAGCAGTTCTGTACAAACTTCTAAGAGCACGTTCTTTTCAACTGAAAAGAATGTGCTGTGCATGATTGTTTTAATGTGAAAAATTTTTATATGGTAAGGAAATTTTTCTCAGTGTCATTGTTCTATTTAATGCAAATAAAATTCCTTATCATTAAACAAAGTTGTTTGCTTTTAACTGTGAAAGATAATACAGAGTGGCTTAATTGTGATCTGATAAATTGCTATGGAAAAGCAATGTGTGGAAATAACTTGGAAAAAAAGACAGTTTTCAACCCGAAGGTAAGTTATGCAGAACTTTTTATTAATACTACTTTGAATTGTAGTATTGGTCTTTCAGAAAAGAGATTAAATCAATCAAATTTTCTTTTAAATAAATATTAGATTGTGCAGTGTAGTTAACCCTTGTTTATATGACTTGTTACAGTGATTTAATTAAAGATAAATTGCTCACTTTCAATGTCGGATTTTATAGTGCAGTTATCCTTTACTTCAGCACTTAGTTTCTGCTTACTTTCATTAAATGATTGAGAAGCCCAAACACTGGATGGAAAGCAAAAGTTAGAGTTTATAGAACTGTATTTTCATGCAAAATTTCATGTATTTTGAAAACTGATCCTGCTAACATTCATTTCACCGCTCCTCTGTACTTGGGTAAAGTATGTCTCAGAGTGTCTGTAGACAAATTCTCTCATCCACTGCTCTGTACAAGAGTAATCTTACTGTAAAAATTAACTTTGCTGCATATCTATAACATATAATTACATAACTAATTAAAATTAATATTTATCAGGTATAGAGACTTTAAATATTTCTGAAAGCCAGGTGAAAGTATTAAAAAGCCTGAGTGCCACCTTTAGTGTTTATCATAAACATTTTCTTAATATGTTTGATAATGATATGTGGTTTGATGAGATTATTTTATGTTACACTGTCACTTTGCATATTGTTTACAGCTTATGTAATTGCATGTTCCCTAGTAGGAACTTCTAGTAATTGTCCTGATTTTTAACAAAGGAAAAGATTTTGTTACATAGTAGAACTGTTTCTTTTGTCATTCTACTGCTGCATCCTGAGAGTGTCTTTTAAAAGAGTGTCTGAATGTATACAGTAGGCAAATTAGGTAAACAAAATGTATAATGCACATTAATAATAAAACAAACTAGTCATTTTGTAAAATTAAATCACTCTAGTGATTTGATGGGTTGCCTCACCAAGCACCTTAAACATAGACTGTATAGAAAGGTCTGTTTTAAATATTTAGGAAAAAAACAGACTTGTAATAACTTACTCATAAGGTGTCATTTCTGTAAAAAAAAAGTTTTATTTACAATACTGATTGCCAGCTGAAATTTTGATGAGATTTATGCTCTGGTTCCTAACCTTCTCTCTCAAAATGGTTCAAGTCTGGATAGAATTTGGCCCATTTATGTTTAATTGCTGAGGACCATGTAAGGCTTACACATTTAAAATTTATGATAGAGCATTACAAAGGATTACTTTGTATATTGACTTGGGATTTCTAGTGTCATTAAAGGCTTGCTTATTTCAGTGCTTCCTGTAAAATGCTATGGTTCACCTTTGAGACATCATTTTATATACATGTTGTATATAACTGTTATTCAGTTTCTTATTACAAAATAAGAGTATGAGTATTTCATTTGAAAGAAAGAGTTCCTCTTTAACTTCTGTCACTTTTCTGCTTCTTCTTAGAAAGTATGCATTTTACGACATAGTCAACCACATGCCTATTATAATTATTTTTCATATTTCTTTTAGACATACATCAAAATAATGCAGCCTCTGGCTGTGCTAGATAAGAAGCACTTCTGTACCTTTCAGTTTTAATTGTATAATAGTTAAATAAGAAAGATTGCATACATGATTTTAAGCGCATCTATAGATAATAGACAGCAATGTTAATCAGAATTTACCAAGTTTTCACTGAGAGATGATAAGGGAATACCAACAAAATGTACTTAGAAAAGCATTGGTGTTTTTCTACAATTAATTTAGGAATCAGAGTGGCAACTCCGTCAGAACTTAATAGTTAAGTAACTTCCACAATAACCTTGTATTTTTGGAGTTTTTATGACTGAACTCAGGCATTTAAAAATAAGCTAGAGAATCTGTGAGGTCTTTTTTTGGCAGTGATTTTTTTCAAAACATGTGTTTGAAAAAAACAGCTATGCTTTCTTGAGTTGTATAAAAATAGAAGATGCAATTTTAGAAAGCTGTAGTTCGTAATAGTGTTAGTTTTAACAAAATAGAATCTTAGTTTTTGAAAGTAGTTAGCTGCCGTCTGTGAATGCTTTTTCCAAAGCAAACTTTCCTGAGCCATATCAAACCATTAGATTCTAAGCAAAACTGAAGTAACTAGGAATGTCTTTTTAAGGGAGCCTGATACAATATGGCATCATGTACCACCACCCTTGGCCTGTTTCTAACCTTCCTCATATTACACTAATGACTTCAGTTAGGTTGTTTGTGATTTATAGCAGTGCAAGAGAAATATCAGATAGGTCATGCTTTTACCAGCTTCTTATACAAAATAGGATGTGAAACAATACTGTTGCTACTAAAGTCTTGTCTTCTCTATTCCGTGTTTCACAGGAAAAATTGATGGCTTGATTCTGAACCTGCTGAATTCCATAAAAGCAAGGCTTTTTGGACAACTTCAGCAGGTGTTGAGTCGAGCTCTTTGTTTTGATCCTGCAAGGATTTATGTGCTGTACAGTTCAGTACTGTTGAATGTATGTAAGCTTACCTTAGTAAGCACTAGGGTTAATTATTGGTTTTGTACAACAATCCAAAAATGATCGTGCAATTTGACTTAGAAATATATTTGATTTCATTTTTTACCTGTTCGTAAAATAGCAAAATGTGCAGAAGCTAGAGGAAAGAATAGTAACTAACACTGCAAACAGAATACTTGTTATGCAAGGGACCAGCATCTTCTCTGTCACTAACTACACTATTCATTGTTCAGGGTGTATGAATTTGGATAAAAGAATTGACTATGTTGAAGAAAAATAACATTTCACTCCAGTCATCTGATTCTACCTTAAATTTAATGAGGCTTATGCAGTCTACTGAACTCCCTTCTACACACAAGAGCCATGACCATGTAGCATTTTGAACTTTACGAATGTATAACTTAACTGTGTTTGTGAGTGCAAAAATTGAACAGTATAATTAATACGTATGACTACTTGAAATATAGTTATAATTTTGACCACATATTTTATGTATAGAACTAATAATATTAGTTCTAGATTATAGTTATATGATTATATAGAAGTTTTATATTTATAGTTATATAGAACTAATAATTACTATAAAACTAATAATAATATATAATATGTAAATATATAACTGATCTGTAAAAATGTTTAACTCCTCCTCTTTTGATTCCATTGTGCTCTCAAACATAACAGATGCCACTTTATTTCTTAGCTGTGTACTGCACCTTTCTTTAATTGTTCTGTAACATGGCCGTAATATTCTTTTTACTGGTTTGAGGAGTTAAATGTAATGCCTATGACTTGTGCCCATTTTTAGATTTTTATGTTGTAGAATAGGTTCCACTAAGAGTGACATGCACTTGCACCTTACCAAATTTTTTTTTTACATCAGTATTTGTATTTCACCTTTGAGATACCTGTCACTTGGTTAAAGAAAAGAATAGTGTTAAAATGCAGAAGTGACAGGTAGGAAAAAAGCTTAGAGAAACAGGCATAACAAAGTCAAGCAGATATATGGGAAAGAGAACAATTCTAACCTAACAAGAAAATTGCCTCTGAGAATTTCTCCAGTTGTGTTTAATTCAGTAAATATTTTAATTTTCAGATTTTACCATAGTGACCACCTGGAGTTGCAAAACAGCCTGTGAAGCTGCAACTTCTCTCTGGCTATCATTTATTTCAATAAATGGTGAAACTTGTTTATAGAATAGCATTTTTGCCAACTAAAGTAATCATAATGAACTGTGCTGTAAATGATGTTTTTTTATCAATCCCTCTCAGAAATAGAAATTATTTTTTAAAAATCATGTCCTATAAGATATTTGTGTCTCAGAATTCTTGTTGATCATAACACAATTTGACCTGCAAATAGAGATGGGATAAATCTCTTCAGTCAGAAACATGTTTAGTGAACCTCCTATTAGTGACCTAAATTAAAAATTGTGGTTCTGAACTGTGATCATTATTTATCTAATTTAATTGAAGAACAGACAGGTATCAATTCTCTAATTACTGATTCTCTAATTTAAAAATGGAAATAGGAAATAAATTATTTTTAAACAGTCTATTTTTATGTGTATGTGCATATTCATGTCTTTTTTTCAGTTGTTTTTATAGCACATCAAATTATTTCCTCACCCAGATAGATTAAAACATTTTTCTGAAAGCTTTTTATTCATCGTTTTTCTTAGTGTGTGGATAAATTTAAAGGATCAAGTATTTAGGAAAAGCAAGCACCTGGAACTGGGTCAGATTTTCAGGAGATCAGTGTCTGAGACTATGATGATGTGTCACCAAATGATGGTTGCTTTCTTCTAATTGCTTTGTCCCTAGCTTCTTGAGTAATATAAGGAACACACAACAAATAGATTTTAAAACTTTAGTCAAGTGATAATACTGAGTACGAGTAAAAGTTTAAAGAGAGTACCTGTAGTGAAGGACTCAGTGAGAAAAGAAACATCAAGACAAACTTAGGGGAGCGGTCAGTGAATTGGTAGACAAACTTTCGGTAGGTTTTCAGTAGAAAAGCATTTTACACCATGTGGTTACTTTACAAATTCCAGTGAGATAATTATTAATTAAATTAAAGCTTCAGTATCCATCCTTCCCTTTTCAGGGGTTCATGAGCAGTAGCAAAAAAAATTATTTGATGAAGGATCATGGAAGACGGAGAATGTATGTGGTTCAGTTTGGTAAAGCAGATGTAGATTAATTTGTAGCATTTGGGATCTACTAATATTGATTTCCGTTGATTTAGCTGATTTTTCAATGGTTATTCATAGGTTGTGAATTGAGAAGATGCAGAGCACTAACTGATACTGGTGAAGCTTATGCAGATAAAAAGTCAGTCGCAAAAAGCTAATGGGATTTTTCTCGACTTAAAATTACAGATAATCATGATTCCTTAACTAGATAAAACCGCTTAGTAATGTTGAAGTGCTTTAGCTAATTGTTTGAATCGAAGTAATTCTCATGCTCAGCCTCCACACAGACTAGTAATTAGTCAGGCAATATATATTGAAGTCGAGTTCTTACATAAATTTGTGGAAACTGAGTAAATAATGTATGTTACTCTAATTTTACAGGTACGTGATGATGTCTTTTTCTCAGGATTTCACCAGTTTGCCTCAGAGTCAATTTTGATGCATTCATATGTTGGAGTAAAACTTGTGGTTCTGTCTGCACAAGGGGCTTCTCTTACTGTGTTACTACTCAGTTTCTTCTGAAGAGAGAGACGAGTGCTGCCCAGCTTTTGTGAGAGCTACGTTTGTCTGGCAATATATATAGGGCTCAATTTAAAAAGCTTGTTCTTCATGCATTTATATTTTACAATTCTAGATAAAATTAATGGATCTGTTCCATTAAAAATATGGCTACAGAATGTCTACACATTAGGGAGATTTCACAAGGCTTTTGTTGCACCTGAAAAAATAGTTTCACTTTCAGCACTGAATAGAGAGAGAACATCATCAGTGTTCATAGTTTTACATTTTAACATACCAGGTGAGAGAGCTACTCTTTAGAATGGTTGTCATGCTAGTTTCAAAAAATACAAAAACATGTGGGCTTTCTAGAGTTGAACAGTCCATGTTGGCTGTGTGCCAGTATAAGTAAAATGTGTGGAAATGTAACAGCCCAGAGCAAGCTAATAAATGACAGTGTCACATGGGCTTAGAAACAAGATCTCCAGGGAATAACAAGAATATGCATGTCTGAAATATTTGTGCTCTTGGAGGACACAAAATTTATTTTCTAATACGCTTGAGAAAAAAAAGGCCTTCAACTGAAAACAAGTATGATTTAAGTTAAAAGCAAACAGTAAGGCATGAGATGTAAAATTAGAAAATACTGCTTATGCAGAAGTAACAGCTTTAGTAGCTAAAGGCTTCTGTGAGTATTATGGTTCCTGCTACTAGGCTGTGCAGGTTTAGATACAGTCTGATTTATTGTTTTGAAAAATGGTAAGATACAAAAGATGGATGGCAGTGATAAAGATGTAAAGAAAGGGAAAAGAATGCACAGTTATACTGCAGTGATGGTGCCATGTGTGCAAGGTCTGTGTATAGCTGTCAGCCTGCTGAATTCTGCACTCATCTTGGGTTAAACTATCGTTACTTAATTTTTACCCTTTTTGTTGCCATTGTGTAATGTATACATTGCTATATTCCTTGGATATCATCTGATGTTCACTCGGGTATTGTTATGATTAATGTTTATATTCTCTGCACATGTCTGTTATATAGCAGAGATTCAACACTGATCTACAGAGATGCAAACCTTATCAGCTGGATTTTGATTCTGAAACAAGGTGATGTCCATGGCAAATAGGTATTCAAGACCTATTTAATGTGTAGCTGTCCTGAGGCTTTAGTTTGCAAGAGAAGAAGGAATAAAAAAATCTATGTAATTGTGGTAGCACTTGAGAATGTTGAACATTGGAAAACACATTTTACTTAGGTTTGAAGAAAGATTGTTATTCTTAATGCTTTAAACTTCTTTACCTCTTGAAAATTCGTGTTATTTTAAAGTGACAGCAAGTGCTTGTTTGTTTTTCTAAAAAGAAATACTTTAAGACCAAATTAAGTGGATGACTGCTATTGTTTGAAACAAACTGTAATAGTTAGAAACCTGTGTCACTTTGTTTAGAAGAATTTTTCCATTTCACAAAACCCCCTATTTTTTTTGCTACATTTTCAGTCAGAAATGGGGTGTTTTCCAGTACAGGCTAATATGATGATTATAAATAGTCAAGTGCAGAGGCAGCAGCCATTATTTTTGAGGAAAACAGTGAAATTTTTTTCATTGGCTCTCATGGTAGGAAACCAAATCAAAGTCGCGATCTAACCATTTATAAATTAATGACCCTGCAATGTATACACAGTATTTATTCTTGTACCTATGCATATACCATAAAAATGGTGGTAATTAGCTACACAGATGATATCCTCTCCAGTCAAAGTATCGAGTTTCAGTGCTCTGCTGCGACTCAGTAGTGCAGGACTGCTTTCTTACAGACTTTCCTACTGGAATGGTTCCAGAGTGCAGAACTCCTGGAGGTGGTCTTCTCTTAAAAGACTTCTGTGTTTTCTGCAAGAATGAATTCTCAGAATTAACTCTGAATGAACAGACTAACTTTATGCCAATAGGCTATCCAAGATGGGAATATGGAATCTACAAATTAAATGTGTTGTTACTTACAGTATCTACTGTATCTACTACCCAGTTCCAAGTGTGATACATAAGGAATATCAAAACAATTAGATATTTGAAATTGAGTGTTCTCTCTGTCTAATGGCAATGTTTCCACCAGCATTTCCAGGTTTATCAAATCTCACAGGATTTTCATGCATTTTATGACTTGATATTTCTCTTTGCCTGGATCTGTCATACCAATACAGAAGAAAATTAAAGCTGAGTCATGCATTAATTAATCATGCAGTTGTGAGATGTCTTGCTCTGTACACAAGGGAAGGGCACTGAATGCTGTATACCTTGACTTTATTAAGAAGTTTAAGAGAGTCTCCTGTAGACTCATTGGCATCATATTGGTGACATATGAGTGGCTTAAGTGGTCAGGTTTTTTTAGTTTGCCTTTTTTTAGGTATGAGGAAACGACACTATAAATTTTAAAAAAAGAAATACTGAAAATTTTGCCCTAAAGAATTCATTTCTTTTACAATAGGCTGTATCAGATTCTATGTCTCTACTATAAACTATCTTAGAAAATATTGATATTAGTCATCATCCTGACATGCACACAGATGCTCTCAATCTTATCTTTGAGCTTTAGAAGCAGGTTGGTACTTATATCCTAGAAAGCGAATAACACCAAAAATGCAGTTAAGTATTCTTATATTTTCTTGAGTACCCTTTATAGATCTCGCGTTCTCAGCTTGATACCCTGCATTTATCTGGCCTGCAGATAAATCTTCATTCAACCAACTGTATGGATGAATTATAGTCCTCAGACACACACAAAAGTATGTCTTCAAAAACTTATGATGTGTTTTTTGATATTCTGTTGACTCATTCATCTTAAGTTTTCTTTCTGTTACAGCTCTTTTCTGTTTCTCATATCCTTGAGTTACACAGAAAAATGCTTGAAAACCTATACAGATATTTAACCAGGTAATCTGTTTAGCTGTAGTGGACAAGAGGCTTGTGTCAACGTGAAAGCTATACCTGACTCTGTCTACATTGTTTTTTTCACTTTGGAGTGGAAGTGTGGTTCAATCCACAGTGTGGTGTGGTGAAGATGAACTAGGTTCAGTTGAAAGGAGTGAAGCTGGCTGCTCTGTTGTCAGTTCACCAAGCACTCTCCAAACCCTCACAAGGAATTGGGATCCAAACCAAACCAGAGGTTTTAAGTAAGACTGTATGTAATGTAGGTGTTGTGAGGTATCAGTACTAATTCCTTTAATCTGCAAATATAGACATAACAAGGGAGCAGAAAGGAATTCAGTGGATTAATTGAGTCCTTTAGTCCTGGTTTTAACTGGGATCATTTTCTCCCTAGTAGCTGGTATGGTGCTGTGTTTTGGATTTAGGTGGAGAATAATGTTGATAACACAGATGTTTTACTTGTTGCTAAGCAATGCTTATACTAAGTCAAGGACTTTTCAGCTTCTCATGCCCTGCCACTGAGGAGTCTTGAGGTGCACAAGAAGCTAGGAGGGCACACAACCAGGACAGCTGACCTAAACTGACCAAAGGGATATTCCATACCATATGATGTCATGCTCAGTTTATAATCCAACAGGAGTTGGCAGGGGCACTGGAACTTGAAGACTGGCTGGACGTTGGTCAGCAAGTGGTGAACAATTGTATTGTGCATCACTTCTTTAGTGTATTTTATTATCATCATCTTCGTTTTCCCTGTCTTTATCTTGACCCACAAGTTTTACCTTTTTATTTGTTCTCTCCCACATCCCACTGGGGGTGGAGGGATGTGAGCAAATGGCTGTGCGGTGCTTAGCTGCCTGCCAGGTTAAACCACAACAAATGTAAAATGCAATTGCCATGTCTTTAGTAACTTTGCAGAAAAGGTTTTCTTCTTTGATCTCAAAGTGTAGAAGAAGCATGCGTCATCACTTGCCTCTTGCAAACATTCAGGCTAGTTCTGATCCTCACATAGTGTATTTCACAGGTCTACCTGTCCCTAACTTTGACAACTCGAGTAGAGAAGAATACTTGAACTTCCCAGTATATAGGAACTCTAATTTTTCTACCCCAAGATGATGTGGAGCGGAGAGAGTTTTGGACAATGAAGGGTGGAGTTTACAGAGCAGGTTTAAGTATATCTGTTGTTTAGCTGCAAAAAACTTGGATCTGTAGAGTACTTTTCAGATAACATGACCTGGCTCTGATAGACATATTTTTGCAGGGAAAGGAGGGACATGACTAAGGGATGTAGAGTTTCTCTGTTAGCATCAACAGTGGTGTGGACCTCTGTGCCATGGCAGAGGCATCCTCTATAGATAAGGAAGTCCCTCTAAAACCACCATAGCTACTTGAGACCTATCCTTTTTCACTTGACATGTAACTAACCACCTGTCAGTGATTAGAGCCTGTATTAAAGAAATAAACAAGGAGGTTATAGGATCCTCGCTGATCTTGTGGATTCTTTTTGTTCTGAAAAAATATCTCATTTTATAGAACTTCGTGGAGGAAATGCATCTTCTGTGTGAAAGAATCCTTAGGAATTCATAATTAATTTCAACTTACCAGAAAAAGGGGATTTTCTACCTGACCAATAAAAATCAGATGTTTTCTCGAAGAAAGAAGTTGAAAATATTTATCAATACAGTCGGTAGTGGTTAAGTCCTCATACTTACAGTGGAAAAAGATTCTTTCTTATCTGGTGGTATTAATGTTTCTAAGGCTCTTGTCTCCTGGCATGTTTAGCATTAGGAGCCTCTGTGCCTCTGTTGGAGGATCATTGCTCTATCTTTGTGTTAAATACAGCTACTCATTTTCCTCCTTCTTTTCTTCTTTGGTGTTTTTTTTTGTTTTGCCTTTTTTTTTTGATGCTGACAAGCTGCTGATATAATTAAGTTTTGGAAAGAAGAGAGGGTGTGGGTGCCTGAAAATGTTAAAGACAGATTAATTCTAGACGTGGCTTTGCATGTTGACATTTCCCAGTTAACACACAGCGTCATAGTAGGTTTCTCTTGAGTCTTTGCCATGATATACTGCCAGCAAATGGGAGTGGTGAAAAACACTGGAAGACCAGTGACTGCTAAAATAACACAAAATAGTGGTGCTGTCATCACCTGTTGCCACAACATAGAATTCAACAAAAAATGCATGCAGTAGAAGACCCTGGAATATTTGACTGCTTTGTGTATAGAGGTCACATTGAAGAAAATACTTTATCCCCAGATACTTGATAATCAGTCATTGTGTTTGAGTAGCCTTGGCATCAAGAGTCCTATTAGCAAACTTCTAGGAAGTTAGCTACAAAGCTGCTTCCATATTAATAAGCAGAGAATTGTGTCCTGAATATCTTTGTATACAAAGCACTTGTTTTAGGCTTCATCTTGTAATTGGGACTAATATTGGTATTCTAGTCCTTATAGGCAGTGTTGTTAATACTGGTAGAACACTGGGGAAGAAAAAGAAAGATGCATATAGTTTTAGATCTCTTTGCAAAACTCTGTACTACCTGTGGGGTAACATCACTGTTTTGAAATGTAAGTTCATAGTCATAGGTAGTGTTTTACAGCACATACACTTTATTATTTGATATATTTCATATAAAATAATACAGATTGTGTACAAAAGATACAAACAGGAGTTGTTCTTTGATATTTCTGAAATGTTTCTACTCATTCAAGCAGATCACTTTGTGACTTACCCCAGAATAAGCGACATCACAATACTTTTTCTGCACTTCTTGTTTTTCACAGCATTGTTGAGTTCAGAAGCTTTCCAAAGCAGGTTACTCTGAAGATCTGAATAGTAGTTGTTCCATGTCTTACATGTGTATTTTTGACAAAATTTTTATGTGTATTTATTTAATTATTTAGTATATTTTTACCCAGAAGAATGATTTATATTCATTGATTCAGAAGAAAAATAAGGTTTTACTCTGCATTATATAAATGCTTTTAACGGTAACCTTTTACGAACATTTCCATTCCTGCTGTTAGGTGTATCCTTGGGCAAGTTTTTCTTTGACCTTTTTAATACTTTCTGTACGGAGTTCTATTCTGAAACTTTTGGGCCCCAAGGGTGTCCAAGTCAAAGATGATTTATTTTCAGTGTAACGTGGAGTAGTGCATAGAAAATTACCATTATCTATATTACACATTCAGCATTACTATGCCCATTTCTGTTTGCTTTCCTCATCTGAACTGGAACTCATACTGTCATTTCATTATTCGTATGTCTTGATACTTCAATATGTGTTTATATTGATGGTACAAAAGATGGAAAAATTCATATCATTAACAGCTATTCAATTAATAACTTTAGGAAGCATGTGACAAAATCAAGCGTGTTGAGTTCTTTTTAAAATTCCTTTAATTTTGTTTTGTTTATGCATTTTTGTCCTTTAGTTACATATGGAATTAGATTTTCATATCTCTTAAATGAAAGGTGAAAGGTGTATGCCTCTTGAAATAAATGATTAATAATTTTAGCTTTCAACTACACAGTTTGCCTTAAATATTTTGTACAATACTAGAAAAGAACTGTGAAAAGTAAAGTTAAGGTGGAACAATAATCCCTCGAGAAAGTTACTTCTGCATACTGCTCATAGGATGGACTTTACTTGAGGAAGAAGGTTTGTCTTCCAGCCACAGTTGCTTACTAGCTACTCTACGTATCTTGAGGTGGGCTACTTGCCTGTTTATATACCTCACCACTACTTTCTTTGAAGGTATGCTAGCTTGGTCAGAGATGTGATTAATGAAAACTTCCGTAGGGAAGACTAAAAGGTTGACATTTTGAAAAGAATATGGAAATTAAAAATTGCTATTACTTACACAGAAAAAGGTGGGATAGTTTAGGCTACAGAATCAGTTTTTGAAACTTTACTATTTTGTATATCTATCCTTTGTAGAGATTCTTCTGTTGTTAGCTAATCCTTTGTGAAAGGACCTGGACCAAAATTCGGAGAATTTGAAGAGTTGCTCTCCATCCACCTCAGTGGCTTTATGCCACACTGGGCATAACAGTGTGATCAAATTCCCGTAACTTGAGACATTTAGTATACACTCTAGCTGCTGTGTTAAACAGCTGTGTTATTCCATAAGGGCCTTAGTTCGATGAAACAAGCATTTAGTGCAGCCCTGACTACTGGGCTATGACATACAAGAACTGCTTATTGATCCTGTAGCAATGATGGAACTTTCTCCTTAGTCAAAATCCTACTTGAAATTTATGTGCATTCTGTGCTCAGTATGGAGGACCCCAAGTAATGGAAACTATATGAAAAAGAGTACTGAGGAATACAGGTATGTGACTTTATTTATAAAAAGTGCCACGGCTCCTGGAAATGTAACATACTGTGCTACCCAAAGAGCTGCTTGCATGACTTTCATTTTCCTTTAAGATTCCATATTGTGTGATAGTCACTCATTTCAGTTTTGAGTGGTACACAAAGCTCAGGAACGATTCTATTTTGACTCTCCAAATACTGAGCAATTTCTAGCTTTGGCAGATAAATCCAGAATAGTATTGCTTTAGTGGAAATATTTCCATAATATTATTCCAGAGTAATATTTCTATAGTGAGACCAAGTTTTTTTTCAAAGTCTTGTATTTAATATTTTAAATTTTCATTTTGTTGAGACTCTTGGTAATGGTACAGTCCTTAAGGACAGGTCAGAAGGCTTATAGACTGTTGAATGTGTGACAAAGAGGCCATAAAGAATCTGGTCAGATGTAGCTAATTAAAGGTAAATGAAGGACAGCTGCTTTTTATGTTTCCAGCACATCTTTGATCTGCTCTACCCCTCAGACCTCTCTGGACAAGGTAGTTAAATACAAACTAGGAGGCCTATTTTAAAGACATGAAAGCCCTTCGGGGCAATCGAGTGACAGTCCAAGCAGCCATAAGCTGTTTGCTTTATTCATTAGAGAACTTTAAACGTGTCAAGAAATAGAATAATGTCCATGCTCTTAGATCAGCATTAGCAATGAAGATTACAACAGCTCTGGGACATATGAATGGGCAAACTTCTTATGAAAACAGGTTTATTGAGAAGCATTTTACTATAATGGCAAAGAAAATATAGGCTACACATTTTCATTGCAGGAATATTGATTCAATATGCACTGAAATAGTTAAAGCTGTAGTGACACAAACATTGTGTAACCCAGTACTGACCTCAGTGGTCTCTTCAATCATGTTTTAAAAAACTTCCTTTTCAGACACTGATGATGGAAAGAATATGTCATACCTGAGTGACACAATAGCACATAATACTTGCTGAAGAATTTATGGAAAATTTATGCAATATATAGCCTTTCACTTGTGTCTAGAGGCTCAGGTACTTAAGTTTGTGAATGGCAAGTGTTTATTTTATAAGTCAAAGCTTTATTGTCAATACAACATCAGTAAAAGATTTAGAGAGACTAAATAAAGAAAAAAACATCAGTAAGCTATATAAGCTATATAAACAGCTCTTATTGCTAGTCTTTTTGGAAAAAGTGACTTTGGCCAGAAATATTTGTGAGTCTAACTCAGTATATTTTTTATAATTGTTTGGTATCTTAATTTTATTATTATTTTGTAAATAGAAGCTGAAATGGAAATAAAGGTGAAGCAGATTCCTCTAACATTCTAAATGGTAAATTCTGGAGATACATGCCATATTACCTCAATGATATTTAAGAATGTAGAGAAAATATTTGCACTTTTTTATGTTGTGTGCTGTGTTTTACTCCAGTATCTTCTGGGTCAGAAGCTAAATGTTGCGTTGTTTGTCTGCATAATCAAATTCTTCCTGGCATTGAGTCCCGCTGAGACAGTTTTGGCATTTTAAAATCAAATAAAGGTGAGAAAAGTCTGGAATTCTAAAATGATCATGTTCACTGACTTTTTGGACATACCATAAATGCTAATTTCATAGGTCTTACCATAGAAAGAACATTTCTACGTGGCATTTTACCTCAAAAAAGGATCTATATGAGGAGTGCAGTTAGAATTGCTTGGCTAGGAAAGTGATGGATGGTATTGGAGTCTGGAAGAACCTTTCTTCCAAAGAGACATAGATGTATTAGAAGATCTCCTGTGACTAGCCACTGATTTTTACTAAGTGATTTCTTAGTCTTGCTATTAATATATTTAACTGTATATAATTTAAAACTAACTTGATCCTCAAAATCGTCATAGATTTCTCGAATGATAGACATATAAATATTTCTGCAGTCAAGTCATAGACATGAAGTTAAGTTGATAATTGCTGACAGCATGACCATAATATACTGATTTGGCTGATTATGCCAAAAACATTGTGGAAAGCAAACAATGAGCATGAGTATTGATCATGAGCACATTTCCAGGTCTGTGGATTGGAACTAGGGACAGCTGAGAAACAGCCAGTTTAGATGAAATGCAGCCCAAAACACTAGTTTCCAGCTCCTCTCTTCCACACATCTACAGCATGATTCTCCAGCACTTGAGTAGGCTTCACTTGAAGCCTTGAAGATTAAAATGCTAGTTTGCTATACAGTCAAGAAGCCATTATTAGTTCAACAAAGGCTGAATTGGTTTCATGGAGAGAACACTGAGCACTTTAAGTACAAATGTTGCAGGACAAACATCAGAAATTTCCATCTGCTGCTGAAGTCCTGAGGTTTTTGAAAGCCAGATAATCAGTGTTCCAAACCCTGCTCTTCCTCTATTTCCAGATAGCAATGCAATACTGACAGGTTGCATCTATTAAGGGATGTTGTTAGCTAACAAGATGTTGAGAATGACGCAGCTCCTCCTGTAGGCATGCAAAAGCCTTCTTCTGAAATGCGTTGTGTAACAATGGTAAAGCAAGAGTTCCTCCTGGGATTAATTGTGATCAGCTAGCATTTTTAAACACAGACATCCTTGTCCACACTGAGGGAAAAAACTGTATTTCACATCTTGTTTAATTAACATGTTTTCTAATGTATTTTCTCAGTGTAGACAAGGTCTCTAAGGAAGAATTACTCATGAATGCAGAATTGCCATTACGGGGTGGTTTTTGGATTAACTTTCCATTTCTCCACATTTTCCAAGGAAAGCATTAATTTGGCTCATTACCTAGAAGGTTAATTAAAGTTTGTGAGGAGCTCCAGGGTCCCATCAGTTAATACCACACTACATCACTAAATAGAATCCTGAGCAACGGTTAGAATCAGTGTCACTTTCTTGAGCAAAGGCTGATATGTACATCCTTTCCGGCATAGTCAATGCATATTGCTGTACAGTTTTCCTTGCAGCCTACTGGACATACTACAACTGAGACAGGCACAGTACATGCCTGCTTCCCTAGGAAAGGAGATGGCCCTGGCTGCACGCGTATCGCAGTGAAGCTAGCATTTTGGGGACATTTCTGAGGGAAGTGTACCCTTTCAGAAAAGGTAAAAGCTTTATGTGCCTGCAAAGATAGAGTGGGACAGCAACCTAATAGAAATTAGCCTGTGCAGAACTGACTGCAGGGATACGTTTTTCCAGGCATTGTTTATTCTTCAAATAATGCTGTTAAGATCAGGAAGAGGTTCCATGCTTCAGCTTGTCAAATAAAGTGTTTTTGCCAACAGACAAGCAGATTTAAGAGGAATTTGTCATTGTTTTTACTAGGATACAAAGATCAAAATAAGATTCTTTCTGTCAGACATATATTCTCAGAGGGAAATGCATAGTATGCATAAAATATTTATGATCATTTCTTACATGGTAACTATATCTACATAAAAGCCAAAATAAATACCAACTGTTCCAACTATACAATATGCAGTGCCTGATGTGTTTATTGCCACATTTTCTATGACCAGTCTCCTTTCTGTTGTGTTTCTCCAGTGACTGTTATTCCAGGGAAATGAGTAACACAAGGAGAGGAGGGTGCATAATGACTTCTACGCAGTAGGGGGTTGTCTGAACTAACACATGGATCATGCTTTACATCTCTTGAATCTGTGTTGGAATCTGTGTTCAGGGTGTGTTATGCAGAAAACATGTAGAGGGTTAGCTACTCAGGTTTCTTTGAAAGACAAAGCACTGGCACTTCACACTTTTTCAGTTCATAGCTTTGAGGATCAAAAAACAGCTGAAGGCAAGAATTTGTCTCCTAAGGACCAAAGCCATAATGAATCCATTTTTTTCTGTGCTATATAGCAAGCAGTGGTAGCTAGGTTTCATTCTTTTCCTCCCTATTCTGTGAGTAGATGAAGTATGGAAACACCTGGGGAGATGAGGAGAGCTATAATCCTGTGTTGCTGAAATCTCAAACTTTCACTTTTTGCCAGATGGATAATTAGAGCACATTTTAAACAGATTCGTGGTATTCTCAGACCGTGTTTTATGATTATTGATACAAGATTTGTGTGTATGGTGGAATAGAGAACCAAAGAGCAAAGGAACTCAAAATACTTACCAATCAATTAAATATTTGCATTGAAGAGATGTATATGAAGATTGCCAATTTGGAATTTTAAGAGTAAATCTTGTAGAGGGATATGTAATGTAATCCATAATGGGAAACGGTTTAAAAATAGAAAATATTATTTGGAAAAAGGAAAATGCTTCTCTGAGGAGGATTGTTTTGGGGGTCAGTATTTTCTGTCATTTTATTCCCTCTGTGGACTCAGTTTATGAGCAGGATGTTTTACATAATAGAATTCTGGATTCCCTTCTCGGTTGTTGTTATTCCACTTCAGTACACTCAGAGGATATCAATGATGACAACTGGTTATTTCTTCAATGCATGGATTTTGATTATGTGTTGTTTTATGGTTATTATCCAGTTTTCGCAGAGAATGTTTTCCCATCCAGAAGATAGCAAAAGTTGGACTGACCTAGTAATTGTTCTTTACTATATTTCCTTTGGGCTTTTCTTCAGCTGGTTGGATCCGAGTTGTTTTAAACATAATTAGGCCATCATAAATCACTCTGGGTTAGTTCACATGTGGCATCACCAAGGAGACACAGTGGGATGATTAGAATATACTTTTGGACACTGTATCTGTAGCTATGTTAACTACTTTATCATGAAAATAAAGTTTGTAAACAGTAGTCTTTACAATGTGACAAGTTAAAATATATTGCACCCTGATATAGATGTTCAGCAAATTAGATTTTCATAGCGCTAATTGAATTTGCCACAAAGCTGATGGCCATTAGCTAAAGAAAGAGCAACATATTTTATTTTATTGAGCACATCTCAGAGTGCTTGTAATTTAGTACGGCCACCACACTTTCTGGGCAGGCTATCAAGTAGGATGTCGTAATGATTTGCATGACTAATATAGTAGATGGAAAAATGTAGCTTGTCTTTGTAGTTCTTCCATTAGTGCCTTGCACAGTGTGTGCTCCTTTGGTGCTCCTCAGAGAGCTGTGTCATAATCCTAGCATTTTTTGAAGAGTTCTGTCTGGTGAAATCAAGTAACTATATAACGTTTAAAACCTAGCGAGTAATTAAATGATGAGACAAAGGAAAGACTGAGAAAGGCAGATAACCAATAGTATCCTGAAATTATCAAAACAGAGCTCTTGTCAAGGACCTTGAAATTCATCTGATTCAGTTGCTGGAAAAATGCCTGAATTAAAAATTATCCTATGAGGACCAAGAAAATAGAGCCAAATTCTGTCACTGTACAGTTTTCTCCCAAAATGAGCATTAATGCTGCAAAAACTGAATAGGGTGGACAACCCCTGGCCCTGTGCTTGCCCCCCTACTGTAGGCTCTATATGCCAAAAAAAGATGGAGTAGACGATCAAACACCAAGTGAGGGGGAATGGGAAGGAGAAGTTGGAAAAGGAGAGTGGTTGGAAAATAGAAAACTCATAGGCTCTGCCCCCTGCCGGCACTGAAACTCTGGAGTGCAGCTCCACTTGTGTAGCACCTGTTGGAAGCTGTTGGAGTAGTTTGTATGTTCTGGGACAGAATCATGATAGAAAAATTATATAGTCTATGTTCCCCAATGTGACATGGGATTTGGCCTTATTTTAGAAGCTATTCTTGGTCAATAATTAGAGCAATAAATGTACTTGTTGAGAAAAAAAAAAACCACAACAGCTTTTGCTTATTAGGAAAAAAATAACAAATAGTAAATTATTTGATTTTGAATTACTCTCCTCACTACTAATATTAATATTCTTTGGCTGAGATCACCTTTGTTGTCTTCCATTTATCTAGAACTGAGAAAAAACAATGTTGTATGGAGTAGAAAGAAAATAAGAGAAAGGAATTGTTGTAAATATTAACTTGATACTGTCACTCAAACACAGCAGCAAGAACTTTGGTGTAGGGGGTTAGCTGGCCATTTTTATATTTTGCAAGATTTATATATTTGAGCATAATGATAGAAAAGTAGGAGAATTATATATGTTAAATTAAAATTCTCAGCAAGTATTTTATGTCAGGAATTCAATTTAAACATTTTAACTTCTTTACAAACTTTTATTTAAAGTGTTGTTTGGAAACATTTAATTGATAATGTTAGCATTACATTTTATGCTCTCCTTCTGTTACTAACTCAAAAAATTACTTAGGTTTGTGTACAGAAACTTGCCGTCCTTTGTTGTTATAAAAATAGATTATAAATCATAAATGAATTTGGTATATGAAGTGTGTTAAGCAGAAAATAATTTATTTTTTTTTTAAATATAGGCATTTCTTGTATGCTGAGCTATAAAGTCTGTTGCCCTTACTGGCTAATTGTCCTTTGACTTTAATGAGAATTTTCCCTCTACTAATGCTTTGGTTCAGTGTAAAGGGCTTTCTTAGGAAGTACCTGTACTAATCTGGAAGCTTGGGTAAAGTTGAAATAGCAAGTAGATAATTTTTTTTGAATTTAATCCTTTCTTATCTAAACTTAAAAAAACCCCCCACAGTTTGCCTTGAAATACTGAACTTATTAGTTCTAAAATAATTTGAATTTGAAACTTTAAGACTTCCTTAGATTTATATTCAGTAATGAAAAAATAATTCAAGTTTCTGATGCTGCAGTGTATGCTATCCAGGCAGAACCTACTTCCTGTGTGAAGCCCTCCCAGTCTTTCTCCACCAAGTCTGCCAAAATGCAAATTCCATTAGTCAGTCATTTGTGTATGGAATATTTCAAAATGAGATTTTCACTGTATGTTAGAGTAATTTCTCTGCCTTACTTAGAAAGAGAAATTGGCTGAGTAGCCTAGCTTGTAATAAATTATTAGAAACTGTTAGCTTTAGTGACACCTGAGCACAGCCATGTCCATGCCATTAAAATAAGAGGACAGGATCTGGACTTTGGGACAGTGACATCTGAACAAAAAGAGCATCTAGTGGAACATAAGCATGTGCTTAATTTCAGTGGGACTGTATGGTGTGCATGAGGAAAGGAATTTGCATATATTTTAAGTTGAATAACAGTGCTTTTCTGAATCAATGTATTTAGAAGTTTAGTTGTGAATCACCAAAAGACGCATTCTGTATTACAAAGGGTTTGGTATTATTTTGCTATAATAATAAATAAATTAAATAAATGCATTCAAACATTATAGTAAGTATAGTCTTCACAACTGGTTTTGCATGTTGTAGCATTAAATTTATTACTGTGGATAAAAAGACCGTGGATGCTTAAGAGTCTTAATAAACCAGGGCACAGAAAATTCAAAAACATGGTAATCTAGTATCTTGGACACACAGATATGTGTTTTCTCAGTATTTCAAAATCCTTCTGTAGTTGTTTTTATTATCTCTGCATATTGTAAATTACCAAAAATATACTTTTGCTGTGATCCTGATAAATACTTCTTTTTATTATATTTGCTGTTTAGAATGAGGGCAATATACAAAATAGATAGAGAAGTAGACAGGAGAAGTAAAAGCAGAAATTAGAAAACTTAAGCAAAAATAGAGAAGCTCTGAAAGTTCTCCCTGGGCAACTAATGCTGGGGAACATCAGCAAAACGTGGGTGGTAAACTTCTTGATCTTATATGGCAAAGAAGCTGTGCCAACCAATGATCTGTTTAGGTTTTTGCTTTACTTTTCAAACTTCAAAAATCATTGGAGTCAATGAAAATTAAACTATTTGTGCAAATGTTTATTTGGCCTTTTGTATTATTATTTTATAGGTCTTGTAGAAATTTGCCTGATGCATCCCCTTGACGTAGTGAAAACAAGGTAAGATTCTGCTTGAATGGGTTTTGTTGACGCTAGGAGATATCCAAATTAGCAGCTGTCAAAAAATAAAAATAAAGATAACTTGTGTCTTTAATAGCATTTGTATTTACTTACCTATATCTTCAGCATTTGACAGGTGGAATTTGAATAGCATGACACATTTCTGATTAGAGTTCATCTAGAGGTGTTAAGTCTGTTTTCTGACATGTATTTTTAATATGTCATAATGTGTAACAAAATCCTAGAATATGAAGATGACTATAGTTAAATTCTCTTACTGTGAGTATCATTTACAGTAGTGCAGTTGGGAGATACCACTTTGCCTTCAAAATAATCTTCACGCATATTTGAGGTTTGATAAAAATAATTAAATAAAATGTTCCATATTGTTTATGTAAGCTAAGTAGCTTCATGCTTTTATCTTTTTTTATCTTTTTATCTGCCCCTTATTTTCTTTTCTGAATATTTGTGCTTATGTAAGTATAAACGATAAGGTGACCTGGAAAATTTGGTCAAATGAGATTTTTTTAATGTTCCTTATTGAGTGGAAAAATAATACTTTTACTCTACTTTCTTGAATATCTTTTTGTTTTCATATTCATTCAGAAGTGAGTGTTACCATACATAAAAATCAAGCTAGAGTGCAGAAGGATTCAAAAAGGAGGAGCAAACTTTTCATAACATGTGTGTTACACACAATCCCGATAATTACCATTTACTGCTCCTGGAGCTCTGTCTAGCTCTCAGTCATGTAGGCAGAAGAGCTGGGGGATTAATCAGCCCCAAACAACAATGAAGACAGCTGTTGTTCCTAGCATATCCTTGAAGCACTCAATTATGACTTGAGATTCTAGTTCCAGTTAGCCAGCCTGTTAGCTTGTTACACATGTGTTTTTGGCTTCTGTTTAAATCACATTCTGGGGTTTGCCTAAGACCTTGAGATACACTTTTCTGCTGCATGCATGTTGTAGGAGGAGGCCATCTGTCTGTGGTGGTTGCCTGACATCAGAGGATGGTAAGGCAGGCTCCTTTCACATTAACTATTGCTAAGGTGCTGTAGGTACTCCTCAGGGCCTGGGGTTTGCTCAAGCAATTCTTCTGTAGGACTTCATAATATCAAATATGTTGATTTTTATAGAGACAACATACCTGGTAGTTTCAAGCATCTTCTATGTGCTTCCAAGTATCACTGAGACCTTGTTTAAAACGAGATTTACATTAAAAGATTGAAACTAAAGACTTATTCATCTTTGTGCCTCCAGTCTTGGTTGTAAGAGCTTAATACATGTAATTCATGATTCAGGACATGGCACATATAATATATCATAAAAAGCATTAATTGCAGATCTGTTCTGATAAACTGGCAATCAGCAGATATACTTTATCTTTCTGATAGAAACCACACATGCAGTGGACTCTCAGAATATAAGGACAGATTTCCTCAATTATATTCCGGATTTTACTGGGTTTATCATAGTTTCGGTAGAGAAAATGCTAATCAGATCTGAGATCCAGAAATGAAAAGCATTAAACAGTATTTAGTGATGTTTGTGAAGCTGTATCAATATAAAAACAAAACAAAACATTATAAACAAATTAAACCCTTTAAATGTGAAATCTGAGTACATCAACAGTGGAATTTAAGAAGAAATCAGGAAAAAAGAAGAGTAGGTGTGTAGGAGAAATCAGATTATGGATCATGTTGAAACCTAGGGGCTGAAACAAGTAAAAAAGCCATTAAGAAAGTTTCATCATTTGGAGAAAATTCAAGTGAAGTTAACTCAGCTCTTCTGTTGAGTTAGCTGCAACTCTTTGCAGAAGTGGGCAGCACCCACGCGTTAGTTTTTCTGTGTTTTGTTGATGCAGATGTATTCAGAGATATTACACAGATTTTGCAGTAAGTTTTCTGCAGATCTTGGCAGATGTTAGTACTTGAAAATACTTGCATTTTGAAGCAAATGACAACACCTAGAGTAGAATATCCCTTTGATCTCATCCATCATTCCATTCTATGTTCCTAGCATCATACCACTTCCTTTCATTTTGTAATGGTCCCAGTTTACTCTAGCAGATTAATTCTTTGACAGCCTTGGAGAAGTTCAAATGAAATATTGTTTTTAATTCTGAAATTTGGATTTAGAATGTTTTCTAATACATTTTCATTTACCTTATTCCTTTGATGCTGTGCCTCTAAATACTGCAATGCACTTACTCTTTTCAGCATGGTACTGATAATCTGTCGTTTCCTAACCACTGCCAGCTAATACAGTTTTGGTGGTTTGTTGTTGGGGGGGGGATTCTGATGGTTAGGTGAAAAGATGTATAAAAGCACCATTTGTTGCTTAGTTTTTATGTTGTTTGGGTTTTCCTGGCATTTTTCTATAAAGTGTTCTTTGGTGCAAAGAGTCCAATGGCCTTTTCATATTATGTGATCTAAGTCAGCATTCTGAAGGAGTGTAGGGAAGATGCTGTAAACTCATGTCTAGGGGACTGGTGGTTTAGCATCTTTGCTTCGTTGATTTGTGTGTATGTGTGTGTGTATGTTTTTAATAAAGAACTGGAGAAAAGAAAGTTCCTGTCAAAGATTATTTTGAAACCCTGGAAAATTGTTGGCTGTTTTGTGACAACATTTTGCAATGTCTTTTCTGTGTTTAGTAATTTTCTATTATTCTACAGTAACAATGCTAGACTTGTTTATCTCCTCACATCAAGGGAGGAAATATATATACATGTTTATAAACTCTAGACAAGCCAAATCCTTAATAGAATGTTCTTTTTGATAAATGGACAGTTGAATTTTTTTTATTTGTTAATCTAATCTAATCTAATCTAATCTAATCTAATCTAATCTATTAGAATACCAAAAATCACTGTTTAAGAAATTCATGTGAGGGAGCTAGCCAGATGGAGATAACTATGACCCATTGTTTTAGCTCTATTAATCCCACTCATTCTTTGGAATAAAGCTTTTTCAATTACAAGGTATACTAGTAGAGTTTCTGATGAAAGACTTAAAAAAAAAAAAGTGTGCTAAACTTTGAATGTGTCAGTATAACAGAGATTCTGTTAGCGGTTTTATTTATCAGTTACCCTTATGATGAATTTAGCCATCTGTAGATCAAATAAAGTATTGATTCTCTATTCTTGTCCTCCTAAATGTAAATGTTATAGAATTCAATAAGGTTTTGTGTCTATGCCAATGTATGAGGAAGGAGAGCAGTAGCAAGTAAGAGTTTTCTGGTATAGATACAGTGAAGACACATAGAACGTTTACTTTTTATTCAAGAAACCTGGATGATCTTTCTTTGCTTGAGAGTGAGGAGAAAAGTGTCTGAGTCTGGATAAAGCATTGATTTTGCTTATTTTGACCCTTTTTGAGGTCTTAAGCGTAATGCAAGCTGTAATGTCATTTTCATCCATCAGACTTACCAAAGGATGAAAAAGGTAATGCAAGGTCATGATATGTAGGACGAGACATACTTTAAAATTAAAAATCGTAAAGTGCTTTCGAGCTAGAGTTGGTCCTTTGCATCCTAGTGGTAGATATTTGGCTTAAGCAAAGGTACAAAATTCAGAACTTAATAATATTTTATTCTTGGAAAATTAATACTTGTGCAGCAGCACATAGGTGTAATTGGTGAGTGAAAGGAAGAGAACTACAGGGAGTTATCTGAAGTCAAAGGAAGGCTAATGCTGTTTGAGGGATCAGTCAAGCAAGCCTGACTGATATGTGGAGGATGTTATTGTGGCTTGTCTGATGGCTCCAGTTGTGTTCTGATGTGGTCCTATAGGCTTAAACAGCTTGATTTTTCAAAAAAAACCTGTTCATTTTTAGAATTTCCCTACTGCTGGGTTGCTGGCATAAAACCGACATTTTCAGGAGCTTAATAATTTCCAAACTACTGAGCTAATGTAGTTTTCCTTGCTATTACATTTTAACACCTCAAAAAGAAATGCATGCAACCAGGAATGATCCTGCAAAATTAGAACTATAACTAGAAATGAAATTTTGACTTACAAAACTCAGAACTCAGGTTTGTAAGTTAATTAACTTTACGTGTGCTTTCTCTTTTTCATTGATTATCAGCAATATTGATACAGATGAATTTTAGTGACTCTGCTGTTCTTGAAAATAAATTCCGAAGTTGCCTGTGCAAGTATTCATACAAACTGAGAAACATATTAATATATTTTAGTAGAAAAAGTCATTTTGCTTGTGACTTGGTGTTGTGTAGTTAGAAATGGAAATCATAATCTGAAACATTTTTAACACGACAGCATTTCAGAGAAAACATATATGAAGAAGTATATGTTTGAGTGCTTTCAAATAATAGGGAAAAAAATAATAAGACATCACCAAAAATTTTTAAATGCATAACACATCTGAAAAGATTTTTTAACTGAAAGTCCCATGAACTGGAAAAATGTTTGTGCATTAGATGAATCACTTACTTATCTGTTTCATTTTGGCAGTAATTTGACATCACTATATGTTTTGAGACAAATATTTGAAAGAAAGATGTTTTATTTCATATCAGACCAATACAATAACATGCTCCAGATCTGTATTGACTTCAGTGGAGACAGATTAGTTCATAACACTTGAGGATTAAGGGCTTTTATTTCTAGGCAATGTATTTGAAGAGTGGTAAATGTTATTTTAAGCCAAGTACCATCTAGAGGGCTTGGAGAAAGTCTAGTTTATTATTTTATCAGAAGAATAATCCAGGTAACTTGTGTCCTAACAAATTAAACATATATTCAACAGACAGTGTTTTAGTATTCTCTTGTTAATTCAAATAATGACAGTTCCAGGTTATTTTAAACTTTTCTGCTCTTTATTTACACAATCTCTTCTATTTTCAGACATAATTGTATCTTCATAACACAGTCTCACGTTGGGACTAGCGTGCAGTTTGGAAAGAAATGCTTAGGAGAGACTCAGAAGGCATTCTTTCAAAAGCATTTTTTTCAGTTTATCAGGAGAAGAAGTTAATAAGTATAGCTTGTTTTCCTGATCAGTCTATTCACCCTCCCTGGTTTTTTTCTTAAAGCTGTTTCTCATCTTGGGCAGAATCTGGGGAAGATGCAGTCCATGTTGCTTTTACTTTAACACTTTTTCACGTAGTTCACTGTTAGATCAGAATCTTCCTGTGATCTGACTTTTCATCTTATGTGTGATCCCAAATATAAGCATTAAAAATATCTGGACAACAATTCACCTTTGAAAATTTGGAGAAAGTTTTCATCTAGATATGATAGAGATTTTATTGTTTGCCACTCTTTCTGCAAGAATCTAAAGCAATGTCATAGATCTAAAGCCCCAATTTTAGTTCATAATTTGGGATTTAAGTCCAGATTTGGACTCTGCGTTACAGACCCGTTTCTAGTTAGCAACTATTCTGCTGATTTCTGTGCATGTTTATCCATTTTGTTCCTTTGTTCCAATTCTGTCATTTTGGTCTTATTAAAAAAGTTCAGCTTACTACATGTGTTTCCGATCTCATTCCATCTGTTGTTTTGCAAGAGCTACTTCCTTTATATCATTAATTCCTCTTTGATTTCTGGTCTTTTTTTGTTTGAGTGAGCAGTAGTGGAGCCTGTTTCTGAAAAAAATGTTGGTTTAAGGAAGAGTTCATTGTCCTTGTACAGTGTTGCCATTTCCAAATGACCATAGCTCACTCGGTTCGCATCAGGCCACGTTAATTTCATATTACTTGATGCAAACGGCTCTCAATAGGTCCGTAACAGTTTTAAGCAGAAAATAATCTTCCTGTCATGGGAAAATTATTAGGATACCAAACTGTATTGAAATGAATAGTTGAACCTCAGAATACTTAGAAAAACAATGAGTTTTTGACAATGAAACTCTTCATTTAATTAATTCTGAATTTTGGAAGTTTTCACTTCCATTTTTTTTTCCTTTAAACTACTTTTAAGTAATTTTGAACTCAGAAAACTGAAATTTTGGGTTGAAAATGTAGAGAACAACATCAATTATTATCTAAAAGAAGTGTGTAAAAATGTATTGAAACTGATAGTTTCCTGAGAAATGTTTTTTTTTGTTTTGAGGAAAAAAACTAGTAAAAATAATCCCTGACAAACTCAATTTAATGTGCTTATTTTGACCAAATGTCAAGACTTTTCTCCAAGATTACTTTTACTTGATTTATCAGTTGCCTTTGGCACAATTTTTCGTAGGGTCTGTGTGCGTGTTGTAGCTTATACTCTGGTTTTGGCATTTGAATTTCAGCATTGAAATACTTCAAATATTCCCGTACAGATCCAAGTTTGATATAATAAGTTATCTCAAGTTTACAATAATTTGGTTGTAGATCCAGGGCTCTCTAATCTGCTCTTTGTTTTGCTTCTATATACAGTTGGTTAGGAATTAATAAGGGCACCCAGGCTAATTATTCCTGCTAGATATATTATTCCGATTTAAATCCTTCCCTGAGTTAAAGAACAATATTGATGTGCACTGTTAAATGGATGCTCTCATTTGCAGTGTTGGTCAAAGTGATTTCTGTTCCTATGTGATTCTTTTGGTTTTTTAGGCATACTATATGTATATTTTATAAAGAGCATCAAGATCCTTTGGGATAAAAGGAGCTGTATAAATGCAGCTTCATCCTCTCCTCATGTGATACTGTTTTACTTGTAATCAAACAGCAGAACTGCTTAATAATATTGCTATTTCAAATCAGTACAGATTTTTGTAAGAAGTATAGCATATATTGTTTCTTGATTTTAGAATAATCCTATCTATTCTTTGATAGAAAATGTATTTGTGTGTCATGAAATCAGACTGTCAGAGATCTCTTTTCTCAAGCTTTTCCTTCATTTTGATCAAGTATTCTACAATATACTCTTTTTTAATGGATGGTATGTGCTTTTTTGAACAACTGAAATACCATAAATAATAAATTCCATTTGACAGCATGGCATGATTATACCATGCTCTGGGTTACATGTTATCTATGCCATTTCGCTGGCCATACCAAAACTACCCTCAGTGTCGTGAGTCACACCTGAGCTGTAACAGCCTGGACTCTAAAACCCACCAAATAAGCCGTGTCCATCTTCAGCATGCTTGTGATAGAGTAATAATCTCTATTTTCCTTCAGGTCAATGAAATTGACTATTATATTGAATATTATCCAATCTACTAGTGACAATTCTTTTTACTATGCAGCATGTAAACATGCATTTTTTCTCTTAACAATGTTATGCTTGTTATTTTACTTTTCTTCCAATTCAAACAATGAGCTAAAATAGTTCATTTCAGGTCCCTTTAATTCACATTTTGCTTTCATTCTAATGCCATACCAAAATATTCTTTCTGTGTTTGGACTTCCAGTGCTTACAAAGTTCACATAAACATTTCCTGGCAAATACGTGGGCAGAACTTGTAACATGTCAAGAACCGGAGAGTTTCCCTTCTATAATCTGCATTGGTGTATTTACGTGTTTTAAAAATAAATTTACATAGATATATTTGGGTGTACTGGTACAGCATCTTCCTTCAAAAACAAAGTGAAGTTTCTTCATATTTAAGTTCTCTAGCACTGGAAAAACCTGCAGCTGATTAGCTGTGTCCTCATGATGCAGTTGCAAGAGGGTGGTGTGGATTGTGTTTTATGATTTCACAGGCTGCATATTGTGCACTCGCAGTTTAAATCCAAGAAAGCTCTGCAATTTTTTTCCTTCCTTTTTGTTTTTATCTTAATTTTATGAAAATATTTCCTTTCACAATATGAGGCTTCTAATAACTCATGTGACAAATGTGACAAAAGAGCTCCAAAACTGCAATCATGGGGAACAACCATGACATGGGTTACAGATATAACAGAACAATTCCTTTTTCATTGCACTGTCTGACGGGGGAAAGGAAGACAAGGGAGAGAACCTAGGACTAAATGTCCTCTAAAATATACTTATTGCACTGTTGGCTGCTTCTCTAGTTAGAATCTACCAAAGAAATAAGAGACAGTGTAGAAACATGGATTCTCTTTGTAGTGTTTCAATATTTCTACAGATAATGATGACATTTACGTGAGTCAGAAACTATGACCAAACCTTCACAACAAAAATTACATTCAGTTTGAAATATTTTGGATACGTGGGTCAGCTGACAGATCTGGAAAATTATAGCCATATTTGTATAGAAAATAGCCTATAGTATTATAGTTTGTATGGTTTGTATTAAACACAATAGATGTGTTTAATTGTTTTATTTGTTTGGAATCCCACAGTTTGAGGATATGCCATTATATTGCTGTCAAAAAAACAATGAAAAAAGGACTTACTATAACTTATTACAATGTAACTTTTTTGAGTTATGTAAATTGCCTCAGTACCTCTTACACTGTAATAGTGACAAAGAAATTGTGTTGAGAGTCTTAAGAGTCTTAGCATTCAATAAAATGTGGACTATCTTGTACATCATATATGAGTCTGATTTATTTATTTTGGACATGGGAGATCTAGTCACCTAGTCATCTGCTAGTTCATGGCAACGAGGAGTGGTACTAAAATTGCTAGCATTCTATCCAGGGCAGTACAGGAGGCAGTTTAGACCACTTCAGTAGTACCAGCACTTAAATATCACAGCCAGTTTCCAAATGAGGTCTTAAAGTCTGCGTCCATCATGTTCTGCCTCCTGCCACTACTGTACCAGTACTCAGAAATCCCCATCCTGGTGCTGAGTTCAGCAGCCCTCTCCCTCTCTTCTTTCCTCATCCCTGCCTCTGTTAACTGCTTGGCCTCAAACCACAGCTTTTCTCCACCCTATTTTAAAGTGTTCCAGGTGACAAGCTCCCTCTAATTCCCTTGGGAGGCTCCTGCATAGCATATTTCTCACAGACAGAGAGTATTTTCTAATGTATCAATACTTCCATTATGCAGCTTCATCCCTAACAACTACCCACACCTCTCTTACTGTACATTGTTCCCCTTTCCTTTATTTACAGTAGGTTCATGGCATGCCCCCATTTTCATTGTCCCAAGCCTAAATTAGTGAGAGACAATTAAAGAAGCTCTTTAAATAATCTTTTTTCTCTCTCAATCCTGTATTTAAAATATGACTCAAGTGAAAACATGAGGGATAAAGTGGAATGACACCAAGAACGGAAAGCAGAAAGAGGAGGGCTAAGAGGTGAGAAAGTACATGGGATTCTATTTACAAAAAAATATGTGTCGAAAATAAGAATTTAAGATGGGAAATGGGGAGTGGAAATGAACAGATGTTAGCACAGTTACGAAAGTAGTCTGGAGACAAGGAAATGCGATACTTTTAAAATGTATGCATTTTAAAGTAAGATTTTAAATAAGGATTAAGCAGCTGGGAAAGGTTACGTAGGCTACAACGGAGACAGCTATGGTGTACATAAGATTTTTTTACAACAATCTAACAAAGCAGTGAGTTGAGTTATTAACAGATGTTAATGATTTGTCAGTGGTATAAAACATTAAGATCACATTCAGGTTAGACCATGGTCATGCCTGAATTCTCCATGGACAAAAAGTTTGCATTAGAACACTGTCATGCCTGATTTCTAACCATGGATGGAACATGCCTAAAATAAAACAAGCAAAGAACTACTTTGGTTAAAAAAAGAAAAAAACTAGTCAGTGGGGAGGGGACCTATGTTTACTTTTATTAGTATTTGGTCATGTAGTAAAGTGAATGGGAGATAGTTTAAGTATGGAAAATCACTGTTTAAGATCTTAATTTACAATAAGCAGAAAAGAAATTTTCTACCTCTTTCCATGACTTTTTTTTTCTTGCTTGTGTTTGAACTAGATTTTAGAATCTATGGATACAAGAAAATATATCTGTATATGTTGGACAATGTAACTGTAGCATTGCCAATAATTCTCTCAGAGAAGTTGGCCATTAATACTGTATTTAAGTTTGTCCCTAAAATAACTACATTAGGCCAGTAAGTGCCAAGTAGATCTCTAAATAAATAAAAAGAAAGATAATATCTTATGAACTATGCTTTTTTATGTTTTTACAAGTGGATGCATCGCTGTGTATTCTAGGTCTAGAGGGGGTTTTGAGAAACAAGAGTCTTCATGTTGAGTAGGATGCAAGTAAAATACCATCTCAAAAATAATCTTGGCACAATAGAGCTGTCTTGAATTTTTTCTCAAGGGAGTGAAAAAAAAAACCCTAAGGAAATATTTGCAAGTTTTTAGCTGTTGCAATGTTGTAGTAAGCTGATGACTCCCTGGTGAGAAGGTAGCGGGTTACATTGTGCTTTTACAACCCAAATTGAGCCAGGGCAGAGCTCAGCAGCACCAGCTGGAGAGCAGCACACAGAAGGAATTGTGCCTCAGAGGTGCTGTGACCTTCTTGGTTTTCCCTTATCCGAGGACTGGATTGTTGATCCATAGCAATACTAAATTATTTTAACTACAGAAGTACTGCCATTCCTTATACACTTTTATCCATTTCCCTAAATATGGAGCTGGGGCAAAACAGTGCCTGAGAATCCCCTGTGTGCTGGCTGCCATGTACATGTCTGCAGTGGAATGGTTAGAAAGCACTGCAAGTGCCCAAATGTACATGATGTAGTTCAGAGAATGTGACAGAGAGAGGGGAGATATAATTTTGAGAGTAACACGTGATACTAACCATCTAACATCTGCCCAGATGTAGCAACTTAGATAGAGATGGTTTCTTCCAGGAGATACATTCGGTACTTCTTTCTTTAGCATGTTACTGAGCTGAATCAACTCAACGCAAGGACCAGACAAGCGACAGAGATAGTGCAAGGGAGGAAGGAAAATGAGACAAATGGGAATGGGGTTGGGAAGAATGCCTGTAGACAGCAGCAGGTCTTTAGATTATTTTGCTGTATCATGATAATTTTCCCTGATTTAGCGAGTTACAAACTGGAGGGATCGAATTAAATAGTTCTGAGAATGCTGCATTGGAATACACATTAGGAGAGGAAAAGCAAAAAGGAAAAAACTTTTTGGGCTTTTTTATATCTTAGAAAGAGGTGAATGAAGGCATATTTCGTTTGAAAATGTGGTAACACATTTTAAGCTCAGTTTTTTTGGAATTACATTTGTACCCTTGACACTTACACCGCCATACAGTGGCAGTTCAGGGAGCTAGCACAGTGGAAAACTGATCAATTAATCATTTACTGATTAATTTACTTGGTTTTCTGAATTGGTTCCTCATGCAATGGTGTAACAGGCCATACCAGGACAAAGATGGGGTCAACCAAGACAGGTCATCAGTGGCAATCACCAAACTATGTGCTAAAGGTGTACATGAAAAGCATGTGTGTATACGCTGTCATTACAGTGGAGTATGATGTTACTGTTAATCTGGTGAGAGGGTGATCTGACGCTATAAGTCTGTCCTGCTCCTGGTTCCTTGCCACCCAACTTCTATGTCTATTGTATGTAGTATGGTCATGCCATTTACTTTATCTCAGATCTAGCAATTGCAAAACTGTGGGAAAAATTGATCCAGCTTCATTATATATCAGAAAACAAAGGTTTTAAAGAAATTTGTTTTCTAGTGGCTGCATATGGTTAGATCAGCTCTATTGTAATGCAAAACTGCATCCTAATCAAAGATGTATACATATTTATTTACTATATCTCTAACTTAAGTATGAACTTTTATTTGTATGATTGCCATTTTTTCTATTTCATCTGATAGGACATATTTTATAGTGTTATATCTCCTCGTAGAATATGAGGTGAAGTTAGTATCGACAGAAATGTTCCTCTGAAGGTGTAAGTTGAGTTGAGTAAGTTGAGGGAATAAAAATAATTCAAGAATGTTATGTAGACAAGGCTTTCCTAATTTAGCCATTGAAAGGTGAATTTTTAAATGATTAGCAATGCATCCTTTTCATAGTTCTTCTTTTTCTTTTTCTTACTAAATTGTTTTATTTTTCTGAACAATTTGACCTGTCTAAGAAGTGAAACAGCTTACAATTCCATTGTTACAAAGATAATGTGTTGTAACAATGTCATATGTCTCAGGCAATTTAGAAATATACTGCGATTAAGTTTTCAATTTCTTGAGATAGAAAATTACAATTTTGCAGTTTAAGGGCAAGATGCTTCTCTCTAGCAAGACTCCTCCTTAGAGAAACTGTAAATCTTGTTGTAGTTTCCCATGGGCCTCTAGAACGTATCGTCCTAGGCCTAGACTAATTGGTATAGTTTGTGATGAATTTGTGGATTGAATCAGCTTGTTAGAAGGGTTCAGCGAACATTAGAACTATCACAGATGAGGAAGCAGGACCACACAGTGAAAAAGGAGTAGGAACAAGGGAGAAGGAATTGAGAGTGAAACCTCCCTGTTTTGTTTCAGGTTACTTCTTACATTAGCTCAGCTGATTGTGGAACATCTGAAGTCAGAGGCGTCAAACAATTTAAATCATGGGTAAATTAATTCCTGTTCTTCAGAGTATTCATTTATTAGCTCTGCAAAATTTAATTCATGTGTCCAAATACTTTTCCAAAATTGAATGAATAAAGGATTCCCTGAAGTTGCCTGTTAACAAAATTGCACAATATTGCAAAAGTTGCTTGCTGTTATTGCATGAGAAATGATTCCATATTACAAAAAGCTGTTGACTTTTCTGTGAAACATGTAATTAGGACTGAAATTTCATGTTACATCTACAGCAGATATAATTCATGGCTACTAAAAGGAAACTTACAATCCCTTATGCCAGCCCTGCATTCAGCAGATTCAGCTTTCTAACTTGGCCAAAAGCTAATTCAACAACAATAAAAAAACCAAACCCAACTAAACTTTCCAGCAAAGAGTATGTGTAGTTGGAGAGGGAGGAATACAGAAGGAATTCAACCTCTCTCTCCAGGCAGAGGTGGGAGTTTTTCAGTCAGTTCTGCAGAGCATCATGAGAAAAATGGAACATGAAATGTTCTGCCCTAGCTAGGAAATGAACCTGGATATACAGATAACTATGGGGCCATATATAAAACTTGTTCCCATAGTTAGATGCTCTCACATAGGACAGAGAAAAGACATACTTAAGAAGAAACTTCTGCTCCAGAATCATGGAACTTGGAAGTACAGAGGGTATATGCTTGTCATCTTGCCAAACACTGGCCTAATGATCCTATATTGACCATTGGCAAAGACAACAGATATTAGGATGCATGGCTTTCTGATCTTTTGTTATGTTACACATAATATCAGAAAAGAAATAACTGAGTCTAAATTCTCATGTAAATATATAAGACCAAGAACTAAGTTTTAGGTATCTGAACAGGGTTGTGGAGCACCCTTTCCAGTAGGTGGTGTGGAGGTAAAAAGCCTCCTAACTATCTTTACAGGAGAGCTCAGTCACTTTCTTGGATCAAGTGACTTATAAAGGCAAATATGATATAGTTGCCTGTGATAACAAAGGTTGAATTCACTGACTCAGCCAACCACTTTCAATCCACTATTTGATTTGCATGACAAATCATCAGAAAGGTAACAAAAGCATGATGATGAGTGTATCATGCTCATATACATTTCGAGTCACGTGAAAAGCATCTCAACCATTAGAAACAACAAAATCCAAGAAAAATCGTACCTGTGGAATCAGGTTAATAGTACTGGATATCTTCATCTGGCTTTACCACAGAATTTACTATACCTGAAGCCATTCCCTGATTAGTCAAAAAGATATTTTAAGATCAGTTAAATGCATTAATGATGTCATTTCTACTTACTCACTTTGCAGTCTTTGTGTAAGTGTATACAGCAGAAGTATTTATGGCTGATGAAGAGGAAGGGCAAAGTCTTATTCTTGTCTTTTTTAACAGCTCAAGGGACCTTGAGGGCGATTTTGGCTCTGGAAAATTTTCTTAATAGAACAGAAATCCGTAGGTGGTATAGAGGTGGATTAATGAGACTGCTTCACCTGTTCCTCACAAACTCTTATATGGGAATAGGTAATTCTGGAAAGAAGTCAATGGTCAGAGTGTCTTTTATACTTCAGCTTTTTGTGGCTGCCAGGACAGACCCTTGTGACTAAGAGGAATTCAGCATCAATTAGAACAGCTCCCACAGTTGTGTTATGTGTGCTGGAGCTACAACAGTTCCACTGTTCTTGGCTAGCCCGAGTGCAGTGGAACTACACAAAACAGCTTTGAAAAGTTTGGCCCACAGTCCTTCCTCCCACTTAGGCACATTGCTTAAGGATAATGTAAACTTCAGTCTTGAGTGACAAATCATAAAACTGATAAAGCACAAGACCAATTCACAGGTGCTCTTGGAAGACATCATTTGTGCAGTTGCACTGAATTTTGGTTGATGTGAATAAATTGCCAGAAGCCTTTGGAAAGAAGTTATTTACTATCTGCAGACTACTATTAGCTTCTGAACAGAAATACTGGTGTTCGAAAGCTTCCGTGTTTGAAAAATAGACCAGGATTTTTATCCAGAACATAAAAAAACCCAGATTAAACAGAACTTCTGTCAGCTGAAGTTTTGATGAGTCATATTTTAGAAAGCAACATCAAATATGTTAGCAGAAAATGTCTTTTGGAGATACATCAATCATTAGAATTTTCAGTAATCTTTTCAGATTTCAAAATTATGAAACCACTGCTTTGGAAGCTAGTGTGGAACTGCAGATAGAGATAATGGATACTCCTTGTACTTCATATTTTCTCAACACTGTGCAGGCAGTTTTTGCAGCATTTGTAAGAACACCATAATGGTTTTAACACCTATTGAACAGAAAAAAAAGAGAGGAAGAAAACAGAAACAACTTCCCTTAGTCAGTGGCAGAGCAAGGACTGAAATTCTCAGCCTCACACTTTTGTCAGAAGAGGTCTCCTAAAGCATAAAGTTTACTAGGGTTACGAAGGATGTCCTGAAGAACAGCTTGAGCTGTCTTCTCCATCCTTCTGCCAGAGGTTACTGCTCCAGCAGAAGTGTTCCAGAGTGAAAATGTGGTGGTTCTTCATTTACTACAGATTATAGACCATCAAACTTATTTGACATTGCTTCCATTAAAGCTAAGGCTGTCAGTAAAAATGTCTGAGGGACAGCTCATTTTGTTCCTTCTGCTACAAAGTGGTGAGCTGGAGCAATGTGTTGGAACAGGTGCATGAAAGTAAGATCCCCTAGATTACAATATTGTTAAATCCATTCCACAAAGTCAGAATAATCAGTTACATACACCCAATATTGGTGGGTAATTTGGCATGACAGCATGAGATTTTTTTTGAACTTCAGGGTGATATATGTTCATGACTTTAAATAGATGAGAAAATATGGAACATTTTTAAAGGACAGTTTAATTTTACCCTTCACTAGGGCACTGCCACAGAATTGTGCAGCAGCCATCATACACCACTGAGCATTGAAATAGGGCTGGAATATTTCATATGCTTTGCTCTAACAGTCTGCATAAGCTTGAACTCATAACGTGAAGTATTTAAGCCAGAATTTTTTAGAAATTCAGTTTTGATAAGTGTAAACTTTTGTATTTGTTGGAATTTTCCTCTAAATTGACAAATGTTTTTCAAAGCGAAATTTCCCCACTTTATCGAGCTGGAATTTTTGTTTAACATTGCTGTAAATGCATCATCACTGTATTTGTGACCTCTATAAAAAGGATCTGTAGAAACTGTTTGAAGGTGTATTATTTATTCTGTTTCTCAGGGATGGTCTGTAATGTCACTTATTTACCACTCAAAAACGTCTGACATGAGTTAGGCACATATATCTGTGATGGGTGGGTCAAATTCAAAGATTGTTTCATTGATGTGCAAGTTGCGTAGTGTCTGGGCCCATAATCGAAGGCAAAGTTTTGAGTAAATAATTTCAGTGCGGTTATATTTCTTTTATCTGCAATACTTACTTCATGATATGGGCCTGTACACCTAGAATTGCTAGACTGTCTGTACAAGAAACATTATGTGCTTAATAAGTACATAAAATCAAGGGTGGAGTTAATCTAGATAATACTGACATTTTTCTGTTCATGAGTTTCATAATTCTGTGTTTTGTAATATTACAATATTTATTTTTAATAGTTTTCCCTTCTACACCAGTGTATTTTAGTACTTTTATTGTATGCTAAGCAAGTAAATACAAGTACTTAAAAGCATAGAATTTAATTGCATTTTCTGTTGTTGTAAATACTTCTGTAATGCAGAAGAATTGCATTGACATTTTAATATGCTGTCACTTTAAGATACTGCATGAAGTGTGAACAGAGCACAGGCCCTTTTAACAGGTGTCTCTAATTGTTAGGTTGTTTCTTAGAAATAGCTGTAATGTAAAATTTGGTGAAACATGTAGATCCAAGGTGTTTGGATCCTGCAACATGCTAACCAGGTTTTCCTTGGGCTGCTGGTTAAAACAAATTGGGCTGTGTAATTGATTTTTTTGTAAGTAAAGCTTTTATGTTTGCTTTGAGTTCAAACTCCATCTTTTTCTTGTTATTTTTTTGTCCCTTAGGAGGGATTGCAACATAGGCTTTTAGGAAAAAAAAAAAAGAGAGATCAGTGTATTCATTTATTTTAGCAAATGGGATGTTTCTATTACTTTCAGATTTTGCCAGTCTGCAACTGCAGAAATAATCGTGAAAAGGGTGAAAGTCAGATCAATTAAATTTTTTAAAGTATATTTTCATCAAATTTTCCAAGTGCCTGTTATGTTCAAAGGGGAGGGGAGTTCACAATTGTCTTGTTCACAGAATATTTGAAAAGCCCCTTGAAAGAAACAGATCCATCCAGAAAAAATATCTGGATTGTTGGATGAAATGTGCTTTAAAAAGTAGCTGAAAGACCATACATACAGTCTTTTCAGATTTTCGTTGGGATTACTGCTAGTGCCAGAAGTTGATACAAAAATATCTTTAAACAAAAGATCAGAATACAAACCTGGTAACAAAAGTTTATATTGGATTTTGAAAAAAAAGCAACCAGTTTTGATACATAGCAAATGAATTGTGAATATGCATCTTCCACAAAGTTTACTTAGTTAACAAGATTTTATTATAAACAGTTATTCTTTTCCAATTTGGCAGAAAGACAAACTATATAAGTTCTTCAAAGTTATGTACTTAAGATTTAGTGAACATTTCAAGATCAAATGTTTTACTAATTTTGCAAATGTATTTAGATTGATTGCAGAAAATTATGTAAGTCTATTTATTAGTTCAGCTGTAGTTAAAGTAAAGGAATTCTGATCAATTTGCTAAGAATTGCCTCCAGCTGTGCTGGTTTCCGTCATGTAGTTAAACAGAAGCTCACCATAGTTTGATCTATTTGTCCTCATTTTCATGGTCACTGAAGTAAAGTATGATGGGCTCAGGAGCAGTTGTGTTCCTTGAGTATTCAGGTGCTAATCCAGAGAATTAATGAAAGAAATTCAAAGCCATTGGGAAAATACATATTTTTAATATATATGACTGTGTGTCTGAAATTGATATAAATTAATTATACATTTTGTACATCAATTATAAGTTTTTGTATCTATGAAGAAGCTGTGTAATAAATTCTTCTTTTCAAGATAGAGTTGACAGAGTGAACTCTGATCTGGAATACACAATAACATCATCATCCTAGCACATAGCTAAGAAATAAGAGAACAAGGTCAAATGCCTCCTTTCCTGAATTAGAAGTCAGATTTGGACTTAACCTTCCCAAAACCTACACAGATGCCTTGACCTCTGAGTCTCTATAGAATAATTCTATATTCAAACCTCAGTAGGTACTCTAGGCAAGTTGAAAAATATGAACCTTGATTATGATATTTCTCCAACATGTTCATTTGCACACAAGGTTTAACTACAGACTGTGCTATAACTAAGCAAGAACTTCAATGGGTCTCTGTGAGATAGGCACTAATATCCTCTCATTTCTCTAATAACTGCAACTCTCTGATCAAAACAACAAGATGGAAGATCACATTTTTGCTTTTCACAGGAAAAAAAATTCTATGTCAGATGGATCCATTCTTAAAATGATGGCCATGTGTACTTCTATGCTGTAGGTGCGTAATCGTGCACACTCAAAGACACAGAATATTTTTATGTCTTGGGACTGTCCATGATGTATTCCTATACTTCCCCTCTATGTGGCACGTGTATAATATGCCCAGCTGCCAGAAGCTGAGCTGGCACTTCAGCTGTGGCCGTCAAGAGTGTCATTCCAAACTAGTATTATTCTCGAGGTTTTTCACTGGATGTCCTATCAGTTGAACTGTAAGAAGAAAATTACTGAATCAGTTTTACTCTTTCAAGATACTATTTCTCCTTGTAGGGCTGAACCTGGCCTGGTGACCACAGACGTTTACTGTAGTATGTGTCTGTTTCGGCATCACCTTTACTCCCTTCAAACAAGGAGAGTCCTGTTCTTCACACCCTTTCATATCTCTATTAATTTCTTGGCACATGTCAAAAGAAGAATCTCCTTCCATACTTATTCTGTTTAAATCTTCAATGTCCCATCTGAGGATCAAGAACTTTGGCATGAAATATATGAAATATGTGGTTACTGCACTGGAGGTCCTTTCACCTCTTACGGGAGATCCTCCAGCCTAAGTCTGACATGCTTTCGTAGTCTCCTGTCAGCAGCTCCACCTGGGTTACAGCTTGGAGTACCTCATGATCATCAGTGGTGTTTAGTGGTTATCGTAAAGATATCCTTTTCTTAGATCATGGTGAAAAACATCATGATTAGGACCAGCAATGAGTCCATCTACCTTACCAGACTACAAGTTAGACTTGCATATAGTGTTCAACTCCTGTGCTAGTAGAGACTCTTCCCTTCTGGTTTGGTGTTATTTCTGGAACCGTAAGAACAGACAAGTACCTATCAGTAGTGAAAGTTTTCTAAACGTTGTATCTTCTGTCATCCACAGGAAGCGTTGGATATTCTGTATTTTCCTTCCCAATACAAAACGTGCTTTTAGTACAGATGCAGAAAATATTGTACTAGGAGAATGTGTGCAATATATTTTAGATAAGTGATATAAAACTAAAGTAATGACAAGAACAGAATGGATGCAACAACTGACAATTTTAAAATATGTTAATCATAGAGTTTTGGGGAAGTTTGAATGTGGGTAATTAGTTTTATTCCTTTCTCCTGAAATCTTTCTGCAAGTGCAGTTATAGGTGCTATTGGTCACTTTTTGCAATGGCTTTAGACAGGGTAATGCTTCAATAAACAATCATGGTCATAAATTCCAACTGCTCTATATATTTCTTAAGCTAGGTTTTAAACTAGTCTGTTCTTTCTGATCCTCATCCCTGATATTTTTGCTTGATGTATCTTTAGTATGCTTTCAATTGTTGTTATTAAAGTTTTATCCTATGATAAATTACTAGATAAATGTACTACAAGAGGATCGTTCTTTTCTTCCTTCCCTGATTTTTGTGAAACATAACTGGTTAACTTTATGGAGAAAACACTGACAGAGTTTAAACTTTCAAAGATTAAAGACCACTTGAAGAGCTAAGATCAGCTGTGCTGAAAAGGCATGTGCATGGCAGTTTGGGGTGAGTACCCTGTCTAGGAGGAATTTTTATTTTTGCAATTAAGATAAAAATACCTATTTTCTGAATCACTCTTCCTAGTATAGCTCACTAAAGTTAACTAAACCCAGAAGACTAAGCATCTTAAAATCAAATCAAATTACAGGCAATACTCCCACAGAATTCGTGAGATAATTCACTGGGATTTTCTTTTGAAATTAGTTCATCCTTAGTACTTTATCAGAATCATCTAGTAGAAATATTTTCAAAGAAGAAATTGTTCCACCCAGATTGCAGGTATGTAACTGAAACAGAGAGGGTATAGCTGAGCAGTGTATATGAAATATCTCATGACACAGAGCGCATGCTGCATTTATTGTTGTTGCAAGAGCTTATATGCGCAGTAAATCCTCTCCTAACAAATTTAAAAGAGATTCTGTCTGCAGGGACCTACTGACTTCTGCTGTTTCTTTGATTTGAATTAAAACCCAGTTTTCCCAACGTCCCTGACAGCAGAGTTTATCTTTTAAAACAGTAGCTAGAAGTTTGATCATAGTTGTGCTTACATACTCAAGCTTGAGGGAGACAAGATTTGAAACAGACAAGATTTGCTTCTAACAGCCAATCTACTGCATTCTTCTACTCTAAGGTACAGGTGCTGACTCTATACCTTATAGATAAAACAGTAATTAAAGTTGTCAACGGAGATAAGACATTATCTAGATAAAACCTAATGTCCAGTAATGTCAACTTATCCTTTGAAAATCTTTTTCATTCCTATATTAAATCTGAGAACTTTCTGAAATCAAAATTGCTTTAAGATATAATTGACATGTGTCTTTGGAAAACCTAGCAATTTAAATCCTGACTTCAGTTTCACTGACTTTTTGTTTTACCATTCTCTGGCCTGATCTGCCAGCAAATAAAGTCTTTCCATTTGTGTAAAATCTAATACCATGTTTGTCCTTCTCCCCTGCAAGTTACCTTCATTTTTCAGATGGCGAATCCCAATGTCTTAATCTAAGATTAAACAAAAAGCTACTAGAGTAAGAAGTATTGTTTTTCTAAAAAATTTACTTTATGTATTGAACTAAATTTTCTGACCTTCAAACCTAAACTTCTGCAAAATTACGATATCCTTAGATCAAGCACAAAGGAAGCAATTATTACACACTAAGTAATAAGTTGCACTTGCTCATGCAGTTACTTGGAAGTATTTTATTCCTTGCATTTAAACAAGTCTTCAGGCATTGTGTATGTAAACCACAGTACTGTGCTACCACACCTATGGATTTTTATCTGGATTTTAAATATAACATTATTAATGCATATTGTATTCCATTGCACTTTGAAGTTTTTAAAGGAATGGCAGAGATGGGATGGCATCACAGAAGTGGGAGTGTGCTAGGTGAACCCATTTCACTCTTTCACTGTGTTGGTGAAGGAGTTATACCACATATTATTATGAAAATTTTTGGACATGAGCTTCAACAGCTCTTGTGGGTCGTGGGTAAGATCCTTCTTTCTCCTCCTCTCTCTACCCTTCTCACTCACTCCCTCTGTCCTTCCACTCATCTCCTGAATTGCAAGGGCTAGGGCAGTTTCAGTCCATGGTGGAGGCCACAGTGTGTTGTGGTGCTGCGTGTGCAGATTCCCTGTTTTTTTCCTGGGCACAGATCCTCTTCCACAGCACAACCCCTTCTGCCTCTTCTTTTGCTGCTTGGGCTCTCCCTTTATTTTAGGACAATCTCATTGCAAAATCCTTTTGCAGAACTTGTAGACCTTCCAAAGCATATGTAAGAGAGCACTGCTCTACCCTGAAATTTTTCTGGAGGGAGAAGAGGCGCTAGAAGTATGGAGCAGTGAGACTATGTATATGAAGCCAGCTCAGCTCTGAACATGGGAACGGTGGGGAAAGAGGGAGCAAAATGATCAGAAACAAAACATGAAGAGGCTGAGCCATTTGCAGAGCGGACCCACAGAAATGAGAAAAAATATTTTCTCCTGGTGGCATCTGGGTGTTTCTGACATTAGTTTTTAATCAAATGAGCGTTCTTGTGTTTCAGTGAATCATATCTCAGTAATTTTATGTTTCATGAATGCTTCTCTGGGATTAAGCAAAATACACTTTTGTGTCTAATTCTGTTGTATTTTTCACAAAGTATTTTGTTATTTTATCTCTCTTTTCCACAGTCTTTCAGATTGTGGGCAAGTCTAGTGATTGTACATCAAACCTATGTATTTATTGTAATTGCCTGTTCATGTACATGTTTGTTAGTGCTCAAGCCGCTGAGGTACTGAGTCTGCCATTTTTTACATTCCCCCATGCCTGCCCCTATCCTAGACTTTTGCCCCTTTCCTTGTCATTCTGCACAGTCTGGATTACATCAAATATCCAAAGAGTATAACCTACCCCAGGCACTGCAGTCTTGTGGAGAAAGAGAGAGCAGACCAAAGCGAACTTCCTAGCCAAATTTCACCATTGCTGCTCCAGTGGTGACCACCGCAAAATACTGGGACACCGACAGTGATGATGTGCCCTGAGGATGTGACTGTGGGAGTTTGGGGACACTTGGTAGTTTGGCAAATTTAAGTGACCTGCTCTCTACTATGAAAAGTTGGTTGTATTTTCTTGTGAAATATCTGTTACTGATCAAAACCCAAACAGCCACCTAAGAAAACAAACCATTGACAAATGTGTGATCCTTCTTTAAGTGCACTTGCTAGTGCAATGGCAGTGTATCAAAGGTACACAGCTCCATCTATAGTCAAGGGAAAGAGATGATCAACTATGCAGGACAAGTAGTTCCATCTGTCCTTGATACCCGTCTTCACAGGGGTTCAATTGGACTTTGGAGATGCATGTCTCTGCAGTGATTTTTCCAGGGAGCTTAGACAACTGACTTAAACTCAACACTTAAAGATGATTGAAGGTAAATACGATTAATGATTCTTAAGAACTTAAAATGTCTGAAAAGGTTCTGTTTTATTGTATATGTAATTCCAACAGGCTGTACGTAATTACAAGATTTTAGCCAGATTCTGGCTCAATCTATAGGCAGAGCCCTTCATGACACTTGGGTGTCTCTCTGTGCTAGACTTGCTAGGCACAACTTCATTTCCTCATTTGCAGTGGCAGTGATGCCCTCTGGCTGCGCATTTGTTGTACGTATCCACCTGGCTGTTGCTGTGTCACACAACTGGAGTTGTATTCTCTGTGAAGTGGCATTAATTAAGGACTACAACCCTCTTATATTCTTGATAAAACCGTTTCTGCATCTCTATTAGAAACTAGTTAAGACTTTCTATAAGTTTACCCTTAACCAGTGGTTAGAAGTTGTGCCAATACTAGAGCAGTAAGTAACTTCACTGGCTTTTTGGCTGTGATGAGCACGAAGTAACACATTTGATTTGTGCTGTGCATGTGACAGAGCTGCTTTGTTGCTCATATCACCAGCAGGAAGAGTGGGCAGCAGCTGATTAAGTACTTTTCTAGCAGACAGTGACAAGGCTTGAGCTGGGTAGTTCAGGAGCATACACCTCCCACACTTGAGCAGGTAACTGAGAACATGGATTTCTGGGAAGACCCTTTTTCTGTTGTGATTGCCACTCTCTCCTGTTTCTAAAATGAAGAGAACCCAGGAATATAATTTCTTCCCTGCCCATTACATTGAACACCCATGTTCTTTTCACCCAAGGAATATATAACACGTGATTTACAGAACTGCTGGCTGTTGTAGTTGCAATTAAAAGAATACTGCCTTCACAGCTTGAAAACTGAGGGCAAACAGGCTGATAGATTAATCAGTCCATTTTAAAACTTATTAACTAAACCATCAGTGTACTGTTCTTGTCAAACTCTAAACAACTGTAAATCTTGTTTTCAAAAATCAGACAGAAAAAAATGTAACACATTAAAAATGAATTAGACACAGCGCACCACCCATAAGTGGTATAATAAACAGATCACAGCCCTATAGTAATAGTTGTGATTTCTGGCACGTCACTGGAGAAGAACTCATGGGTTTTCAGAATGACCTGTGTCATAAATCACTGCATTCCCATTTACACTGAGCACATGTATCTAATTTTTCAAGAGTGGCTTCTGAAATCCTGATGAATGGCTTCGACATTGATTACTGGAATGTATGAAAAGTGGTGTCACAAATGCCTAATTGAGGAAAGAAAAAAGGGACTAAAAATACAATACAGTGAAATATGACCACAAAATCACGATATGTACTAAGTAAAAAATGTACAGCCACCCAGGAGATAAATCTAAGACATGACAAATGAGAAATTTGTCACACTTTTCTTTAAGGTAGATAAATTAATTTAATATAAATTTCAGTAGAGTTAAAACAATGCAAATGCCCAAGCCAAGCCTAAATCATACATTTTTTCACTATGCAGGCATCAGTATCTTGCTGTCCAGTTTAATGTGTTCTCTGCATGTTAGTCTGTATATTTTCATAATATGGAATGCTTCATGTTAGAAAGAATTCAGACATCCCAAACCAGGAAATGTATTCAAACTTATTAAGGGAACTCCAGAGACGCAGTGAGATATTTTTATGTATATCTTACCCACTTCATTTATCTGCGTGATCTTTTGTGAGCACATTGGAGCACTCTATCCCCTGAATACTCAAAGCTTTAGAAAAAGCTATGCGCTAAGCCCGAATTAAACATCCTGTCTCTCCGTATCTCTCTGCACACACCATAGACACGCTATCCAACAGAGTCACACGATTCAAGTTACAGGTAGAACTGTAGATGGTAAATCCAATTTATTTTCCTTTATGTAAAAGAATGCAAATTACACTTTATGCTGAAAGATAATTTAGACAATTTTTATCTTTGGCCCACTTTTAAGATTTGTCTACGTCAGCAGCTGGAGCACATGGCCTGAAGTTGAATGTGTTACCTGATTGTAGCATGTAGATTCTGATTTGGTGTTGAAAGAAACTCCATGGCAGATAAGTAATGAAATGAAACAGCGAACATGCTATCACCTAATAAAAACATCAGTTCATAAGAAACGTTAACTACCTTTTCCCAGGACATCCTTTTTTAATTGAAATATTTGAATTTGTCATAAGAAAACAAATTCCTGTTATTTTAAAAGTATGTGCTGAGCAGCAGTTATAGAATAGGGAACATTTTAAAATCAAACTATTACCCTTGGTCCAGTCTCTATTTGTGAGGTTCAAAATGACCAGCATTTGTTCAATTTTATTACTGAAGTTCATGAAAGTTTCTTCAGATTAGAAAAACATAACCTTCTGTCCTTATTTAGAATGGTGTTGCAGCTTTTCATTAACCTGGAAACCTCCTATTTACATGGTTCACAGCCTGGTCTCAGCTCACTTGGAGGTAACAAAGGGTGTCAGGACAAGAGTGCAGCGGGGGGCTCATCCTTTAGGGCTGCCATCTGAATTTGATCAGGTCAACTGTTTTTACTCCTACCTCATTAAGCAAAAAAAAATGGAGATTGTGGTGTGTGGAAGGATCACATTACAGACAGCAAGCTCTGCCTCCTGTCACTCTGTTGATTTTGCATTTTGACAAGACCTTGCTCTCTGTGTTTTCCATTCTGTGCTACAACTGACTTTAAACAATTTTGAAGACAAGATCATTTGTATCCTTTTGCATTTCATAGCTTATCCAAAGAGAAATGAAGTAATGAAAGAAGACACATTAGTCTCAGAGGCAGTTTACCTACTGGAGAGATGTCACTGTGTAGAATGGACTTAATGCTGATAGACACATTAATTCAGCTTGTCAAGCAATGCCTAGCTCTTCTCTTTTCAAAGTTTAGGTTAGCTGTAAATTTGAAAAAAATCACAAAAAGATTCACCAGGTAAATAATTATTATTGCCACCTGGCACAGAGGATTAAATAATTCATTTTGATTATTTATAATTAATATGTTTCTTCTGTTCAGTTTCTCTTTAGTTACTGGTGTCACTGTTTATATAAAATTTTAGAAATCATTTAGAGTTAAAGTGTGTTTGTTACATTATAGCACCTGTTAGAGTGGAGATAGGGATCATATTCATCACATAATGAGAATCTTTGCCACCTGGTTGTCCACTACAAATCATTTCCCCATTGACTTCATCTAAAAGTGTCATGTATTAATAGAAAGTTCTCAGTCTCTAAAATGCAAAATATGGTTCAGGATGTATGTTTGGCCAGCTGACTAATTGGCAGATCTCTTATGAGGAAGATGATTCTTATCCATCACACTCAGTTATGATTTTCTTTAGGGAAACCAGGTGATAGTTAGCAATTAGGTATGTATCTTCTTTCTCTGATTGCATTTGTTGGTAGGATTTTCTTTAAATTCTTCCTCTATAAACTAAGAGTAATGATTCATAGTCAATGAAACAGATGTAGAAATATCAAAATTAGAAATAACCTTACATGATTTTTGTGATTATTCCTTTAGAAATCAAAAACTAGCCAGAAGTACGGACACAAAATGCTGTCAAAACAAGAAACTCCCTTCAGGGAAGAGTGAAAAGAGGCAACAAGTAATATGTGACAGATGTGAACGTAAATTGTTTAATGGAAAGTAGCATGTACTCTATTCTACAGTTAGAAGTGTAGCATAATTTTTTTTATGCTAACTTAAGATTTCTTACTCAAGTAGTGACCAGCTGAGAAATACACTCTATTGTTGTCACTTAAGTGGACTTTATATGGCTGAATTTAAAGCCACTAGCTTTCAGGAAACTATAGGTTGCACAATCCCTAATAATGTATCTCTTCAGTAACTGTTGAAAACTAGATTTTTTAGATAAAAGTCATGTTTAAATAAAAGTGCAACTTAATTGAGTCTGATGATCAGGTCATGCTATTACTGCGGGAGGAAACATATGAAGGAAAATTGGGTTATATGAGCTTATAGCTAAAGAATGATATGTGCTTATAGCTAAAGGATTATATGTACACATCCAGTGCCCTGTGTCACTTAGCTAAGATTTTAAAGTGTTGTCTTGCATCTCCACCATACTCACCTCCCGTCTGGACATTCTCCTGACTGCTGCCAGAGACGTCTGCCACCGGTTGCCAGGTGTCAGTTAGCTCCAAAGTACAGATTTGAGGTTTGGCGAAGCAGATTCTCAGGCATCAGGTTTCATAAAATAAATAATTTAATGGAAGGGTACGGCAGCATGGTCAACTCTACAAAGAGTGGCCAACGTGAAACAAGAAATCCCTGAGCGATTATACCCTTACAGGTAATTTACGCAGTGGTTTGATCCAGTAATAGTTTTAAGGTCTGGGGTCTTCTTGTTCCTCATTGGATTCCTTCACTCTCTTTCGGACATGTTGTTTTCTTATCTTGGTGCAACTAGTATTGATGATCTGTATCCTTGAATCCTCTTGGTGCAACTAGTATTGATGATCTGTATCCTTGAATCCTCTGTATCTTCCTGGTTTTCATTCATTCTGGAGGCCGTATTTTGGCTAAACAGGTTGTATGTGTTGGGAAAGGTTTTAATTTGGAATTCCCACCTTGTAGCCTAGTGCTTCAGAGCAAGTCTTGCCACTCATCCTAAGAAACCTAAGCAAACAGCATAATAAATCATACAAAATTATAACTTTAGATTCTCACTTAAGCTAATGGTATACTGAGTCACACAACATTATAACTCTAAATTGCTTATTCTACTTTAAATGTTAATTATATAAGCTAAACAACTAGTTCCTGTTAAAAAGGAGAACTGGCTGTTTGTGTAGTCCAGTTGCCATCCATGGAGAATTGAAATGGGGCTCACTGACGATCTGTCTCTGTCATTACTAAGAGATCTCATTGCTTCAAGGAGCACCCTTGAGAGGCCTCCCAGCGCAAGGGGATGTCATTGCCATGCAGTCACGCTGCCTAGCAAGGGAGAGCTTACTTAGGGTGTCAGATTTATGGCATAAAAGTGGTTGACTATGATCTATGAGATACTACAGCATAAAACAGAACAGGCTGCATTAGGGAAATGGAAGTAGTTATTTAAAGCAAAGCTGTGTTTAATTTGGTGTGAATTATATGCATCCAACCAAGAGTAGCTGTGAATTTATCCGGAAAAGTAAAGCAGTCTGGTTCAATAGCAGAAATTCAGGTGAGAGGTGTTTGATTTTCGTCTACTGCATAGCCTCATCAATATTCACATCAGCAAAACAGAGTCTGGATACAGAGCAGGCTCAGCTGTGTGGGTAGTTTAAGAGAGGATCTTCCTGGCCCTATATGATGCCAAGGAGTCTGAATGGCGATTTCTCAATAGTGAGACATTTATTCCTCTACATTACATGCCGTCTAATACAATTGTATTATTTTTTGTCCAGTTAGAAAGTTGAGAAAAGAGCAGCAAATACTACTCTTGCCTACTGTAGGCAGTAAATAAAGTTATACTGATGTATTGCAAGAGCACAAAGGCAACATTCCTTTTTCCCTGTTTTGGTTGTATGAAAGCAATGCCAGCCATGCAGTTAGTCCGAGTCATATGGCATAGCTCAGCGTGACTCATGGTGGCCGGAGAGCAACAGTCTGTAACTGCAGTGAGGGAAAGCAGAGCTCATTGGCTTGCAGAGATAGGAGCAAAGAGACAAAACTGAACAGTTTTACAACATCATAATCACACACCTTTCAGGTCCAGGAACAATCAGTCAGGTTGTGTTCCCTCAGAGTGTTTAAGGGAGCATTAGAAAGGGGTCATGCCCAGGCTGTTTGACAAGAGAAGTAAAAGAAAAAATTGTGTGTGTCTTTTACAAACTAGCACAAAAAATAAATATCTGAGTATTTTAAGATGGGTGCTTAGTGTGTAGTGATTAGAAGTGATGTGCTCCCTCACCCCAGAGGTGGTTTATCTCAGAGAAGGCTTTGGCCTCAAAGGAGGAGGAAAAGCGATACTGTACAAAAAGTTGCTTTCCATGGTTGTGCGCAATTGCTCTGAAAGATGCAGCAGGGTGAGATATGTTGCTACAACCATACCATTCTTAGGAGTTTCTGTCCCTTCTGGAGACATTGGCAGTGATGCTATCATCTCTAAAATTCAGAGAGTGCTGCCCTAGTCTGATTTGAGTCAACAAAAGAAGGTTCAGGGTTTGGGCTTCTTTCTTGCCTTCCTGTTTAATATGATAGTGTCTTAATAAAGGATTTGGTTCATGATGTCAGATTCCTACTTTAACATTATAATATTATGCAATATCATTACCAGTGTATAACAGCAGTTTGGCATGGATTGCCTAGAAACTGAGCTGTTTTCTAGACGTAAGAAATAAAAATGTGAAGCTTTTCAAGAAAGGAAGGAGGAAAGGATCAAATACAGAAAACATCTATATTTGCATTATAAATAGTCTAATGACCTTAGGCATAAAATCATTATTGGAACTTCTAGTCTAATACCTATATGATAAACTCTGTGTTTGAGCTCTTTAGTAAATCCATTGTTTACAGTGAAGTCAAGTGATTAACATTTTTGCTTGGGTTGTTTTAGACTATTTGTGGTAGATTAATTTTCCCTAAAATTTCCTGTTTCTGTGTTACATTTAATTCCTCTGTGCACAGTTCTCAGTCATTTTAGACTGTATCAGCTGATATTCTTAAGATAGATTTTACATACAAATGTTTCTCTGGGTCTTGGAGAGATCTGACATAAGATGTCTTATGTTCTCACTTCAGGAGGTCTGGATCTTTCAACCAAATTTAATAGCTATTTATGTCTTGAGAAGATTTTATCTGATGTATTATTGGTTCAAGGTCATTCACAGCCTTGCATTATATTGAAACATGGACAGAGAGTGTAATTTGTTAATGTCATGAAGGATGAAGTTGGTTAGAAAGGGAAGTGTAGACGATTTATAATAACACAAGTGTTTCCTTGCTAATCCCTTGGCAGGTTCATTATCTGTAGAGCCCCAGGCAATAGTTGGCCTATCGTGAGAGTGAAATTTAACCCACAGCGTGAAATTAATCCTCAAAGACTTTTGTCTACTCTTTCTAGAATGATAAATTCAAAGCCATTTTTTAATTCTCCTCTCTAACTTTATGCAGAGGTGTTAAATTGGTATCTAAACTCTATGGCATATGTCAATCTATTGGTTTATGTTTAGTTAACTAACATGCAAGCATATACCAAGTGTAATAAGGAATCTGAAGACCTGAATTAGTGGTGTGTTCATTGTTTCTTCCTGAAAACCTTTTTTCCTTGATAATACAGAAAATTATATTCCTTGTAGTTACTGTGGAGATGAGGAATCTGTATACGTATGCATGTATGTATGAAATCATTCAAATGATCATATATGGATTTCATAGATCTGGTTTTATATATGAAATAATTTGGTGGGGTTTTTCACACCCTGATTTCTTCTATAAAACTTTTTAGAAGTCTAACACGGGCTTGTTGCTGGTAAACAAATGCATTTTTGGTAGAGTTTTGGAAAGTACTTCTTGAGTCAGCTGTGTAAATATTGGGAAAACCAGCTGGATTTTATTTCAGAAAGAGGTTTCCTTTTCTTACCTATGCAAAGCTTTCTCTATTGGGGAGAGAGCAGGTGAAAGTGATTTGTTACTGATTGATTCTGACTCTCCTCTGTGTTTTGTAGAATGTGATTCCTAACTCATAGCACAACCTAGTCTACAGGAGTAGACGAGCAGTTCTAGATACTATTACATATATCTACACAGGGTAAGTTTTTTCCCCCACTTTTAGCTCGTATTTATCCAGTATATATCTGTTGCCTAGACACTTTGTATATTTTGGTGCTGTACTTCTAGAGGATTTTTCAACTTCTGAAGGCAACATACCGTATTTAATAGATGTTTGTAATTGGCCATCTATGTTGAAGAGATTCTTCAAGATATTAATTGAAACTCCCCACAGTCATAGCCATTGGGACAGAAACCAAATGACAAGAAATTAAGCAGGTCAAGTGTTTCTTAGTACACAGTCCAGACCCTGGGCAGGAAGTTTGCAGGCTACTTAGAGGCCATTATGTGGGCAGATCTGGAAATACATTACTCCTCTGATCATCCTTCTTATTCTTCAGACATATTTTATGACAGTGATGTAGATATTGAACCATTCTCACATTACATATTCCTTAAAAGAAAATCAGTTTCTCAAGTCATACCATATTTCCTCTGTGTATTTTAGGAAAGTTACTTTTGTGCACACATATACTGTAGTATATGTGAAAAGGAAAACAGCAGTTGCTGAGGTACATTAAACAGAATTGTGAGCAGAGGAGTGTCTTTGATCCTAAAAAAAGGCTTTAAGACATGTTAAAAATGCCACTTGATAGTAAGTAGAGATGAGATTATGGTGTAGGTCTAGGAAACCTCTGAAAACTGCATAGTTTTTTGTAATATTTATTGCTGAAGATAGAAAGTGCTACAGAAGCACCTCATATAAAGTTAAAGCATAGGCTTCTAATCTGTTTTTAAGCTGCTTTTATTGTTAAAAGAAGCTGATGGACTGAAGCATTTTTATTTGATAGAGTATGGCACAGTGAATCAGATATAATTCAGATATAATTTAGGTCTACAATTTCACTGTCCCTTCCATGTAGTAGTAGTAGTAGAGAGAGAAGGGGAAATTGCAGAATTTCAGTTCTTGGTTATAGATGTTAGAGCTGACAAGGAAGGAGGAGAAGAAATGATACATTGCTCAGATTTTGACCAGTGACTGCCTCAAGGTTTTCCATCTGCTCAATATATAGTATTTCTTCAGAACACACTTTCCTCTCTCCCACCTATTTTAATAATTCTGCTCATTCCCTTTACACCCATCAGGCATTCCCCTGACTGACTTTCACTATTTGCCCTTTTCCCAGACCACAGGCTCGTAGTGAAAACTTCTTGCAACAAAAGCAGTAGTGTGTGTTGATTGTGAGACTGCAGTTTCTGATGCCAGTTGCAGTGACAAGTTGGCATCTTATGATAATGATGTCTAATAAATGATGTCTAATAAATTGGCAGGTGATAAGTCTCTTAGCTGGTAGGCAGGATGACTGTTTGTGTTTTCAAGAGAATCTTGAAACAGAAAAATGCTAAAAACTCTCCCATGCGTGTAATAAAAGTGGAGATTTCTTTCTGCAGACCTTTAAGGTCAGCTTCTTTCTTGGGAGGTGTTCACATCACAAGCCAGACAAGCAGTAGATTTTTAACAAGGGTGATACCAACGTACTCTGCAACATTTAAGTGCAGTATGTCCTTCTCATAACTTAGTCTGAGCACCTTCCAGGTTCCGTAGCAGCAAAGGCTGGATCCTGGGGATCCTTGTATTCCTGTTTATGTGAACAGACTGTATTGCACAAAGATTAGGCCTACTATGAGTTAGCTACTGCCAGCATTATGTCACATAGCAAACAAGTAGCACACACTACATGTCTATCTTTTTAGAAGTAGAATAGTATAATTTATGAAGAAGATAAATTATGCTATTCTTCTTCTGAAGAGCTAGCCATATGGTTGCTTCTCTCACTAGCTATCCTATCTGCTGAGAAAAAGAAGGAGGGAGGTGGCATGCCTACATGTTGTACACTTAGAGTTTTATTCATTACACTTACTCAATTTGACATTAGACAACAGGAATATATGAACTAACAAAGGCATAATCCTACTCATAGTATGCAATAATATATATCGTAATTACCCATTAACTCTGTATAAGCATGCAGAAGCACTTTTTCCAACAGTCATTGTTCAAGAAGCCATTTTATTTATCAGTAGGCATTAAATAATTCAATAATTCAGGTAGTTTTATCTCTGATTCCACGTAGCACTGCAAAGACTTGACTAAGTGGTATATGGAAGGGGTGCTGAATGTGGTAAGGAAATAAAACAGCAGTCTTTGAGAAATACTGCATGGCAACATCAGAACTGCTTTTTCTTGTGCCTGTTTATCAGCTCTTGGGCTCAGTAGCTGATTAGAATCAGCCGTGTTAGTGTAGGATGCCTGCATACCTGCCTAGAGAAGAAAGTGAGCAAAATACTTCTAAAAGACTTCAGTGACTGTGCAAAATGAAAGGAGGAGTTTTTCTAGCTTCCGTCTGGGGGTTAGTGAAATGGTTCTTTTTTTGAGATAAACATCACCGTAATAGAATCTGAGGATACTTCCTTGATTTGGAGATTTTAATGAAATCAAAAGGAATAATTTACCATTTCTTTTTGTAAAAGCACCCTTTAAAAGGCACAAGGCTGCAAACAAGCAGTAAAATCTGCTGAAAAGTAAACTTTCCAGGTTACTGCACTGCCTGCTACCCACAAACGCATTGCTGAAATCCTCTCTCTTTTTCAGAAGTTGCCTTCCTTTGTACCTTAGCACTAGGAAAAGTCTTGTTAAATCTGAAAGAAGTCCTGTTTTTCTTTAGAATTAACAATGTTTCCGATACTGATTAAAATGAGAACTCTCCCTTTATTCCTGAAGTCAGTAAGAAATATTATGGAAAATTGCGTTAACTCTTGCAAATCCCTCAACAACTATAAAAGTACAAATGAGATCGTCCCTGCTGTTTCAGTCAGGCCTATGAACCTCAGAGCAATAGGATATTTATAAGAAAATTCCAGACATAGCAGTGGTGCCGTGATCCATATGACCCAAAGTTTCCAGTCTTTGTCTGTCCTCCTGTCTTTAAGGAAAAACAGAGGGGCATAAAATGAAAACTTGGAAGATCACAAATCATTGTTATGACTCATTATAATGAATGATTTGTGTATTACTTTATGAAGTAGTTGAGTTTGGGGAAATAAAGAAACCTTCCTTTTTAATTTTCACCACTTTATGCCAATTTTCAAGCAACTATCTTTCCTAAAATAACAACACTCTTTTTTTCCACACTATCCTGGATAACTACTGAGTTTTTTCAGCTGCATGAGTGTGTTGTGATACAAAGGTGCAGCCTTGTATGGCTGTTGTCAAGAGACTGTTAGTGCTTTCATTACAGCATTAAGTCTTGTTTGCTAGTGTTTAAAACTGGGTTGTAAAATCCTTGAAGTTGAACTTTGGTCGTTTTCAAAATGTATTTACAAATAAGAAAATGTATTTACAAATAAGAAAAGTAATCTCATTGGATTTTTAATTCTGTGAAAAAATAGAATCTTGACAGCTTTGTAGCAACTGTGAGTTAGTTTTGGATACTCAAAATTAGGCTCTGACCACCGCCGCACACAACCTGGGTTCTAGATTCTCCTGAGTTTTGTTTAGCATTATATTTTGTCGTTAACAAATTAATAGGGTATATTCCCAGATGTCAAAGGTTTCTTTTACCTTCCTAGGATAACTTTTGACATTACACAAGAATTTGCTGAAAGTGTGGTTGTGTATCTGTGGACTCTGAAACACACTGGCAAGCTACCATTTCAACACAGCAAACTTTCCTTAAAGTTATGAGGTTACATTTTTATTTTTCTTTTTACAGAGGGAAGTGCACTGTTTCAGATAAATTGTGTTACAGAAAGCAAGAGTGTTCCAATATTTTACTAGTTTTACTTTAAATCACCACAACAGAAAAAGTCATTACACTTTAGGGGAAATTTCATCCTTTACTTGCCTTGTTATACCATACTGTATGTTAAGAATTGCTGGGGTCGCTCAGCACTGGCTAATAATTAATTCCATATAAGCTGTAATATTAGGACACAGCTGGGTGGGTAAGAGTTGTGTTACAGTCTTTAACTAAGAATTTCCTTGTTTTACTAGTTTAATTTCAAAAGGTAATGCTGCTTTAAGGGTGTAAATTTTCTTTTATTTAGCCATACAATCTGATAGAAAAAAGTAATTTTTGCGTGGATTTAGCATATGCATAGTAGGTAAGGTCCACATTCTATATATCAGCTATTAGTCATTTTAAATAGTTTGTCTTTTAATAAGAAAGGGCATGAGAGTTACGTTTTTCAAATACAGAAGATTTAGTTGTACTTTTCAGTAGAGTAAGTCTGATTGTGTCCCTTTTAGTATTTCAAAAATCTCAGCCACAATATCTTAATGAAATTGTTTCCCTTTTAACTATTTTCCAGCACAGGCATAGGAGGTTGGGTGAACACTCAAAACTAGCACATCTTTCAGCAAGTCACAATTTTATTTTGGCTGGTTTCCACTGAAAATTAATTTAGATTTCTGTATTTGACTATTTCTTTCCTTTGGGAGCAAAGATATTTTAGGTTATCTTTCCTACTTTGACTGTAGGGAGCAAGTGTAACATATATTTTGTTGCAGTTTGCAAATTTTTAGTGCTAAATCATTTTAATACTAAAAAGAATCAGAATACATTAAGCTATGATGGGACTGGTCTCACCAAAGAACTTAGAATGCTAATGAATACTGAAAAGTAATGAACAATCCTCAATAAATATCCTCCCCCAAAATCTTCTTGCCAGAAAGCCGCAAAGTTTTTCCTGCCTTCTCAGAAGGAAAAGTGCTGTGTTATAACCATAGGGGACATAGAAATAAAAACTTTGTTGAGAAAACTATGTAGAAGTACTTGGCTCTTTCTATAGGAATTGTTTAAGAAAAAACTTACTTTTTCCTGTGGGATATACATCTTAATTACATTTTCCGAAACTGGAAGAGTTTTAGAACAATGCTTATTGTTTGTATTTCAGATATGGTACAGTGATGACCAGTAGTAATTATTCATTTGAAGCCTTCCTGTGTCTTATCAGATTCATGTTTTATTTTACGAAGTAATATTAAGATTTGCCTTTGGGTTTTTTTGATGTAATGGAGAATACTGTTACTTTTTAAAGGCAGCAAAATTATTCCTCTAATTTGGTATCATTGATATTGTAACAATTTTAACTGATAGATGACATTTTCATACTTAAATCTAAATTTTTTAAAGGCTTCAATTTCCAGAGACTAGGTAATGGATTCATGTGTCACTGTAATGTCACAGGACACAAGAACACTCTACGGAGTTGAGTAAAGGTCCTCTAGTCCAGCAGAGAGAGGTCAAGAGAGGATAACATTTTTGTAATAGGAGTTAAGCTGAGATAAGAAACTGGAGAGTTTTTAAGCAGGCACATGTTGCACACTGAAATCAGCCAAACCACATTCTCATTTTAACCTTAACTGAGACTGAATAGTGAAGCCTTTATGTGATATAATCTAATATCTGATTCTTGTGAAATCTTTTCTAGTCATTATTTTATATGCCTCGTCACTTCGTCTGTTATTTCTCTATAAGCTGTTTTGAAGGAAAACACACAAGACTTTTATCAAAAACTAATGAAAAACAGACTTTTATTGATGTGTTAGGCCACAAGTGAATACTTATATTTAAAATCATAAAAATAACTCCATCATCTCTAACAATACAAAAGTATTCCTTATGGTACCATTTCCAATTATTTGTCCAGTTTAGATAAGGGCCAAAAAATCCATATATTTTGGGGAATTCTTTTTTCTTAGGAAACAGAGATTACAGGAGGTTTCAGAAATAAACTACCATCACTGTAAAAATCGAACTGTTGGGAATCATTGCTGGTTCCTCTGTGTTCTTTCACCATTGTAACAAAGTGCTTTACACACAAGAAGATGTAGACAAGAGAAACAAACAGTGTTTAAATCTGCCTATTGCTTTTACAGTGTTCATTTCCTACCCAATCTTATCTTTATAAGATTGTTATGGTCATACATGTTACACCATCTTTAGCTGTCCCTTTATGATCATTGCTGTCATCTTAAGTTGTGCTCCTAAGTTGTATCCAGACAACCAAAGCTAAGTTTCAAGGACAAAATTGAACCTTTGCGGTATCCATGACACCGGCAGAGAGGCCAGCAGAGCCATCCCTGCTTTGGCAGAACTTGTGGACAGGCTTTACAGAATATTAGAACAGTTTCTGAATGGTAATACAAATGTGTGATGTTTGTGGTTCCATAACTGAGAGGAAAGGCTGTACTTTGTCCACAGCTTCCAGTAGTATCTGGGTATCTGGGACCTCAGAAACACAAGAGCATAACTGGACTCGGAGGCTGGGAACTGGAGATAGGAAGCACTTGCTGTGCCTGTGCAATAGGTGGGGAGGACACCAACTTTGAGCCTCATTCCATAGTTTTATCTTGCAGTGAAACATGCAAGTATTCGCAGTCTTTTCATCCTTGAAATACAAGGGAACTTGCACAGCATCATGGCTATGAATATGCGTGATGTTCCTCTGACCAGTTTTTAGTGTGGAATGGAAAAGTGGTAGTTTTCACTAAATTTGTTAGTGTTGGTTTTAACTCCCCCACCACACACACTCACGAATGGAATTAGATTATTAAAACAGTTATGGTTTGAACTTATTTTCTTCTGTATTTCTTCCTCAAGAAGGAATTTAATTATTTATATTATTTCATTGTGTATTATTTGTAACTGCTATGACTAATTACTTTTATTATTCATTAGCAAAATTACCAGAGTAGATTTGCATGAAACAGTTACATGGGTTGATTTGACCTGCTTCCAGTCAAGTTTATTTTTGGTAACTATTTTCTTCTAAACCTACAAGTGAAGGAAAATTTCTTTCTGATATTATAGCTACTGTTAGTCCCTTGCATATAATTGAAAAATTCCTGCAGGAGCAAAAAGTAGAGAAGCTCTTCGTTAGCATCTGCAAAATACAACTTGCATTTCTAAACCACATTATTACACTCTTGGTATATTTAGTACTGCTTTATTTTTCCCCACTGATATTTTTTAATGGAATAGTGTGCTGCTTAGCCTGAATATAAAAGCAACAGATAGAGGCAAGTGATCTATAAAAGGAACAGGGAGCACAGGAAAAATTATGTTCTTTTTCAGATTACTGTACTTTTATCTTGTCTAAGAATAAGACTCACATTCAGAGAACTAACCAAGAGTATCGATGAAACCCCTGTGCCATTTTGTCCTGTTTAGGTTTTTGCTGTTTCTGTATTTGATGATGCAGTTCATTCAGGGAAAATATTTTCAAAAAAATGTAAGTTCAGAATAAGCCGCACATGGAAAGTACTCATCAACAAGGCTAAAGGATTTAGACCAAGAATTTTATAAGCTTATTTGTTTTAGTTTATTTGGATTATTAAATAAACTGCTTTTAGCTAACCTAAAGGGAGATGGCTACTGATGATGATCTTGTTGGATTCAAATTTTGATCAGAATAGCCAATATGTTCCATCTAAATTCTGGTTTAAATTGCTAAATCTGTTGTTGATCTAGCTCTAACTTCTGCTGGAATGTATGCGTTATTCAGATATAGGTAAGTGCTTGCTTCCTTCTCATCCATTGGTAATTTTTCCTTTTTTTTCCCTACTTATATTTCATAACAGTTTCTGAGTTTTGGTTTATTTTTTGGCCAGAGACAAAGTAAAAATTGCTGGATAACCAATCAGATAGAGAGAGAATAGAAGAAGTGGATCAGGATTGTGATAAGGCAGAGGTCATTTGTGGAATGGACAGATTTATGAGTCGCAGTATTCGATAAGTAGTTTGATAAAGGTGATAATTCATCAATTTGTGTGTGGTAATTTTTTTATTTGACCGTCATATCTGGTAGTTGATGTTCTAACTCACATAAAAGTCATCTCTGCAGAGAATTTTGAGTTTTCATGGTATCTTTAAATTTATTTCCATTATGACTATTCCATTATTTCTTCTTCTTCAAAAAGACTTATGTTCCTCCAAAAGTCATAGAATTAAATAAACTAAAAAAAGCATCATGAATTCCAACAAAGTAGAATTCATTTAGATGAATTTTGAAATATTTTTTGACAGTGCTTCTCTACCCATGATTCTGGTTTATTACTTCTGAAAGAAATATGAACTGTATGAAAGCAGAGAGTAAATTCTGTGATTAGATGGAGGCAAATCTATGTCTACTATGGAGAATTATTGGAATAAGTTGTGGTCTTTGCCAGTTGTCTGTCTTTCTTTCTAAATTACAAAGCAGTTATTTTTCATTGAAATCAGGTGAACTGTTAAATAATGTATATTTATATAAATCTCCAGGCTATACATTTTGTATCAGTTTATGTCGGTAAGGGCAATTACAGCTAGGAGTGTCTGGAATCATAGGAATTACTGAAAGTGCAAAGAAGCTATGAATGTTGTTTTCAGTTTTCCAAAAGCTGTACTTTTATTTAAAGTTGTTTTAAATTTAACATTGCACAGATGATTAAATTTGTTTTGTTGTTATGCCGCATAAATCTTCTTTATAGCATCTAAACACATCAGTACCTGGGATTATTTGCTTTGGTACTGCTGAAGTCCCAATCATGGAAGGAAATGTTAGGAATTTTACTCAAATAGAGTAAAACACATGATAAAATCCTAGTAAGATGTGAAGAGGTGGAAAATACAGCTAAGACTGCCACTTGTTGGCAAGCACTGCAACATAGTATAAAGCCTGCTTCTCTGAGTCAGTGTTTTTCTTTCCTTCTGAACTCTGTGGCTGAGGAACTAGTCAGCAGCACAGTATAAAGCCAGCAAGAAATTCTGGAATTTATGCGTGAGGGTATGGTCTTTGCAAACCCAGTGGCAAGAATTTGGTAAGTCTAGTCTGCTCCACATCAGATTGCGGTTGTCCTGCATAGCTGGGATTTAACTGCTCACTCTTTACTTGAATCTAGATATGAAAATGCTAGTTTCTTCCTTTTAGATTTTAAGATGACTAAAACAATTTCAGCATTAATTGGAAATCTTCCTGCAGCCCAGATCAGTAAATAATAGAAGGAGGATTGTTAGGTAGCATTGTGGTGAACAGAGTTTAAACACTAAATACCTGGATAGTGTCATGGCTGATATCCACAAGACAACTTTGATGAGATGTTCAGCAAGCATGAACAAAAAATTTAGCAACTGATAGAGGGAGAGAGAAAAAGCACCCACCATCTGCTTGTCTGTTTGTCCTCCGATAGGCACCGCATTAGAAAACACTACTTAGAGGACTTTTGTAATAAGAAGGGGAGTAGGAAAGTACCCTATGGATTGAGGATTCTGTAAAACTTGGAATGAAATACTGGGTATTGTAAAATCAAGAAGAACTATAAGTTGAGCACTGGAAACAGATATGTATATTTCTGTAGAGTCATTGCTCCACAACATATCACTTGTTAAATGTTAAGTGGTTTGGAGAACTGATGAAAGGACTCAAGCATCTTCTACATGGTGGGATTTTAGGCTGAGCCTGTTGAGAATTACTGATCAAGGACTCTTATAACCATAAATAATTCTCTCTCTCATGCTATCAAAATAAGAATAATGTAGGTTTATTCATTTCATAAGTACGAGTTGTAGTGCTGATTAGTGTGGATAAGTTAAAATATTTGCATGGGTTTAGATCATACAGTGTTTAAATGAAGATGTTGCCATTTGAACAGACCCCAAAACCTCAAATGTTTCTACATGATTTTCACATATTGAGATCCCAACCACGTGTCTTCTGGAGTGAACAGGGAAGGACACTGATGTTCTCTTAAATAGTATCAGGACACTTGTATCTAACAAAGGAATTGCAAATGTGAAAAGGGATATAAAAGACCAAGCCCTGTGGGTTGTTGCTACAAGCCAGAAAGGGGGATTGCGAGGTCCCCCATGGTGTGGGAGCTGAATGTGGGACCTGGGAGGAGCTGATTAGGCAGGCAGTAGATGCCAGGGACACATGGGAGATCCAGGGAAGACAGAGGTAACCTGGAGGCCAAAGTGCCTTCCATGGCTCTGTGAGCAGTCCCTGGATGGGAGTGCCTGGTACCACAGCATTTTGACCAGAAAGCCGAGAAGCAGGAAATAGGAGTGGAGGCAAGTTAGCCTGATGATCGTTTTTAGAGTGATAAAGCTCTTGGTAAACCTGTCGGTGTGTCCAGTGACTTCTGATGCTTGTTATATGTTAGTAGTGAGTACCAAGTCATTCATCTCAGTCCTAGAAAAGCCTGTCTGCCCGTGTGTCCATTCAGCATGTCTGTTATCACTGCCTGCATGTTTTGCTTTTCTGACTTCAAAATAATAAAGCAGATCAGAAGTTAACGCTCTGTTTATATTTATAGGCAAATTACGTTTTTTGTTCAAGCAAAGCTAATAAAATACAAGGCAGACATCCAGGTTTCAAAAATGCATGAAATTCAGTGGATTTATAATGCTTTTAGAAAGAAATGTATTCAAAGCAGAGGAAGCCATTATGTATCCACAGTTGTGTTCATTCCTCTAAACAATCATTAAAAACAGGCCAGGTTGTTTTTTGAAGTGAATGCTTTCACTCTTCTGTATTATTAAAATTTCTAATACAGCCAGCTGCTGCTGCTGCTGCCTTCAGAAAAACAAACATTTTTTCCACTCTTCCCTGAGCTTCTTGTAACAAGTGCTGGTGATCAATTAGCTAGTTCATTAAAAAGTTACACATGATTTTATTGAGGCAAGCAATTCTGAATCAAAGAACCCAATTCGTAGATCTAGGTTGAAGCACATAATTGGCATGTATTTTAGGATCGCTGTCAAAGCTGTAAAAAGATTTACTAGGGTAGGAACAGATCCAAAAACCCTAAAGGAAGAAATACGGGGGTTTGTGTGACTCAGTGTTACAAATGGATTTATTTAATACTAAGGTCTTATCTATATTAAAACCAAAAACTGAAATAAACATAAACCTCCTTTGACCTAACTTCTTTATCAAGAAGTTCTCCTTCATTTGATGCACAAAAATTACATATGATATTATTACATTTCTTCTGCTATGATTTTCATTATTGCTATCAAAGATGTAATTTTATTAAATCAACTAAATTGAGTAGGGAATTCAACAATGTATAATTGTAAAACAAGGTTATGTAAGGTATGTTCACCATGTTGTTGAGATCCACAGTGAGTTGGGGTTAAAGTTGTAGTTCTACAAACAGTTGTGCATCTGTGACTTAGTGGGGCGCCTTGCATATGTGCTGGTAGGATATACTCAAGCATTTGCAGGGTGAAAGGGGGGGAAGGCGCATTGTTCAGAGGATCTTTTAGACAAGAGTGATGTTTGTTCTGCGTTTGCAAGTGAACCAAATCTTGAAAATTGAAGAAAAGACTTTGGGTTAAGAAAGCTTTATTTTCTAAAATACTTGGGAAAAGTTATTTACTGGTGAGTTTTTGCAAGGTTTCTTTAAACAAAAGAAAGCTATTTTTTGTTTTTTAACTGAGAGGTGTAAGTAGTCAAGTCTTAAATATATTTAGATATGCATAGTATCTATTTTCTGTTATAATTGTGATTGCTTGATTGCCACAATATAAGAGCTTCTGTAGCTGATATTACTGTTGGACTTGGTGTGATAGCATTGAGGCATTTTCAACTATTCCAAGGGTTCTTTTCAGACAAAATGTTTTGTATCAGCTCTTATTTGAGTGTAAGCCTATTGAATACCATTCTCCTCTCTGCCAACTTGGCAGCAAGTTCTTGTGCTAATAAAAGAGGTTACCCAGATAGAGATCCCAGATGTGCCTGAACTGCTCTTATTAGGACTATGGAGGGGCTCAGTGTTTCCTTCTGTTTTCAAAAAAAGGTGTGGGCTTGCCCCCATAATTGCCCAAAGAAATGTATTGCATCACTGGAAATTTTTTCCTTAAATTGAATATAATCTTAGATGTGTTAGCACAAAACACAGCTTAGGAAATACTGATGTTCAAAAGAATGAACACCTTTTGCTACAATACAAACCTCAATTTGACCCTTCTGAATTCTGCTGAGAAGGCAGACAACTCTATTGTTTAATGTTGAGTTAAATGTACCTTGGTTTGTTGCATATTAATGAGATTCAATGGGGTAATTAAAATAAGTAACAATAGATGTTTCTCAGAACAGCAACATACCAGTGGCATATAACATATTTGATTATAATATCAGCTCGTCCTTGAAACTTTGAAACGCTATTTGTTCTGTAGAGTTATTATTGTACGTAACGATTAAGCCTCTTAGTGAATGTCTGATACGAAGCTATTATAGACTGGAATCGCTAACATCAATATTCTATTTTTTGAGTGCTATATAGTAATTAGCAGTTTAAAAAGAAATTTTATTGCTAAAAATATATTCAAAATTTCTTCATACTATTAGTTGAATGTGTTGGCTGCAGTTTTAAAACTGCAAGAAACAGGGTAATCTATCTGAGATACTTAGTAAAATAAACTAGTTTTTAAGCTTACTGTTGCTATCCTTAAATCATAAATAATAAGATGTTTACAATCTTAAATCATAATATTGATTTTCCTTTCAAAACCACAAGCTTCCTGTTGAAATCTTTATTGTTGTCAAAATGTGAATAGAGAAAACAGCTAATTAAAAATCCATTGCTGGCTTTTATTGTTCATTTTATTATTAGATTATGAAAAATGAATGGTGCCATAATTTCTGGTTATATCTCTAGTTGATTTTTATTGTAATAGCATCAAATACAAAAATAAAGAAACTGCATAGTGGATTCATTTAATAGTGAAACACATGATAGTATTCCATTTCAGGTTTTCAAAAACAGGGTTTGACTCAAAACTCCCATTAGTTTCCATGGGCTTTGGATCAGACACAGGGTTAACAGCTTACATTTCAAACAACTAGAAAGAGGTGTAAATGTCAAAGGTGATAGCCATACTGTGAGTTCCATAAACTACAAAAAAAGTTACTACTAAAGCTCTATTTTTTCTTAGTTTAACAGCTTCTATGTAAACAGTGTTAATAAGTATATCAGGAACAGTATATAATAATGAATCAGATGCGTAAAGAACCCTTTAAAACTCCTTTTATATAATAATTGGAAAGTTAAAAGTGGCTTAAAATCCCTAACTTCTCATGCTGTGATGTAAATTGTATTTTTTTTAGGTTCCAAATTCAAAGAGGGAAAGCTGATCCAACCAGTTACAAGAGCCTGGGGGACTGTTTTAGGACTATTTTCCACCGAGAAGGGTAAGAGTATATGTTTTTAAAATTGTCAATTTTATGTGACCTTTTTTAATCACCCATTTTCCAGACATTAGATCTTCTTTATATTCCACTCTTTTGCAACTGCCAGAATTTGGCAAACGTAGTCTTACATAATGAGCACAATTTGAAAAGTCTTAGTGTTACTTAGAATCATACAATCATAGAATCATCTGATTGGAAAAGACCTCTGAGATCAAGTCCAACCGTACCTGTCCCCTTACTAAACCATGTCCCTAAGAAACTCATCTACCCTCCTTTTAAACACGTCCAGGGATAGCACCTCAACCACCTCCCTGGGCAGCTGTTCCACTGCCTGACCACCCTTTCAGTGAAGAAATTTTTCGTGATGTCTAATCTGAACCTCCCCTGGCGCAACTTGAGGCCATTTTCTTTCAGCCTCTCACTTGTCACTTGCAAGAAGAGACCAGCACCCACCTCGCCACAACCTCTTTTCAGGCAGTTGTAGACAGTGATGAGGTCTCCCCTCACCTTCCTCTTCTCTAGGCTAAACAGTTCCCTCAGCCTCTCCTCATAGGACTTGTTCTCCAGCCCCTTCACCAGCCCTTCTCTGGACATGTTCCAGCTCCTCAATGTCCTTCTTGTACTGAAGGACCCAGAACTGAACACAGCACTCGAGGTGCGGCGTCACCAGTGCTGAGTACAGGGGCACAATCACTGCCCTGGTCCTGCTGGCCACACTGTTTTTGATACAGGCCAAGATGCCATTGTTGTTTTATCCCAAGTGCAGGACCCGGCACTTGGCCTTGTTGAACCTCATCCTATTGGTCTCAGCCCATCAATCCAGCCTGTCCAGATCCCTCTGCAGAGCCTCCCTTCCTTCAAGCAGATTGACATTCCACCCAGCTTAGTGTCATCCACAAACTTATTAAGGGTACACTCAGTCCCATCATCCAGTTCATTGATGAATACATTGAACAGGCCTGGACCCAGCACTAAGCCCTGGGGAACACTGCTCGTGGTTTCCAACTGGATTTAACTCCATTTACCACAACTCTTCAGGCCCGGCCACCCAACCAGATTTCACCCAGCAGAGGATGTGCCCATCCAGGCCAATGGCAGCCAGTTTCTCAAGCAGAACACTGAGAAACGGTGTCAAAGGCTTTACTGAAGTCCAAGTATACCACATCCACAGCCTTTCCCTTGTCCACTAAACGGGTAACCTTGTCATAGAAGGAGATCATATTGGTCTGCAAGGACCTATCTTTCATAAACCCTTGTTTACTGGGGCTGATCACTGGATTGTCTTGTGCATGCTGTGTGAGAGCTCTCAAGATGATCTGCTCCATGACCTTCCCCGGCACTGAGGTAAGACTGACAGACCTGTAGTTCCCCAGGTCCTCCCTCTGACCTTTCTTGTAAATGAGCGTAACATTTGCCAGTTTCCAGTCAAGTGGCACTTCCCCAGTCAACCAGGACTGCCGGTAGATGAGGGAAAGGGGTTTGGATAGGACCTCTGCCAGCTCCCTTAATACCCCTGGGTGGATCCCTTCTGGACTTGAGTAAGGTAGTTGGCCAAGCAGGTCTCTAACCAAATCGTCCTGGATCACTGAAGGTTCATTGTCACTGTCTTCTGGGTCAGGAGGACGAGTATCCCGAGAACATCTCACCTTACTATTAAAGACCGAGGCAAAGAAGGCATTAAGTACCTCTGCCTTGTCCTCATTCCTCAACACTACCGTACCTCCTGCATCCTGTAAAGGACGGAGATTCTCCTTGGTCCTCCTGTTGTTGTTAATATACTTGAAGAAACATTTTTTATTGTCTCACCGAACAGGCCAGTTGAAGATCCACTTGGGCTTTAGCTCTTGTAATATTTTCTCTACATGATCTCACCTCACCCTTGTAGTCCTCCTGGGATGCCTGCCCCCTCTTCCAAAGCTTATAAACTTTACTCTTCTTCCTGAGATCAATACAAAGCTCTCTACTCAGCCAAACCAGTGTTCTTGCCCACCAACTCATTTTATGGCTCACAGGGATGGCCTGTTCTTGTGCCTCCAGATTTCCTTCTTGAGGAGCATCCAGCCCTCTTGTGCTCCTTTGTCATTTAGAACTGCCTCCCAGGGAATTTTATCAAGCGGCCTTCTAAACAGTTCAAAGTCTGCCCTCCAGAAGTCTAAGACAGAAGTTCTGCTGACTCTTTACGCTTCCAAGAACTGAGAATTCTACATCTCATGATCACTGTGCCCCAGATATCCTCCAACAGTCACCTCTCCCACAAGGCATTCTCTGCTCACAAACATTCACAATACCAAATTTTGCTATTAGGATACATTTAAAGACTAGAACGTACAACTCTGTAGAAACACTGGGGCAAACTCTGGTTCAATAGTGGGAGCAGGATGCCCACATCAGTGTAGTGCGGTATCTAGGTTCTGGTATCTTGTTGTCCTGGTTTTCTGAACTAGCTCAGCCTGAGCCATTACTCGTTCAGTTTCCAAGCTCTGATAAATTGACATTCCCAATTAGCTGTGGTAGATGTTTCCAGGACCTGTGTGAGTAAAATTTCATAGTCTGATGGAATTTAGAAAAGGATTTATGGTCCTTAGTCACCTGAATTTTACTGGCTTCAGAAGGTAACACTGCTCCAAGCCTGAGCTCCTTTAGGGGACTTGGGGTCTGATCCAGAAAGGCATTTAAATACACAATTTTGTGAGCAGTCCAGGTAAAGCCAGTGAATGTAATGGAACTGATCACATTCTTAAAGTTAAGCCTCTTATCCACAGGAGCACTTCGGGAGCTAGCCTTTAATCAAGGTAACTCTAATTAATAAATACTAGTTTTGAGTGGCTGGCATGGTTTCCTTAAGAACTTCGTAAACACAATTGCAAGCCACTTTTTGTCAATATATTTATCAAAATGGAACTGTTCTTATATATAGTGGTATAGATACCATGTATGGAGGCAGCACGTATATGCAGTGAGGCACAGACTTCTTGTGTCCACAAGCCATATTGGAAGAGCACAGGTGGGACGAGTAGTGAAAATGAACAGTTTTGTTTCTTGCAGTGAGGTTTAGCTAAGCTGCACTATCTAAGCACGTATATATAGAACTAGAGGGCTTGAACTGATAAAGCATGAAGGTGTAGAGATGTTTTGTTAAGGCATTGAGAGAAAAGTTGTCACATTTGCCCTTACCAGTGGTAAATTCATTTTTGATGAAAGGCTAATACTGTACATTATCACTACAAGGCATTAAAAAGCCTAAAAGATTTCACAAAAATGACATTTGGTAGCTTCTGGAATTTTCCGAATGTATGTTAATTTTTATTGCCTCTCAAAAACTGTTTTCTCTCAATAGGAAAGGATTAATATTGCAATCATGTCAATCTGTTTTTAAATGCAGAACCAATTTCAATATTTCAGTCAGTGAGCATTAAAACTCTGTTTATCTTATCCAAACTCAATGATGTTTTTATTTTTTTTAACTACTCATAAAATGTAAAATTAAAAATGGGTAAACATATCTGGAGAACAAGTCTAAATCAAGAGACAGCTTCCCAGTTAGTTGATTATAGGGTCTTATTTTATAACCTATTGGATTATACTGTGTAACTGGATATTTGTGCAATCCACATAAAAAAAATAATAGCAGGTCACCGCAAACTTCAATGAACCATACAAAATACTGTTCCCTTACTATTTGAAGGAGTGGGAGAAGGAAACAAATACTCTGTATTTTGATTGTTCTACAGGTTGTGCTTTTCAAATGCTTCTCAGAGACATAGCTATCACTTATTCCATGGGTTTATTGTTTTCCCAGTATTCAGACTATGTGCTGCCTAACACACATAAACTGTTGGACTGTTGAGAGACAATGAAGGGTCTGAGCTCAGTAGTGATCTGTGAATGAACTTCAGAAAGGGGAGATGGAGATTGTCGGGCTGGATTTTTGTGGGGTTTTTTTCTGTAGAAAGCTTATGCCTCAATACTGCAGCCAAACCAGAATAATGTTTTATATTTATATCAAGCCATGACTCTCTAAGCAGAAAGACGCTTATATTAAATTATTGTACATTTAAATCACTATTTGGCAGTGGATTGCATTACATTTCTGTCAGGTTAGAGATAATATAGAGTTTTACTTGCCCGTTGCAAAGCAGTCAATATTGATCAAAACAAAATGCAAATTCTATAAATACCTATTTTTCTCCAGGAAGACAGAAGAAAAAAGGCACATATAAACAGTCATCAGTGGTAAGCACTAAGAAAAAGAGGATATGAAGTATCTCAGGTACAATATATTCTTAGATTTTGGATAAAAATAAAAAAGTAATCAAATAATCCTGAAAAAAACCTGTTTGAGTACACGAGTGCATTCCCATCTGCACAAGTTGACCAGTTTCTGGAACATGGTGATTATGACACTTCTGAGTGAAGTGAGAGAGGTGACTGTGAAGACTTTTAGTTAGTGGAATCCTTGAATCCTGATTACCTCCATTCTTGGGTGACCACTAAAATATGCAGAAGGGAACACCAAGAAAGGGCTTCACGGTTAGATGCCAAGCAAACAGAATTTATGAGGTGTTCAGGTTCAGGTGTGTAAATCTGGGAGAAGGGAGGAGAAGGGACTGGCTATAAAGAGTCTAGGCACCTCTCCTCGGCACTCAGATTCCTTACTGGCATATGTGATTTTATGTTAAGTTGACTACAAAAGGAACTAATTAAAGAAAGGAACATAGTGGGAAAAAAATATTACTAATGGCCTGCTCTTGAAAATGTTTACATTTGGGAATAGTGCTTATACTCATATACTTATATTTTCAATAACTAGAATGTCAGAGCCCAGTTCAGATAAGACACTTCCTAATGCCTTATTTTTTTTGACCTTGTTATGTTGAGTTTAAGTATACAGAATCATCCTGGGGAGTACTTATTTTTATGAATACCTTTCCAACTGTTTCATTTGCTGCAATGCCTCTTACTGAAGAGTAACTAGGATTAGGTTACTACAGTATAACAGTAGCAATCTGCTGATTTCATGGAAAGCTTCTTCATCATAAATTGTGGCCAGGATTTCTTTAACCATCCCTCCGATTTTCTCCCCATTATAATCAAAAGGACAGAGGAAATATTTCCAGCCTACCACTAATAGAACACTGTCCTTTCTGAAGAATCTGAGAACTCCTTTATCTACACAAAATACTAGAAATTTCTTAACCAAAGAAAATGGCAAAAAGAAAAGATCTACAAAAGGTCCCTTCCCCAAACTTTGAGCAGCTCTTTAGATGGAAATAAATTTTCTCCTTAGGGAATTAAATCCTTCAAAGAAGGATCCATCCCTTGAAATCTTTCCTTGTCTTACAAGAAAATGGGAGCCACAAAACATAAAATTTAATTGAAACTCACTAAAGGAAAGCTCAGTCAAGCAGAACATTAAAGGTCACATAGCTTTGTATTAAAGGGAGGCGGGAGCATTAACTTCAGGCCTTTTGTGAACTTGTGAGCGTCCAGTCGCTGCCAAGTGCAAAAGGGCTGCAGCACTGTAAATCCCTCAGGTGGTAAACAGCCTCTGCTCAGCTGGATTCACTAGGAGCCATGCATCTGAGCTCCTCTGGTTGAGATGACGCATGAATTGAAAGATCTTTGACAGCATATCTATTTATTGATGAGTGACAGCTTTATAGCCGACATAAAAATAATCTGATGTTTATTGGGGAAAATGTTTGGATAGAAGATTAACTGAAACCATTAACAGGAAAACTTTTCATTCTTTTTAGGTCCTACAAATGAGAGGTTAGATCATGTTAAGTGACCAACTTTTGTATCGTTGTCATTTTTACTGCATTTGTATACACTCACTTTTTCTTTGATAATGGCTTAGGTTTGAATATGAAATGTAAGCAATGTATATGTTGCATTTCTATGCTGCACAACCCATGGTGTTGTGTCTTATATTAAGAATGGAAAATTATGCCCATCTGCACTGCTTTAATTTGAAGTTACAGCATTAAAACTATGGATGCTGTTATTTCAAGTCTGTAAACAACTTTGTTCTTATAAACTTGGATTTTCATGGGCTCATAATTTTAACAGTGAATGTTCTGTGTTAGAGTTGGCTTTTTTGGTAGGCACTCAGTCAAGAAACCTGTTAATTTCTCATTCGTTCATTAACTTGCCTGAAAACAGAGAGGGTAGTAGTGTCCTCGTTTCCAATTTTATAACTCAACTTGAATAAGTTGCAGCTTAAAATGCTGTTAGGCTCTCTTAGAACAAGATGGTAGTGGGAAACTACAAAACACAGTCGTCATTTATTATTTGAGACTTCATTATTTCTGCTGAGTTATTTGATGATTATTTTTGTTGAATTTGGAATAATTACCTCCATATTTACACAGCCCAGTATCTTTATAACTATTACCGTCTTGTTCTCAGCGCCACCGTACCACTCTTTTGTGCCTATTATGTGTGACTGCACACCTTTTTTAATAAGCAGCACCCTGACTCAGACATTAGTGGGGTTAGGTTATAAATGTGCAAAAGCCTTGTCAGCTATGGTTGAATTAGGTCAGTGAACAGAGTGTGGAGTTGTCAGCAAACATGCAGAAGGTGGAGGGTTGCTCATCAATGATTGCTCATCAATTGAGGAATTCACTAGCACTCTCCTTTGTCCTGCTTCTATCCTTCATCTGCCTTTGATGGTAACAAGTGCCTGAGAGACTACAGCAGTGCTCTTGAGGTCTGGCTCTCCCAGCTGGCTGCAGACATACTCTGCTGCTTGTAATTGCCAGTAGGTCAGGGAAGGAGACTTGCGAGATTGCCAGATCTGCAGGCACGCACCAGTCTCTGGCATTCATCAGCAATCATCACTGTCCATTCCTGGGGTCCAGCTGAATATGTGCTCTTCCAGCTGGGCTGAAGAGAGCTGTCAAAAGGCTGCCAAGTAAGTGTTATACAAGATGCAAATGCTTGGCTACCCTGTGCCTGAATCTTTCAGTGGAATTACTGACCAGGGAATTATGACATGGTCAGTCGTGCCAAAAAAAACCTTTTCCCAGTGAGCAGTTAGGAAGCAGAGATTCATTTCCACTTAATGGAGGTATAAATTCCTGTGGTATCAAAAGACCAGACTTTAGTCTCTGCTTTAAGTGCTCTGAAGCAAGCAAAAGTAGTAGATAAAGATGTTACTTCCCTTCACAGCTATCTGCCCCTCTCTGTGGTTTCTTGTTAGCACTTCATGCCTGGATGACTAGAAGTGAACTTGAACCCATGCTTGTTTGCTACCTTCAAGAATTTTGTTTCTTAGAAGAGACCCACCTGCACTGTCAGTTTCAGAAACTGTGATCTGCAAACTGAAGTGCAGGCACCTTTTCTCTTCTGCCCCTGCATCAGGAGCAGTAACTTGCGCCTAAATACTGAGGAAGATCTTGCCAGCACTCGTACTTCAGAAATATCTACACGTAGATCCATCTCTTTTCTAGACGTACTAGCCTGCCTCACACTTACGTACTCATAATACTTGTACAAGCTCTACTAAAATGAGATTAAAGATGGAAAAAAAAGGCACAACAGTACCAAAATGTCTGTTTGTATCTCTCCTGATGGCATCCCGATAGTCCATACTATACTGCTAATTTTTCTCTTTATCCCACACATTGGAGAATTACTCTGTGAATCACCTTACTCTACATTGGCATCTTCTTGCCATACTATTGTGTCTATTGCAGATTTCACAAAAAAATTGTGATTTAGAGTATCAGAAGTAATTATCACATTACTGAGTGAAATAAGATCATCTGAAACATAAAGTGTAAATTAAGCATTGTAAAACCTTGCTGAATTGAGTCCTGTAAATGAAATCGTGACGGACAGTGCTTATGTGTATGAAATCTATTGGCTTTTCTGGATGAAAATTGAAGACTCAGAGCTGAATTTTTGAACTTTTATGCCTGCTTTGCATGTCTTTAAAGAGAAAATGTGCATTGTTAGAAAAGCTAGTATTTGCATAGTTTCAGGGAGCGTGAGCTTGCAAGATTTAGGTAGGGATGTGGCATGCTCTTATCGTACATAATTACAAATATAAACTGTTTAATCTGTCTATTTACTTTAGGAATTGAGCACTTCCTTTTGCTTTGCCATTTTTTTCTGTTGGTTGAGAATTGGCTCTTACAGTCCCTCTGCAGGCAAACTGTGACACTCCTCAGCAGGCATCCTCATGTCTGTCGAGTTTGGAACACAGGATTGACAGTATCACAGTATTACAGTATCACAAGGTTGGAAAGGACCTCTGAGATCATCAAGTCCAACCTATAACCCAACACTAACACCAATCCATCATCTAAACTATGGTACTCAGTGCCTCATCCAGTCTCCCCTTAAACACCTCCAGCGTGTTTAAACCATGTCCCTAAGAAACTCATCTACCCTCCTTTTAAACACGTCCAGGGATAGCACCTCCACCACCTCCCTGGGCAGCGCATTCCAATGGCCAATCACCCTTTCAGTGAAGAACTTTTTCCTAAGATCAAGCCTAAACCTCCGCTGACGAAGCTTGAGTCCATGCCCTCTAGTTCTGTCACTGGTCACCTGAGAGAAGAGAACAACCCCTGCCTGACTACAACCTCCTTTTAGGTAGAGAGCAATGAGGTCTCCCCTGAGCTTCCTCTTCTTCAGACTAAACAGCTCCAGCTCCCTCAGTCGCTCCTCGTAGGGCTTGTGCTCCAGCCCCTTCACCGTCTTTGTTGCCCTCCTCTGGACACACTCCAGCATCCTGACATCTTTCCCAAACTGAGGGGCCCAGAACTGCACACAGTATTCAAGGTGAGGTCTGACCAGTGCCGAGTACAGGGGGACGATAACTTCTCTGGTCCTGCTGGCCACACTATTCCTGATGCAGGCCAGAATGCTATTGGCCTTGGCCACCTGGGCACACTGCTGGCTCATGTTGAGCTTCCTGTCAACCAGCACTCCCAGGTCCCTTTCTGCCTGACTACTCTCCAGCCACTCTGTCCCCAGTCTATAGCTATGGATGGGATTGTTGTGTCCAAAATGAAGTACCCGACATTTGGACTTATTAAACATCATCCCATTAGAATCGGCCCATCTCTCCAATCTGTCCAGGTCCCTCTGTAGGGCCATTCTACCCTCTAACAGATCACCCTTCCTTCCAGCTTCAAGTGGCACTGGGGTGAAAGAGGACTCACATTGCCAGGAAAAGGAAAACGATGCCTTATTACAGACTTCAGCCTCAAGGTGCCCCATAATGCAAGAATTTCAGAATTTTTTGTGGGTATTTGGCAAGAGTTCCTTCTTCATAATCCATGACATATATATGCAGAATAATAGATCTGCTTTCACTGTGAGTGGTTTTGGTGCCACTTACTCTCACTTTACCCCACATTTTACTCTACATAGACCTACATGCAATATCTGGTGTTACAGTTTTCAGTTTCATTAGGTTGTTTTAGTTTGTTTTGAGTCGTGTCTCAAAACTATCATTTTTATTCTGTCTCTGACTGGGTGTTGACCTGTAAAGTTTAGATGACAGCCTTGTGTAATGTCATCATTAAGATTGCTTTCAGGATTAGGGAAGGTGAAGGCAGATAACTGACAGAATTTTCCTGATAATTTACTTTAAGATTGTGATTTATTATGCTCACAAGGTTTTAGATCAAATATAAATGCTAAGCAGACATCTTTTTGTGTATCTACGAAGGCAATGGTGTGTTCTGCTTTCTTTTGTAAGTGAACATTTACACTTGAGAATTCAATTTTGTCTTGTTTCCCAATAAAGACAGAAAAAATCTCAGAAAATTCTGATGCCTCATTACATTTTAAAATATGTGTACATATGTGTATACATGTCTAATTATTAAATGTTCATACATTCTCTTAATCTCTAAGTAGATTAACCAGTTGATAATTAAGTGAAGGTTTGCCAACAATCCCAAGTGACTGGATGCTTTTACATCATGTCATAAAACAAAGATGGTACTTGTTCTTTTAACCTATGAGTGTCAAAACACTTCACAGAAGGAAGTGCTATTATCTCAACTGTGCACATAGGGATACTGAGATGTAAAATGCCAGAGAGTCTACTAGATCTAGACTGAAACTTGCACACAAGTTGTTCTCATGGAGCAGCCTGGTACTATGTCATTTTTTCACCCCATGGTATCATGTTAGAATCATAGAATTGTTTAGAAGATCTTTAAAATCAGTGAGTCCAACCGTTAACATAACACTGCCAAGTCCACCACTACCTCATGTCCCTAAGTGGCACATCTATATATCTTTTAAATACCTTCAGGGACGGTGACTCCACCACTTCCCTGAGCAGCTTGTTCCAATGCTTGTTAACACTTTCAGTGAAGAAATTTTTCTTTAACATTCAATCTGCACCTCCTGTATTGCAATTTGAGACCATTTCCTCTCGTCCTGTCACTTGTTTCCTAGAACAACAGACCAACACCTGCCTCACTACAACCTCCTTTCAGGTAGTTGTGGAGAGCGATACGGTCTCTCCTCAGCCTCCTTTTCTCCAGACTAAATGGCCCCAGTTCCCTCAGCCGCTCCTCATTAGATCCTTCACTACCTCCATTGCCCTTGCTTGGACACACTCCAGCATATCAATGTCCTTCTTGTAGTGAGGAGCCCAAAACTGAACACAATATTTGAGGTGCAGCCTCACCAGTGCTGAGAACAGGGGGGCAATCACTTCCCAAGTCATACTGGCCACACTGTTTCTGATATGAGCCAGGATGCTTCTGGCCTCATTGGCCACCTGGGCACACTGCTGGCTTGTATTCAGGTGTCTGTTATCCACTACCCCCAGGTCCTTTTCTACTGGGCAGCTATTCAGCCACTTTTGCCCAAGCCTGTAGTGTTGCATGGGGTTGTTATGACCAGGTTCAGGACCTGGCACTTGACCTTGTTTAACCTCACACATGTGGTCTTGGCCAATCGCTCCAGTCTGTCCACATCCCTCCGTAGAGCCTTCCTGTCCTTGAGCAGATCAACACTCCTGCACATCTTCGTGTCATCTACAAAATTACTGAGGGAGCATTCAATTCCCTCATGCAAATCATTGATAAAGCTATTAAATAGAACTGGTCCCAATACTGAGCCCTAAACAACACTGCTTGTGACTGGCCACCACCTGTGTTTAACTACATTTACCACAGCATATACTATCAGAGCTCTGAAGCACATGTGTATTGGTCATAAAAATGCTTTCTTCAATACAGACACCTAATTTAGAAGGGATCTGATTGAGCAATCCATTTTGTGGAGTAGTTTGTCTGAGAACATACATGGAGGTAGTGACAGTTTTAAGCCTGAAGCTGGATATCCTGACTGCAAGGCTTGCACTCTATTCCGTGGACTGCACTGTCCCCAGATAGCCAGCAGTATTTACAGTGATGTTACTGTCATGAGGTTTTCATCATCCCCTTCAGGAAGGAATTCTCTGTTCCTGACTGGAGGTTCCCTACCCCCATCTTCATATGTTAACAGTTGAACACATAAGAAATTGCTCTGGAATGTAAAAAACTTCTACTCCCAGTTTTATGTGTGTAGCTTTCTGCAATACGAGGTTGTACCTGTGTAACCAGGGTCAGCATTTGGCTATCCACATTTTTATAGCTAATAGACGTATATTTTACTTGCAAAATTTGTATGTATGACAACACAGTAAATAAGGACACTCACTTCTAAGAATCATATGATTTAAGGATGAAACACATGCTTATTTATTTCCCACAGGAGCAGAACACAATAAAATCGTGTAAGTCTTATAAGCACCTTAGAAGTAAACAGGCCAGACCCTAACTGGCATTTGTCATTAACATTTGTTAATTTCACTGGAAGTTCACCTGTTTACATTAGTAGGTGTCTGTTCTATATTTTTTTAAAGGTCCAAGTTGCATTTTTTTTTAAGTTTCAAATATTTTCATAATCAGATTGTTTTAATCTTAAAGTTGTGATTTCTCTATTTTCTGCCAATGTAATATAAATAGAAATCATTATAATATTGTTATTTATAGGAATAGCTCCTACAGACCTCAGTTTGGAATCAGACGACTGCATTATAAACACTTAGAGTAGTAATAAAATACTTACAAGAGTAGTTTACAATCCTACTCTTGTTAGCAAAAATGAGAACTTTACTTTTTAGTCATTATGATTGTAACGTTCAAGCATATTTATCATCTTACTACATTAGGTTCCTCTTGGTTTCAAGCATCTTATTTGCATAGGTCAGTATAATAATTAAGCCTCTAAAAAACCCCTCCTTTTAGTCTATGTTGTATGGAAAATATACTGTGCTGCTTCATTGGGTTCTCTGCATATGCTTATGTTCTCTGAAAGTGAAGAACACATCTGCCAAATTTGGTAGTCCCAGGATAATGGCCACAAACTTCTACTTAATTGGTTCAGCGTGTGGGGCTGCAGTATTTCATTTTCAGTGACAGGGACATTCCCTGGTGCTCCAAGCAGAGGCTTGCACCTGGGGCCCTGATGGCAAACTTTCTGACCCACACCATTTACCCTTCTTTGGGTATCAATGCGGTGCTCCGAAACTTCTTATGTCTTTGGGTGGCAGTCCCTGATGTGGAGCGATGGGGTGCTCCACAAGCAGGCAAACTGCTGAGCCAAAAGCTGTCTAGAGTTAGAAAGCTGGGAAGAGCTTGCTTACAGTGCATGCCGTTTTCCAGGACTTCCTTGACTCACCCAGGGCTGTACGAAAATTTTCAGAAAGCAAGAAGCTTTCAAGATTAGTCACAGCCAGGGCTGCTTATGTTCTGAGCAAGGAATTAATTATTGTTTCAAGGTTAAGTGGGTAAATTAAGCTTAAGTCATATGTTTGTATCACTCTGCTTTTGAGGAACTGTCCCTACACAAGTTGCTTGTTCTGAAATGGCATATAAAGAGAGAGATATTGTGCGTTCAGAGTCTCCAGAATCGAAACCTGTGTTTAAAAAGGGGAGAAATTATTCTAGCTCTGGCAGAGGACTGGGAGATCTCTCAAATCTGACCCAGTGCAAGGCTGTCATGCCAAGCTGCAGGTGGATAAAAGAATCTGGTATCTATCTGAAACCTCTTTCTTATCAAAGGTAGTAGCTCTGAAACGTGATGATGTTGTCAATAGTCAGCCGTCTGAATTAACTGTTTATCTGTTATATAAATCTAGCTATTAACATCTAAAATTTCATAAACAATAGTGGATGCATCACGAGATGCAAAATTAATTGCAATTACATATTGTGATTCTTTAAAAGGCAAATTGTTATTTAATTCTCTGTAATCTGTGATTCTAGAAACCATTAATTGTTAGCCTGTTCTTTAAAAGCAAAATTCCACTGTATCAAGGAAAAAAAACAGTGAGTAAAGAACAGATAAATCACTTTTATGTCCTTAGAACAGCTGACTTTACACTTTTATTACAATGTTTGAAAAAGCATCTTTTCGTCTGGAAGGAATCAGTTTGAAATGTGATTGTCAACACAATGAAAACAGCTTTCTGTTTAAAATGGCTGCTCGTGAAGCTTAGAACTACAGTTTTGCCAGGATTTTCTTTACAGACATCAGTTACTAGAACCAAGAGATTTTAGATGGGATGTTCACAGGAAATACCTGGCAAACAGCGTAAAATGCAAAGTAAAGTATTTTTATTTAAGTTGTAGGAAGCATACATGTGAAAATGAGCAACAGTGTTTCAGGTCAAAAGCCTTCTTTTCAAAATAGAAGTTTGGAAGTTATAGTTTGAAGTGGCAAGGGAACAATGCTCATTACTTTTTTCATGTCTTGGCAAAATACATCTAGCATATTTCTTAGACTAATTTATGCGTATTTATAATGATATTGTTATACCTCTCTCTAATCTGCATGTCTTTACCTCATCTAATTTCATTTCCCTCACTGGTTACATCTGGAAAGACAGCTTTGTCTCTTTTATGCCAATCCTTTAAATGTATTCCTCAGATATTTACTTATATATAATTCTCCTCTATTTGAACACCTACTATTTTTAAATCTCTAAAAAATGCAGATGAAAATTGTACACAAAATCAAATACTGCATTCAGTGCTAAAACATTTTCATTCCAGAAATAGACCTTGACATTATATAAATTAGCTCATTATTTTAACTATAAATTATGAAGATGTAGTAAGACAATTAGAATAGGTAGAATTTTTTCAAAAGTCATAATTTTCTTGTTTTCAGGGTAAGTTAATTATATGTTATTTGTAATACTTTTATTATCAACTTAGTATTATGCCATACAACTAAAATATATATATTCTCCATTATTTTTTCCTTATAAATTACCTTGGTTTCTTTTCCAATGTTGGAAGGTGAATAGCATTATATGAGAAACTTCTAAAATACATCTCCATTAGAAGGAGAGTCTTTCCCTGACAGGCTTGGTTTTTGTTGAGGCATAGAGCTGCCATTGCAGTAACTGCCTGGTCTGCTGATCGTTCCTCTCTAAAATCATTACTAATCACTATTCTCTTTGCAATATTTCTTACCTGAATTGAAGTCTTCCTATATATTAAGCTTCAAATTCTGAAAGTAATTTAGCAAACTAGATGTTGAGAGTATCTATGCTTGACCATGGAGGAGAAACTGTTCATATAAATCAATGCACCAATTTGAAATAAAAAGGCAATGTGAATAGCTATGAATATTTGACAGTTATGTAGATATTCCATGGAATATATCTTAAATAACACAAGATAAAATGAGGAATTAGCATCAAGTAAGGAATTTTTTTAAAAAGTGTTTTTCTGTATGATGCTAACTCATATTTCAGGGCATATTGCTTCCATATGATTCTGAAAATCAAAATGTGAAAAATAGTTTATTTTGCCTTTTATGCCATTTGCCTCTTCAAAGAAAGTAAAATTCTAAATACATGAGGTTGGTTTGTTAGTTTTCAAATTCTTTGCTTATGCAACTTTACCCTTGGTCTGTTGTGATTCTTTACTGTATAAATAAAAATAGTAACTTTAATACAATATAAATCATTTTATTTAATTAAAATCATGTCTACATCAAGTGCATTGCACTGCGTCTTCTTACAGGAATACATGCATATAAACACAGGTAAATTGTACCGTTGCATTCTGTCTTTCTGGTATAAAAAGCTTCTTTTGCTATAACCAACAGGCACTTAATAGTAAATTTCTGAAGATTTCATGTAGCGTATGGGGCAGTAACTCTACCTGAAGCATTGGCTTCAACTGTGAATACAAGATTAATTCCAGTGCCTTTTTTTCTACAGCTTACCTTTAGTTTTTGTGTATTTTTGCGTGTTTTGGCTTTGCCTGAACTTGCATATATGCTGTTTTGTGTTTGATTATCGTGCACTGGGTGTCTCAAGAATGGTTGGAGGGGTATTTTAATCTGATGATTGTGGAATTCTCCGCAATAAGCAAACACTTCTGCATCCTAGGAATTTGGTAGCCAAATCAAATACATCTATTAGTTCTTCTTTGTAGCAGCTGAACTCCATGGCAGATGCAAATACTTCTTCACTCCTGATGCCTCTTAATCTAGGCAGAGGCTCAGATTACTTGCTGTTAAACATTTCTTAATATAACACGATTTTTCATTATGTGACTCCTACATAAAATAATTTTATATCTTGATTTAATAAAAGTCAAGTTTTGATCAATGTACCTTCTTTTATTTGCAAAACCCCATTTTATAGCAGATCAAATATTCCACTTATGTTTTCAAGTAAAAATATAATATCAAATAGTTCTCTTTATAAAATGGTTTATAATAACAAAATTGTCTTACATATTTTAAGAGGGTTTTTTTACACCACTTTTATTTGGAAATGTCATCTATCTGCAGTGTGAATTACCATATAGTATATAGGTGATATTTATTCTTTTGGTTGCCACTGTGATTTAGAAGAATCCATTTTGTGTATAAAAGTAAAGTACTACTTTTTAAGCATTTCAGCATTTATTTTACTATATTCTCCCATGTCTCTACCTTTGAAAATACAAAATAATATACTTGTATAATATTCAAATTTTCATATGTTTATGTCAAAACACATTCAGGTATTTAATCTCAATTTTTTCAACTTTTCTTAATAAATGGGTAATTTAATTAGAATGTCAAAACTAACTTAAGATGTCTTTAGGAAGTATATAAAAACCCCCAAAACTTTTAGTTACATTTTAAAAGATCCTGTGCAAATGAAATATGTCACAATTTTGAGTACAATGTCTCCAGCAGTGTTTCAACAGCTCATGGTAATAATAGCAAATAGTATTTTTCAAAGATGTAATACTACAACAAGAAAAATAACAGTATGTTTTTGTGGAAATAACAATTTCATAGGCTTTCACCAAAATTTTAAAATAGTATTTTTATCAAGCATCACATAAAGAAAAAGGGGAAAAGGCAAAGTTATTTGATGTATTTCTGAGAACCAGTATAGTGGTGTAAAAGGTGAAAATTAACTAGTCAGCAGTTTAATGGAGGAAGACTTAGCTGTCAATGCAACATGTTAGTAATCAGTGGCAAGAAAGTTTTCTTCAGCATCCTGTCTGAGAAAATGCAGTTTTAGAAGCAGGTCAATCTAAGTCACCGTCAGAGAATGCTTGGAATTTTGTCTTTCCACCGAAAAGGATTGGTTTTCCCTTGATTGTCATCAGTTTGCTAGGTTGTCCTGCTATTTAAGCTATTAAAGACTGGTGTACTGCTTGGTCTCAGGTGATCCATAAAAAGGAATGAAGCCTTGGGAAGGTAAACCGTCACCAGACTGGCTCAGTGTATCAGCCTTCCATGACGGAAGCTCTTTGTTGAGAATTGTTGGCAATTGCAGCAGTTTCCAAGCAAAGATAAGAGCCAGCGTTCTCGGATAATGCCCTCGATCACATACCTGATGACAGACTCCTGTGCAAGTTTTTTCAGGTGCTATGTTTGCTCAGTAATCCTTCAGTGCCAGTCTTTTCTAAATGGTGAGAAGGTCCCGTCCGTAATGGACATCAGCCATTAAGCCTGTAATATTTGTCATATATCAGGTTACGGCTTTGTTACTGCAGTCTGATGAATGGATGCTGTTATAATTAGGGAAAATAAAGAAGTGCTATAAATTTAGCAGTCAGTATTAAATGAGTCGCTACTTTAAGGGCCTGATTCACATACTTCTGAAGACAGTGGAAAGTATTCTGTTGGCTAAAGCCTTTGTATCAGGCCTTTAATTTTTTTTCTCTTCTAAGAAACAGAAGCCAGAGTGTTATTAAAATATGGTTCCCTGATTCTCACTATATACCATTTTAGACCTAAATAGTAATTTTAATATAACTCTTACTGTATGTCTTAATATTTGTGTTCTGTGCAAATGTTTTGGAGACGCGCAGAGAGTTGGTTACAGAACCTGGCAGATTGCTCATGAAATACTCAGAACTGAGATTGGGGCATTCAAAAATTCATACAGTATTTCTTGTAGTTGTGTTTTTTCATGATCCCAGTAATTCCTATACCAGATTTTTAAGCCTATGCTCTGATTTTATGCTTTATTTGCTTGTTGTCATTATTCTGGAAGTTACTCTAAATGAAGATAGAGTTAAAAGATTATCAAGTACAGTAGCATCTGTCCATGGCAAAGGCTGAATTGTGTTTCAAGCTGTTTGCAATTTCAAAATTTGCAATTGCAGAATTTTCACATAAAGAAAATTAATTTCCTTTTTATATTCCAGCACATAAATAAACCTAGTACAGATGAAAAATAAAGCACTGTTCTAAGGTATAAGCTATACAAGTTCTAGTCTTTGTTACTAGCCTTATATGCACAAGACTTTAAGACAACTAGAGGCTATCAAAATGTTAATTCTAGCCACATCCATAAAATTCTGTATAATTGTTTACTTGCTAGTTAGTATGTTTGCTATAGCAACTCCAATTTCAAATGACATAATATGTATGCTGCTTCTGGGAAACAGGATATCATCTTACCATAATGTAGATGGTAATATGTGTTGCTTAAATGCTTATTTTTAAATTATAATTAATCCCCTCAAGTTCAACCTGTAATTGCTATACAGCCTTCATTTTCATACTAAAGCTTATGGTAATGTTATATAAAGATTAACTCTTCCCCGTTGTTTTTTAGATGTTAGTGCTTTTCTTTGTACGATCAGTGAGATGACCTAAATCAGCTATAAAAAGGAAAAAAGAGTATATATGTTGCAAAAAAAAAAAGGAAGAAAAGAGACAGTCAGGAGAACTACACTGAAACTTGTGTAATTTGGTGTGTTAATGCTAAGAGATTTCCTGTATGAAATGCATTCTTAGCAGATATTTGACATAGAAAAGGGTCTAGGGGATGGTGGTAGTTAGAGAAGCAACAAGAGAAGGATAGAGTTTCATATCAGAAAACATAAAGACAGGAAGAATAAAAAAAAATTCCAGAAGTAGGTGTACAAGAGTTCAACAGTCTAAAAGCTGGAATGTATGCCTTTTGGTTTATGGGAGCAGTATTATTTGTTTTTCAACAGAGGAAAAAAGCAAATTTGAATGCAGACTACTCAGTGCACAGTGTGCGCTTTGATTATATAAACACTTTAAAATCCTTTTTTAAAAAAAACCCTTCCTTGGTTCTTTCTGTGCCAGGTAGGTAATTTCATTAAAACTGAAGCTCATATTGCTTTCCAGAGCCTAGCACATAGGTTTTTTTCTGTTCCACTGTATGCTCATTATAGTCTGTAGTGCCGTAGGCTCTGTATAAACAGTAGACTCTTTCCACATTCATTAGTGACCTGCAAAATAACATCTGATTTACCAAATTCTTCTGCACTACCTTTCTAAGTCTTTTCTGGCATATTACCTAAAACGATATTTTAGACAACATATTTAATTATAAGTAATATGCACGTATTGTGCCAGCAGGTGTCTAACAGGCATTTCTAAAAATCAGGGGAATTGTAAAAAATTTGAATTCATATAAAAGTGTAGACAGTGCCTGAAATATATGGGTTAGTTGTCAACTTTTATACTATTTTTCTTAATAATTTCTTTTTAAAAAAAAATTCAATTCTTTTCATTTGTGAAAGAACTTGTTCTTAATCTTAGATACAGTTTTCATAGAGAAAATCTTGCAGATAGCAATGGCGAAATGTGAAGATGCCTGATAGCATTCCACCTACCCTTGGATTTCTAGTCTACATTTCCTGTCTTAACTGATGCATGACCAAAGCTTCTGCTTCTGTGATTCTTCTGAGACCACTTTATAAACACCTGCGAATAGAAAGTCTCTCATAGGAAAATGTTAATTATAAAGCATTTATGTAAGTGCATGTGTAACTATAACAAATATATATCAGAGAGCCCCTCAAGTCACAGACGTATCCTCACAGAGGTAGAGTCAGTGCTCTCTTTATTGTGCTTCCACACGTTACTTTATACTCACAATCTGTGTTCACATGCTACAAGTGTACATATAATAGGCTGCTACATGCTGTCCATTTGTTATATTCTCTATCTTAATTGGTTATAAGTTTGTGTCCATGTATTGTTACCTGATACCCTGCAGCCCCCCCTTCTTTTGCAGTTAAAACCTCCTGTTTCACATTCTCTTTCTTATCTATCAGCTAACATTCCATTTTCTCATAACATGCCAAGGTCACTGTATCTTTGTCGTTTGGCAAGTAGGCAGGGTTGTGCATACAGGCCTCAAGGATCACAAAATGCCCTGATTCTTCTAAAATATTTTCTACAAATATCTTAAATGACGCTGCTTGCCCATCTCTGAAAAAGAGCTGAACTAAGAATTCTGTTAGCCCTCAGGGTTTGCTACTGACTTCGTATGTGTACCTAATAGTCATTTAACCTGAAAAATTAAGCACCTATTTGTGTAACAGAACTTCTAATTCCTCCTTAAACTTATGGGACAAACTCTGCTTATCATTGGAGCCAGCTACAATGCCTGCTTAGCAGACTACCAAAGATCATCCTACACTGGATACTTACATGATAAAGCTGGTCAAATTGGTGCATGAAGAAAGATGTGATCAGAGCGCCACTGTGCATGCTTGCATATCTCTAGAAAGTGCTACCAGGGTAGATCACGGGACAAAGGGCAACGTGTTGCAACCTAGACTTTGGACAAGGCCCCAGGATTTGGAAACTGCAAAAAGAACAGCTACAGCATGAATTGCATATGAATAGAGCTACTTGAAAAACTAGTCCTGCACGGACACATGTTATTTAAACCATAAAATCTATACTAGTAGTTATAGTGTCATGAAAACTGATGCATTGTTCCATGAAGAAACTACAAAGCTATTGTGTTTCCAAATTGTGGTTATTCTTCTTTTAAATTAGAATATCAGAATTAACCCAATTAAACTGCTCTTTCTAGACCATACCAGAAAGTTTGGTTTGATACTGATAAGACAAATTTAAAAAGCCATTTCCAGAAAAAATATTATCACATAAATCTAAAACTCTTTGTAAAGAAGCTCACACGGTTACCAGGTGGAGACACTGCTAGACATTTCCAGACTGTGCCTAAAACACACCCATAGGATTGGGCACCTCATAAAATACAGTTGTGCCTGCTATCTTGTTTTTGAGAAATAACAACCTTTGAAAGATATTTTCATTTATACAACAGCTTAAAGGTCTTGTCCAGGAACTAGAGATTCCTACTCCATCTATACCCACAGGAATCCAGACCCTTAGCTCCCACTTGCTGGAGTGTGGTCTAACCACCATTTTGCAGTCTCTCTTGGTAGTCACAAAGGAGGGAGAGTAGAGATAGGAGTAGTCACTTTACATTTCTGTTGCAACTGTGTGCTTCAAAGTTCAGTATCAGTTCAGAGAGCACGGCCTGTGACTAAGTGCATGTGGATGGATGGAGTCCTTTGCTTCTAATTGTTTTCCCTAAAGTACTTATGAAAATGAGTTTATTAAAAAAAAAATCCTTGCAGATGTGAAAGAGTGCAAGTAAACCTGTCTTTCTGTTACAAAAGGTAACCATTTCCTCCTAACATTCCCCTGCAAAATAATAAGTGTTTATTTTCTTGACTATAAGAGACATAGGTGTCTGGTTTTGAGAGGTGGCTGGGAACCACCAGTCATAAATAAAGGAAAGTGCTCCTCAGTAGGCCACTTACATAGCAATAACAGTTGGGATATTAAAGCTTCTGTAGCTGAAGTCAAGTGGCTGCTCTGCAGAGTGAATCTGAGTCTTGCAGTACCTCATACTGGGAGGCTTATTCTTTGCAGCACCACCTCTGCTTGTGAAACCCACTTCTCCTCTGTAGTGAAACAGCTGCTGTTATCTTGAACCCGTGGAGTTTAATCAAGGTGTTTCTCCCCTTGCTTTGCAGCACGTTGGGTGCTTGGGGTCATTTCACCTTTAACAGTTCCAGCATCCTGAACTAGACATTCAGTTCTCAATTCTCTCTCTAACATCATCAGCCTTCCCTGGGAGGGCAGTTGCTATACAATCTCAAGCATGTAACTAAGCCTGTCTACCCAAAGCTGTATAGAGATGGTGTTGGGATCAGAAAGCAGGCAGGATGTCTTGCCACAGGAATTCTGCTTTAAGAGGCTACGGCATGTTATGATATATTCTCCTATTAAAAGTTTCAACTTTGAACTTAGGTTCCCTGTAACTGAATAATGAAGTATATGAAGCTTGCAGCACAATGTAGTGCATCAGCTCTGTAAGTGCTGAGATTTGGGGTGCTAAATGGGGTGACCCAGAGCAGCATGACTTGAGAGAGGAAAGTCCTGGAAACTGATATTGTGTGACTGCAGGAGATGCAAATAGGGACTGCAACACTGGGAGAGTGTTTACAGTCCCTGAAGAGGAATTTCTGGGTTTTTTTCTGGGAAAGAAAACATGCTGTAAAAGCATATTTGTGCTGCAGGGATAACACTGGCAGCAGAAGAGTGGTGGCTCTTGATAAGTTTTCACAGACATTGCTTAGGCAGGGCAGCAGCGTCTCTGCTTAGTTTGCTAGCATGTGCATGCAGCCTGGCATGGTTTTAGAACAATACTTACGGGGCTTTAGTTCCCCCATTAGCATCCTTTGGGGCCATACTGGCTCTTGTGCAGGATAATGGGAACGTTCCACTGCTGCGCAACTTTACCTGATTTTCTCAGGACTGGATCTGCCACTGCACCTTTGCTGAAATACATAATAGGTGTCTACAAAACTATTAAATTAATATTTTATTGCTCTGAAATAGAGAAACAGTGAGTACTTCAGAGTTCACTGATGACAGGCTCAGAGGCATCTATTTTGGAGTCTTGTAGGCACCAAGTAGTAAATTGGAATAAAAGAAAGTTATTCTAGTTAATTTCTGTTTCCTGTTTTTCCATGTTTCACCTGACTTACAGAGAACAATTAAATTTAAAACAGACATTTATGATGCATTTGATCTAGTTGTAATTACTTTTTGGAACAGTTTGGTCTTTCTTTTACCATAACTTATTTATATTTGTGTTTCATTATTGGAAAAAGGACTTTAGACATGCCTGATAAGAGCATGATCATCAATGTCTTAACTACTCACAGGAAAAGCATTCAGTTAAATAGAAAAAAAGATTGTAAGAAACATTGCACATTTCTTTAATTGATTATTTATGCATTTTTTACTGGAAGCTAACCACAATCTTTTTTTAAAAAAAATTTTGAGTCTTATTTATTTAACTGTAGGATTTCCTTAGGCATCTAGATTTTGAACCAGATATTTAACTTAGACCATGTATTGCCAGGGATGACTACATCAGTTACTGAGGGATAACCAAGCTTTTAAGTCGATATTTCTGAAAACAATAAAAGAAAGACACAGAGAGAGTGCACTTTTAGGAGCAAGAAAGCTTATTGCTGATTCCTGTCTAACGGGGACTTGTATGCAAAAAGCAGATCCTCAGAACTGATAACAAATAAGAGCTGAGAATTCACCAGCTTCCTGGCTCACAGTAGAAGTTTTTCATTTAGAAGCCAATGCAATATTTACAAAAATTTCATTGCACTACTATGTACATTGCACTACTAAAACACTAATTTCATTCGTATTTAATATGTATCTTTCTTTTTTAAATGCAGTTAATGTTTTTCTTGATGATCTTGTATTGTGAAGTCATGACATTCCCACAGTGACATTTCTCCCACTGGAGGAATGTATGTTTTGCCATAAAGAGATCAACTATTATTGCTTATGGAATTATGAACTGCACGCTCTTCTCATTAGTCATTCTTAAAACAAGATGCTCTGAACAGACACCAGAAGGATATCCAGTAGATACAGTTTCTCATTTACAGTCCAAACATTCCTTCTGACATCCCAGAAAAGAAAGATTCCTTTAAATATTCCCAGTAGTCTAGGAGTAAATCACTGTAAATCTCACAGACTTCAACAACTGGAATTAGAAAGAGTCCTGAAGTCACACCTGAAATAGAGTATTGAGGAGTAACATATTGCATTACTAAATGAGTCATTAGGCCAGCTGTGTTTATATATATATTGTGCAATTAAAAGTTGGTGAACTTTCTCCTGATAACAATGGCGTATGCTATACTCTGAATGTAGTCTGAATTCTGAGTTGCACAGAGAAAAATCTACTGTTTGGCCATTATCCAAGAATGACAAGGACAAGTACATGAGCAAGTGGTGATTTGTCTTGCTCAGTCTCTGGAAGACTTCTTTTTTTTTGAGTTCTGTCATTTACTAAGTGATAGAAATGTTGGGCAATAATCAAGCGTAGAGAGCTGATGGTATTAATATAGCATTGATGGACTGGAAACCAGATGGTCTGTCAGATAATGAAGTATTATCTGGCAAGAGATTGTTCCTGAAAGCCAACATCCTCACCTATTTAGCACTCCGGAATGTTGACATATCAGTTACCGCATTCATGAGGTGGTATGTATTGTACTTTAGAAACAATCCCTAGAATAGGCTTTTTAATTCAAAATTGCTGCCTGATGAGAGGGTAAAAGTGCCATTATTATAGCACAGCTGGATGAGTATAATAAACAGCAAGATGTGAACCATACATCAAAAATCAAGTTAAGGAGGAAAACATAATAGACTACATCCTGAGTTCTGTCTAACCAAAGCCATAGTTTCTTGGATGTTTTAAATCAGCACTGCCACCAGAAGAAGCAGTGGCGTATGCTTGCATGTCCAGAACCGTTATGTTCCTGCTTTTGTGCTGCACTATCCTTTCTGCCAGCACATGCATTTCTGCACCTAGTCAGGAGGTTTTACTGCCTTTTTTTTTACTTCCATTTTTTACTGCTTTTGTGATTACTCAATTGAAAACTAGCTGACCATATATTTTCTCTTTAAATCCTGTCCATTCTAGGTAGTTAATATATTCATAAGGCATTTTCTGTAATCATGACTAGGAAGTCCATGGCTCACATGAAGGAGGAAAAATGGTACATATTACTATCGAATGGAAAGAAAATAGTTATAATCTGTCAAGGTCTGTAAGAAATATTCTGAAGATGTCTGATAACTACTGTTTATGAGTAGAAACATTTTACCATAATTGTTGGCATTATTAATTTGCAACACGTAGAAAATACCATAAATCAGAGAAAAAGTCTTCCCTTTCTTGCTTTCAGTGCTATCACATTCCATACTGATTATATAAATCTTTCTTTTAAAAAGTCCGTCCCACTCAGCAAACCGATATAAAGAATGAAGCTTCAAAAGTGCATTTGTGGTATCGCCAGGCCCAGTTATCTTGGCAGGGTGAATTTTCTGTCTGACAGGCAGATGATAGAATTCAGAATTTCCCTGATGTGAAACTAATACTCTCACACACTTTAAATATTCATGCTGAAATATTATCAGTTAAATTCTTTTTTTCTCAGGCTTGATTTGCTAATGCTTCAAAGCCACCATTATCTCTAGAATCAAATTTGTAATTCATCCCAGCCTTTAATATTTGTGAATTGAGTAGGGAACAATAAATAAGAGTCAGAAGATTTTCACTTATATAAAAACAAAGAAGCCACATACAGAAAGCAGAAATTAAAATAAACATTTAAAACCAGTTTTGTGTTTTCTTCCTGGTGAATATTTAACGAGGTTGTTAAATGTTTCAGTTAACACAAAAACTGGTGGAGCAGAAAATTAGAACAGGTTATTGCTTTAGAATTACACCCAATTTCACCGTCACCGTGCAACTAAAGGCATTTTCATATGGCCAAATACAAATTCAAGGGGAAAACAAAATTCAGATTATATTTGCTATATTAATGATGCAGAAGACATTGTCTTGGGAAGCAGTATCAGCAAAAGAATTAGTTCTTAAAGATAATGTCATCGATGTAAGCTTATAGGACATTACCATAGCAAAAAGGATAATGCAATCCTAAAGCGTACAAAAGTGCTATGTGCACCTAAGGAATAGTAAGGAAGCACAGAATTTTGCCTCTGTGGCTAACTGTGGTAATGCAACTGTTAAAATACTGAATTAAGTCAACTCTTCAAAGAAAATATGGAGATATTGAAGAAATTTGATAATTCCATGGAACTATCTTGGGAGGAAAATAAACCTTATGTCATAAAATTCAAGAAGTTAAGTTTTTCTGGTTGTGAAAGAGACTATTGAAAATTTACTTGATTGCTATGCATAGATATATTTTTCACCTATGGAAAAAGTTTTCTGGCACCTGCGAGTTCAAGGGTTTTCAGCCTTGCTCACCACAGCCAGTACTTAGAATCTGATGTTAGGCAAATGCAGCCTTCAAACACAGCGTTCTCTGAATGCAGAAAAACACTGGAACAATCATCTGGAGGGCTTTTGCTGGAGGGCTATTACTTAAGTCTTTCCAAATATTATTAAATGTAGTTTCTAGGTGAAAGATTGTATCAGTAAAGTGAGGTATCCTAAAGAGTCCTTTCTGAGTTTGTAGTCCAGTCTCATAACTCATGCCCTGTCTTGTATTAAGCTTTGAGAACAGGAAACCTTGCGCTGCCCTAAACCTACCATAACACTTGGAGGTTTGCTTTATAGTAGTGACTGTACTTACATCATGCTTCAGAGCTTCAGCAAGTCACTGTCAGGGATCAAGGGGGATTATTTTTTCTTAATGCACAATTGACTAGATGCATGATAGAGAGGGAGGGTTTCCTTCCTTCTAAGCATGATTGGATACAGATGAAGATGTGATAGCATGGATTAGTCCTTTGAGGTACAAAGGAAATCCATTTGGGATGGTGATGGTTTATTTTTGGAGGCTCAGAGTCTTACCCAACTACAGTTTGTGGGTAAAGAAGGAATTTCTGCCTCAGTCTGGTAGGGAATATCATAAATTTCCTGTTCCAGGCATCCTCTCTGGCTCTTTCTGAACGTTCTCCCCATTCCACCTAGCCTGCTGCTCAGTTTCCCTGCCTTCAAGACCAAGATGTAAGAAATACAGCAAAGTGAAAGGCCTTTTTATCACTACTGAGCATCCCTTCAATCATCCTGAAAAGAATTTCAAACCATAAATGCTCTAGTTAGGCATCCATCACAGGTTTAATATTTTAGCCTACTTTGCTCTCATCCTGTCATCTCCACTCATCCTGTCATCTCCACATACATTTCTTTCTTTCAGGAGATTTCCATTTCAGAAAGACTTTCTCTGTTCCCAGCATTTCTTTTCTGAATTCCTTTCACTACTCTCCATTGATCTTGTATACAGTGCAATTTTACTGATAATTCTATAATATTAGCACAAATGAGAGTAGAAGACAATGATATGGAGATGGTATGAGCATCTGGGGGAAGGTTTGTTAGGAACGTGTAGGGATTTCTTAAGCCAGGTGCATTGCTGAAGAATGCTTACCCTATAGGAAGTAGTTACTAAATGCAGCTATCTATGCAATCTGTTTCCCATCATAGATCCTCCCTTCTATGTTAGGCAACCTTATGCTGTCCCCTCCAAGTTGTGTTTCCCATATATACAGGTTGTCCAGTTCTTTGCCTCTCTTGCTTATCATTGCTTATTGTTGCTCATCCTTGATATATCTCCAAATGATCCACTTTGCATACTGCATTTTCTTTTGTAAAATTACTTTTGAAGCCTCCTCTGAGGCTGAAAAAACTCTGCAGGCTAACTCACTGTAACCCCAGCATAAGCCTCTTTCAGTATCTTTATTATAATTCTTAAGAATTTAGCATTTAATTCAGATTAGGATTTAGGCTGAGATATAGATGAGTTTTTACCTGTCCAGTATTCCAACTGCATACAACAAGAACTGCTTAGTGACTCAGCAAATAACAGAATAAATTTAGTTTACTTCTCTAGTGATTCAGTCGGGGATGTGTTACACTACTGGAAAGAAACCTGGTGCAAAATTTTTCTTCTTATTCATGTCAACTCTTGTAGCTTAGAATTTGCTTGCAGTTCTCAAAATTTTCAGTGACAGTGGGCCAGTTTCACAATGTATCCGTCCACCCACTTCCAAGGAAATGTTTCCAAAGGCTGTGTGTGCCTTTGGAAACATGAAGACTGAGGCACCACTGTTTTCTTTAACAACTGATGAAAATAAAATGTTAGTGATTAGAATCTGTGTGGCTTTACTCGATTTGGGCATATCCTACAGAAAATTTTAAGTATATATTACTAAAAGATGATGCATTACCAGCGAGTAATTTTCTGGACACTGAAATGCTAAAGATCCAAGAACATTCTGCAGCTCCTCACAATTCTGTATGTGTGGAACTGTGCACAGCTACAGATGTTTCCACTGCCACAGGATTCACTAAAAACTGCCAGGGAATTTGGCCCAGATGTGCTATAGAATTACAATGACCCTGTTAGTAGTGAAACTTTTAAGCAGCAAATACCAGATGTCCAGTAAAATGGTTAAAACTGAGATCCAAAGCATTTTTTTACCACATCATCACACATAAGGATGGAGTGAATAAGCTGAAAATCTCTAGTAATACTTCATTATTCAGCATCTCAAGCTGATTCTATGTGCTTGACTTGTGATACAATGCTATTCGAGTATAATGTCTTGTATGAAGGCTGCATTCCCAGAGGCTTAAATAATTTTGAAAAATGAATTAATTAGACAGGTATATACATTAAACTTAATACAAGGTTGTGTTTTTGTCCTTACCTCCTTTCTCTACTCGTTTTGCTTGAAAAGTGGTTCTGGCTGTGTATGTGCTGTGCTGCCGTATGATAGCTTTCCCGCAGACAGGATAAATGAACTGCTGTTAGTGCCAGCTAATGTAGTTCTGCTTTAGCTCAAATGGTAGCAGACTCGAGCTGTGGTACCAAGACTCCATGCACTGCTACTCTGTGTCTGTATGCATAGTAAATGTGCCTTTCATACAAAGTACAGCTATTCATTACATTAAGAGGCACTGCTTTATACTTTGTGGTTTCTGAAGGGTCTACGAGCAGGGCAGACCTCAGAGGTGACGGAAAGCATTTCTCTTTCCACTCTCTATTGATTATTTTCATTTTTTATATCCTCAAGTGTAACTTTCATACACTCGTTATCAGAATGTTCGTTTAGCCATTGTTTAAGTGTCTCAGAACCAAAAAATCATTTCTATTACAAATCCTGAATCAAAATGCACAATGTTATTCATGGAAGCCTGCTTGTGTTTGTCGGTGGTATAGATCTGAATAGTGCAATAGACATAGATCAGTATTCATAAGTTAGAATCACTGTTTTTGCTTAAAGCTTCAATGCAGCAGTAGTCTGCTCTAGTTTGTCTCTGGAAAACTAGCAGTACAAAGCTTTTTTACTTGGAACTGAGATTATAAGCTTCATAGATAAAAACTGAAGAAAAACAGGAAGAAAGAAAAGGTCTTGAATGCTTGGAGAAAAAACTAAGGAACATGTAGACTTTGAAAGAAAAGAGGTAGTTCTCCAAAATCTCTTAAATCTTCTTTGCAAAGGATGTAGTATAAAATCTATTAGAATAAAGATAATTACTTTGACTTCAGTAGGAGTTGAGTCAGTGAAGAAGAGTCCATAGCTCTGTTACTGTTACTTTTACACAAGAAAGTGTAAAAATTGTTTACTAAAAAGTGTGCTCTTCATAAATCAACCCTTGCACCATGGCAGAAAGAAAGTTAAGTTAAACTACTGCTTTCAGAAATACTACTGCTCAAGGATTTATGATTTCTTACATTTTTTAGTTATGCAGCTGTTCAGATAAGTTTCAGCTGGCCTCAGGTAATATCCTTGTGTGAATTTTTGTAACCCAAAAATAGAACCCAAGGTTGTTGACAATACTGCTGAGTTGTGTAGCTTTCTCTTCAACTACAGACACACGTTTTGTTAAAAGCTCACTTACACCTGTGAGGTTTTCAGCACTTTTAACTTACAGCAAAATGTAGCCTGCAGGAGAACCTGCTGTGTTGTGTATCAATGCAGATAGCATTAGATGCCTTTACTCAGACCATTGCCTCGGGATACCCAGCACTCTGAATGACTTTACCACATGTTCCTTCAATAACATCTACAGTTACAGCAGAAACCATTTCAATTGGAGCTTTTTGCCTATCCTTGCCTTTGCAAGTCTTCTTGTAGCACAGACTTTCTTGTCATCCACAGCAGTTTGCTAGGCACAGGTTCACAAGGAAACTGCTGTTCTGATTGCTTGTAACCTCAGTTAAAATAATATGCATGTGTTCTTATGTCCTTGCTGGTTGTACTGTCTGTGGAGAAGGTTTTCACATGTCTCTGAATCAACTCTCTAGGATACTAGGTAATCATTTAGTCATGCCTAGTGACATGCTGTTTATATTGACTTCATAATCCTCTCTGATGATGCTGACGTGGAAATAGCATGGCTACAAATCGCAGTTACACTTACAGAGTGCGAGATCATGGCAAATCATACTGCTGCAGAAGTGCAATGATAATCTGTGGCTAATCTGGCTAAATTCTAAGTGCTTAGAGCTGGTTACTGAGCAAGCCTCGTGGACTGTTTCTCATCTATGCAAGAAAAAAAGGTTTCTCTTTTGCAAATTCAGAGAAAATTAGAGTTCAGAAGAAAAACAAATTTGACCCAAATTTTCTTTCTTTTTGACATGTTGATAGTTATAGAGTTATTATTATTTTAAGTCATAAAATGCAGAAAGGTTTGAACAAAAACACTCCTGCTGTCTGCTGTAAAATAGTTTGTGTAGCATTACTTGGACTGCTACATGAAACACTTTGTTCATTTGTGAAGTAAAATACTCTGCATGCTTTTAAAACTACGTTGGGAGAGAGGATTCATTTGTTTTGTTTATCCAATGCCAAAGTGGCAAAATTTCTTTTCTGCAGAAGAATTCAAGTTGAGAAGGGTGATGGATCAGAAGAGTATATTGAGAAAAAGAAAACATTTCAAAAGAGATGTTCAAGTTAAACCTGCTGAGACAGGTTTGCTGCTCAAAGAACACATTGCAAGGGTTTTTTAAAAATAAATAATCCAGTAGAAACTGCCATGTCACTGAGACACAGGCTCTATTACTTTTTTGAAAAAAACACTGTCAGGTTTCTTCACAAATGTCTCTGAGGATGAGGAGACTATTGGCAGGTGGGGCGTGGCTACATAAAACGAGTAGATTACTGAATAATAAATAGCAATAGTAATTAGGGCAGCTAATTCTACATGATTCTTCCCTTCACATGCTTGTGTTGCCTGTTGATCTGGTCTCAGAATGCATTTATGTATCTCTGCATCACAATCTTGCAGCTGTTTTTTTATCAGTACCTATAGTAAAGTCTGTCACTGATGTAAAGCCTTGCAAAATGTGTTTCTAATTGTTTAACCCTCAGCTTTGGTTGGAATCCTATGGTAAATCTTTCGTAAGCTTTCTTCATTTCTCAGTCATTGAAATCTACCTTGCCTATACTTTTCTCTTTGAGAAACTCAGAGTGAGGGTTAGTCACCTGTCCTTTTGGGTGTTGTTCCGTCATCCCTGACAGTCAATGTGTAACACAGATCTTCATTTGACAAGAGTTTTCTTAAGTAGTGTAACTTGAACTGGAATGAGCTGGCAGGAACAAAGACTTGGAGTTTGGTTTCACACCCATGGCCTCACGGTATCACACTGGTACTGCATAATGGCACTCCAGAAGTGCAGCAAAGGACTTGTTGTACCATGTCCCTGTGCCTAGGGACAGTACTTGTAACTGCAAGAAATTTACGCTTTTTTGAGGAATAATTTTCTAGCTCCCCAATACATAAAACTCCGTATAACTTTCTTAGTGAAAAATCTGTTAATGATTTCCCTTATAATGATTAGCACTTTCTGAGTGAACAGAGGTTTGAGACGGAATCCAGTTTCAGCGACACAGAGGTATTTTGTCTGTCTTCAGACAGGTAGTTGTCATTTGTGTGAGTTTCCTCACAAATCTGTGTAATAATACCTCTCATTCCCGTGGTGTGTCTATGTACCACAACTGTCTGCCAGATGGAAATTTAAGTGCCAGTAAGTGTAAGTATTCCTGGTGCTGTTCACTACCTAAGTAGTGCTACAAATTCTGCACACTTTGATCTCTGTGTGTATAAGACTGTTGCTCTCTACTGGTGCAACTATCAACAGTATTACTGTTACAAAATCAGGACTCTTTTATGATTTCCTGCTAAAGATACTGTAAAGGGAGTAAGAAGAATATCCCAAAGGCCAAGATGCTAAAAGATGGAATTAAATTAATTATTATGTGCATGTTTGTATATTTTTAGTTATACTCCTTTCTTTTTGATGCTAAAAAGTGCCACCTTGATATTTTTTGAGAAATGGGAAAAATATGTAAGTTTTTCAGTTTATTAAAAGCACTGTAAAACCACTACTGGCCTAGTGTACTTTAGATTTCAGAAGATGGATGTGTTTATGAATCCAAATCATTGCAGATAAAATCTTGCACCTGCAGTTATGGTTGCCTGCAGTTCAGTTCAGTTTAAGTGTCTACATCACTGATTGCATCTGTAAATTAAAAACATCTAAGTAACCTAAATCACAAGCACAAATAATTGCAGGTGCAAAACTCAAACAAACACAAAATGATGTCTGAAAGTTGGTCTTCTAAATCTTATTGTAAGTTATTCACTGTATCATGAACCTAGAGTCCTCTTGGGAGAGTCACTAATCTGTATAATGACACTGAAAACCTTTTGAATCGCATATTTAGCTAGCAGATGGGAAAGAATATTTGTAGTCATATAACTCCCTAGGGATTACACATGTGGATTTTGAAGATTATAACTTATTCCAATGAAGGCTAACATTAACTTGCAATCAAAATTTCCTTCCTGAGCCACATTTTTTCTGATGAAATTAAAACAACTTAATGTTGTATTTTTATGAAGTCACAACCAATCTGAGTAGGACACACTAGGGCAAGTTCAGAAACTTTCCTAATCCCATGATTTTTCATTTAATGAATCATTAATTTTTCATTTAGTTTAACACAGAGAAGTGCTGTCAATCTTTTCCAGAAAACACATTTAGTTATCCTCTCTAGGGTTATTTTTTTCCTAAGTGCAAAGCTACAAAAGTGTCTTTTTTCACTCGTATCGAAATTATAAATGAATCATTTTCTTGCATTCCTTGCCTTCAATAGACGTAGGTGTGGAGCTACTTTAAAACAGTGACGGCTTCCTGTCGTACCAGTTTCAGCAGCACTGTTAGCAAAAGGGGAAAAAAACAACCCTTAAATTCTCTTCTCGTGTTTGAACAACTAAACCTCCTTCTGAACAAATGAAGTGTTCTGCCAGTTCTGACAATCCAAAACATAATGAAGAATTTTTCTGTTTCAGAAGCTCTAGGCAAAGATGTTTTGGCATGCCTGTAGCTTGTTTCTATGGCAAACAAAGGGGCAGCTAGAGGGAAAGTCTTTGGGGGAAGAAAATGCTGTCAGTTATAAGAAATTAGACATATAGACCTATTCTACAGTCCAGCTAGAGATTACATGCGGGCAATTTTATAAAAGCCTAGACCAGCTGCCAGTGATAATAATGTTGCCATTTGCACTGATTTCAACAGGAATTACATCAAACAGACCATCTTAAGGCTTCTCAGAAACACAGGCAAAATTGGTATCTTGTTCATTGGCCATGAGGACCAGACCACGAAAAAACTGTTAAGAAGGAATAGGCAAAGGTGGCAGGGAGCCCTGCAGGGTGACGGTTACTGCTCCTGCTGCTGGGCTGGCAACAGTGGTAGCAAGAAGTGTGTGCTGCAGCTGGCAGGGTACACCAGCAGTCCCCATCCTTCCAGGCAGCTGGATTCCTCCCTCAGCAGCAGCAGTCAGTGCAGCTTCACAGGCCTCTGCCACTGGCATGGTAAGTGGCGGAGGTGTAAGCATATCTACATTTTAAACATTTCCAGTTTAATGTAATACACCTGAGCACACAGTAACAATGTACCGCTTAACTAATCCTCTTGGAGAATAAAGTCAGAACAAGGTGGAATTTTTTACACACAGAGAGCTGTTGAGGCTGTGTTATGCGTCACAATGTAAGGCTCCAGCTTCACCTTCATATAATTTTTTTAGGTGTCTGAGTATAGCAAAACACAGAAAGCATATGAAAAATATGTAATCTAAGAGAGGGCTAGACCCTCATTTGAATGGAAAGAAATTTTAAAAAGGATTCTTTTTTTTTACTCTCACTTTTTAGTGCTCAAAAGACAGAAGAAAGGAAGGAGAAGGTTTCATCTTTCCCTCTTATGAAGCATTTATACTTAGGTGTGTCCTGTAACTTTTATAAATTCAGACTGCAGAGTAGAAAGCCAAAAATTAGCAAGGATTTTGATGAAGAGACTGAGGTGATTAAAAGTCATGGAAGAAAGACTCATTTCTCAGTAAGAATAACAAAGTCACATAGATGATGGCTCATAATAACTTCATAATCTGACCCACATGCAGTAAATATGGTGATGACTGTCATTTTGAATAAGTGAGGTAAATTGATGTTGATTATTAACCCATTTCTTGGCCAGTCTGATTGTTTCTGAGCCAGATCCTCCACTGTTTAGTATTTTTCTGAAGTATCTTCAGAGTGTCTTTCACTAGCAGTCTCTTCCTTTTTAATGAGTTACTTTTCATATTCTCTGTTACCTTAACTTATTTGATGGATTTCTTTTGTGAGCTGGTCTGCTACCAGTATTCTCATAGCTGGACACTTGGTCTTCTTTTAGCATGTAGTGTAACATCAATGTTAGTACAGACATGTGTTAACATATAATTCTGTATTACATTTACTTGCTGTGGAAAAAAATTCTGTTTTTCCTTAATTCCCATATGGTGTAACTGATGGTGATTTACATGAATACATGCTCAGTGAAAAAAAGTGAAATATGCTATGAAAGTAAGTACTTAGTATTTAGTGCTGATATCTAAAATGGCAGGAATCTAAAGTAGACACAGAGCAGATAAAGGAATATGTTGCATAACAGACATTCAGAAGCTAGCTTGGCTAAGTGTGTTGTTGGTAGTTTTATGTGAGGTTCCTGTAGGGACATGTGTTTAACCTTTGCAGTAGGATAATATACATAACACACTTCACAAGAAAAAAGCTTTCTGGAAAGCAAGAGAATGTCCAGGCCTGGTCATCTATGAATGTGTCCAACCTCTAATATCTTTTCGACTCTGTGCCTGTTGCACCCGAGCAACACACATCCTTCCCTACAGCTGGGCAAATGGCTGTAGGCAGTGTGATTGAGGGTGAACTACATATGTGAACTGGCTAGTAGCTTACTGCTCTCAAAATAAATGGCTAAATTGTAAGTCCCTTTTTCTCAGCAGTAGGTACTAATTTGTGCCTGCCTTGACGAAGCACTCCTTAATTTTCCTGAAACTTCTGGGAATTTAAAATCTTTTCGGTCTCCAGCTAGATCAACATAAAGATTTCTTCAGACTAATAGCTATATTAAAGTAATATTGCCCCATTTCCAGTTGTTTTACTCTGTGTTAGTGATAGATTCAAAACATGATACATACCATGAAATAAAAAGATACCTTTTTCCTGATATAAATGAAACTCTAAGCAAATTGTATTATATTTAAACATACTTTCTTCCTCTTTTCGAACACCAGCCCTTCTACCAGGCATGTCTTAAAAAGTCCTTCCTTTTGTTGAAATCAAAAGATGTATAGAATCAGAAAAATCACACATTTGTTTAATGTAACTGACATGGTCATGAAACCCCCGTCTTTTATTTATACTTGGGATAATGCAGAGGTAATGAAAGCAGAATTGAACCTAAGAGGTTTTTTGTTTCAATTGGGTAAGAAACTTGGATTTGACAGCAACAGAAAAAAGGGAATATTGTGTTCATGCCTTCAATCAGCTTTATTAGATCCTTCAAGGGAAAATTATGTGAAAGACAGAAAGAAAACAACAAACTAAGCAAGATCCCAATTTCAGCATAATTTGGAGAAAATAACAGATTTAGGTTGGTCATCTTGCCAGGGTGAATGACTTAAGGCTTCCAAACAAGAAATGGAAACCAGAAGGATAGTGAAAGCCTGAAAGAACAAATTGAGAAGTTATGATTGACTGTAATGTTTCAAAATCAACTGCTGCAAAGATGAGCTTGGGCTGTTGCCCAGAATACAACTGAATGGTGATATTCATTTAGACCCTTAATGCTAAAACAAAATAAGATGTAGCTGTGTTTCTGTTAGAGATTTTCTTGTACTCTCCAGTGTCTCTAGCTAGGGATATGATGTCACATCCTCTCTCTTCTGTCACACGCTACGGTGATTGCTGCTGCTGTGCCATAGTTTTTCTGAAGAACAATTTTCTGAAGAAAGGCCTGAATCCAGGTGATGATATGTTTCAAATGTGAATTGCCATCACTATTCACTAGTTGACTTTGAAAAATTTTATACACCATGTACAAGTAGGCTAAGTCAGTGTTATTGTCCAAGGAAAACAGAAGCATAAGATTGTTGTGTGTATGTACTTGCTGACTGCCAGAGCCGTTCAAGTTTTTGATAGTGTCATGCTATTTTTTTAAAATTAGGTTAATAGCTCATTCTGCAAAGTTTTCAAATAGTTGTGTCTTTAATGGATATGATTTGTAAAGCATTATTTGGAGAAGTTGGGGGCAGCTGCTTGTCCTTCACCTCAGGTACAAAAGGTTCTAAAAGAGACTATGCTTTATGCAAAAAATCAGTCAGTTGACAATAGGCAGTGATAAGATGGGAGTGTCTTCTACTTCCTCCTTTCCTTTATTCCTTTCATCTCACTGACTTTACTTACTTTTTTCTGTTTCTATTTCAAATGAGGAAGAAAAAAATAAACTAAACCACAATTCGTAATTAAATACTGAGCTAGTTCTTGCCATGTTTACTGAATTGCATACTGCATGCATGGATGTATATCCTCAAAGTTTTCCTGTGTTTTTAGATTTCTAAACTTAATGTGTTCCATAGAAAGAGACCTTAACTCCTTCCTATCTGTTTTTCATGATGAGATTTACCCCTACAGAGGAAAGAAGGAAAGCAGTGAAACCCAGTTACAGATTCCTTAAAATTTTAGGGATTTGCATAGCCATGAATGGCTCTGTGGATTCTCCCAGTTTGCAGTAGGGATTCCTCCAGCAGAAAATCTTCAGCATTCACCTTACAGTTGTAATTAGCAGATCATCTTGACATGACACGCACAGTGATGCCTTTCCACAGGTACTCTGCCACGGGGTGGCTGACTTGGAGAGAGGGCTTTAAACCTGGAACCACAAGGGAGGGAGAGGGTTACTGTAGCTCTAAGGGAGCAATGGACAGACTGACAAGCAAAACACCTGGGATGATGTGAGCAAGGGAGTCTCTCCAAAGTTCCTGTACACTGAGGCATGCAGCATGGGGTATAAAGATAAGGAATTAAAGATCTATGTGCAACTGCAGGGGTAGGAACTTGTTTGGATCCCAGAGATGCAGTGGATGTCTTGCATGGCTGGAGTGCTGCAATGGAAGGATACATACCCTTTAGAAAGGATAGGCAGAAGACAAGAAGGAGGAGTCGGCCTTTATGGGATGGAGCAGCTGGAGTGCATGAAGCTCTGCATGAGGGTGGATGATGAGAGCTTATGGGTAAGGATTAAAGAACTTGTGACTTTGTAGTAGGTGTCTACCTTGGGCTGCCTGACCAGGAAGAAGCGTCTGAGGCCCTCTACAAACAACTAGAATCAGCCATGTGTTTGCAGACCCTGATTCTCATTGGGATTTCAGCCACCTTGATTCCTCCTGGAGGGACAACATAGCAAGGCATGAGCAATCCAGGAGGTTACTGGAATGCGTTAATAATAACTTCTTACACAAGTGAAAGAGGATCCAGTGAGGAGAGGTGATCTGCTGGACCTCATACTCACAAATGAGGAAAATGTGAATCGAATATGTGAGAGTTGAAGGGAGCCTAGGTTGTTGTGACTGTGAGATGGTGAAATTCAAGATCCTGAGATGAGGGAGCAGGAGCAGGGTAACAAGCAAGACCACAACCCTGGATTTCAGCAGAACAGACTATGGCCTCTTCAAAGATCTGCTTGGAAAAGTTGCATAATATAAGACTCCAGAGGGAAGAGGGGTCCAGGAAAGTTGGATGTTATTCAAGGATAGTCTCCACTCAAGAGAAGTCCATCCCAACACACAGGAAGTCAACCAAAAATGCCAAGAAGTCTATGTGATTGAGGAAAGAACTCCTGGAAAAACTCAAACACAAAAAGTGAGTATACAGAACATGGAAGCAGGGACAGGTAACTGTCTGAGAGCAGTCAGCATGGATTGACAAACGGGAAGTCATGCTTGACCGTCTATGATGAAATGTCTGGCTTGGTATATGAGGGGAGAGCAGTGGACACTGCCTACCTAAACTTCAGAAAGGCTTTCAACACTGTCTCCTATAGGATCCTCACAGAGAAACTATTCAAGTGCAGACTGGATGAATAGACAGTGAGGTGGATGAGAACTGGCTGAATGGCTGGGCCCAGATCAGTGGTAGAAAGTCTAGGTGGAGGCCAGTACCTAGCAGTGACTACTCCAGTGGTCAATACTGGATACAATTCTGTTCAACGCCTTTATTGATTTCATGATGGGGTAGAGTTAGCAAGTTAGCTGATGATACAAAACTGGGAGGAGTGCCTAATATACCAAAGGGTTGTGCTGCCATTCAGAAGGACTTTGACACAGTGGAGAAATGATCTGAAAGGAACCTCATGAACTTCAACAAGGGAAAGTATGAAGTCATGCATGTGAGGAGGAACAACCCCACGCACCAGTCTTATACAGGGCACCCACCAACTGGGAAAGAGATTTGCAGAAAACGACTTGGAGATCCTTGTGGGCACTGGCTTGAACATGAACCAGGAAAGTCCCCTGCAACCTAAAGGGCTACTGGTATCCTTGGCTGTGTTAGGAGGAGTGTTGCCAGCACTGGTGAGGCCTCCCCTAGTGTGCTGTGTCCAGTCTATACTCCCCAGTACAAAAGAGACATGGACACACTGCCTAGAGTCCAGCAAAGGGTCACTAAGATGATTAAAGGACTGGAGCATCTTTCACATGAGGAAAGGCTGAAAGAGCTGGGACATTTTTGCCTGGAGGAAAGAATGCTCAGGGTGGGGAATCTCGTCAGTGTGCACAAATACCTAAAGGAAGGATGCAAAGAGGACAGAGCCAGGGTCTTTTCTCTGGTGCCCCATGACAGGACCAGCAGTAAAGGACACAAACTGAAACACGAGGAAGTCTGTCAGCACATCAGGAAACATTTTTTTACTGTGAGGGTGACTGAGTACTGGCACAGGTTGATAAGAGAGGTCATGGAATCTCTCTCCCTGGAGGTATTCAAAAGCTGTTGGGATGTGGTCAAGGGCAACAGACTCTAGGTGATCCTGCTTGAGCAGGGGCTTGGACCAGCTGAGTTCCAGAGGTCCCTTCCATCCTAAACCCTTCCGTGATTCAGGAGCAACAGATAATTGGTTTTCATATTTTCAGTTCCCTTTTCTCTAGAATTTTCAAACAATCCATCACCTGGTCTGATGATCATCTGGATCACTGAATTTCAACCACAAGCTGTAAAGAATGGTGGAGCTTCTTTAGAAGCGATTACTTGCCTTGCAAGATTGCTGAGATAGCAGATCTGCTGCTCAAGTTCTTAGTATATTCTTCACTTCTGCATTCTCTCTGAAATGTTTTCCCTGAGATCCTCAGAGGTCATGGGAATGTTACCAGCTTTAGATATTCAATAGCTGCATACATTTGAGTATACAAGGAGGAAACCTGCAAAACCTGTGCTGCTGTGTAAGGGTAGGTAATGCTGCTGTGTGTTTTTACAACTGAATTGTTGGTTTACACTGCATATTTCTATGCTTATGCATCTTTTACTAATGAGAAAATCTGGACCAAATCTGGGTCTCACTTTTTTTGTAGTCAGAGCTACACCTGTGAGTAGAGCAGTGGAACAATTTTCATTTTCCAGTTCCACTCATGCTGGAGTACTAGAAATTCCAAATGGGATACCTGTTGTTTATATATGTTTACAGTGTTGTAGCTGATCCTACTTGGACCTCAGTTTCACGTTAAACTGTATGAATCACTACTTAAAGTTATTCAACATTTCAATATCTTGCTGAATCAGCAAGAATACTCTGAATATTAATGAACCATTAAAGACTAAGACAGGATTCAGTGTATCTATATGGCTATATGCATATCTATAGATACCCATATCTATGTGGGTAGGTATAGATATATGTATGTGTGTATATCTATGCTTGCAAAAAGAGAGTTTGGCAAAATTCAAACATCTGATAGCTCAACTGAATTCCTGAAACCTCCTGCCCAATGCCTTTCAGTGTTTTGTCAATTTATAAAATACTCAAAATTTCCTTTTATCGTGGACTGGAATTCATAACTTCAGAGGACGAATCCTTATATTACTTATGCACTTGAGAGCATCTTACAAAGCCTAAATTATTGTGTTTATATTGGAACAGCTTAAGAAAAGAACTCCAAAGAAGCATTAGGAGAAGGGTGGAAAAAGTGGTGCAACATTTGTGTTATTTTACATTCATGTTGCGAATATGAATTTAATGGTTTTCCTTTGATGTGCACAGGATAACTATAGAAGAATCTGTTGATGTGATGACACTTCCACACACTGAAAGAAAGTTTTCTATTCCAAGTAATAGTGTTTTAGAAAGGTGAATCACCACCTTTTGACATTTTAAAAGACACAAATGCTTTTCTTTAAGAAATAGTTTCCTCTATAGATAGAATCCTCTTACAGTCTTAAAAGAAGTGTAGAAACTCTGAAGATAAGTTGTAACATATAAACTTGTTGGCTGGCAAGTGAGCTTCTCGGTGATTGCATTAGATGCCTTTCTGAACTCTCCCCGTGCACTATCTAGGTTAATTTGGAGACCCAGCAGACAACAGCTATGTCTGCTTCTACCTCACCCAGGGATTCTGAGAACTACGTGTGGTTTAACATGTGCCCAAGACGCAGTGTTACGTATCTACTTAGGCCTTGTAAGCAGAGCTTAGGCTGCCTGCAAATGCCATTTGTGCTTGTAGCAGACTATATCTATACGTGTGCACGTGTGTGTGTTTGTGTGTGTAAAATTTAGGTGTTGTAAAGCAAAGCATTGGCTTCACGACATTTCCAGAAGTCAGCAGATACTGTAAACTCCTTAGGTGTTTATGGAGTCAGGCAAGATAGGACCAAGACTTGAATGAGTACAGTAGCAAGATATTGCCCAAATTTCTAGGGTGAAATACAAAGTTTCTTTTATGGCTCTGTGATAGCTAACGTGTTAAAATGAAGTTGTCAAAAAAATACTTAGTCTATTTAGAGGCATTTTTAAAACTACACTTTAAAACGTGCCTTAACCTAGCATCTGAAGATGAGCATGCTGGGGTTTTGTGTGAAACTTGCTGATATCACAGTTTTTCCAAGCCTGTATTTTGTGACTTCAGTGTTTATCATTGCTATGTCAAGAAAATTAAAACAATTGAATATTAGTTCCTCTTCATTGTCAAAATTGTTTCTCTTCTTTTAAATATAATTTCTTGTCTACTCAGAAAAAAATGAATTGAATTTTTACTTATTAATTGCTGATTGTTTTATACCATCTCACCAGCATGTAATAGAATTGGTAGCATGTTAGTTACTTAGAAAGTAAGCAGAGTATCGTTATTTGTCTGTATGCTTGGAAATGCTGAAAATTTAGTTGTTCTACTCAAAATGAAAATAGAATTGGCAATATGGTAATGATATGCTGTTTGTGTTGTAATGATACATTGTTATGTATGAAGTATTTTCTTTTTTTCCTTCAATAGATTGCTTGGTTTCTACAAAGGAATATTTCCTCCCATCTTGGCTGAGACACCCAAAAGGGCAGTGAAGGTAAAACCCTCATTCTTCTTCCTTTAAAAGTATGAGTAGGGACAGTGGCAGCTGTAAAACATTTTATTTCTACCTCATTGATTAACATTAGAATCTGAAACTTCTTTGGCATATTAATCCTCTGATTTTTACTAGGAGGAAACTTTCCTGTTGATAGCACAATAAAAACTTTGCTTGATTAAGAGATGTAGGATAAGACTCTTAAATGCTAGGCTATTTTTGACCTGTATGTATAATGTTACTGAAAAGCAAATTGCAATTAGTTTATACAATCAAATTTAATAAAATACTTTAAGTGGTATTTTAGCCTTGTAATTACCTCTAGCTTAGACTTTTTTTTACTGAAAATGCCTAGCAACTTGTAAAACAACTAAGAATAATTTAATAAATAAACACGAAAAGTCTTTGAAGAAGCCGATCCTAATAAGTACATACTCAGTAACTTAAAGTTTTATATCTGGAGGTTTTAAGTGCTACCCAGAGTTTTCTTGTATTCCAAAGAGCATTCAACTCCATACTCTCACTCTTTTACAGATAAAACATAGTAGCAGTACAACTCTTCCTCATGCAAAGAACATTTTATTGCAGCTTTCTTACAGTAGAAATAGATGCTAGCCTATCAAAGTGTATTTGCTGTCAAATGTTCATCTAATTTTCTTTTATTATCCTTTATTTGTGGAGCACTGTTCTAGTAACATTCCTAAGCAAAATACATTAATATATCAATATTTTTCAATTAAGTCATGCAAACTTTTAAATTAAAACCTGGTAATTAAGCATAAGCATCTCATCTTAAAGTTCTAAATCTATCAAAGCATCTATTGTGTTTTGAGCAAATGTTTGGCTCTTATTTCAGAACTTTGAAGTTTCTCATAGTTGCACCAAATATGTCTAAAAGCAGTTATTATACAGAATGTCTTGATTTTCATTTCTTTCTTTTTTTTTTGTTTCTTTGTAAAAAGGCAGCATATGATCCTGGTCCTTAGCCTGCAATTAATCATTCACATTCCAATTCCTTCAGAGAGGAATAATATTTGTATAAAGTGACAGGATGTGACCTTGTAATAGAATCCTAAAGGAGTTCTGGTAATGTCATCTTCTGGTTTGCACTGGCATTTTAGACGCAATTGACATGTCACCTATCTCAAAATTTTTTAATATAACTAAGAAAACTAAAGTTCTATTTAATAGAGAACTGTCAGTACCAGTGAAGAACAGATTCCTAATAACTCATTTTCTTTGGACTGTGATGTCTGAATGAGTTGTCAAGCACTGGAACAGGCTGCCCAGGGAAGTGGTGGAGCCACCATCCCTGGAGGTATTTAAAACACTTCTTATAGATGTGGCACTTAGGGACGTGGTTTAGTGGTGGACTTGGCAGTTTAAAATTTATGATTTTAAGACTTGATCTTAAAGTTCCTTTCCAACCTAAATGATTCTGTGACTCTCTTTCTTCTTGTCTCTCCATTTAATTTCATTTTAAACAGGCCAATCTGATCATGTGTTTTGGATTCCAATGTATCTTTAGTTAAAATAAAAACCCAGATGTAATGTCTCTCCGACCATCATTCAAAAATCTTGTTACTTTTTCTTACTCAAATTGATTAAATTGGCTTAAACCCCACGATTTTCAATAAAAATATAGAATCACTGAAAGATTTAAGTTGGGAGGGATCTCTGGAGGTGATCTGATAAGCCTCCTGCTCAAAGCAGGGTTGTCTTCATGGTGAGATCATATTGCTTATATGTCTTGTCTTCAGAAATGTAGTCTGCAGGCTCTCTGTGCTCCCGCTCCAGTGTTTAATTGCTTTCACTATGAAGAATTTTGCCTTGTATCCAATCCAGATTCCACTGTTGCAGATTTTGTGTATTGCCTCTTGTGTTTCTGTTGTGGACCTCTGAAAAAGTTTGACTTGTCACCTTTAGATGGTGGAAGATAAGAAATAGATCCCCTTAGCCTTCACATCTCCAGGCTAAACACACTCAGTTCCCTCAGCCTCTTGTTGCACATCACAAACTCACAGGTCCTTAAACATCTTATTGGTCCTCCCTTAGTGGCATGCTTTCTACGTAATTCTGATGCATTTACATGAAGCTCAGTAGTGCTTCTGCAGCCATGAGATACTTTTAAGTTTAAATACTAAATATATTTTAATTAAATAATTGAATTCTTTAACCCTCCACACTATATCTTTAAATTTTATGCTGTTTCTAGGACACTAGGAGGGCTTTAAGTTACCTTGAGGCATGGCCAATATTCTTCATTAAAAGAATTCAGTGACAGAATAAAGCAGGATAGTAATGTCCTTGTAAGGACCTGGGTAATGAAGCAATTCAGTGTCAGATGTTATGTATCAGCACAAGTTCTGACGTCCAAAGTGGAGTTTGTACTGAGGCTTTGATCTGAAAAGAATCCAGATTGTCTCAGATTTCCTCTAACTTTATTTGGATATCACCCCAATGGAAAAGTCACTGCTTTCTTTGTCTCACTCTCCACCTTTTATTCTTCTAATAATTTTCCTCATTTTAACAAGCTCCGACATGTCCCCTGTCCACTGTCAAAGTGACTAGTGAGATTTAGAGGAAGATTATGTCCATCCTTGTACTTTAGAAAACACAAAAGTTAGATAAGCAATTTCTAGGTTCCAGCAGCCTTGGTTTGTGTTTGTAATGAACTTTTTTGAAAATTTCTAATATAATGCCTTTTATTCTTCATAAGTGGATAGGGAATGGACAAGGGAGATTTTGTACAAAGAAGAAATGTGCTTATGCTACTGGTATATTGTATTTATCTGGTGTGGATTTTTGCAAATAAAAATAAAGCTACTAAAATGAAGTTATTTAGAACCAGTTATTCAGCTAAGCCTTGAAGATACAGCTTCTCTTTTAGTCGATTATGTTCTCATGTCTGTCTTGCTATTTCTTTTTTCCTCTCTCTTTATGTCCCTTCTAAAAAGAAAGCTGGTATTTCTGGAAGATGAAAAGTCAAAGTATATAACTTTATGTTAGATTGAACTTGGAGGAAAGAAGTGATGATGCCAGTGCAATGGTTAACAGATGAACTTTTGGGGCAAATTTATATTGTTCATGTGTTCCCAGACATCTTGTTTCAAGCATATATTTTTACCTTAGAGTTATTGAGACATCTGGTAAGTACTTTGGCTATTCTCTGTGTAATTTGAATTAAAATGTATCTTTGCCAGATGGACAATATTCATTATTATGTACAGAAAAACATGGTTTAAATACATGTATTCTGGAATTTATTTTTTTTTACAAAGCTATTAACTTAATACAATTGTACAGAAAAAGACAAATTATGCTATGTTTTTAAAAACATTTTGGGTGGACATACACGATATAAATCCATATGATACAGTTAGACATTTTCTGGCAAAATTGTATGTATAGTAGCCACCCTAGTACACTCAGCAACATTTATATTGAGTTTTATTGCCGATGATGTGTTTTCTTTAAAAAATCATGTAAAGCATAGTTACTATTAAGTAGTTATTTTGTTTATGTCTCTAGGAAGCTATTGATTTTTAAGGTAACATTTTTAAGAACAAACATTTGCTAGGCAGTGTACTTCTGCCTTTATTACAACTACTTTACAGATCTGTGACACTATGGAAAACATTAAGGAATACCAGAAATTCCATTAAAGGTTAGGAGGGTAACTATGAGTAGAAAGATGCTGGAGAGACAATAAAGCAAACTTTATCGCAATAAGAAATTAATTTAGTTCAGTGAAGTAACTCACCCACCCACAACTGACACTTTCTAAGAGACTTCCTCTTACCTATAAAATGTCATCAGTTATCCAAAATGACAGACCTATAGTCTAAGTAACACTTCTATCTTTTCTGGTTGGCAAGGCCAGTACAACAATTTTAAACATATTTGCAGGATGTTTGCGAGATTGATGTTCAGTCTGTACACTGTTTGGAGGACACTTAAAATCAGGACCCCAGTTCTAGGACCTTTTCTGTAAAACAAGGTTATAATCATGACTGAGGGTAAAAAAAGTACCTATCCACTGGCCAGAGTATCAGTCCTTCATTTTTCAGAACTTAATATCCTAATTTTGCACTATGTATACATATTCCCTCCTGATTTAAATGCGGTGGCATTATTAACATATTAACACTTACTTCTCTAATGATTTTGATGTGATTCTAGTGACTTTTCATTTGAAGCAGGTCTTAATTGAAAAATGATATTGACTTTGCCATAGGACAGCGTTCAAAACAAGTTAAAATGACGTGGTGCTTATTACTCATGTTCCTGTACACACAGTTTATGGAAAAGCCGTTTTATTCTCATAGGTCTGTGGTAACTGAACCCTGAGGGACTAAGTTTGTCTTCTTTGGCTGAGATCCAGCACAGGTCTGTTTTGTCTGAAAAACTCTATTCGCCTTTGTTTCTTACAGTTCCTGCATCTCCGTTAACCTCATTTCCCATTGCCTTCCTCTCTTGATGAAGCAGTTTGATAGACATGTGTGTGGACAGGTACTATGAGGAGGGCCACGGCCTCATGTGGGAGCAGACTTCCAGAGGATCCCACCTTCATTTGAGCCAGCTTGCTTTAAACTAATCATGTGTTACAGGTCAACTTTGGAAAGTAGCCAGGAAAGCCAGAGGTCCTAGTTATTTACTTTTGCTGTGCAGGGATGTGACAGCTCCTGCTCTAGGAGATCTCCACCTGTGCTGGTGCAGTCTTGGTGCAGCTGTGACACGTTTTGTAATTCAGTCCCATAATACTGGACATGCTGTATAAAAGACGCTTTCATTTTGCATGCAAAGGCATGAATAATTCTTGGCCAGGATTCAAAAATAGTGAGCTGTAGTTATGGGCCTTGTGTTCATTTCATGTGTGAAAATTATGTGGAATAACACCTCCAATATCTTTGGTTTTACCTGGAATTCAGAAATCTACTCTTTATAGCTCACAAGATTTTCTGCTAGAAGATCATCTCTATTGCCCTCAGAATTGTTTTACGTGACATCAATCTGAAGTGGAAGCACTGGACTGTAAAGGATCTCTTAGGTCAGCAGGCCTAGTCCCCTGCTATTCTATGATCTCCTTCATAAAGTTGCCAATCTCTCCTTTACAAGTAATTAAGATTTCCCTCCATTATTCTTATTGGAAGATTTTTTCAGGACTCCACTCCTTAGATTGTAAGAAAGCTTCATCAGATCTCGAGCCGCATTCCATTTATGAGTAGTTTTTATTTTTATATGAAATTACTTTATGTTACTTTCTTTGTTTTGATTCTCTTGCAGCCTCTCTTTTACTAGAGTATACAAGGCAAGCATTTACTCTCCTTCAGTCTTCAGTCTTGAAACATTTTCCAAATCTATCTTATGGTCCTGGTATCCCTGTTTTGAAATACACTGTAGTCCAAGCTCATTTTTTTTGAGCAAAGGTGGCCAGGATTGTGTGCTGTATTTCAGAGGGCATCTTACCAATAATTTGTAAAAAGTCACAGGTACTCTTCCTTTAGAGTATACCTGGACTGATGCATCTCAGGCTTTGTGTCCTTAGATAAGGAAATTGGCAGTGAAAATCCATCTGCCTATGTCAATGGAAAGCTTCTTAGACTTCAGTTCAGTCAGCATATTCTCAACACTTTTCTTGGAAGAACAAATCCGTAAATTTATTCTGCTTTGATTTTTAGAATATTTCACAAAAGTTATTCTGAAAATTGATGGATTTGAAAGGCAAGAAATGTAACGCTGCAAACAAACCATTTACAAATGATTGCCCTTTCCATCTTGATGCAGGTGAAACTGATTCTCATTTCTTCCTTGAAGTTCAAACACCCGAGGTACAGCTTTCAAAACTCATCCTCTAAAGAACTGTAGATGATCAGAACTTCTGAGCAGACAGTTGATGAAATATTTATTTGTACAGAGCAAAAACTAAAAGAAATGTACCTGTTCACAGTAAAAGATTATAAAAATCTACAGACTTTCCATCTTCAAAATCTGCAATTACATATCTCTGATGAGAAGTAGACTAGTATTTGAGAAATTTATAAGTCCTTGCAGTATATTAAAGATGTGAAGGTCGTTTCCTGGGAGAAATTCTAGTATCTGCTACTACATTTATACCAGTATTTGCAAGTTCAATGCTACAGGAAAATTTTATAAATTAAAAACACTAAGGGAGTTGTGAGTGAACTCTTACATTATTTTAATTACTCTTATGTCACTATTATGCATGATACACTAATAAAATCATTTCTGAAGCCTAATTGTCTACTATTGCATATCTAACACCGCTACAGAGAGAGTGAAACAAAAATGGCTTATGATTTTTTTGCAGAACTGCACACAACTATTCAGGTTACAAGGTAGTGAAGCTCAATTATAATTTGGTTTTACGAATTTGCATAGGTAACTCATGATTTTTTCAACACGATTTCAGTTTTTATTTTTATTTACAGTTTTTCACCTTTGAACAATACAAGAAGCTTCTAGGACATGCATCATTACCGCCAGGACTGGTACGTATGGACACAGAAATTTGTGTTTTAATTTAATACATGTATACCTAACAGTCCCCTCTGTTTCCTCCCACAGAAGGTGCCCAGAATTAAAGGGGCGAACAATTGTTCAACGAACAATTGTTCAGAACAAACTTCAAAACATTGATAAAGGAATTTATCAAAAAGATAATTACATTAATTTTTATATCTAACGTCTTCAAAGTAATTCCCTATATTTTCATAACAGTTGTTAACATGGATAGTGACGGTCACCATGGAATACTGTGTATGAAGCTTGTCATTCTTTATTCTTGCAAAATAACAAAACAAGTTGAACATCTTCAATATTTATTTATTCATGCAATAGTGACTAGAGACCAGGTATCAAAGTTATAAGAAACTGCTATGTCCTTTGAAATCAATGGCACAACTCTTTTATACATCAGTGGAGTGAGGATTTCATCTCAAGAACATAAGTGTTTTAAAAACAAAATACAGGACGTATGTGTACACAAAAATGTTTTAATGCTGAAAGGTAGCTTATGTACGTTTTGTGTGTTCTATAAGTAGGGCTTAATTCTTCCATCATGTCATTTAGAATAAAAATCTTTATATAAGAATTACTGCTTTCTGTGGTATAAGAATGTAGGTGATTGTAAATATATATTTCCAAAATAATGGCATAGCAACTGTATCTTTATGGTTATGCTATAAAGGCTTTGGTAATGAATGTTTCCAGTACTGTTCTTGGTAAAATTTTCAGAAAAACCTTGAAAAAGAGTACACATAACATTATGGGAGATGCCAGCAAATTTTCCCCACAATCATAAGGTTTTGTTTAAAAGTCATTTTAAACTAGCAAGTTGTTTCTTTCTTGAAAGTTTTCAGTAATATCTTATTCAATGTTTCTACTTTAATCTATTGCTTCCTTCCAGTTTACTTATTTTGGCATTTGCTACACATTTTTTCTCTGTAGCAGCTCCTGCATTTTTTTTTTATAATTGTCAATATATCTAAGCATTAAGTGAGACAAAAATGTGAAATATCTGGAAGAGAGTAAATACCCTCTTTGTTAACTAACAAACAATAAAACCCTGAATACCTGTATTATAGTTTCTTGGTCAGATGAATTTTGAATTGGAATTTGTTTTATAGTTTTAAGCTCGCAAGAGAGAAGCAGACTGAAAATCATCTTGTCTTGTAAGAACAAATAACTCTCCACATTGTGTGAATCAAAATGACATCAGGGAAAAAAAAAAGACATTTGTTCTTATCATTAGTTCAGATCTCTTTCAAACAGCCTTCCATTGCAGAAACTGGATGGTCATGGAAGCATGTTAACTGGTTTAAAGCAAGTTACCTCTTCCTCTTAATTATTCCACTGACCATATAGTAATTTACAGTATCTCCTATTTTATCTTGGCTTTTTTCAGCAGATGTAAATAGAGAAGCTGATACTTGTTTTCTGGCAAGTGGTAGTGTTGGAGTTTAATTTCCATAGTACAGTACTTTTTTGGAGCAAAATATGTTGGAAACTTGTAAACGTGCAATAACTGACCAAAACATCCTCTGATTCATATAGCAGATGCAGCAACTATCAGACACCTCTGACATTTTTAGTGCAATTCTGTTACCACAGAGGCATTTTTGCCCCTAAGACACCCATGGTAGAAAGGGGAAAAAAAAACTGAGAGGGATTCTGGTCAAAGCTAGGCAGAATGCTTCTAGGTACCTCAACAGACCTCATATCAAGACAACATTTATTTTTAAAGAGAGATGCATAAATTACCAAGATCTTCCTGCTGGCTTCAGTCTCATGGTTGATGATGAAGGGGGTAGGTTATGTTCCCATGTCATGTCAGAAAAATAGATTTGTTGGTAACACAGTGTTCTCCAAAGACAGTAAATCTGCAGCTTGCCACTACTCTCCTAACTTACCATTCTTCTCTTTCTTAAGTTCTCAAGAGTCCCTGCTGAAATTCCTCTGTATTGAATAGTTTATTTTCCTCACTATTGTTTTTTCCTTAACATTGGTTTCCTTGAATTTCAGCAAAACTCAGTATATTGTAATTTGGTCGTGCAACTCTTTTCAGCCCCTAGAAAGTCTGGAGACGTTAACTAGAGTCAGTAAGTGTGTAAAATTATGACAATAATCAACACCTCTGAATTTTCTCAATTGACCTAAATATTTCAATATTATTTTTCTGTTACAAAAAAAATAAGGTGTTTTTAAGTACTATGTCACAATGGAAAGCAAAGTAGTGAATAGCTCCTTTTCTGTGCCTGTAATGTACCATCAGCTTCTAAGTAAATGGAGTTAATTCGTTCTTGCAGAGGATGCTGACGCTTACATGTGTGTCACTCATCCCTCTATAAACACTTTCAGGATTGATATTTTCTTAGGAGGGCTTTTCTTCTACTTGTGCAATTCACTTAAATACTACACTATTCAAATTTCTTATATTTCTTTTGTTTTTTTAAGTTACTTTGTTACTGTTACAAGTTTAATGCTTAATCCTCAGTGCAGAATTTTTATTTTTTCCAGTGCTGCATAACTGCATATATATTTGTGTTTTTATTCAGACTCCACCCAAAGATAACATGAGGACATTGTTTTTCCATGTTTTTGTAATAAATTGTTACCATAATTTTTCTTCAAGCTGAAAAGAGAATTCATTGGCAATGCTATGACATTTTATTTTCTATTTTTTGAATATGGTTTATAGCTATTGTCGTGTTGTCTTCATGAACTGTCAGCATCTAATCAAGGGCTATAGTTGTTCAGTAGTAGAATACTGCTGCATTACTGTAATCTTGCAGTTTGCATTGTATCATTCTGTCGCATAATCTGATATAAGATAAATTTTACTCCTTAATTTTTCAGTATTGATTGATTTAACTTTCCTAGGCATTTGCTGTTGCTGGCTTGGGATCTGGGTTAACAGAGGCAGTTGTGGTTAACCCTTTTGAAGTGGTAAAGGTTACCTTGCAGACTAATCGGAATGCCTTCACAGAGGTATGATAGTTACTCAATTCTTTTTCTGTTTTATTAGGCATAATGCACTTCAAAGGTCATATTTAGAGCAGAATATCTATAATGTATGAGTTCAATGAATTTTTCCCACAAGCTTAACAGAAATGGAAAAAGAGAAAAGAGACTCGGTAGACAGTATCTTCAAGTATGCATAAGAGGCATACAGTATTGTCATCAGTACCAGCATCTCCATTGTAGATATTCTGTGCCTGAAGTGTGCCTTCATCCCTCCAGAGCCCATCACTGTGAGAAACTGTAATCCAGAAGCACAAACCAGAGCCCCTCGTATACAATGCATTTGCCCCAGCAGGCTCCAGACTTAAAGTGAGTGCCAAAGGCTGGCGTAAAACATCACAGCCCCTTGCCCTAGCCAGGGTCCAGCTGGTGTATTTTATGTTAAAAACGTAGCTGGTAGGTTTCAGAGTCTTGGATGAAATTATTTATGTTTTAGGTATTTGCTAACTTTGCCCATGATTCTGGGTACTGTTGAAAGGAGGAAAAGGTTAAACTGGAAAACAGTGTTTCATCAAAATCAAGCGTACTTGGGAATGTACCAGTTTAGATTGATTTCAATACAGAACATATTCCAGCTAAAATGAAGGCAGGCAGTCACACAGTTCCTTCTTTCTTTTCTCAGCGCATAAGACTGAAAATTGTCAAATCAACTCTTTCAAAGTATTTTGAGAAATCAGCTGTACTGTCATAGAAGTGCCAAATCACATAAGCAAGTCATGAAAAGGTTGGCTTAATCCCTGGTGAGATGTGATTTTTACATATTCTGCTGTTAAGTTTTGACAGTTAATATTTGCATGCCTTGTAGCACTCCACAAACTCAACCCTTTTGGGGTATACACAGTAAGAGATTTATTACCTGGCCATTTACGTAAGCTGTTTGGGCCAAACATCTCAGGTACACTCTGGCAAAGTACTGTGACTGGTTTCCAGGTGCCATAGACTAGATGGTATCTGGTCCGTAACTCATCCAGAGAAGCATTCTCTTTCAAAATAAATTTTTAAACATTTGTTAAATTTCTGTTCAGTTCTGAGTGCGTGTGAAAGAGATGTTTGGTCACTCCAAGACTCTAACTTAAACATTTTTTAACCATAGGCAGCAAAGCCACTGAAAGAGAGAGCTAATACAGTACAGGAGTAAAAACTTTAGGATCCTGGAAGGAGAGAGATTGAAAGTGGGAGAAATCAATGTGTGAGAAGATCTCTCTCTGTGGAAGGGGGTATGAAAAAATACAGACTGACACTGCTCCAGCAGTAGTAAAATAAGCAGATATTCTGGATCTTTCTGTCTCGCAGGTGTGAAGATATAATTAACCTATCTTTATAAAACCTCTGGTTTTGAGTATGAATACACCAATATTATGTTTTGAGCAAACTAATTCCTGTGAAGTTGCAACAAGTTGATATACCCTTTCACTTCATGCATTTTAACTTTTTTCTGTACTACAAATTTCATGACAATGGTGGAGTGGTTTAGTTAGTAAAATTTATGCAATTGCTTACATTAGTTACAGCATCCATTCCTTGCTGGCGTTCAGAATACTCCAATATTCACAGTATAGCTGTTCAAAAGTATTCTGAGTTGTTCTAGGTGAATATTCTTTCAATTTAATTTAAATACAAATTTCTACAAAATCCAAATAATAATACATTAGCATACAAATAAAATCATAGAAAAATGCTTCTGGGACTCCACTAGAAATCTTATTTACAGCTAAAATATAAGTAAAAGTGTCTATTTGTTCTAATGAGAAAATCCAAAGGACTGAAGTGCTTAAATCATAAGGACAGTTAAATCACAGGCATAACAATTTTTTTAAAAATTGTTAAAATTTCACATTTTACTGTAAATCCAGGAAACTCCAGTAACTTCATTACCATGATCTCAAGTTCTTACTAATAATGTGTTAAAGGACATTCCACACTAAAGCATGTAAACTCAAGCCTATTAGGAGCAGCATGTGCATGTTACATTGTACAGCATAAGGCAATGGTATGCTCACTTCGTTACCATGCACTGTTTTTCTAAAAGGTTTAAGTATGTACCTGTCCCATTGTGTGGTTTTCATACTATATGATGAAACCTAATGCAGTTCACATATTTCTTTGACTGTTGTGTTGAAATAATAAATATATCTTGTTTAAAAGGAACAAGGAAGAGCATGAACACTTATACCCACACCCAGGCTTTTACACATCCCCAAAACAAATATTCACACACTGTGGTGACAGCTGAATTATTCTGTGGTACCAGATCATCTTTCTAGGGCTGATAGGTTTAAAGAGGAAGGCCACTATAAATCACATATTGGCACCTTTGTAATGTGGATTGCTACAGGTAAAAATAATGGGTGACTTTTTTTCAAGGTAAACTGTTAAGGCCTAACATCGTCTTGTCTGGGTATCTTTTGTCATTTTGGGTTTTTTTCCCTTTTTCCTATAGCCATGGATAGCTCACTGGCTATAGAAGCTGAGTGATAATAAAAATCTTACCTGACTTAAGAGTTATCATTAATTAAACAAATACAAGTTTCTACTTTATGATGAGAAGAATCTGACTCCACATTACGCTGAGTAGGTCTCTATTAAGTATAGGTCAACAGTTATGTGAGGCAAATTAAACTGCAAATATTTATACAACAAATTGCTACAAGTGAATTAATCATCCTAAGGTCTTTCCATAATCAGTGATGAGATACGGACCTTCTATGTCATGATCGGCTGACATTTTAGATGCCTACTTTAGAAGAAATGAAGTGCTGTCTAGGAGACCTGTCTTTATTGCTAAAGAACTGGAAAAGGAAGTCTTTTTGAATAGCTCAGATGTAGATGTAGATGTAGAGGTAGAGGTAGATGTAGACATTTGCAGGTATTTGTCTTTGGACTGATGAATCACATCTTGGGTGTTCAGCAGATAATAGGCTTCCCCTCTGAGTCATTAGTAAATCTGTGTTCAAGATGAGACTAAGAGACACCTTACTGTTGAAAGTTGCTATATTCAGCTTAAATCATTTTATTCAGGACTGCTAGATATTTTTTAAAGATCTAATGCTCATTTTTTTGTGCATAAGAAGGGATGTTAGTGCTAGTATCTGGACTATATTCTGTGTTGGGTATCTACATTTTAGAATAGTTTCTGATTTGATTCCCTGGGGATAGTTAGAAAAGTAAACTATAGTAAGATATTTGCAGAGCATTAACAAGATAATATTCGTTATGAAATATGAAAAGATAGGATGAAACTTAGTGTTAAAGACTAAACTTGTCACCTAAATAAGCAGTCATATGCTGTGTGAGATATAATAGGCATCCTTTGGCTGATGCTGTTGATCTACCATAGTGATATTTTGAAATGGAAAGCTATTAAACAAACAAGTGTATTGAAATTAGCAGTGATCACAGTGCTGTAGTCAAAATTCTTCTGTATTTTCATGTTTGACCCTCCTAGTGGAAGTCATGTTTTGCCTTTCTAATTAAATATTTGGTTATCAAGAGCTGGCGTTATGCTTTGGAGAAAGCCAGACGCAAGTCAACAAATTTTTGAAGGGAACTTTTCTGTAGTTCTGCTAGAAAGGTATCTAAAATGTTTAGAAGGGGAACATTTGATTCTGTATATCACAGTATATTGGAAAATAGATCAAATATGCATGTAGTTATGCAGATCCTGCCTGAGGAACCGATTGTTATATAAGTGGATTCTGAGGAAGCTTCTTCTGCCTTTCATTAAATGGAATTTGGCTGATTAAAATAATTTCTATGTCTTTTGGACATTATTTTCAAAACAGTCATTTTCCTAAATCTGTATCTTGGAATTTGTATGAGCTCTGATTTTCAAAATCTAACTAAGCTTTTAAGTCAAATTATTCATTAGGAGGGCAAAACAGGATTTCCAGTTCCCAGTTGGATGCTTAATGAAAAAAAACAAAACAAAACAAAAAAAACCAAATACCTTCTTTTCAAGATTTTCAACACTAGAAGAAAGCTTAACATGTGGTGTGGTTTTAAAAAAAGGTCTGCATACCAAATAATTCCTCCAAAAGTGAGTGTCTTGTATCAGTAGTTTTCATTCCTAAAAACCTGAAAACCTCCCAGACAATATATATGCCTTTTGTCTCCTGTCAGCCCTGTTCCTAACACTGGATCTAGAAACTGCCAAACTGATCTTCAACAATAATATTTATAGCGTCCTTTGATGCTCTAATTGGTGGCTCCCAAGGACTTGCTTTCCTAGCCATAATGGAACAAAAAATTCCTGTTCCAATTATGTCCCATTTCTCATGTTCCTGTGCCATTGGATTTACTAGAGAAGTTGTTTTCATCTCTTTAGTGTCCAGAATGATTGTTGTATTTTCTAATTGTGTAAAGGTTTCATCTCTCAAAATCTTAAGAGCACAGCATTAATGATAAAAAAAACCTATTGTCAGGTTCACACATTCAAAGCCACATGTTACTCTATACAATCTATTTTTTTAAGACCATTTCCTTTGCTTTAGGAATCTTCAGTCTTTTACAGTAGTCATGTCATGTTTTCATCTTTTTTCTGCAATTGGAAAAATAAGGAACATTTTTATTGAATGAAAATAACAAATATGGTGATATTGACAAAACTACAAGAATTTGCAACACTGTGTGCCAACAGGATTGAAATGGTGCTATGGTTATTTTTTTCTTTTCGTAAAGATGATATCTTCTTTTGCTTAACTTGTGTAGCAACCATCTAGCTTTGTTCAAGCTCGGCAGATCATTAAAACCAGTGGGCTGGGCTTCCAAGGACTCAACAAGGGTCTCACTGCAACACTGGGCCGTCACGGAGTTTTTAACATGATTTACTTTGGATTCTACTTCAATGTGAAAAACATTCTTCCAGTCAATAAAGTAAGTTCTTCAGACAATGCGATAGACAAACAGATAAGAGGTTTGACAAATAAATTAACATTGTATTTTTCTGGGAAAAGCTGTGGTATTTAGTAATAAATAGCGACTAACTTAGGTCTCTGTTTTGCAGAAATCTGTAGCATTTTAATGGACGCAAACCAAGGATCTGTACTTCTACCTTTTTAAGCAAAGCTGAGTATAAATAAAGTAGTCATGTTTGAATTCTCATTTTTATGAATTTCCCCTTATACCATGGTAGCAATGTAAAAAGGCAGAAATGAGGATACAGGTATCTTATGCTTATGTTAGATACGTATGCACTTTTTGTGATAAACTGGCTTACAAAAGAAAAAAAACAGTTTCTGGAACTTCTGTCAGTATTCACAAAACAAGCAACAAAGCATGAGCAAATGGTAAAGCTGCAGTACATAGGGCATTCTGCCTGTGTATCAGGCCTATTTGCTCAAAAGAGAGCTCAAACTGGTATTGTAGGATGACAGGGCAGATTTATCCATATAGGATGGAGTCAGCCCAAAACAGGACTTTACAGGGTTATGCACAGGGGATTATGTAGTTTCTATATTTGAAAAGAAAAAAGAAACTTTATAGCTATAATTTCACTTGCAGTAATTTTATATGATAGTCTTATATTCCTTTACATAACAAAGGAATCATTTCCTTTCCAACAAAGGGAAATTTTACTAATGAAAAGGTGGTAATACCAACAACTTTCTAAATGACTGTGAGCAGAGCTAATGGTTTATTAATGACTCCAGTACATTATTTACTGAACTGTGTTTTCACTAATGCGATTTTTAGATGATGACAGCTAAACAGTCACAGGTGTAATGTGTAGTGATATTCATATAAGAAGCTGCAATTTACATCAAAAGGGATCAGTTTCTATTCCCAGATGAAGTAACACCTCTTTTTTTCCTACACTTCTGAGTAGCCTGGTATTTTTGTTGGCAACCTTGTCTAAATGGAGAAAAGTTCCACTTCTTATTTGCAGATCATTACAGTAAAATGAATTGTTCAAAGGCAGCTAACCCACAAGTTTCTACAAGTTTCTTTTAGTGTATTTAAGCCTACTTTACAATGTACTTCAATCATATTCTAAAAGCTCAAGGCACAAGCATAGCTTAATACTAAGATAGTAGTAAACATATTTTGGTTGATCAAAAGATGAAAAAAATATAATTACTATGCAAAACCTTCACAATCATATACAGGTAAGGACAAAAAGGCTTGTGTGCAACTTCTATGAAAATCCAGAAGTGGTCTTGCATAGAAATTGAAGAATGGTATTTGGCATAAGCATACTTTTCCAGCATTTCACATTAAATAAAGGGGAGTGGGAAATTATTACATGGTTAAGAAGTTTCAGAGCTTCTGAATGATGTGAGAGAAATTAGCATCTTAAGCAGATTTTGTGTGATACAGAGAATTGTTAATATCTACAACATAGATTTAAATACATCTAGAAAATGAGAGAGAAATTACAATACTTCAATGGTGTCAGCCAGTGGCCCAGTTGTCTTGTACATACTATCAGAAGCAAAAGACAATCAATGTAGGATTAGATTGCATTAACTGCAAATAAGTGAAAAGGTTTGCCTTGTGCTGATTCAGTGCAAAGTGCCATGCACACTGGCTATATCAGTGCTAGTAAACTGAACAGCGTCACTGAAATTCAGTCATCTGTGCTGTTAAGTGTTCCCTGGCACAGCTTTGGCCCAGGCCAGCCAAAACTGCTCCTGGGTACAACTTAGGAGCTAGCATAGACAAGGAACCATTCCTAATAGGCATGTTTCACGCAGCCAGTTAGTTTTAAATGGCGTTTAATAGCACTGATAAAGTTAATAGGACACTCAAGGCTAGCTGGCATCAGTGCCACAGACAGTTCTGTACATACAGATATAATGAATAAATCTAACCAAATTCCATTCAAATCAATGCAAAACTTATCCTAAATTTAATAGGGTACAGATCAGACCTCATCTGACTTGTGCTAGCCAATAGTATGTCTCAGACATTTACATGCATTGAACTTCACTTCAGTGACTGGAAAATAGAAATCTTCAACACCACTTGGTGATATTTAACTTAGACCTTTTCTGTCAGTGGGCAGGTGCTAGAGGCTGAGTTATGCAACCTGTGCAAGGAATTTGGCAGAAGGTGTTTTGTTGTTAGTCTGAAAAATATTAGACTGTTGTGACTTTTCGAGATTTCTCACATACTTAATTTCATTACCAAACCTATTTTGTCCGCTTTGTATATTTTGCCAAAGAAGAAAATCTTAAGTCAGCCTTGTGATATTGACAATCATATAAAAATTGTGAAATAAGAATACTACGCTTTTGAAATAATTTTGGCTCTTGATGATGTATCTGCTGTTCACCATCTGTTACGTAAGTGGAAAAATGTATGGAAATGTCTGTATGAGCCTTTTTAGCTGTCAACAGTGCTAAATTGTGCATTAAATTTGCATCCCAATTAAGGATGTTTGCAGTTTATTTTGCCAAAAACGATAAAACTTTTCTATTGAGCGGTCAAATTATATAAATGACGTGTGGGTTGTAAATGTTTGTAATGAATAATTTTTAATATGCTTGGTCTATTCTGCTAAACAGACCATTTACAGCCAAACTTGTGCTCTGTTTACTGAAAGTGGAAAAACCAGACTTGTTTCAGTTACCACTAGTGTGGCAACCATAGAGCATTAACAGCTAGGCATCTGTGCTAGCAATCAAATTAGTCTGAAAATTTATATCGTCTTAGTTTTATGGCACCTGCTTTTATAACACATTTCATAGGCTTCCAGCAGTTCTCGCTTTTCAATTTTTTATCATGGTTAGATTTGATTGTAAACATTAGTTTCATTAAAACCTTTGCCTACTACCACCTCCAAGTGGCTGTCATATTTCTTAATGATATGAAATTTCCTCACTGTCTGTTAAAAACACTCTTTGAAATGTGGCCAACTGCAAAACTCATTTCAAGTCAGGCACTGGCTGCTCCAGCTGCTGCAGATGTGCCTATTGTTAAAGGGTTACTGCATCAGACTGTGGAAGCTGAAAGGTGTGTTGTTTTGTCAGGAAGAGGGCCCTAAACATCTATAGTTAAAGAAAGGAACACATGGGAAAACAAAATTGGCTGTTCGGCTTTGCAAAAAAAAGTAAGATCATAGACAACAATTTAATTTTAAGTCATTTTCAGATCTATACCAACATAGAAGTCATTCATAGGAACAGACAGTGAAAAGGACATATGATGCAACACAGTGAAAAACTAGTAAATAAAGATGATTTAGGAGAAGGCTGGATCAGAGTGGAAAATAGAATAACCTGAGAGCTAACATCCAAACTCAGATTTCAAGATGACTTGTGAACTGGAAAAAAAAATGGCAGTGCTGTAACCATACGATGTTACAAGCCACCCTTTGATCAGTACTCTCCTATCTGAGGTGTCCTGTGACTGTAGAAACTACAGCCTGCGTTAAATTCTTCAATGCAGGCCATCATCATCAAAAGATGTTGTATCAAAGGAGGCGAGTTTGTTACTACCTCAAGTGCTCCTGTACTGTGGTAACCCTGTAGGCAAGACAGATATGAATTTTCACGAAAGGAATCTTTGGTCAAAATAAAAGTGTAAAGCAAATAAAAGAAGTTTCTTCTGTTTTCCTATAGAAACTAGGATAATGCTGAAACCGATAACCAGGTTTGACCATCGCTGGCAGAGAGTCAGGTTATTACAAGACATACAATCATTTAAAAGGAGAGATCCTGCAAGTGCATCTTATAAGTGCCCCAGGTGAAGGAAATTTTCAGTGGAAACCCTACTAAACACTGTACTCCATAGGGAAAAGTCCACATAAGCCTTAGTCTGAGCTTGAGTTCTTTCCAGTCATCAGTATCAATCAGTCACAAGAACCCACAGAACATCAGACTTCTTTAACTCTGGTGTTCATGGGGTTACTCTTTTTTTACGTTTCATAAGTTACTTTATAACTGAGACAGAAAATGCATAGTGTAGACAAAGGTACTGGATGCAGGGGTAAGGAATAAGATATCCATTTCTGCATGCCTTTTTCTGAATAGTTAGTGTCTAAAGGATGCCATGAAAGGTGATCTTCTTGTAAACCCAACACTTCACGAACATTCTGATCATCTGTGTAGACTAGCTCTGTGTGGGAGAGCTAAGTCTCCAGAATTCTGTACATTTTATATTTGTTTACTGTATTTTTTGTTGCCTCCTTTTTTTTTTATTTCTATCAAAATTTCTTAGGTGCACATATTTGGTTTAGAGCTTAGTTAAACCTTAGCCTGTTTCTATGAGTTCAAAAAGTTATAGAAAAAGAGTAAATAATAGATAATAATACTACTTGTGAATCTGAAGTAGGGTTGATAATTTTATCAGGAAATTGTATTGTGAGAAAAATAAATCACTGAGAGGATTGGAGGCTGTTTGAAAATATATATCCTGTACAGCAGACAGCCATGTCACTCTGGAGACTACCCAGGGTATTCATCCTGGCTGTCATTCATCTTCTGATGCTGCCAGACATCTGACAGGTAGATTTTAAAAACTTAAACAAATGTCTGCTGCAATGAGATTGCACTCAAGGAGGAATGTGAGATAATACCAGTGTGTAAAAGCACAATTAATTGAAACAAAATGCAGGTGAGCCTATGCATTTTGGAATGCCTTTCCTGGTCATCAAAGATTACTGTAGTTCTAATTTCAGCATTTCCTGTACATCTTCACAAAGATCAGACCATCATTGTACTATTCAGAGAGCAAGCTATAGTTTACAATAAGCAGTTTGCTGTCTGAATGCATGAGGTGGACAGAAGTTCAGGGTCAAGAAAACTAAGAAGCTGTTCCTTAAGCTGTGATCAAATCTTGATTAAGTCACAAACAGAAATTGTGAATATTCTGTAACAGGATCAAAGTGTTATTCATGTTTCATCACAACAGCAACAAAACTCACTTTCATCTTTTCATTTTCACCCTTCCTTAGATCGTTGCAGTGAGTCTACATCATCATCATCCTCCTCACTGCTGATTTCTGCCCAGAGTTTAGATGCCTCCAAGCCATCTGATCACTTCTGTACCAGCCTCTCCCTCTCCAAAAGTAGAATTTGACAGACAGTTCTTCCCAGCTCTACTCTAGGACTCGGCAGAAAGACCCAGACATTGTGTCTCCTCTGGATCATGGCTCATTGTCTATGTTTTAAGCAATTCCTTTGAGTTTTCATCTCCCACCTTGCCTTTCTCTAAATAGATCTTTTCTCCTCAGTCTTAGAAACTCCCCTTCCTAAGACTCACATGTTCCTTTCTTCCCCTGTCTGTTGCCAAAGGAAGCTCATTTTAGTGATTAAAATCAGGCTGGTTAAAGCAGTTCCTTACAGCCTATTTTACTGTCAAACCCTTGATAATTGTCAATGTAGCTTAGGTCAGGTCTTGTGTAACCTCATACGAGTTCCTGTGCTATTCCAGCTTACCCTAGCCAAAAAGGCCAAGAAGCAACACTACCCCTTATTTGTGGCCTATCTTCTTCTTTACTCCCATAATTCCTAGGTGCACTAAGCAGAACTAGAGTTGGCTAAACTAAAGCTTTGTCTTTTAAAGTCTCCCTTGTCGCACACAGGGAGGCAAAATATGCAGTGTAGAGTGCAAAGCTTCACAGCTCCATTCCTGGCTTCTCTGTTGACCCATTATGTGACCGTGAGCAAACTTTTTAAATTTAGTAGTCATTTCAAATGACTTTTGGCATTTTTGTGTCACATGTAACTCATCTACAAAACTAATACTACAGCTAACACTTTCAAATGAGTTTAAGAAACTTAATACACGTATTCCACTCTAGGCATTAGTTTTGGGTTAACTTCAGTAGGCTGCTTTGCAGTTCCCAGCTTCAAGTATTATTCTTTTATTATTATTTATTCTCCATGCAAATTGTTAGGAATTGGTAGTCTCCTTAGTCAATAATCGTGTCTATGCTTTATAGAAAACTTATCTACGAGGTGCTCAGAAGTACTAAGACACATTTATAGAAGTATTCTTTCTCATATGTACCTCCATCAACTGGAAAAAAAAAAATCTCAAGTCAAACATCCAAACATTGAAGCAAAAAAAACTTCTAAAAAGTAACTTCAGTTAGAAAAATTAATATTTGTTATCACATTCTTGATTATTTTTTCTTTAAAATAGGGTTAAATTATAAATTTCTTTATGAAAAATCTGCCACTTTTACTCAGACTGAAAAGGGAAAAACAAGTAGTATTCCTAAGTGTCTGTATGGTCAGGTTTCTAAACACACATGTCATAGAATCATAGAATCATAGAATTATCTGGGTTGGAAGAGAGCTTCAAGATCATCAAGTCCAACCGTTAATCCAACACTATCATGTTTACTAGATAATGGCACTTTCCACCTGACTGCTCTCCAGCCACTCTGTCCTCAGCCTGTAGCGTTGCATGGGGTTGTTGTGGCCAAAGTGCAGGACCCGGCACTTGGCCTTGTTGAACTTCATCCCGTTGGACTCAGCCCATCTCTCCAGCCTATCTAGGTCCCTCTGCAGAGCCCTCCTGCCTTCCAGCAGGTCGACACTCCCTCCCAACTTGGTGTCATCCACAAATTTACTCATGATGGACTCAATCTCCTCATCTAAATCATCGATGAAGATGTTAAACAGAACTGGACCCAACACTCATCCCTGAGGGACACCACTGGTGACCGGCCGCCAGCTGGACGCAGCCCCGTTCACCAGCACTCTCTGGGCCCGGCCATCCAGCCAGTTCTTAACCCAGCTGAGAGTGCACCTGTCCAAGCCATGGGCTACCAGTTTATCCAGGAGTATGCCGTGGGAGACAGTGTCAAAGGCTTTGCTCAAGTCCAGATAGACTACATCCACAGGCTTCCCTTCATCCACCAGGCGGGTTACCTGATCATAAAAGGAGATCAGGTTGGTCAGACAGGACCTGCCCCTCACAAAGCCGTGCTGGCTGGGTCGGATCCACGTGCTGTGTGATTGCACTCAGGATGATGTTAGTGAACTGTCCACATTATATATTTCTGCTTATTTCAACCAACCTAACTTAGGTACTTTAAGCTGTTCCTTTGAAAGTACCTACTTCACTTCATATGTGAGTGTCGTGTCCTGCCTTTGAACCTTTAGATTGCACCTAAGATGGGTGTTTAAATCAATATGAATATATGTCCTATAGTGAATCATTATTCTAAAATTATTTTTCAGTTATTCTGAAAAAAAAAATTAACTGAGTTCCAGACATATGTACCTTTGCCAAAGGTTTATTTTGTGGATAGATTAATATCTATGCCACTTATTGAGTTAAGTGACCTTCCTTCACTATGAATGAAGATAGTCTGGAAACTTTTGAATGAGGTCAAAGATTTAAACAGAGATTTTGACAAATTATCTAACAAATAAACAAATGAATTAAATGGTAGGGAAAGGAAGGCCTGGGGCTTTGGAGTCTGAAACTGATAAATTAAAACTGTCTCCAGTGAGTGACACTCTTGTACATGGGTGTGTATGTGTTAGATTTAGGACTAGAGTTTTTTGCTAGAACTTATGGAATATAAAAGAAGGGATTAAGCAACATATGATTCAGGTGGAACCAACTTAATTTAAAATGTTATGATAATGAAAGGAGTAATGAAATAAAACCCCAGAGACATACCATCTCAAGTTTTTTTCTCCCAAGTAAAGCAAGGAAATTCAGCAAGACATGCATAGATATGGCATTTAATTAGTGATGCCTATTTCTCTTTTTATTTTTCATGGTTGGTGGTGCTCACAGGACAGGGACTCAGGTGTACAGGAAACATGACTGTGAAGTGTGTGGTAAAAAGGGGAGATGATCACAGATTACATTACACAACCACAGGAAAGTCACTCTTATGCGAATGAACAAACTGATATTTCGCTTCCTTGTGGTACACACTTCTGTGGCATGGTACCATCTAAAATCCAGTTTCTGTTCTATATAGTCTACATAAAAATTGCCTTTGCTTAAAACCATAATTCATATATGTTTTCCCTCCAATTCTGCCAATGAAAGCAAGAGGAATTTTTTTTTCTAGTGCAGAACTTGTGAAACACATAATATTTGATCAGTGAACTGCATAGTGCAGAAGTTAGTGACAATAACATGATCAGCGTAAAAAGACACTGCTTCCAGATATCACCCACTTGCACCTACCTGATAGACAACCAACGTTCTTTTTTCCGTGTCAGCATTATAGACAGAGGCATAAATTATATTTCAAATCTCTTTTTTTCAGTTGGAAGCATTCACACAGTAAAATGCCACAGTTACGCTGTTAGAAAAAATAACTTTTTAATTACTTTTAACAGCTAAATTTATTTTGAATCTCTTATACAAATTAAATGGCCCAAATGTTACAATGATGAATGCCATAGAAAAACCTTTCCCATGAGATATTTAATAAAAAGTCAAGTTACATAGCAAAGCCAGTGTATGTCATAGCGCATTTGGTTAGAATCCAATTTTGTGAATGGGAAAAATGCTGCCTTTCAACTTTTATGTGTTGCAAATAATGGAAGATAAATAAAGCAATTTGTTTTCATTTCCCTTTAATTGTATAGTGCAGCATCGGGTTTTAATAGATTCTCACTTGATCGGACAGACACTGTATCTTTATACTCTGTGGCACTCTCAATCATAAAGCAGGAAATGCTGGCATTGGGAATGCACCAAAATATGAAAATGTTCAATAATTCAAATATAGAGGATTTGTTAGGAGCAGCAAGGCTTGAAATTCAATGTTTAACAAGTAAATAGTTTTACCCGACATATATTGCCTTGCCCAGAGGACAGCCCACTGTGCTCGGCACTATGGAAGGAAAGTGTCCTTGTGCCAAATTGCCTAACAAAAATACCTCAGTCCATTCTGGACTATGAAAAGTCAACAGAGCAACAGTAGCCTGCTCACTGCAGCCTGGTTTGAAGAGGTTAGTACAATCTGGAATAGAGCTTAGCTCTCAGATGTGGGTATAGTCACACGCCTGCTACTTGGAGCTGGGTGGGCACCACGTTCAAACAGGGCTGCCCTGCTGCTGCCCTTCAGACTTCAAAAGGGGTCTTTTTTTCTTCTCTGGATACTGAGAAGAAAGAAACATTGCCTTTATGTTATTTCCATATAAACCATTGTCAGTATGTTCAGAATAAACAGAAGTTTGCTACTAAGGTTTTTCTAATAAAGTCTTGCAATTCTGTAGGTGCCACAAGATATTCTAAGTTTGAAAGATACTACCACTATGTTTAATGTTTTGTGAAATCAAGGTGTTGAGTTTTTCTGCAAGTACTAAAAAGCTCTCTTGATTTTTTGACATTTCTCTCTGAGCACCTGTATGGACTTCATCCAATGCATATTATGGAAGTTCTAATTTATGTTCCTTTTTGCTAATCTTGAAAGGAAAATTTCATTATTCCTTTTCTCAGTCACAAATGCACAGGTTTAGAAAACAAATAAATCTCTCTTTCCTTTTAATGTTGTGGCAGTACTATTACATATATTACTGATATTTACTTCATCAAAAAAATGAAACTGCACATGTACGGTCTGCTATAGTAAAAAAGGGTCCTTTCTGTTGAAGACCAATAGCAAAAAAAAAAAAATGTATATAGGAAATGCACTGGAACACACTTCCCTATGATTTCCACTGCTTAGAAAAATAGGATTAGATTTTCTTCAAGAGACTTTGGCTCCCAGGTAAACTCTGAGTTCTTTGATGTCATAGAAAATGCCAAGGTAGGAGGTCTTTCTAAAAGATCAAATAAAACCCTGTTTGACTGTGAACAGTAAGTGAGCAAAGAAAGTTTTAGATGCACTTCTAACCTGCTTCTTTCACTGTGGATATATAGTAGAGTTAAGAAACAATCTGTTGTAAATTCTTCAGCCAATTAGCTGAGTAGGTTACCACCTTTTATAACGCATAGAACATGGAGGCTCTTTTGCAGTTGCACCAAGTTGGATTGTTAATAACAGGAAGCTAGCACTTCTCAGTACAGTGGATCAGCTACATGTGAAAATAAATGTAAAAAACCTGGAGGGGAATGGCAGCAGACTGAGATTAGGCTTTATTTAATTTAGCATTTGGGGGTCCAACACACAAATGAGCGTTTTAGTAGGCTTTATGGTGGAAGTTGCTGTCATTTGTAAAATATTCTGGCCAATTAGTTAATAGTGTGCTTGGATTTCTCCTGTTTTGATACAGTAATACTAAGTACATTGTGAAGCCCAATTATACAAATCATCCCCATATGCCATACCAGTCTCTCTTTATGAACTGTGTTTATAAATCCTGTGTGAGGAAATGTGTACTTCAGCAATTTAGACCATGTGTAAAAACATAGCCAATAGGATTGTCAAGAAAACAAGTTCCAGCATAGGAAATCCTAATGTGTTCCGCTAAAATAACACGAGTGTGTTGTGTTGTGTGAGTTTTCTGATTAAATACATATTACTTTATAGTATTTAACCTGCATAGGTCCTTCTGCTTCCCCTTTTATTCTTTCTGTCTTCTTTTTGTAGGATCCAAATTTGGAGTTTTTGAGGAAATTTGGAATTGGGCTAGTCTCAGGAACAATAGCCTCAGTTATTAACATTCCTTTTGATGTTGCAAAAAGTAGGATTCAAGGACCACAGCCAGTTCCTGGAGAGATCAAGTACAGAACATGTTTCAAAACTATGGCAACAGTCTATAAAGAGGAAGGGTAAAACATTCTTATTTTAATAAATGTCCAGACCTATGTTTTGGTTCACATGGGTCCATAAAAACGTGTTGTTATAGCTCAGATTTGATGAGTACCATTAAGCCACCCTGAAGTCACATATCAGAAGAGCACAATGTAACATTCTGAAAATGTATTTAAGAATTACAAGGAGATGTCCTTCTACTCCAAATGAACTTTTACAAAACACATACAAGATTCTTATTGGGTTGCGAAATTTATGTTCCACAAAAAAATTATTTGTGTATCTTATGTAATTTTTTCAACTCTTCATTTTGTAAAAGAAAAATATCAACAGAAAACAGAGTATTTCCTAGTTTAACCTGATTGTAATTATACAGACCTCTGTACCTTTAAAATGACTGCTGAAAAAAATAAATTGGGGACAGATCCTTGTGGCAATAACGTTTTCCAACTTTGTAAAATATTTCTCAAGTGAGGACTGAGTTGTAACTTTGATTTTCAATTATAGCAGTCATTTTGTCCATGTACGCAGCTGTTGTTAACAGACTTGTCTTGAAAGTAAAACCGTCTCCCTGATTAAAGTCATATTTCTGATTGGCTAGGCTCACAACATAGCTTTTGTCACTGAACATTGATTAACTTTTTCTCTTCATCTGATCTGATGCTGTAAAATGTTAAAATCCAGATACAGTCTGCTATTGGACATGTATAATTTCAAATAATTACTTCTAAATGTTCTGCCAGCATTTTAACAAACACATGCTAAAATTCCATTCTTCTTTTAGAGCAAGGATATTGTTTGAAATGTTTTGTTTGTTTTTCTTCTGCTACAGATTTCTGGCTCTGTACAAAGGCTTGGTTCCCAAGATCATGAGGCTTGGTCCAGGTAATTTTCCCTCTGTCTTTTCTGTATTGATTTTTTTCTTGCTTTCTCTTCCCATTTCTCAGTTTCTTGACAAAATGTAGTAAGCATCGGTCAAATAAATGAAACAGTGTACCAGAAATCATCAAAATGTCTTCCATCTTTGAATTATTTCTTTTGACAATAGCATCATCTAATAGTATCATAGATGGATTTGACTAATATGTGTCTAAAAAAATCATATACGCATACATATCAGATAATTGTAGATTCAAGTAACTGCTGGTTTTTGCAGTTACTTTATTTGCGAACAAGTCAAATGCATCCATGCAAATACCAGAACTGTAAAACCTTTGGAAGCCTTTCTTAAAGCTTGTCTTATTCCTTCTAATGTGATTTTTTTTAGTTCCACTGTGACTATTCTGTACCAATGTAAAGTCACCTTAAAATGCAGGCTAGAGTCTCTGCAGTATAAATGCTCTCAACTAGTCAAGGTGTAGCCCAAGCATATTGAATTCCAGTTACTTTCTTCTCCTGTGCTCTACAGGGGCTGTAAAGAACAGACCCTAAAAGGCCGATACCATGAGCTTGGGAAGTGGTTAGCATGACCCTAGAAGACTAAAAGGATGAGGATAACTTAAAATTGGGTTTGTTGATTGACCCCTTATCACTTGTTGGTACTCCAAATGCAGAAACACAGTGGCTGAGAACTAGATCTTCTTAGACTTTTAGACGATTTTTCCCTGACAGGTTTTGGTTTGTCATGAAAGCAGGGCATTGGGCCCTAAGGCCTGGCCAGCCCACAGAGGCAGTCTGTGTCAAAAATGGCTGAAGCACCAGTTTGAAGAGTATCTCATTCCCATGAAGTTGTATTTCCAATTGTGCACGGTGGTTTAATAGGCAAGAAGAAACACGATTAAAAGCAAGCAAGTACAGAGTATGTTCTGCAATCTAAAGGAGGCATTAGGTTTGTCTGTAAATGTTTGCATATCCAGTCTGTCTGGCTAAGTGCTAGACCATGCGTGGTTATTGTGCTGGGTAAAGGAAGAAGGTGGGGAAGGGAAAAAAAGGAAGCTAGGCATAACTCTGGAGCTAAAAGCCTTCTCTCTTGTACTCCAAAGATGCTAGATTACATACAGGACAAAGAGAAGGCTGAGTTTCACTTCTGCAGTACCCATTAGCACAGCGTATTTTGGTATAAGATTTTCTGTCTTACAAATGACTGCGTTCTGGCACCAATCCAGCTGGTCAGTTAAGTGTGCTCTTCATTTTAAACACTTTGTAGTCTCATTGACTAAGATATCGATTTGGTTTTCCGATGAAACAATGATGCGGTCTTTATTGTGACTGGAAAGGTAATTCCTTCTTTCAACATGTGAATGCTTTCAGAAAAAAGAGATACCCAAACAGATCACACAGTATAAGAATGGAAATCAGCCTTGATTTGAGTTCACATTACATCTTACACGTTGTGTCTCTGATTTGTTTGTTGGTCAAAGCCTTTTGCAAACTTTTGTTCTGTCTACCTGTCTGTGAGTTGCTGTTCATAGAGGATTTCAAGTCTGATAATGGTTCACTGGGATAAATAATTTGGGAAAGCTCCTGTAGTAGTTCCGTGTTCCTGGTTGTCTGAACCTATCCCATCTACCTAGAAAGGTGAGCCCAGTTCAGCAGAAGACTTGTTTGTTAGAGTTGCCACTCTGATCTGCTAAATGAGCTAACAGGCAAAGGAAAGAAAATATTCATGCCCCAGCGTTGGCACCCACAAGTAGCACATTGTAACCCACTTTTACCCCTGCAGCCTGGAATCAGACTTTCTTTCCCCATCTTCTCCAACTAGAAGCTTCTCTATATGTTTAGTGTTATATATGTATACTTTCTGGAATGTTCCCTTCTTTAGCTCATGCAGTAATTACAGCCCAATTATGGAAGGACTTTAGTCTGAGTTCACTAACAAACAGTAAAGATACTTTACGGCATCAAGCTGAGATTTTATACTCTTAGCAGTTATAGCAAACAATGCCATTTCTTCAGATCAAAATTTTTCCTGTGGATTCATAGCCAGGTACAGGCACAACAAGATTATACTCATTTCAATATCATAATGTTCTGCTTTAGATATGGTAAATAAACAGCTGGAAACTTTTCTTGAATCTTACCTGAAAACATTTTCACCACCCTGGTGATGAATTTTTGTCATTCCATCACTCAAGTTGCACTTTCGTGGCCAAATCTAACTCTAAACAAACACCCAAATATATACATATTCAGATTAATAACTTCACTTGTAAAAGAACAAAGAAAAATATTAATCTTTAAAAACCATTAAGAAAACTCACACTGAGGGTGATTTTGATTTAATATACAAGCTTTTTACATCAACATAATATATAAGCTATTTTATAAGCTATAATTTACAAGCTTTTTTACATCAATATTATGGTCTAATATTAAGTAGAATTGGTATGATTTGAGAATTAGTAACCTTTAAACCAATTAGTAGAATTATAGATTTGGCAAATAAGGCTTTGCTATATCCTGGTTTAGATTGCACACTACAAATCCTCTACAATATCTTGAAAATATTAAATTTTGTATGTAGTAAAATAATATCTTTTCTTCCAGGTGGTGCAGTGATGCTTTTGGTTTACGAATATGTTTATGCATGGCTTCAGGACACAGTTGATCATAAGTAGCACTTCTGAAAAATGTACTCTTCAAAATTATATGCATTCTAAAATACACTTCAATAAAATAAAAGAGATTCTCCTCCTTTATGTTCTTGAATGCCCTCAGTTTACAATGATGTTAATATAGTTTGAAACAAATTTGGTCTTCAGGTCTTGATCTTGATTAGGATGATTGTTTAATATCTTTATTGATGATCTGGATGAGGGGATTGAGTCCATCATCAGCAAGTTTGCAGATTATACCAAACTGGGAAGAAGGGTTGATCTGTTAGAAGGTAGGATGGCCCTGCAGAGGGACCTGGACAGATTGGAGAGATGGGCCGATTCCAATGGGATGATGTTTAATAAGTCCAAATGTCGGGTACTTCATTTTGGACACAACAATCCCATGCAGAGCTACAGATTGGGGACAGAGTGGCTGGAGAGTAGTCAGGCAGAAAAGGACCTGGGAGTGCTGGTTGACAGGAAGCTCAACATGAGCCAGCAGTGTGCCCAGGTGGCCAAGAAGGCCAATAGCATTCTGGCCTGCATCAGGAATAGTGTGGCGAGCAGGACCAGAGATGTTATCGTCCCCCTGTACTCGGCACTAGTCAGGCCTCATCTGGAATACTGTGTACAGTTCTGGGCCCCCCAGTTTGGGAAAGATGTCAGGATACTGGAATGTGTTCAGAGGAGGGCAACGAAGATGGTGAAGGGGCTGGAGCATAAGCCTTATGAGGAGCGACTGAGTGAGTTGGGGCTGTTTAGTCTAAAGAAGAGGAGGCTCAGGGGAGACCTCATTGCTCTCTACAACTACCTAAAAGGAGGTTGTAGTCGGGCAGGAGTTGGTCTCTTGTCTCAGGTGACCAGTGACAGAACTAGAGGGCATGGACTCAAGCTTTGTCAGGGAAAGTTTAGGCTTGATGTGAGAAAGAAGTTCTTTACTAAAAGGGTGATTGGCCATTGGAATGCGTTGCCCAGGGAGGTGGTGGAGTCGCCGACCCTGGAGGTGTTTAAGGGGAGATTGGTTGTGGCACTGAGTGCCATGGTCTAGATGATGGTTGGTGTTAGTGTTGGGTTATAGGTTGGACTTGATGATCTCAGAGGTCCTTTCCAACCTTGTGATACTGTGATACTGTGATACTGTGATACTGTTTACTGGAGAAAATATAAAAGAGACGTAGAAACAAGATAATTTTCTAAGGATAAATTGAAAATTCTGGACACTGAATTATACTATGTATTCAATACACTTTTTTTTAAAAAAAATAGCTGTAAGGTGATTTTGAAGAAAAAAATTAATAATCCCGTGGGGCCAGATACTGAACTAGTGTAAACTGACAGGTTTAGAACATGACCCATATTCTGCAACCTCTTGCATCAATCTTGGGTCCAGTTTCAATTCAACCAGTATGATTTCCACATTGATATAAGCTTTTGGGAGTCAGGGATAGGTAAAGAGCATCACCATTAGCCATAACCTTAAAAACACATATATTGCTAAATGTTCTACTTATTCTTAGTCAAATGTAGTGTATGAATCTTATTCAGGTCAGAGAAGATAATGAAGATAATTAGTCTGAATCAAGCTACATAAACGTTCAAAACAACTGTGGGAATCATAGAAGAAATGAGTAAATAAATGAACAGAAAAAAATACTTTTAGGCACGTGAGATTTCACAGTCAATTTTTTGTCCACCTTCATATACTATTGCTTAAAGAGTTGTCCTGTGATAAAAATGCTCGAGGCACCTTGACTGCCCCTTTAGCCTTCCATTACCATTGTGGGATGGAGGAACGGTGTTCTAGACTGATAGCACATACGCAGTCATAATTAGCTAGTCATACACCTCAAAGAAATGCATCTTTCTATAGGTAAAAAAATGTTACTCTAAAGCTAAAGTTGTTACTTTTGCTGGTCACTGTAAATATAAATATTTCAATGGTGTGCTCCTATCTTTACTAGCCATTCTAACTAGCTCTGCAAGGTAATTTCTGCTATGCTAATTGAAGACACAGCTTTGGTTCATGCAGTTGTGCCACTCTACAGTTTCTTTTCAAGAACTCTTTAAAGAACTTAAAATTACACGTTATTCTGTTATGAAAATGTTCCCATTATCTAAATTTGGTTTGTTGTCAAATGAATGCATATCTTGCAATTACTGGAAGTTTCTGTATCATCCCATACTACATTCACACTGTCAACTTTAAATGTTCTTCCTTTTAAGGAGGTACAAACCTTTTTCCCAGCAATACGAAAGAAATGGTTTTCCAAACTGCTACTTGAAAATGACAGCTCACATGTGAAGCCTCGTCTCACAAGTGTTTTTAACACTCTAGAAAAGCAACAAAAAGCTAGAATAGGAATGCTTTCTCAGCGCTTTCAAGGATGCTTGTGCTGACATGCTTAATAAACCTCTCTTTTGTCTAAATTTGACAACAGTGACTTATCATGCCTATGCTACTTTGTAACTAAAACCACTGTAGTTAGCTCTGTTACAGCTTATAATTTTAAGGCAAATGTTTGTTCCATTTCATTGCTGGTACTTAGTCAAAAAGAAGACACTACTAAGATGGTTTTTAAAATTAAAAGCAAAATACTTTATAATTAGTCTTTTATTAATTTAGAGCATTCAAAATAAAAAAATAAAAGGCTTTGAACATACTGTATATACATACAGAGCCTTTGGTTTTACATCCTTTCCAACACGATTTTTTTTTCAGCCTGATCTTTGATAAAGAGAACTGTTAGAAAGCAGAAAACACAGCATTGTTTTAGAAAACAAACCCATGAATGTGCCCCCTCAATCCTCCATCACTCCTAGTGTAATGTGGGGTCTGATTCAGTTTTACACTGGAGATCATATTTACTGGGACCATGAAAACAGCATATCTGTCATAGAAGGGAGTCTTAGACTTCACTGATTTCTTTGAAAACATTTGAAACTCTAGGAATGGAGTGAAAGCGTTTCAGATTAAAAACTTAAATTCTGCACTCACATATACTGCATATTTCCCAAATTAATCCATTCACTCCAGATTTCAACTCCTGTACCTGACAGCAGCAGTGGACCGTTGTTTATTAATTAAAAAAACCACCCACAATTCCCTTTTTCTTTTTGGTTTATTGTAAAGGGGCTGAAAGTTGTGTGGCTAATAAACTAACATGTTGTGGTTTTCAGTTTACCCATGAGTATAAGCAGGAAAAAATATCCTGTGTCATAGGTTTATATTTAAAAAACAAAAATGTTATGAAAATATACACAAAAAATCCATCACAAGCAGCTTCCCAAGGGCCAAGGTAAGGCACCTTTGCTCACTCTGAGCAAGGTTTTCTGCACACGGCCCCACTAGCCTTCCACTCGGGGGTAAGGTATTATATAAAGCAGAGAGATGCACAAAGAGCTATACCTAAATAAAGATGAAATAAAAATGGTTCATGATGGTGTATTCCTGTGTGAGGAATAATTAGCATCATGTCTCGTCCTTGCTTTATAAATTATACCAGTTTAACTGAAGACAATATAATGCAAACAGCTTATACAAGCTAAGGATCCATCTCTCTAAGTAACTTCTAAAACACACACCAGTGCCTCATGGGAATGTCAGAAAAGATGACCTTTTATTCCAGAAATGACCTCTTGTTGCTCGGGAAAATTTTTAAAACTTTTAACATAGACACAAGTTGTTACAGGCTTGTGAATTCTTGGAGCTTGAAAAGCTGTTCTATGGAAGGCTTCTCTTTTTTTCTGGTTTTTTTTTTGGTTTTCCTTTGATCTACTTTGTGCTGTATCGATAAAAACAGGTAGACTTAATAATTCTATAATCTAGTGAAAGAACTACGTTGAAAGCTAAAATCCTGTTATCAGTTTAATAATTTTTTGACTCATAATCTTTTCCTTATGTTTTATTTTCTCCATTTTCTTTTCAGTGAAGAGCTTGTCTAGAATAAAACCAATTTCTTTTTCATGGTGTTATGGCTCATTTTCTTTCAGCTGCAACTGCATAGGTGGAATAACATCCTTATATCACTAACAGTGTGGCAAAGTGGAAATGCATTTGTGTGCACATCAGCTTCAGTGGTTTCGAAGATACATTCTTTAAAAAATGTTCTGAATAAAAAGGGGTTCAGCATCTCATTAAAGCTAAACAACTGTCAAATGCCTTTACTGTATTAAGGCTGAAGAATACAGGTTCACATCTGAGATCAGATCTGTCTTTCCTTAGGGCCATAGTACAATAACCACGTTCTTTATAGCAATACAGTTCCATTTTGAATGCAAAAAGCAAAGGTGGCAGCAGCCAGTTGAGTCCTATATTTCAGTGGATATACTGTATGTAACCTATGTACTGGTTACTTAGATTGTTATGAAAATTTGCCCACCGTTTGAGTGACAAAAACTGGAAATCCACAAAGAGAGGACTGTATTTCAAAAGGGGACTGTATTTTACTTTCTCACTGAGTAAATGTTTAATATGGTACGCAGATAGAGCAGTTTTTGAAGAGTGAAGTTTTCTCCTCTGGCTTAACTACCTCGTGTAATTTAGGCTATTGCACAACATTTACAAAAATGCACAATATATTAATATTCTATGAAGGATATGACATCACACCAGGTTTAATTTTTTTTTCCACGTTCATATTCTGAACGTACCTACAGCATGTGGAAAACATTCTGGAATAATAGTCAGAACTTTATTATTGCCCAAGGAAAACAAGTAAATTTTCAAAGATCAGAATATTAGCTCTTTTGGGATTAAAGTTTAAAGCAAGATAACTGGCACACAGTACTTGCCACTGGATACAGAAGTGTAGAGAGGGAATTTGTTATATTAAATAATATCTGTGTTTGTAGCACCACCACCAGTATAACTAAAAGGGAAAAAAATGCTTCAGAACAACAATGTAAACTTTACCAAGAGCCATATTTTACATTCATTAAAGCAGAAATTAAAGACAACTTCCTGTTAAAAAAATTACAACATAGTATTGGGGTTGAAAATGCTGGACACGTGAGCCAACAATGATAGTACAATTCTGTAGTGAGTTTGTTGACTGATGTGGCTTTATAAGCATCTCTACTCAGGTTTCACAGCATTTTTCTCAATAGTTTTCAGTTTTGTTCAGGTATTTTCTGCCCATGTCGGTTTATACACTGAACATAGATGCGGTGTTTCATGAATCTAAGAGGCTGGCTATAGCTGGGGAGAGTTACTAGGCTAGATTTCTGCCTTTGAATTTTTTGCTAGAGAAATAATGGTATTTCATGAGTTGTTGAAGTAGGCACTGTAGGCACAAAAACAATATGAAAAAAACGCCTAAACCTGATGCTATCACCCCACCATGCAAAGACACAGAAAAGAGCGAGAAAGTCCCCTTTTTAACCTAAAAAAAAAGGTAGAAATAAAGGTACTGGAAGGTGAAAACAAATGCTGTCAAAAGCCTATATTTACAAATAGATAAAAACACAAAGATATTACTACTGCCTGACGATGGCGACATGCCAGAAGAATCTGAGAGCTGCATATTGTCTTGTTTCTATATTTGATTTTCAAAATGCAACAAAACAACCAAAAAGTGATCTCTAAGTAACAGTGGATTGTATAACCTCGTCGATGAAAGGGTTGTTCTCTAGGCAGTAGGCAAATGCTTCCATTTAGCCACCTTTGCTGATTCAAGGCATAGCAGAATTTTCTGTGGTGGCTTTTCTTTATTGACTTTTTACACAAATCTTAATAACAATTGCACATTTAGAAAGTTTGTGATGATTAAGAATAAATACGTGTGGTTTGACCAGGAGAGTGGGACAAGGCTCCACGAGCCCTTGGAGGGATGGAAGGTTTTACTTAACAACAGGATGGAAGGTCTTTACTCAACACCACACTTCTCAGTTTCTGATGTTGTCTTCTGCTCTTTCAATCCCAAAAGCCTTAGAGGAGATAAGTCATGAGGAGAAATGCCAGATACAGCTGGCACAAAGAGGGCAGTCCGTGAGCCAGGTTCAGGGAATGGCCAGGCAGCAGGCTTGTGGTGGTCCTGGATCAGAGAGAGGATGCCGTGACTGAGTGGCTGCCCTCCCTGGTTGTCTGCATGCCCTTGAATGCCAACGAGGCTGGGATGTCACAGCTATGAGGGGACAATGGGGTGCCTCCGGTGTGCTGCCAGCCATGGCTGGCCATGTAGCTGGATGGGGCAGCGCTGTACGTCATATAAGGTGACACTTGGGCTGGCGTGGCATAAGGAGGCATGGCTGGTGCTGAAACAAAACTGCTGACGGTTGGGAGGCCGTTGGGTCCCTGAAAGGAAAAGGAAAAAAATTTCTTAGAGAGCAAGACACAGCAGATCTGCCATTAAAGAACCTGCCCTCAGATGCTGCTGGGGCTTTGTACAAGAACCAGGGACAGTGTGGACACCCAGAGAACCACCCATTACCACTCCCTTGGATTTCAAGGGAAGCTGTCCCCTTTTTCTTCATTTTTTAAGACCATCTACCCTGCATGAGCCTGGCACACCTCTTCCAGCAGTCTGTGTCAGACAGAGATCAGCAGCAGATGTTTAGGAAACACAGACTGAGAGCAGGACAGGAAGTGCCAAGCCCCCTCATACAACTGCCCAGCTTCCCGCAAGCTGTTGTTCAGTGACTCCTTAAGCCCGTGGTTGCATCGAGTCATTACATTTGAGAACTACTGCTGGAAGTATTTGTGATGAGTTTGTCCCATCTCTCTTACTGAGCACCTTCTTCCTCTTGGCAATGAGTCCCGTGGGGTGTAATATTTACCCACCTTTCCCGAATATCGCGTGGGGTGTTGGCCACTGTGGCCTTGGCACGTAGTGGGGTGGCAGTTTCAGCTGGGTGTACAGTGCCCATGTCCATACCAGCAGCAAGGGAAACAGGCTCATCCCAGTGCCTACCCCATCCCCAAAGGAGGGTGGGCTCAGTCCTGAGCTGCAGCAGGCAGGCATGGGCACAGATCCTGAAGAAATGCTCCCCAGAGTGGAGAGGTAATGAGCAGCTGTGGGGAGGTGGGAAGATCTTAAACTCTTTGGTAACTGTTTGCTCAGAGCATGAGTCAGTACTATACTATTATTATTGATGATATCTTTTTTAAAAATCTGTTTTCTAGGTACTTGGGGTATAACCATGCAAATGTTCTTTGCCCATAGCTTCTCCTAGCTTCAATAGGCCTTCTGTGTACAAAAGAATTGCAGGGCTGGGTCCTTTCCTGCAAGCTATTTTCCTAGGTCCTTCTGTAGGCTGGGGAGAAGCATTTCTGTTTAAATAGAGAAGGGAGAGTCCTTCAGTCTGCCACGGTAGGATTTCACAATGAATGACGCCTTATTTAAATAAAAAATTTTTGGTGGTTTATTTTACACTCCATAAATACTTCTTCTGCAGAACAGGTACAAATGAAGATCATTTATCTTGCTTAAGTTTCGATTTCTGTGGCATCTATGTTTTAGGATTTGGGTGATATTTTTTTTTCCCAGAAATGTTTCCTATCTGAATATGAAAGAACAAGTGTTGATTTAGTAAATCATGTAGCATCTGCCAGCTTTATCACCTTGTAGGAACGGATCTAGCCTGGATAGTGCAGAATTAAGAACTGAAATCAACTTTTGTTTCTGCTAAAACTTTACATGGTGTTAACATTTCACATGTTCAATTCCTGTCTGGATTGCACCTGCCTAAATTTCTAGTATTTACCTCCATAAATGGCACTGGCCTGATTTCAGGCTTATGAGTTTCCTACCAATGTAACTCAGTTCCACTGGCTGGACTGTCGTCTCTTGCCATTGGGGAAACCAAGCAGTAATCCTGCTGGAGTCAATATAAATGTGTACAACAACCTAAACCAGCAGGAGACAGTGATGGGATCCCAGCCACAAGCCTCCGATAGGTACGTTAATTGGTACAAAACGTACAGCTGCAGCAACAACATAATTGTCATTCCAAATCCATAAACACTTTCTTGAAGCTGAACTTGCCTTATTCTTTTGAAAATTCAAATATGTGGCTTGACCTTCAACTCCAATTACACATCCCCTACTGTGTCTCAGAATTATACTTTAGCCTCAGCTCTAAATGTCAGTGTTTGCAACAATACTAATTAATACAAACCTTCAAATAATTGCACTGTAAATGAGTACACTTTTTAAATCACATGGAAAATTATTTCATTAAATTTACCAAAAAGTAAAAAATGTGAGAGGTCCTTAAAAGCTGCTTTTCTCTAAGCTCCCTGCTTCTTCCAGTGTGAAAAGCACTTCTCAGAGAACATGAAACAAGAAAAGAGCACCTCTATCTTTTTTTTCTAACAAACAGTAACAAAAAGCTTTTCGCAAAGGCCCTAGAGCCAGGTTCTAGCACTGCGACATCAAGAGCCACAACCCAAAGGGATCTTGCACAGAGAACTACAGAAAACACAAAGGGATGCTGGAAGGAGAAAAGACCTGGGGCAAGTACCTGAAGAATCTCATAGCTGTTGTTGCAGCACAGGGCAGACAAACCACTAGCCTCTGAGGAGAAGATTTGAACTCTGCAGGGCCACCCTGCTCCTCCAGGCTTGCCCACTCCAAGCAGGCTAGTGGCTTCAAGGATGTGCCTGGAAGACCCATTTTAAGTAGGATTCCTCCCTATGAGTTGTCATGTCCTGTGAACCCTTGACAATGCTTTTCGAAAGGATTCCTCCTAGGCTGCAGAGGCGGCACATGTCCCTCCAGCCTCCTACATTGTCACTTGCTTCCCTCTCCCATATGTGGCTCTGGAAAAGCCAGAGTCCTCATTTGCCACAGAAAAGAAGAGAAAATGCTTCCCATATGCTGTACAGACTGCCATGATGTAGGATGCTCTCCAACGGCTGGTACTTCCTCTTAGAGCTCTTTTTGAAAAGGCAGATGCTATAGCAACACCTCATCTGAGGCAGAGTAAGACTCCAAATGTATCCTTCAAAGTTGTGCATAGTGCTGCATTATGCCAAGGTGAAATACTGCCTGAGGCAATCACTTTTACTAAGCACCTCTTCTCACCCTGCCATCATAGGCCAAGAATATATGGGTAGAGAAAGGCAATTTTGGTCCTCAAGAAGGGAATTCCCACTACGTTCAATGCTCAGGCAAAAAGAAGTCGCTGAACCTGATGGCTGTGTCCGCACAGGTAAATGAAACAGACCAGGGCAAATTTTTTGGCCCTGAGGATGAGTAGCATCGTACAATACCCAGCCCTCTGCCTCTCCTCTCTTCTGCCAGAAACAGGGCAACCTCATGCACACAGCCTGTTGGGCAGGGTCCCTGGATTGTGCCCTGCCTGACTCCACGCTGTCAGTGTGCTAGTGGGCACAGGCTAGATCTGTGCCAGGCAACGTGCCAACAAGCCACCTCTTTACTGGTCCACCAGCACTTGAGCCCATGTCCTGGTCTCCTGCAGCTCCTATGGACAAGGCAGTTTGGGATTTCTCAGGGACAAAAGACTGATCACTTTGCATTATTCGGGGCAAATATGAGCTCCTGAACAGCTCACATTAACTCATACATTGTTGATGAATATTTAATCAAATCATATATATGTTCCTCTGCTTCTGTTTATCATTGTGTGGCCTTCCTTACTACATGGCATGAAGCAAAAAGAAAGTCTGTGAAATATAGTTATTGGAGAAGCCTAATTTGTTACTGATTTACATTGGAGGTGCTACTTCAGTTGTTGCTCATAAAACATGGGACTGGACTAAAAATTCAATAGTTTTTGTAAGAACAGTTTAAAATACCTATCCTGGTTTATAACAGACAGAACAACCCTTTTATCCCCAATCCCCACTCTTTAGGTAAATTGCAACTGAAATAACTGATGTTTTTATAAAGTCTGACTGTTTTGAATGTGAGAAAGATCTTGCCCTAACTACTAAGGGCAGGACGTGGAAGCAGTTGTGTAGGTATCACCAGTTGCAACCTGTCACATGCCACGGATTCTGGAAAGCTATTGTCACTGAATAAATGAACCATTCTTATTTTAATTCTAGTGCAACAAAGCTTTACTGCTCAAAACCATGATGATATGGATACCAGCAGGTACCTTCAGCCAAGAAGGCAGCAGTGGGATGAATAAGGACTGGTCCAGCACGGCTCTGCTTTAGATGATATTTCAGCTACACCCGAAAACCAGCCAGAGGTCTCCTCTGGCCTAGACGTAAAGTTGAAAGGATAGAGAAAACCTAACCTTATGTAATCTAAAATTTCGCTACTCAAAAAAACACTGATTTTCATCTCTGACTTTCATCAGTGAAGGACTTGACCCAATAATTATAACCACAAGGGTTTTTACTTCTAAACAGCTTTACATACAATATGTAGGTTATCAGAAGGGTTGAATTTTGTCTGCCAATCTAGCACTTTTTACGAACATGACATTCACTTAAAATAAATTGAGGGGATTATGTTCCATGACCCTGTATATACTGGATGAATAATTCATCCTGCAGTATTTCAGTCAGAGGAAATGAACACCAAAATCTAAAAATTCATAATTAGGAGTGTGAGAACCCCATAGTATTTATGAATTTTTAAAAGCCTTAGAACTACATGTATGTTTGTTTGCTTGTTTTAAAAAATTAGATTTCCCATAAAAAGCAATGGCTTAAATTAAGAAAAAAAAAAATTATAAACCTTAAAAACCAGGTTCAAGAAGGTTTGCACTTAAAACAAGTTCTAACTGGACAAGAACCTCTGCTGCGCAAATGGTAAGTGTTCATTGCTTGCTGTTTGAAATTGCTTAGTGTCCAGCATCTTTTTTTGCCATCGTTTTGGCAATTCAGCTGCATACTCTTACAAAGATACCTGCAAAACAACACTGGTTGTATTAGGATCACAAGTTGGGTCTGATGCCTTTCTACGGAGTTACTGCTGCTACACACCAGTGGCAGCAAAGGGAATATCCAGGCCAGAATTCAAAGCCAAGACGGACATAAGTTCTTACTTTAGGTCACATTAAATGACACTGCAGAAACAAAAAGACTGTATTTTCACCAATGAAGGAGCTGGTACAGTGCTAACTAGAGACAACTTATTTGGTTATTTTTCAGTCTGAGATTTGGGACACAAAGGGGGTGTTTGTCCAGAAGCTTTCTGGACAAAATTCCCAGTCAGTCCATGTGGGACAACTACCTGAGGGTTTTTTTTCCCACCTTCATCATGTTAATACCAGAGAAAAACACAAGCTACATTCCACTTTCAGACATCATTGTATAAATCCAAATTCTATATTGTAATTAATTTATATTATTTTGTTTTGTTTCATCCCCTTCTCTATTTTTCCTTCTCTGTCTTGCTTAATAAATATGTGTTTTTTCAGTATCAGAATTAGAACGTCTCCTGTGATCCCTTCCCATGTGGCTTCTAAATATTTCAGAAAATGACCCAGAATCATAGCATTAGAAGTAACAGACTTGCATTTATGTTAGTTATCACTAATAGAAATAATGCAAATGATCTCATTTCAGGTTTACATGAATACAAACAAGAGCAGATTTGATGCCACAGGTGAATGTCTGCTCAGTTTTATAGTCTAACTCTAAAGTAAATGTCCCAAGGAGTGTAAATTGTTCTTCATATTTTGAAGTTATTTCCAATTATTTCAAATTTTTGCCCATTGTAATTTAATTGTTACAATATTTTATTAAATACAAAATTTATTGCATAGACCAAAAGTGTACGTTTTACAGAAGTATTCTAGATGTTTATTAAAAAAAATGTTTCTGGAAAAAAACATAGGCTTCAAGCTCGAGTTACCCAATTCACCAACCCTAATGAGCTTGGACAGTGACTCAACCCAAACTCCCCTGCTGGAATCAGCAGAAGTTCAGCATGTGTCAGGACTTGGGGAACACACCTCTGGTGAACAACGTTGCCATTTCATTTGTATTTCTCAATTCTAACACTGACTTGGACAGAACAAAAGCTCCCTGTCCTTGAATCAGCAATCTCAGCACATGGCCTTTATCATCCAGCAAGGAGCTTTTTTCCTGAGAGCAAATGAAACAAACCTGCAGAGGTATCACAACCACCTTTCTGAGTGCAACAGCTCTCCAAGAAAGTGGAGTGCTGGCAGTAGCTTTAGCTGAAAGTTCGCTACCATGGCTCTGCAGACAGACACTCTCTTGCTGCTCATTTTTCAAAATGAAGAATTTTTAATGAAAAAGAAAATTCTGGAAATGCTGATTTTTTCTGAATGTCCTGAAAACATAGTCACAAAGTAGCTATGGGAGAAGTCATTTTTAACACAGCAAAGGAAAAGCATAGCAAGGAGCAAAGCTGAATATCTAGTCCTTCAATCAGAAGAGCAAATTGCTTTAAAAAGCCAGATGCTATCTCCTGTTCTTAGTGACATGTATATTATCAGTCAAAAAGGTTATGGCAACAAGACTGGGAGCAATCAAACATAAACTGCAAACACAAAGGAAGCAAACATGCTAAATCTCCCTTTTTAATTGGAGGTTAAATATGATTTATAAATTAAATCAACTTATAGGATCCCAAGGGAAGAGTAAACAAATTTTCCAAGTAAAACATCAGTAGCAGGTCTGTAATGGAAATCTCATTTAGGAAAATGGCATTACCTAAAGTTGTAATACACCTATGTTTCTTTTAATTTTTTAAAATTAATAACCTTAAATAATATTTTGGTAGAAATAGTAGCTAACTAAATCAGAGCTAAATTCTGAAGCTGCCATTCAGTGCTACAGTGTCAATGGGAAAAATTACATGATCCTAAAAACACTGATTCAGATCAGTGTACCACTAAAATTAACATGCCTACACAGCTAAGTCAGAGTTACCTAAAAATAAAGATTACAAAAGTGAGCACCGAGTAAATTTCTAAAGTTTATGATAACACTTTTTTTTAAGCAAAATGCAATAAAACTGCTAAAATGGCAAGATGTATGTGAATAATCTAGTCAGAGATGACCCTACAAACCAGGGTTTGCTAACTTTTTATACTGCTGGAAAAATTTCTTGCACAAAATCTTTTCATAACTCACGTTAGACCATATAACTGCCTTCTTAGATGAATGAACTTCTTTTACTGAATGTATTCCAGCTTGCATTTTACATTAATTTCACTGCAGGCAGAAGAGAATAGAGCAGATTCTGAAAAGTGAGGACACTGTCATTAAATAATTTTGACATCCAAAAAGCCTTGAACAGAAGAGGGAACATTTTTAAAGTATGGGATTACTTTGAAGCATTATGCCTTATTTTCAAGAAAGGCTGGACATTGGGATTTAGGACCTTTTAAAATAGCACATGGGAAACGAGTTTTCAGTCAGTCTGTTGCTTAGCTGAGCTGGATTGATTCTCAGAAGACTGGGTTTTGAAAAAAAAGGAAAGATTCTTTCACTGAAAGTCATATGAAGCAATGCTGGTATTCTAGTTTAAGTCACAATTAAAACAGAATTTTTTGTATGCCTGAGTGCTTTAGGATTACAAACTCAATTAACTACCCAAGCTCATATGGGTTCTCTTACCAAGATGCCTTTTTTTTAAAGTTATTTCTCCTCTTACTAAATGCAATGCATTACAATGTACTGCATGAGAAAATTGCACTACTTCCTTCTAAAATAATGTTAATTCCCTTAATAATGAGCAGATCACATTTCTTGTATTTAATGTGGGGTTTTATTAACTTAAGGTTGTTTCCTTTACTTATAGGCATCCTCAGCTGCACTGAATAACACAAAAATCAGATAACATCAATTGAGTGTTTTAACTATAGTTGTAACATGCATCAAGATCACTCTTAATTATATTTTATTATCAAATTTTAAATCTTGGCTTCTTTGGGAAAATAAAAACCCATTTTTGGAAACAATAATAGTAACTTGAATTTACACACCATCACCGATCCAGAGGCATTTTATGTCTTTTCCAAAACAAACCATAGCAAAAACAAATTTAAAAAAAAATCAAACACGCTTCCTCAGAGACTGAGGAATCCACTATAAAAGCAACAGAGAAAAAAAAGAGGTAGAAGGAAAAAGGTACTATGGCGACAAGTCAGACAGAGGTTGTTGTAAAACCTAAGCACGTTCTGAGGGAAAAGCAAGTGTTTCCAATGCTTCTTCAGGAAACAGAAGGGTTTAGATTGTTTTCACACTGAAGTGAGATCTACCACATATGGCACACGCTAATATGTCCCCTAAAATGTCTTCTAAATGTAGATGATTGAGCAAGGTCTGTACATTCACTGAATGGTTGTCTTACATTTATACTCCAGTTTAGGGAAGTTATAAATAGAAGTCATTACCTTCCCAGTGAAGGTGCTGGGTCTTGAGATATATTCTATTATTTTAAAAAACTCACAACCAGACTACCTCAAAGTGGATTGAAAAAAAAATTGTTTGCTGTGAGCACAAAGCTCAGTTTTAATCACAAAGACACAACTTGATTCTCTCTTTAACATATATACCATGCTTATGATAAAAAAAGGAAAGTTCGGCAAAAAATATCATGCCATATGAGCAAACTCTATTAAGTAAGAACTAAAAACAGAATCCTACAGTTTTAGAATGGATTTGCACAATAATTCCTCCTTGGTATTTTGGCAAAATCTGGAGTCAGGCAGGGCATTCATAGACATTAAACAAGCAAATACACCAAAAGGAATTAACACTTGTTCTTTCAATACTGATGGTTAAAACTGTAACATGTTAGCAAAAAAATTCTATGAAAATAGTTTCTTATATAATATATTTAATAATATATTGTAATTTCAATATGGTGTTATTTAAATGAAGCTGATGTTGAAAGAAGGAAACATTGCGGACACAAAGACATGATTTCTTGAAGGCTAGAAGCTGGGCAAATAGGGGGTCAAATTGATAAAGTCCCCACTTTGTCCTCTTTAGGGAGAGACAAAAAAATGGGTCCCTTGGTCTAATAAATCTCTCATGCTACAGAAGCAATTACTGGGAACCTGGTAAATTAACAAAGTGAAATCACGGCCCATCGATTATTGAGTGACCATTGGCATTATTACCAGGTGTGTAGGGAACTCTTAAGAGCTGATAAATTGTTGCAACACACAAATTCGAACACACCATACAGTCTGCAAGCACCAGAAGACTGAACAGATCGAACCCTATCTAAACCCCCTGCGCCTGGCAGTCTGCTTCTTGGCTGTGAAGGTATCTCCCACTACTCTCATTTTTCAGTCCCTGGTCCTGTTTTTCATGGCAGCAGAGCTCCTGGTGGACTGGTGCCCTTTGAGCAGAGGGTGCTGAGAGTGCATTTTGAGTGTCATTATACCATTCACTCACCTCTCTGACTTTCTTTATTAGTTTCATCCGGGTGGAGTGCCCTGAAGCCATGTGGGTTGGTGGGCAGGGGACTGTGTTTTGGCCGTGGAAGCAGGTGGCCAGTAAGAGGCAGGTCTCACAAATGGGGCTTGAATGGGGTGCCATCCAGATCACCTGGGAAGGAATCGGGTGCATGTAGTGGGATCAGCTCATGCCCCTCACCCACAACATGCAATGACATGGATGCCTAGACCTTGAGAAAGCCATCTTAGTGACAGTATTGCAATAACAGGCACTGGTCTGGAGATCCTAAAGGGGCTGATGCAGAACTAGACCATCTCCAAGCCAAAGTATGAACCTCTGCACCAGACAGGAACTCTGCTAACAATTCTGCTAGGTACTACAGCCAGAAAGCAAATTAGTACCTCTTCTCAACACCTTCCCCCCTCCCTGCTATGAGTGAAGAGTGGGACATCAGGACCTTTATCACTGATGGATTTTGCACACACCCATAGCAGGAATCCAACTGCCTGGATTCTTAGTTAGAACATAAAATTATAGATAAGTAATCTGCTAATTGACTTTTTCAATAAATAATCTGTGTAGGAAGATCATGTAATTGGCCATAACATTTAAGGTTACACTTTCAACTTGTTCCCAGAGAAGTTACTGAATGCTGTGGGTTCTAAGCACTGCAGATCAGAACAATTACAAATGCTTTGGCTTCTGCATTCATTGTTCATCTACAATCAAAGATCAGGAACTAAATATTTACATTGCTTACATTTTCTGTGCAAATAATTGTTCAGAATTGCACCCACAATTATTTGCAATCACTTGCCCTAAAATAGTCTTCCCTTTGTGTGCTCACAGCCCATGGAGCTCATGACACCTAATCAGAAGCAACAGAAGGACAAAGAGTGCTATCTCAGCACAGCTGAAAAGTCAAGCTGCTAAGAGCTAATGAAGTTCAGCTGAGAAAGATGAATGTTGATACTTTGGGGTCTGCCCAATACACCAAAGGAAGACTTCACTCAAGCCATGTTCACAAACCCCTCTGAATCCAGACAAGTGTTTTCAGCAACTCCAGCACGTTTAGAATCAAGCCTCCAAATAGTGTATCCCTGTACAGAACAAGCTTGCAATAACCACCTGCTCTTAGACACACACTCCCTAGTTACAAGCTTTTGCCCGTTAATGAGTATCAGCTCTCTTTGCAAGTGTGCACATCTGCTTCTTGCAATGCACAGAGCAAATAATTCTGAAAAAAAAATATTTCCAAAGCTATTTGCATCTGAACGAGTCATACAGGCATGTGTCAGATCTTCTGCATTTTCATACATGTGTAAACAGAGGCCACGATTTTTTCACTTTGCACATCTATGACATTAGTCCAGAAAGTCACAAGCAACAGATGTCTGAAAACTGTGTTTTTAAATATGGTGCATATTTATTAATTATTTTAGTTTCAAATGCAGGGTACAAATGGGTTTGGTTTTCAGTGATTTCAGCAAATTTTTTTAATGCATCTGTCAATATAAGCTGCGTAATGTATAAAATAAACTATTCATCCTTCATATTAATAGTATAATTATCTGTAGAAGCTGTCCCCCCAAACCACCTTGAATGTGCCTCTCTGTACAAATACTGCAGTGCAACTGAGTTCTATATGAAATGTGCATGAACCAAAATAGTCAAGCTCAGAAAAATCTATTTTCCTTTTCAGTTTCTCTGATTGATAGTCGCTCTGTTTGCAAAGCTGTATGAAAAATATGTGACTAAGATGCACTGGGAAAATATAATGCAATTGCTTATGTATAAACAACAACTTGCGACATCAAATAATTAAAAATTAATAGAAACTCGACAAGACATCTCTGTGATTTCCTGGGGAACGTTTGATATAGAATCACGGTCTGCCAGATAGAGCTTTCAACTCCCCAAAGCCAGATACTGAACAGCACCACAAAACCCCAGAGACACCAGGAAACTCATAATACATAAAACGAGAAATGTTCTACATACAGAGGTTCAGTATTGTGTTAAACAAGTGTGACTAAATATTGCTGAGGCAAAAATCTGAAGTCTTCCTGCCTCTTTTTTGGTGTCCTTTCGCAAGCTAAATTCCCACTGATGCATGGGACAACGGGTGAAATACAGCCGTTCAAACCCATTGAAGAGATCAGCCTTGGCTGCTGGCTGATAAGTGTAGGAAGTCAGTAAGAGTTTTGTCCAAAAAAAAAAAAAAAAAGGCCTACAGGATCCCTTGTGTTAAAACAAATATATATAATTTGAAAGGAGGCATCAAGTAGATACAGTTTAAAAGTACAGAAAACTTTGTTCTTCAGACTCAATTTTTCAAGTCTTTCTCATGCAGAGGGAGTTTCCAGGGAATTTCTTGAGAAGTAAAATAGTGTCTTCCATAAATAAGTCTGGGAGAAGAAGTCTTTTGCTTGCCTATCAGTTATGGAGCAAGCTGCAGATAGGTGAACCTGTGTCTTAAATGTTGCTGATGCTTAAAATGTATAGCTGATAGTTGTTGGAAACTGCAGAATTCCCTGTCACTCACACAAAATCCTTTGTTAATGTGCTTTAGAGCACATTCCATCTGCTCCTGTTGTATAATTGGAAAGTGAAACACCATGCTTGATTCCCTGCTGCTCTGTTCCTCTTTTAGGCACTACTGACTTTGATAGTACAGACATAAAACTGGAATATTACAGAACAGCCATTTCTCTTCTCTGGGGGAAATCTGCTGTCTGCCTTCTTAAGACCCACCTTTTGTTATGAGCTCTGCCCAAAGGAGATGAGGAAAACACCCTGAAGTCCGGAGACAGAGGCTATTTCACTGTAGTCCTTCTGGCACTTCAGTTATGTCTGTGGCTTCCCCATTTTTCCACTACTCCAGATACCCCTTTGCTAGATTCCTACAGATGAACCAATGTTCTCTCCTGTCCCCTGCTCATCTATTTAAATCCAAAGCAGTACACATTGCAGGACGCTATGAAAAGATCCAAGGACATCAGAAACCTTTGGTGAGACTTTGTTCTCACAGACCGTCACCCCAAACTCACTGTGCTTCAGCGAACAGGCAGATAGTAGTTCAATGCTATGTGCAGCAAGAACTCAGTTCTTATACTCTACTTTGCACCTTGTTAGGACAAATCTTTTGGCAAAAAGAATGTCATCAAAACTGAAAAAAAATCACATTCCCACATCCTTATTTGACATGGGTTTTTTCTGAATACATTCTAAATCAGCAAGGTAATAAACTTGTGACATATGAAGCAATTAATGTACACGTGAATGGATTCTCTAGTAAGCAAGTCTGAATACTACATGAGTAGACTGATCTATATGTTAGAAATTTCCAAAGTTGAATTCTCATTACACATATTGTTACGGGGACAGGGGGAAACTCCTCTGTGTCTTCTTTTAGTGAGTAGGGTTCTGAAAATGACCTTTTGGATAAATACTTTTGCAGTTTTCTGCCCTTTCAAACTCTCTAGACAATGTATTTTGATAAATGAATTCCATTTTATTAATAGCAATTTGCTGCATTTTTAAATAGCAAGTATGTTTAAATTATATTTATCAGGTGATTTTTCAGGTTGAACAAAATTTTAAAGTAAGACTGCTATTGACAGTAGAACAGTGATATGTTATGAAGAGGAAAGCATAAATACTGAAGGCATGAAAAAAAAAGATAAAAAATAGTTTCCAACACTAGCATTGAAAATAACCCGATTTACATAACATTGTTCCTCAACACCTTCATTGAGGTAAATGAGATACCAATAGAGACAATGTTTTATAGCATAAGAGCCAGATTGTGTGAAGGCCCAGCCTGGAACATAATACAGCACAGCCATGGTACAGCTGTTCTGAACAGAATAATGACAAGCTATTTCCACCCTTTTTATAAGACTATTAACACAACTTTTAAAGAAAATTGTGGAAGGATTAATATTAACTCTAAACCTAACTCTAACTCTATCTTTAAATGTACAGTCATGGCTAGACTACAGTGCATATTATTTGTGATGTGAAATTAACAGAATAATAATGGGAAATAGAAAAATGTAATACAATACAAATAGGGCAGCATCAAGGGTGGTCTCTTGTTTGTAAGGCAATGTATGGTATAAAGTGGTTGTTCACCTCTGGGGTCTAGGATATTTCCTGCTCTGCCTCATCCACCTCTTCGCAAGCATTGCCGCAGTTTGTACTTCATATCTTAAATTTTGAAAGGATCTCATTCAGCTACTCTCAGCACCAAATACGAGCTACAAAGGTCTCTTCGACAGGGCATCCAAAACCAGACACAAAACTCAAAATATATGACCAAACCCTCTGTCTGTGAACCGGAACACACTAAACAGAGATCGCATTTTTTCCTCGGCTTCACTATAAGCGTTAACAAATGAAAAGCTGGGAAGTTAATGTATCTGAGAAACCTGTGATACACTTTGAAATGTTTTCATCGCACGGAAAAAAACGATTTCAAAAGCCTGTGCTTCCCCAACTAGGAACAGTTGAGCCTTTTATAGCTTTTCTCCTGGCATGGGATTTGATTAGCAAGTACAAAGATTTATACATAGATTTATTAAGTAACAGTTATATTGTGTTGTAATTAAAACGTAGGGAATTCGCTGTCTACTTAAGCGTTTAAAAATGCTTAATGTAGGAAGCAATTACACCTCATTTTCGAATTATTCCCCTGCCTACGGAGCACGCTGCGGACATGAGCATGTAACGGGGGGTTTCGGGAGGTGCCCGCTCACCCGGCCCGGGTCTGATGGGGCCGGGCGGGGAGCAGAGCCCCGATGGGCGGCGAGACGGGGTCCGCTAGCCGGGCGGCTGCAGCCGGCGGGACCGGTGCGCGGCGATTCTCGGGTGTCTGCTGGGCTGGCTGTGCCACGGTGGCGGGGAAGCGCCGGGAGCCCGGTGCGGGCGGGCTGCGGGTGCTGCCCACCCCGCCAGCCTTCGTACCGCCACGAGCCTCTCGGCCGGGAGAAAGGCTGGCTAAGGGGCTGCCGGGGAGGCTGTGCTGAGGGAGGGAGCGGAGAGAGAAGCGGAGCACGGAACCAGGCTCTTTCCCGATGTCGCTTGTCTTGGGAAGACCTGCACCCGAGGGAAGGCCGGCACCAGCTCCAAACCAAGGGTCAGAAGCCCGGGGCCGAGCTCAGGGGCCATGTGCATCACTGCCCTCCCCCACGTCTCTCTTTACCTGACTGTACTTGGCCTCTTGCTCCAGGGAGTTCTTCTCCAGCCCGTTCACGGCGTGCTGGGCCGAAGTGGGGAAGCTGTTTCGGCCCAGGCTGCTCCATTCCTCCACCTTGGGGCTGGGATAAGGCGAAGTGTCGCTCACTGCTGGGAAACGCGGAGAGAAAGGGAGGTTAAAGGCAAGGAGTGGGACGTGAAGCGCTTTGCTTCGGGCCAGAGATGGATCCCTCTCCCCATGGGACGCACTCCGTGGGGCAGAGCTACGGGGAAGCCTGTCCCTCGACCGCAACACTTCGCTCAGCTTCTCGGGAACCGCTGGAGAGAGTGATCCGGTGGGGTAAAGGAGCCGGATCCCTCTGTGCAGGGGATGGCAGCGATCGCCAACCGATCCCCGAGCTGGCTTAAGTCCCTCGTTCCTGCGCTGGCAGGATGGCGCTTCACCCCCCGAGATCTCCTAAGGGGGGATTTACGGGAATCACCTTTTTTGTCTGTGTAAGAGGGTCTGAGGACAAAAGACACCCCTTGTTAGAAATAGCCTGACAAGGCTACAGATGAACGCAGTTCTAAACATTTTTTTGGGGGGGGGGGGCGGGCGGGAGGGGAAGAAAAAGGAAACGGGAAAAAAAAAGAAAACACGAAAAGAAAGTTGTTTTAAAACGAAAGAAAATCAAAAGGGAAATAAAAGAAAAAATGAGGAAGAGAAAAAAGGGCGATAGGACATTAAAGCCCTGTTGTTTATAAGCGCATCAGCCGCGGTACGGGAATACCGGGCTCTTTTACAGGCGGTCTAATTCCCCGGGCCCCGCCGGGATTCCCGGCGGGGGAAGGCTCCCCGAACCCCTCGCCTGGCTGCATGGGAGACTGAGGGGATGCGGGCTTCCCACCACCCAACCTCGCTCAGGCCCCGCCGGAGCTGGGGAAAGGCACAAATCTGAAGTTGGCTTAAGAAATTGAGCTCTCTCGGTGAGCGCCCTTTTCTGCTGATCTCACACTTTCCCATGAATAGGGGCTTCCTTTCCGTGTCAGCAAGGTCAGTTTATCCTATAAATCAAGGGCGAGCAGCCCCCATCTGTAGCATCGGCTGCTCAGCAGCCCCGGCTCTCTGCTGGGAGGGGGAAGGGGGAGATTTAACACTGCAGAAGCTCTGAGGGAAGACGGGGCAGATACAGAGGCACCCAGCAGTACCGTCAAAGGCCTGCCTGCCTGCCAATGTGGTGTTAATAAAAGAGGAACTCGCTGAAAACAAAAACAAAAAAGTCAGACTCTCATGTGATTGTAATGTTCTTTTAATGCTCACTGCCAACACTACCTCTCCCTAGCACACGGCAGAGATTGCCAGACATGTATTTGTTAAAGTCGACTCAGAAACACGTTTTTTTGTGCTAGTGCAGCACAAAATAAAGCATACTTATGGGTGTGCTGCTTGAAAAAATAGCACGTTTCTGAGGAAGAAAAAAGGAGGGGAAACACTCAGAAAATTATTCTGCAATACCTAAAGGATCAATTGGGATTAGAAGTGCTGCTTGTTACTGGAACAGTGTTGTTGCTGCTAAAAAAAAAAAAAAAGAAAACAGAAATCACAGTCCTCCCCCTCCACTAATTGGGAGGGAAGAGTGAGACACAGAGATCGCTGTAGGCGAAGGTTATTTTAGACTGTTGTTTTAACCACATTCACTGTTAGTTCTCTGGCAGAGACTGAAACGGAAAAAATGTCCCTTTCTTCGCGGCAAAGCGTAGCGAGCTGCTGGAAGACACGGCGCAGTTTCCTGACAGAGAAACAGAAAGAAGGTGGAAGGCATAAAAGAAGGAAATCTTGGGGGTTTGGTTTTCCTGGACCACCGCTTCGGAGGAAAATACAGCATCAGAATGAAAGCAATTAGGTGACATTTGAACTTCCTGCCGGAGCAAATTTGGCCTGATTGCGAAAACTAGAGAAAATGGGCTTCTCAGTAACGCCAAGGTGGCGCCTGCGCCTGGAGGGTGGCACTGAGCCCTGGCCGGGACAGGGACGGGAGCGGGGCCGGGGCAGAGCGCGCCCTGGGGACGCCGCACCAAGGGCCGCTCCCTCTGGACAAGGTCGCCACTTCTCTGATCACAACGGCAGCGGTGATGGCTGATAGGTAGTTTGGCGGCCCATCTGCAGTCCACCCCGGGACCTCCGGTCTGTCTCATCCCGATGCGCATCCCCCGGTAAGCTCAGTGCCCGGCTTGGGTTGGGGAAAACGCGAGAGGTTTCCCTAGGCACGAAAGCTCCTGCCGACCCTCAGAGAGAAAGGAGCTCAGGTGCACGGACGGAAACCCTCCGTTCCTGCCTGGCTGCTGAGGAGGCCCCGGGTCCCCCTCCTCACCTTGGTCTGTGATGGACCGGATCCCCAGGATGTCCGTTACCGAGTGGGAAGACGGCCATGTCCTGGGCATGGCCATGGTGCTGGGGATCGCTGGCACCCCGGGAGGGGTGGGCACCTTGCCTCCTGCAGCAGCGATGGGGCTGGGGTAGGAGTAGATGTGGTTGTAGGGCAAAGTAGGCTGTGGGGGTGGCTGATGCTGCTTGAAGGACTCATAGTGACTCTGCTGAGACAGGTTCCCGATTTTGTTCCGAAGGATGCGGCTGATGGAGCTGACCGACGGCACGTTATACTTGTCACACACGCCGTCTGCCAACAGGCGATCCCGGATTTCCCAGGCGAAGATGCCCGGATCCCTTTGTTTGTAGCTCCGGATATGTTTTACCACAGTGGGGGTGGTGACTCGAGGCTTGCTGCCTCCGATAGCCCCCGGTAGGATGGAGCCAGTTTCGTTGTAGCGAGCCAGGATTTTGCTGACACAGCCGTGGGAAACGCGAAGCTGTCGGCTGATGTCACACGGCCTGATACCCAGTTGCGCTAGTTCCACAATCCTCAGCCTGATGGCATTGGGCAGGGGTCTCCCATTTACAAACACCCCCCCGAGCTGGTTCACTTCCCCGAAGGCAGGTTCTGCAAGTAAGCACACAAACACACCCGTCGGACACGGCGAATTGTTCAGAAGAGGGCGTCTGAACCGCTTCTCATCACAAGGTAGATGTCACGGCTCTGTCCGACTGTGCCACGCACGCTTCTTTCTAATAGTGGGATGCCCCCGAAATTGAGAGGGGTGGAGAAGACATGAAAGAAACCAAAAAATCGAGAAAAAGAACATAGAAATAAAAAGAAGAAAGAAAACCCGTAGCTACGAATGACGGAGCTCTTAGGATCGTGCATCAGGCGTATTCTAAAAAAAGTACATTCCAGAGGTGAAAAACGAGATAGCCCCAACAGATAAGTCAGCTTTATTGCCAGAGGAAAAAGTAACACAAAGGGAGGAAAAAGAAAATAAAAATATTTTCAAAGACGGGGGGGAAAAGAAAAGGTAGTTGAGGAAATTCTTTTACATCTTGGGAGAGGCAAGGGCAACGCGACTAACTTTTTAAAGACCGTTTTTGGAGCTGTTAGCGCCTCTCGCTTAACAGCACAATTACACCAGGCTGTAAAACAAACGTGCTAAAATGTTAACCGCTATGATCGGTGTCAGGAATAATATACAACGTGCCACAGGCTCCATCCACTCGGCTGCGATCCTGCCTCGCACTCGCCTAATAACATTAATAATAAACCAAGCAGTCATTAGCTTTCTTTCTCTCTTCCCTGCTCCTGACCCCTAACATGTCCTTACAACTTGTAGGAACACGAGCAAAGTCAATAAGGGAGCTGCGGCACATGACGGCGCACGGGTGCTCCCGTCTCCTGACAGCACTTGAACCCTCTTGCAGCTCCCAGCCACTTACCCATTCCTCCGAGCAGGACACCTCTGGGGCCGCCCTAAATCCAAACGGAGACCTAAGCCCAGAGACAGACACCCAGCCGCCTGCGCTCCCGGCTGCACTAGCCCCTGAGGCTTTCTGATCTCCAACGAGGAGATAGCAGGGGCGTGAGGGAAAAGGGCTGCAAGGAAATCTGCTTCGCGGCGAGAGAGCCTTGACTTCTGCATTTCAACCTCAGGGCAACGTGGGCAGGGCTGGGCTGGGCAGGGCGCCGCAGCCCATCGCTCCCCCCGCGCCCGCCCCCGGGGGCGGCCCCGCCGCCCAGCCGCCGTCCTAATGGCCAGGGGAGATGACGGACAGCGCGGGGTTGGCGGCCCTTCCGCTCTCCCTCGCAGGCGTGCTCCGCACCTGGGTCCCCGCCACAATAGAAATTACTATTTCTTACCTGCCCGGCGGTGAGTTGCGCGGAGAGCGCAGTGGACGCTGGGACGGTGCTGAGCGGGGCTACCACCGTGGTGGGGCATCACTGGGGCTTGGGACACCGGGGGTGGCGGGTACGGGGCAGCTTGGGGCAGGGTAGGGCACCCGCCGGACTGCTGCGCTGCCATCCCTGGCCCTTCTCCCAGAGCTAGCGGGCGCGGAGTGGAACGATGGGGGTGGCAGAGACGTTCCCCCTTTCCTTGACGGAAGCAGAACGTTGTCTTGCTACGGGCGCTTTTCCCCCGCGTTGACATTGCAGATGCGGGAGACTTCCTTTTCTAAGCGTAATAAAGCATTTTTTCACTAACATCTGTTTCACGGGTGGTGTATGAGAAGGCTGTGAGCGACAAGACTTGAGTTCACGGCCGTGAAATAAGCCGCAAGTTCGCTTGGAAAAGACGGAACGGGGCTTGCGGCGCATGGGCATCGGGATGCTAGTATTCCCCGGCCGTTAAAGACTGGCTCCGCCTGTGTTTTAATCCCCACACCAAATATTACACCGCTCTTAATTGTAAAATGTCAACGCCTCGCAACTGATTTCGACTTTGTCAAAGACACTGCTACATATTAACACTTCAAAGAAAAACAGACAAAACTGGTAGGAATTGAAGTATGTGTGGGTCATGGCGTGTTTGTGTATGTGGAAGAAGTGTTTGGTTTGGCATTAGGTGTACAAGTCCTGATCTGTGGTCTTGTGTGTGTGCCTCTTGCATACATGCCATGTACGTCATGTGGTACACGGAGATCATGGGCTTCCCGGCTCCAGACAAGTATTTATCATGTGTTTCTTCTTTTTTTTTTTCTGAGAGTCTTTTTTTGCTTGTTTTGTTTCATTGGGTTGTTTTTTTAATGAAGTCTCGAAGTTACAGGCTCTATAAATTAAATAAAACGTGACAATAAGTTACGTAGTGATTGGGATGCACGAAATATCAGCAAGTAAAATATTAAATTGATGTCGCTGATGTGTATCATCACTGTAAAAATATTATTTCAAGTGAAAAATTTGTACGATATATTCAGAAAAAAAATAGAATTAACTGAGCTAAATTTCAAAGCCTGCTCTTATCGCAATAAACGGGCATAGTTTGGAGCAAGTAGGATGTAATAGGAATTCGCCCGGAAATTAATGGTATGTTGCAAGTCGTTTTGTGGTGGAAATAAGGCGATCGTGGTTCTTTCGCATATTTGATCGGAATATCGGCGAATACTTCTGTTTCCTACACAGGGACTTCAAACAAACAAACAAACAAACCCAGCAATAACATACTTTCTATGGTCGTTTTGTGGTTATTTCAGAAAAGTGAGTTGACCATTCAGAATATCACACTTGTAAATTGTGATGCTTCCTCAATCTAGACAAAATTACCTCTTTTAAAGGGGATCTCCCCTTCTGCTCGCAAATGCCGTCGTCCGATGGCAGGCAACGCTCGAAGGCATTTGTAGAAGTATAAATACTTGCTTTGGGTATTTTTAAGGCAGGACGAATTGGATTAGAGGGACACACATCCAGCTTTTAATTAATTAATTATGTAATGCAACAATAGAAGGGGGTGTGCGTCCGTAAAACTTCCGATCGGCATTAGCAGCGTCTCCTCGAAGCAAAGTCGCTCAGAGAGACCCCAGGCTGTCCGCCCGCTGGGCTCTGCCCGCCGCCTCGCCACCGACGCGCCCGACCGTGTCCCCAGACGCGTCACCTCCCGTTGCTTCGGCCTGGTCCTGCGGCGTGTGGCCGTCCCTGCGACTCCCGGCCCCGCTCGGCGCCCCTGAAGCTCCCTCAGGTTTGCTGGGATGCTCGGGCGTGATCCTGAGCTACTCTCCCACGCTGCCGGGTAGTTTCTTTCCCCATTTGCGCCTATTGTGTTCACAGTTGTGTCTTTTTCTCCCCTAGCCGCCGTGTCCTCCAACCTGTCTGTTCCCCCTCCTTCCCTTTCCCACCCCTCCACCCCCGAGCCCGCCTCTGATCTCCTGGATATTTGGTTTCTTTCCCTTTCTCAGTGTGTGTTCCTGATGTGGTCTTGTCGGAAAAGCTCGTTTGCTCTTCTCGTGTCTCCAGTGGTTTAAGGATAATGTTTATCAGAAGTGAACGTGCTCAACTTGTTTCCATTCAACTGCTGAGTGTGGGCTGAAATACCAAAGGTCACCATCTACAGTGAGTCGGTAGAGGGCAGGGGGAGCCGAGAAGTATATGAAAACATTATAATATACAACAGCCTGTTGATCGCTTCTGACCTGTCTGGCAAAAAGACTACTTTCTTTTTCAGGTAGGAAATCTTTGAAGAATCGGAGGGGAAAGGCGGCAGGGAGGGGAGAGCGGGAGGTCCGGGTCGGAGTTTCTCCACCGGGGGAAGGGCACGCGTGGCCGGGCAGAGGGCTCGCCCGAGGTGCTGAACGGTCACCCCGCCTGGCACTCCCCACTGCGGGGTCCCGTCGGCTCGGCAAAGCAAAGCTAGGGGAGGACGGGGGAGGACGGGGGGGGGGGGGGGGTGTGTGTGTCAATTTCGGCAAGGGCCAGCCGAGAGCTGGGTTTCCCCTCACTCTCCTTCCCGTCGTGTCGGAAAGGGACTGAGCCATGTCGTCACGGTGCTGCCCGAGCCCTGTTTGCCGGCAGCCGGTATCCCCGAGCTCACTGCCTTTGCCTACCTCCCTCGACACCGTGACATCGCAGAGGGGAACTAGAGGCTGATCAATCTCCTCTCCCTTCCTTCAAACCCGTCTCTCTCACACTCCGTGCTCTACAAGTTGGCCTAAGTTTTCTGCAGCAAATAGCCTGTAGGGCAGCAGCCCCTGGATCCCCCCCGGGATCCTTCCGGGGCCGGGGTTCCTTCCAGAGACTGCCCGGCCTCCGGTCTCGCTTCAGCCCCTCCCGAAGCTGGGAGCGGAGTGCCGGCTCGACAGCATCCCATCCCTCCGGCCGGAATCCTTTTTTGGAGGCGACCGAGGCCCCCAGCTGCCGCCGTGCTCACCTCAGCATGCGCAGCTCCTGATTCCGTGAGTAGTCCTCAGGGAGAACTCGTCCTCCATGAGGGCCTTCCTGGAGGGGCTCCGTGGGAAGGAGTGCCTCGCTGATCCCCAGCTTCCTCCGCTCTCAGGCTGTAGGAAGAAATCAGCGAAATAAAACGCGGCACACACTCCCAGCGTCTCTTTGAAGCTGGAGATTTTTAATGATTTTTTTTTTCCTGGAATTAAGCGAAACCCCTCTCCTTCCCCGAGGGGAGGTGGCTACTGAGGAGCTATTAAAGCAGAAGGATGCTCATGTAGCAACAGATTTTGTAAGTAGAAGCCTTCTCCTCCACCCTGGCAATTTCCTAAAGGTCAAAGCCCCCCCCACTCTGTGTGTGTATTCGGGTGGCTGGGTTTCTCGGTGTGGGGAGGATGTAGGTCTGGGGTGCTGGAGGTTAGAGCCCCACAAGAGTGGTGCGGCTGTCGCAGACTGTCGCAGATGCCCTGACTTCCTACCCCGTGACTCTGCCATGCTACACAGAGCGGTGAAATTTCTGCCGGAAGCGATGGGATGATTTGAAGTGAAAAGAGCACCTTCGAGCCAGAGCAGGGCTGGAGGGAAACGTGGTGATGGTGTGAGAGAAGCTTTTGGCCATCTCTGAAAGAAAGACAGGAAAAACCTGAGCACAAGCAGGTGGAAAGGCAATGACAACCTTAGGCTGCATCTGGAGGTGACCCATCCCGCAGCAACCATGCTGTGCGACGAGAGATGAGATCCACGGAGCTTTGAAACGGGGTTTCATTTTGCACAGAGCTATTTCCACAGGGGGTTTATAAAATCCCACGGGATCTCCTGGTATCTGTCCCATTTTCTGTGCGGTATGTAAGGAATTAAATGCAGGGTGAAGAGGCCTTCGCGTATCGCTGAGTCCCATGTACATTTTCTTATGCGAGAAAATAGCTGAGCCCAGCAGGTTAGTGAGGGCATTGTGCCTTAGCGGGGCGCCGAAAGGAGTGCGGGGCCGGTTCCGGCTGACCTCGGGCTCCCCCGGGGAGGGAGGGAGGGATGGCGCTCCGCCGCTCCCGCTCCCCCTCCGAGCCTGCGCTTTCGAAAACAGTCGGTCTGAACCCCGGGGCTGAGGCGTGTTGACCTTCCGCGTAGCCGGGGACAAGCGCACTCCAAACAAGCCCCCGGCAGATGCTTGCTTGGAAGCGGCTGCCAAGGAGAGGAGATTTTCACGGAGAGATGCTCCTTTCGGCCAACTTGCAGCTGCAGGCAGGGAAAGCTATCTCCCTACAGCCTCCGAGCCCCTTGGCGACTCCCGGGCTCCGCACTTCTGCACGGGCAGGCCTGGTTTTCCACTTGTTCTCCCCTCTTTGGAGGAAAAGTTCTTGTGAGAATGATCCCGGGACGCGTTGCTGGTCCTTCGGGGATCTTCTCTGATTGCTGCCCGCTGCCTAAAAAACACACGCTTATATGTTTGTGTTCACATAAACTGTGTGCCTGCATATCAGTTGAACTGATATAATATTCAAACGTGCACGGAAATACTACAACAACTACGAAACTCCCACGAAATTTTTTTTATTATTTTGTCCTGCCCTCAGACAAGCTGGGGGGGGAGGTGGGGGGGTGGGTGGACATTGCCGTATGTGAGTGTGATTTCAATTTTGAGAAATTGTTTTGACGTCAGGGACAAGATGGAGAACGGAAATTTAGCAGGACGAAGTTTTGTTTAATAAAGTTCCATCGAATACAAACATGTCATGTCTGAACATTTCCTGCACACTTTGAAACAACGGCAGGCAAAATACGGTCAGTTCTGACCCCAGAATCTGAAGGGAAACGGAAGATTCGAAGAAATAGAGGCATAAGGTTTTTGAGTGTCATGCTTTTGGGGTAAGGACGTAGCCTCCTGCGAATCTTCTTCCTCGTGAGCAGGAGCCGGGAAGCTCCGTTTCAGCAGTTCGATTATGTCTACGTAGTGTGAAGTTGTCTGAGCGGTTTGGCTGGAGGGCAAGCATTTTTCTGTGCTGGGTCAGGGGCTCCCTGCAGCTTGGCACCGGCTGGTTCCCAGTGACTGGCCTGGCTGCAGCTCTCAGCCCCCGGCGGTGCCGCAGGGAATCGTCTCCCTACCCGGTGGAAGAAGGAGCTTGGCAAGATCTGTAAAAGCTTAGGCGACCCATGACGAGTTCCTCTGGACATTTGTCCACTTGCCAAAAGAGAGGAGAGGACAGACAGACCCGCTTGACTTGTTTGGGTTGACCCCCTGCCCGGTCTCAGATCCTCTCCAGGGAAAGCAAGAGCAGACGCCAACCCTTTACCGGAATACACTGAAAACAGATAACAGGTGAAATAGAAGTACAGGAGTGTGAAAACTGGAGAAAAGCAGACCAAGCTTTCCCTCCAAACGCCGCTGCCCCTCTCCCCGCCGCTGAGCCCCAGGAGTGTCCCGAGCGGGGCGAGGGACATCCCACCCTGCCCAAGACCGCGGTACCACCGCCCTGCTCCTTCCACCCTAGCCCGAATGTTCAGGTCGAGGTTAGGAGGGTTGGGGGTGTGTGTCTTAATGATGTGTTAGTTGCTTGGACAGATTTAATAACTTTGCCGCCACTTGTTCTTAGCAACCGCTCTGGAAACCAGACAGTGTCTCATTAGGGCTTTCCTGGTGCAAACATTTGACTTGAATGAGCGGTACTGAGTTAATTTCTCTTTGCACTAGGATTTGTTTAATGATATATAGGGAAATAGACAACTCTCATGGATTAGACCATAAAGCTACAGAGGGCCAGAATTTAAAAGCATATTTTGTTCTAATAAAGCAATCAGGTTTTTATTTGTCACATATTACATGAATTTAGAGTAAATGAAAAAAAATACCTCTATTGTTCTGCATTAAGCTACAGGAACCAATTGGGAATTCCTTGGTAGTTTTCTCCATCTCTACCTTCGCTTCTACAACACCTAGTACTAGTGCCACCTACAGGAATACTTGCATTTTCGGGTTGTTTTCAAGCAGCTAGAAACGTTTGAGAGAGTCCTGGTAGCTCTGTGGCCTTCCTGGACAAACAGCAGAAAGTGTGACTTCGAAAGCCGTTCAAATTCGAGGGTTTAGTTCGAGATCACACGTGTGCAAACGCAGGCAGGCTCCTCTGTACCGCGGCAGGAGGAGGGATGGAGCTCCTCTCACTGTACAGGGGAGTCCCTGCAGGCAAAGGTGAGGGGCAGCAGGGTGGGCTTACACCAAGCAGTGTTTCGCGGTGTTCCTGGCTGTGCCCCGCTCAGTACCGGGAGAGATTGCCGCTCGACCGCTCCAGCTTGTCCCGGCAGAGCCCAGAACGGCTAAGGGCGAGGAGAATTGTGGAGTTGCCGGCACAGCGACCCAAATCAATGTCGGTTTATCTACTGGTTGTCTTTTTATGGGAGGCAGTTACAAGCCCAGTGCGGCTCTCCCTTGCTGTCCTGCACATCTCAGGGTTTTTCTTTCGCCGGACAATTTATAACGAATGTCTCCAGAATTTCAGGGGAAGAATAATAATCCCGCTCTTTAGTGGCGGAGGCCTTGGCTGTCCGAGTGGTTCTTCCTGTAGCCGTGCAGGCTCGCGGAGTAAGCCCGAAGGGTCTCGCCGGAGCCGGGGAGGGAGTCGCCGGGGGCGGCGGGCAGCGGCTCGGGCTACGCTTCCGCAGGTGGCTCCGCCGGGGAGGAAGTTTCCTCACTTGACTTTGTGTTCGCTAATCCTTTCCTACGCTTAAGCGGATCCCCTTAAATATTTGTCTTCGAGAATGAACAGCGGTGGCGATCCTTCCTGATCAGTTTTGAAAACGCGCGCTTCTTCTTTCGGTCGTTTCAGTTTAAGGGTTTTCAGTTCCTGTAGCTCTACGAGTGCTTAACACCCTTATCAAAAAACCCATGCATACGGATACCTTCATATTATGCATTGTGTCGGTTGACGCCCAGTTGCTGTGGAATGGAGATACCTCCGAGATGACCTAAGGTTTGTCTGCAGAGGGGGACATTGGTGTCTGCGGCTCACAGACCGCGGCAGCACGCCCAGCTGGAAACACGGGGGAAAGGTGGAACACGCAGGGTCCGGGCGCACCAGGACGGAAACCGAGCTGGAGGCATTTCCAAAGGAAAAGGGCTGTTAGCCCTTTCCTCCGAAACCTCGTCTCTCTCTCTCCTTGCACTGCACAATCTCAACCCCCTGAGCTATTTTTTCCTGATTGGTTAGGAAATACGATCAGATTTGTCAAAGAAAGCAAGCTTTTTGGCCTACGCTGAAAGATTGGTAGCTATTTTAACGTTTTGCAGGCTGGAGAAAACTCGATCGTTTCTGCTCTGAAGGTTTCCTTTCGTTGTGAGAATACAACGGAGAAAAAGACGCGGAGAGCTAACGGAGCTGCCCCTTCTCCCTGCCCCATCCCCTCCTGCCTTGCACGGATCCGAGATGGGGTCGGTCCCGAGGGAATCCAGTGCCGCCTCTCCCCGCTCCCTAAGGGGCCGGCGACATTGTCGATGGCCGTGAAAACAAATGCTTTGCGACGTGAGATAGCAAAGACTTAACCGGCTGCGGAGTTCACTATCGGTTGCTGGTTTTCTATGAGGCAAACGAAGATTTCCAATTCCCCGGTTTAAAGTTTCTGCGGTGAAACTCCGTGTTTTTCACTCGGCGGGTGCGGAGTCACATTCTGCCCGCTTACACCACGCGTGGGAATGAGAGCGTTTCACCACGCCAGGTGCAAGACTGCTGTTTTAACCCGAGCAGCCCGCGCTGCCTCTTCTATGACTAAAGCCCTGGAGCTCAGGACTGGGTTTCGCACCGGGCCGTCTCGATTTCGTTTGTTAATCATTTCTCTCCCGCAACTGCGGTGTAATAACTGGGAGGATGAAACCCACCCAGCACATTTACAACATTGAGATGTCTCCACGTTTAATGCACGAAGAGTGATGTAAATGCAAATATTTGTTTCCTTTGGAGAAGAACGGCTATTTCGAGGGAAGAACACCGCTGCTCCTCAACACTGCCCACCTAACGTGACTCCAGTCCCGAGAAGAGGCAGATGCCAGCTCGGCGCGGAGGATTTTTTTTTCCTAGGGCTTCTGGCGCCATCAGAAATTTGTATTTAACAGTGGCTTCTCCGTCGGTTTTCAGGCAAACGAAACAATAATGAGTAATGCAGGGACGGTGAGGAGCCAGCCGCGGCGCTGAGGGGCGTTTTGGCTTCCCCAGGAGTGATGTGATTTTGCAGGCCCCACTTTTCCAGGGGCTACAACCTCTGATGTCCGAGTCCCAGTAGGTGCCTGTTAAAAGGATGCGTCTGTGTCGAAACCCCTAGCCAACTCCGAGGGAACTGCGTAGCCCGCGGGTTGCGGGAGAGGGTCAGCCTGCAGCCGTCAGCCCGGCACGGCGGGCAGACCACTTGCCCCTTTCCTACACCTGCCCACCTCCAGCCCCATGTCGCGGGCTACCCCCAGTGAGAGGGCGCAGCAGGACCAGTGCCTGGAACGCAGAAGTGCCCTACTCCTGCCAAGGGAGCCCCGGAGCATCCCCGACGGAGGGAGCTTCCAGGTTGAAGATCTGGATCCGGCCTTTGCAGCCCATGCACTGCCCTGGGATTAGTTCCAGTGGCAGAACTGGAGGGAGGAAAATGAGGAAATTTTGCTGTGTACAGTCCTGTGCTGAGCGCCGAGACATCGTCTCAGCGGCTTTGGGCGGCTACTCGCTGCCCGGTCCCGACTCAGATTCACTCGGGATATCCCAGGGCCACTGACTCGGCACCGACGATAGACTTCAGAGCTGCTCCTCACTGCCTGCCCCATCCTGCCCCGGGACTAACGTGTGCTGCATCCACGCGGCCTTACCAGTGTTTCCCTTGATAGTTTTCCTCCTCCCCAAGGATGAGGTCTGAGAGATTCCTATTTGGGACATTTTTTCCTCGGGGTGTTTTAGGTCATCTCAAAAGGTGCTCAGTGACGGGGCAGGGGAATAGAAGAACTTTGGGAATCACGGGCTTTTCCTGCTTCCTATGGGAGACTACGACTTATATAATGGGAGGAAAGGTGATGCCAAGGCCTTCAGAGAAAATTGGCAGGCAAGACTTCCAGGTATAACTGCTGCTGGAGATGCTGTTACTAACAACTCCCTCGCACTCCTGTAGCGGAGCTTCTTTGCATAACAAAGATCCCTACTTAACCCAGATCAGGCAAACCGCGGGTGCAGAGTCAGAAGTTCCCTGCAGTGCAGTGCGAGTTTTACTGCATCTCTGCCACTTCCAGCTATCAAACCAGTCCCTAACTCTCGTGAGTGACCCTTAGCTGCAAACACTTGCTGCGAGTCGTTGGGCAGAGGCAGGGGGAAGTGGCCGAGATGGGGCCCGGGCATGAATTCATAGATTCCTGCTCATGTCTACGAACTCAGCAATTACTCGGGAACTTAGGAAACTGAATCCAGCTGCTTCCATTCATTGTGAAAAACTGCAGATATTTGTACCCCGTCTCTCTTGTATCATTCAGAGTACTGTGAACAGCCTCCTCGTCTTTGAATGTCAGGATAAAACCACGTATTATCTCTCTTCACTTATATATAAAGACTTTCCACTGACATCCCGTTGTTCTTCACATTTGAAGGCTTGTTTATTCTTTGTATACTCACAATTTAGGACAAAGGCAGGCGCTTCCACTGGATTTGAATAAGGTGCAATTTAACCTTGTAGTTTTTAACTTACAATCTCCATTGGTAAACAGCGACTATTAAAAGAAAAAATCTATTATAAATTCTACTCATGTTAAATATAGTTCCAAGACCAAATAATTGTAATGCTCTAAATGAAAAATTCATTTAAAATAATAAAATAATCGTAGATAAATTATTAATGTATTGGTAGGTAAATTAACAATTATATGTTTGGACAGCTGCAGCAACATCGAAGATACAAACCACTGTCAAGATCAACTTTCTATATTAATAACTGTACAACTGTCTTTAAAAATTTGTAGATGGTTTCATCAGAAACAAAAATGGTTTAAAACTTTTGAACCAATTACCTTCAGTATTTCTGCGCTTATATACGTGAAATAGAGCTTCTCACAAACATATCTGAGCCTACTGTTCCGAGAAACAATGCAAAAGATGTAGGATTGTCCTGAAAATGTGGTGCGGATTCAGACAATAAAGATGAACTTCAGCTTGTCTTTCAGAAATGTTTTTATTAAGTCAGCTGAAATTTTTATGCTTATATTTAGTTAGTATTTTCTTTTAATGCACACGTGCGTGTTAAAATTGGTCTCCTTTATATATATGTATGTGGCTATATGCATACGAGTGCTTTCTCACTGAACTGAATGTTAGGCTGTTCGGGCATCCAAATTCAGTGGCAGCGGGGAAAGGACTTGGCAGGTTTGGACCTCTGTATCAGTGAATCAAGGTGGCAAGGCCAACCGCGGGTAGTGCCCAAGTGGCAGGGTGTGGAGGGAGCCCGACTGCTACCGTGACACCTAAGGATTCCCCAAGTGCTCCCGCCTTAGAGAATTGCTTTCCGAATCCCCTGGCGACACAAGCCCAATGCAAGGTGACAGCATGAAAACTGCAAAGAGCCACCGGTGAGAAGGATCCCGGCCGCAGCACACGCCTGCAGCCCTTCGCAGCCTCCTCTACGCCGCTTTCGACAGCAGCGATTTCCCGTCTCCTGGTGCCGGGAAGGGAGATATCCGGCCCTCGGAGCAGCCTCACCGATTCCTGCGAGGCTGCACTCCATGCGCCTTTGTAGACCTCGCCCGCAGGCAGGGGACAACGTGAGGCAACGTCGGCAGTGAACGGGTTAATATTCGCGATGGCCCCGGGTTTTATCACTTTCAAGGCGCCAGCTTTTTGACCGGGAAGATCTACCCCTGGTAGTCTCAGGTGCCCACCCCATCCTTCCTCTTCTGTTGGGACACCTGTTGGAGAGAGAGGCAGAGGGGATGCTCTGACCTGGCAGGGCACGCCTGGGCGCAGGGAGCGCGGAGCCGACAGGTAGCGTGCCAGTGTTTCGCTCGGCTCCTGTCGGAGGAGCAAGCAAAGTCCCCGGGGCCGAGAAGTACTCCTGCTCTCTCTCCCGGCGGGAAAGACAGTCGTAGGCGCCGGTCCTTTCCCATCGCACGATCCATATATATATATAAATGTATATATCACATATACGTGTGATGTAAAAAACCTATGTATATAGCTTTATATAGATAACATATTTATTTATATATTACATATAAATACATAAAACTATTCCTATATATTAAAGCTTATGTATATATTTAAATACTTAATACGTGAACTTATGTACTTAAACTTTATAACGATATAAAACTATATGTATACATATTTGTTCCGAGCGCAGCTGTGCCTTATACGAACGTTTCCTGGGAGCGGGAGGCGCTTCCATCCCCAGGACTTTGCTGGCATAACCAGAGCAGCGTTTGCCCCCGGGCTCCTACGCTTGTGCTCCCCGACTGCGTGCTTAAACCTAACACGGTTTTTCCCTGCTCGTTTATTTTCTTCTTGGTGTGCTTTGGGACTCTCTAAATAAGCTGCTGGTAATATCTCTAAATCCCTTCTGGCGTCAGGAGCGAACGCAGCAACTGCAGGCCGTTCTACGTTTCTTTTTTTTCCCATCTTTCCTTCGGTCTTTGAGCCTGACGGGAAAGGGGTGGAGGAAGACGACACCACAACGATGTCGACAGAGCTTGAGAGGAGAAATATAGTTTCTTGAGTTTAGAGAGTGACACTTCTCCCTGTAGGAGCCAGGAACGCGCCCGTCCTCCCTCCCCGCAGGGGCGGGCGCAGCACCCTCCAGGTGGAGGAGCAGCTCCGCCGGTTTGCCAGGGTGTTGTTTTCCTGGAGAGGCTCATGTGCTATTTCTGCAGTATTTAGACGCATTGCACAGTAGGAAAAAAAGCGGTCCGCATTGCATGAGCACCGGGAAACACCCAGCACAGAAATAGCTCTGCCCACCACCCGCGGTCCTTGGGGCTGTCTGAATTTGCTTGGAGGGGAGGCAGGAGCTGTGGGTGCACCATGTCTTTGTTTCTTAGGCAAACCTAGTGTTTTTCTCTTGTCAGGCTGATAGTAAGAGTGAGTAGCGATTTGGAGCAATGCTCTCCTCGTCCTTCTCACCAGCTTCTGGGAGCAGCTGCCCTTTCCTCTGAAATGCCTTGTGTGTGGATCTGGTACTGAGGAGCCTAGAGAGGGCCAGACCTTGGTGCTGGACACCAGCCAGCCCAGAGGGGAGACATGCCCACCAGCAGCGGTGATTGGGCTTTTTTTCCAGTTCTTGGGAAAGCACCTCCAGGGGAGAAGGAAACAGAGAGGTAAGAAAAGCCCTGTCCAGGCTTTGAATTACAGTCAGTGTGCCTGTCTCATCAAAACCACTGTGCTGCAGCCTTTACCCCACCAGCCAGGCCCTGGGGCCAGCCTCAGACCTGGAACAGAGGGTGACCCCATTGTCTAGGGGTGACTGCATTGTGGCCTGATCTCTGTTGCTCCTGCAGCCACAGCTGCCAGGTTTCCCCATCTGTCTGCTACCCATCCTCTTAAATTGCAGCTTTTCATTTAAAATAGCTCAGCATTCTCCCTCAAGTTGATGTGATGTGTGGTTAGAACAACCCTTGCTCGCTAAGCGGTTGAGGTATAGGAAAGTCTCTGAGCTTAACTGTGCTGGGAATTTTCCACTTCCATTTCAGTCACAGCTTGGAAAGTGCTCCAGGCCTCTGTGTGATTAATCTGTAGCATTTGGGATGGGACATTGCAGTGACAGAAAGTGAGACTGAGACTTTCTGCTGGGTCACAACAAGGCTATTCATATAGCAAGACTATTCATATACCAAGGGCTTATCTCTATCTGTTGCACTTTCCCCATCTCCCCTTTGAGCACGAAGGTATATCCTGGGCTAAGTGTGGTGTTTATACGAACACTTCCCTGCATGTTTGAGTCAGTCACATAATTTTGAGAATATCTAGTAAGTTATGAAAGATAGATTCAATAATTATCACTCATCCAGCTTATAGTAGCATTTGCTTGAAAGAAGGTGAATCTCATGTTGATAGCAGTAATGATGGTTGCCTTATTTGCTGTAATGCACGACCACAGGAAACAAGATAAATATACTTCAGAGTAATTGGGTAGCTCTCATTGACAGCTGGTATCTTTTTTTTTTTCATCCTTTCCTCTGCTACTCCCAGGATTACAGTTTTAAATTTATGCTTTCTCTTCTTCTCTGGTATCAACATTCCATGTGAATGAGATTACTCACAACAAGACAAGGGCTTTTCTCGTTATAGTCTCCATCCTTGAAGTCCCCTTTTACCTTACCAGCCCTTCAATACTATGGAAGTCCTGTAGTCCTTCCTGTGATTTAGTCAGCCATCTAATCCCTCTTGAAGAATTTAAGAAATCTTCTCTGATTTCTTCTCCTCTTCCTTCAGGTCATTATGTTTACCTGCAAGGATGCAAACCTGAAAACCTTTCCACTAATCTATGGAGCAACAGTCCCTTCCAATTGCTCATAGTGCATGGAAGAACAAGTCCTCTCAGACAAACTGGTGTGTTAAAGCCACCAAGGTGGCCTGCTGTGCCAAGCTGTAGGCAGATCTCAGCCTTCCCTGGGCTGCCAGTGGGTGTGGAAGCTGCCTGGTGCTGGCATGCCTGGAATTTCACGTGCTGTGCCTGACACTTGCATAGTCAAGTCCAGGTTTCCAGGTATTTTCTTTCTGGGCTTAATTCTGCCATCATGCACCAGAGCAAGTAATATCTTATTTGGCAGTGAATTTCACTCAGCCTTAGTCATGAAGATGGAATTAGTCCTACAACAACAACAATAGCTCTTTACCTATGTCAGTTTCCAATACTCTGTACATAGCCTCCGCATCACAAAGGCAAACAGAAGGTCCCAGAAAGCAGCAGCAAGTTCAGAGAGATCTGGCTCCTCACCAACTTGAGTTTTTCCAAGTGGTGCTTGCTCCAAGAGCTTGAGCTATAGCATAATTTTTCTAGCATTGAACTCCTGGGAAGACGTGAACTCTTTTATGCAATGGAGACATAAATATCTTTTAAATAAATTTATCTAATGGTTAACAATACTGACTTTTGTGTATGTTGCTTCTAACACAAATCTGCCTAGCCTCAGCTTTTAGAAACCAGAAATTAGAATGACTTCATCTTCTAGACAAAAAGCCTCTATATTTGATAACAGGAGTGATTTACACCTCTTGGCTCAATATCCTGCTGTCCCTTCCTCCTACCCTTCCTCCCATCCTGTACTGAAGTCTATGAAAGCTATACGTGGACATTGGGGAAGAGGTCTTATGCCTAGTAGCAACTACCATTACTTGAATACTGCAGCCCTGTGCAAGGTCAGCCAAAGCAACCAAGAATTACAGCTGAATAATTGGGTGTAGCACCTTAGTGGCAACTTGCTCTGTGCATCATTATTCTTCCCAGGTATTTCTGAAATACTTTTCTGATTTTTTTGTTGTCTGCTATTTTGGTCACAATACAACTTCATATTATGAGATGCTGAGTAATAGCTGATGAACCCTATCAAATAACGGCTCCAGGGTTTGTTTACCAACATCCACTAGAGACTCCAGCTTTTCTGTAGAAAAAGAAACTGAGCCCAGGCTTATCCAGGTATCAAGCTGTTGCATTCCTTAGGGCCTGCAGAGCAAACTGGCCTTTGTGAAGAATGTTTACCATGACTGTAATGCAGCTGTGTTTGGAGACTTATTTCAGGAAAGTCTAGAAATAGCCAGCTGGATTTCCATAAGACATTTCATACCTAATTTTAAGAGAAGAACAATCATTCATCAGACGGTGATTTGTGTCTGTCACAGGTAATACAATAAAATGGCAGTGACAATATTCATAGGCAAACAAGGATACGGAGAAAACGTCAGGGCCAAGATGTCACTTAGCTCTAACTCAAGTTTTAATTTATCAGTTATTTCAGGATTTGTGCCCGAAACATTAATAGAGGAGACAATTAGCATAATCCTGATCTCTGTGCCAGTGGTAAATACACCTGCTCCATGGGACTGTAATTAGCCTTAGATTCTTGCTGTGTGAGCACTGTGCCTGCAGTACATTGTTTGCAGCTTCCAACTTAGTAGCTGTGGAAAGATATGCTGTCAAACCTAGGATATGGGAGAGAGCTGATTGCAGAGGTTTATCCTGACTTCAGGACAAGATTAAGTTTTTGCTATAAACAACATCACGCCTTTGAGGAATTCTGTCCTTTTTTTCTGAACTTCAGCTCCTCTCCACCCCAAACATCTCATTTTCCATGCCATCCCTGGTACCAGAGGTAGACACACACCACACATGGAGGAGGACTGAGCAAGCCATGAGAGACCTTATTAAAGATGTGCAATTTACATTGTACCTCCACAGAGCACTGACTCTGGAGTATACTGCCTTTAACACACTCACTTAGATATTATTTAACGCAGGCAGAACAGGTCCTTTTAACTGGACAGACAAATAGATTAGTTGTGTTTTGTTTCGCTTGGAGGATTTTTTGTTGTTGTTGTTACAAATAGATTGTGTTTGTCAATGCCTCCTACAGACTTTGCGGCAAATATTTTAAGTCTCGTATTAATCACCTCATTTTAAATATGAAACTCCGCTCATCTGTAATGAAACCAAACTTTCGAACTATTCCAGACCAGAAAGTTACAGAGATGTCTAAGGTATGAATTTTTAATAACTCTATCAACTTCTTTGCTTGTTCACTTCCATTTTTAGCCTCACTGATGATGAAGATTCTTGTCGCCCTGTGACCTTATTTTCTACTTTTGCTACTGGCATTTATTTATGTCTAAAACATTGTTATCAGTATAGAAAAACTAGTTATAATAACTGCAAAAAATTATATTTACTACTTGAATTAAATACCCAGCTATTGTGATAAATAGATGAAATAACTCAGACAAAAGATTTATTTTCTCCATATGAATGCAAAATGCAATATTTTAGAAGACATAGGGCCAAGTTCTGCCTTATGATTCACCTGCTGTGCTTTCCAGAGAGGGTAGAAGTTACCAGAAGGTATGAAAGAGGCTTTATGCTCTATAGCAGATGACAATTGTCTTGCTAGCTCCAACTTCAGCAGCTTATGCTTTCACTCCAGAGTTCCTTGAGGCAGTTCTTTGATTTATTATGACCCAAGTGGTAACTGGCAAACACACACATGCAAAGGAGCCACAGAAGCCAGCAGCAGACAAACACAGACGTCTGAAAACAGAATTTATTTGTGAAGTAAAACGGTCAATAATCCTATCTGTTGTTTTTTGTTTTTTTTTTCCTCTCCCTTTCCTTAAAGTAACTGCAGTTCAAGAGGTGATGGAAATACTGGAAGGGAAGAAAATCAGTCCTCAACTGTTTGTGTAGGGTTTCACTAGGAGGAGCCATATCATATGTAATGAATGCACAGAGCTGTTTGCAATTAGTACACATCAAAACTACTCCCAGGGCAGCATTTATGCTGTTGCCATTTATCTTTTTAATAAAGACTTTTCAAGTAGATCAGAAGGTAAAATTGGCTCCAGTTACTGTGATCCTTTGATTTCTCAGTATGTTATATTTATAGACTTCATTCTGCCACCAAGAGGATAGTACCCATAACTACCACATCACGTACACACTTTTTGTAGGACTGCAGTATTTTGTAAAATGTTTCTATATCTTCAGGTATATTTTGTACATCAACAAGCACAACTGGACATGAACCTGCCTAGTGCTTCACCTGCAGAAGAAACAATAAGCAGTAACAATTCTTTGGGGGGTCAGGAGTGAGAGTGTGACTTGTTACTTCAGTTCTGCAGGTGTTCATCCATAGGAAAAGCATAACTGTATCTTTAAGGTACTGAAAATGGCACAGAGCCATCCTACCCTATGTTGGAGAACATAAGAAAAGAAAGATAAGTAATGAGGCAGACTGCCTTCGGGATAGACATCTCTGGGCTTATTGTCACTGCCACGTTCTTTCAGAAGTACCAGAAGTCTCCCTGTGGCCTTGTCCTGGGAGAAGACAGCTACAGCTCAGCATCCTGTTTTAAATCTTGGACTTCTGTATGCCCCTGAAGTGTGCAGTGCTGCTTGCCTGCTTCTAAGTGCAGGAGTAAAAGTCCATAATCCCTCCCACTTCTGTTTAGAAAGTTTTTGTTGAGCAAGAAAAATAATTTTTCACAGCCAGTAAAATCCTGCAGGCTTAGGGTAGACGGCTGGCAATACCGTATGTTGGAAGTACAGCACCCAGTATCTCTAACTGCAAGTAACACACCAGCATCTTCCTATGACTGAGAGCCTCAAGGCATGTACCAGGGAAGGTCAAGGAGCAGATCATATAGAATACTATCACACAGCACATGCAGGACAGCCAGGTGGTCAGACCCAGTCAATGTGGGTTTATGAAAGCCAGGTCCTGCCAGACCAACCTGATCTTCTATGACGAGGTTACCCCATCAAGAGATGAAGAAAAGACTGTGGATGTGGTGTACCTGGACTTCAGTAAAGCCTTTGACACCATTTCTCACAGTATTCTACTTGAGAAACTGTCTGCCATTGGCCTGGACAGGCACACCCTCTGCTGGGTGAAAACCTGACTGGGTGGCTGGGCCCAGAGGGTTGTGGTAAATGGAGTTAAATCCAGTTGGAGACCAGTCACGAGTGGTGTTTCCCCAGGTTCAGTGCGGGGTCCAGTCCTGTTCAGTATCTTTATTAATGATCTGGATGAAGGGATCAAGTGCACCCTTAGCAAGTTTGCAGATGACACTAAGCTGGGTGGAAGTGTTGATCTGCTTGAAGGAAGGGAAGCTCTGCAGAGTGATCTGGACAGGCTGGATTGATGGGCTGAGACCAATAGGATGAGATTTAACAAGACCAAATGCAGGGTCCTGTACTTGGGACAAAACAACCCCATGCAGTCTTACAGGCTTGGGGAAGACTGGCTGGAGAACTACCTGGAGGAGAAGGACCTGGGGGTGTTAGTTGACAACCGCCTGAATATGAACCAGCAGTGGCCCACGTGGCCAAGAAGGCCAACGGCATCTTGGCCTGTATCCAAACCAGTGTGGCCAGCAGGACAAGGGAAGTGATTGTGCCCCTGTACTCGGCACTGGTGAGGCCACACCTTGAATACTGTGTTCAGTTCTGGGCCCCTCAGTACAAGAAGGACGTTGAGGTGTTGGAGTGTGTCCAGAGAAGGGCGACGAGGCTGGTGAAGGGGCTGGAGAACAGGTCATATGAGGAATGGCTGAGGGAACTGGGGTTATTTAGCTTGAAGAAGAGGAGGCTGAGGGGAGACCTCATCACTGTCTACAGCTGCCTAAAAGGAGGTTGTGGCAGAGTGAGTGTTGATCTCTTCTCTCAAGTGACAGGTGATAGGACAAGAGGAAATGGCCAAATGCGCCAGGGAATGTTTAGACTAGACATTAGGAAGAATTTCTTCACTGAAAGGGTTGTCAGGCACTGGAACAGCTGCCCAGGGAGGTGGTTGAGTTGGAGGTGTTTAAAAAACAGGTAGATGAGTTTTTGAAGGACATGTTTTAGCAAAAGACGGGTATGGTTGGACTTGATGATTGCAAAGGTCTTTTCCAACCAAACGATTCTTTTCTATGATTCTATGTGCTATACTCTTCAGAGAGTGGAGGAACGTTTCTACTGTTCGAGTGATTCACAGTGATGATAAGGTGTCATTAACTTCTATGAAGCAGGAGTTGAACCTATGTAGGCAGTTGACCCTACAGAGGACCAGCAGATATCCCCATCAGAAACCCTTGATTGGTCACTCCCACCTGCCATAAGGGATTTGGAAAGTCCAGTGGATTCTTCATTAGCATTGTTTTGCATTTCTCTGTCATATGAACCACAGCTGAACTGTTCAAAATCAGTGATGGGTTTACTTTTCAATTCTGTACTGTATTAGGGGTCCCACGTAGGCTAATAAAGATGTAAGAGAACAAAAAACGAAATATCCCATTTGCACATTTCCAATGTGTATAGAGGCACGAAGTTTCTTGCATGAGTAGACTTTGGCTCTTTGAGTCTGTTTTTAATGGGAAAAACTTGCAACTTTATTCAAAGATGGCATTTAAACATTCTGCTTACAGTGTGCTCCTTGAAAAAGCAGGGTGGGGTCTGAGGTGTTACCATGCTTAAAGCTACTGTACTAATTCTGTTTGCAGGCTGAATCAGTTTAGATCTCTGTGAAATGAGAATGACATGACTTAACAGCATCAAAGGAGCTGCTGCAAGATTAGTAAGGCACTGGAATACAAGAGGGACTGGAGGCATTCCTGGGAAGGTTTTATCTCAGTGATAGAAAATACATTTGTGTTATCATTTTAACACAAATGTCTTCTATAATGATAAGGTTTGCTATCAAATATAATATAAATCGCACATCTGGTTGGAGGAAATAAATGCACTAATGCTTCAAAGACTGTCAGGCTTAAAAAGCAAAGAGATGAGGATTTATTGTAGTTTTTATTATTAACAGAAAAGCCTGGGGATCTCAAAAGAGATCAGGGTTATAGGTAAAAGTTCTCTTTTATTCTTTGTTCACCTAACAGACAATTAATCACCTTAACAGACAATTAACATAAAGCTACAATAGAATCATCTGAATATTAATACATTGGCTGTGTTCTTTTGGACAATATTAGATGAAAAAGACTGTAGAGAAAAATATGTGTTACAGGCATATTCCTCATCTTAAACATTTCACACAGTGTGCCACTCTGGAGCTAGTATTTGCTTAAGAAACCCAGGTCTTATTCTTTTCCAGTCTTGCCAGGCCTTTAGGAAGAAACAGTGAGCTACTTTTGTGCCAAGGCTTAGAATGAATGTCTATTTGCAACAGACGAACGATGAAGGAAAGAGGAACTTCTAAAATAGATGTCTTCTAAAATTATGATTTGAGAGATTTGGACTAAAAATAGCATTTCCAAATTAGCAAATCAAAGGCAGTTCGAAGACATGCACATCAGATTTCCTGCCTGAATTGCTTGTGACTACAGCTTCCTTTCCAGAAGTACATTGTTCCATGCAATGCTGGTTAACGCTTCATGAGACTCACTGCAAGGTGTTGGAGAGAGGTGTACAAATCCTGGACCATTCTTTCTTCTAAAAATTATCTGTAAGATCTTCTGTTCTGCTCATTTATTTAGGTCTGGGTTGAATCTTTCTATGGAATTTAAATTGAATTCTTACAGCAACCTCTTTATTGATTTTATAACAAAATCCAATCCATGCTATGTTAAAGTGAAGACATCCTTTGTTTTGTTGGATTCTTTTTTAAGTACTAAATGAAGAAAAATTGAGTACAGGTTTCACGACCCATACAATATTTCAAAATGACATGTACTGTAAAGTTCCATTTACATCTACCTGTTTAGCATTGAACTTGTTTTCCATTATTCCTAAAGCTATTAATGTCAGTAATTATGGGAGGTAACATGTCTAATACTGATGATATTGTGGAATAAAGCAATGCCGAGCTGCTAGAATGCGTTTTATATGAAGTACAAAAGCTTGTGATACAGTTAATGTAACTATAAATCTTAACTCAAATGCTTATATGTCTCTTTTATGACCTGAATAAACTCTGAGGTAGAAGCAGGGCAACTGAATTGCTGCTTCGGCTGAATATGCACTTACAATATCCTTTTCATACTGAATAATAACTGAAAGGCAGAAAATGGGCTAAATATTTTCTTTAAACAAAGTATTTTTTTTCCAGAACACTGAGTTTAATGGTAAAAAAAAATCCATGAACAAACAAGAACTTTAAAATCATAAGTATATAAATAAAACATAAAATAATCCAAACAGAGTGGTGTTGTGTTTCCCCTCGCCCCCAGTGGAAATCTAGTCTGTGCTTATGATAAGAGATGCGCTACAGGTTTTGATGTGTTAAATATAGAACACCTGGGCACTGTGACTCTTGGGGATTGTGCATCATTCTGCCCCTTTGGGGAGGCTGCCAGGCTGGCTTGGGTGTGGAGTTATCCCAAAGCCACAGCCACCTCTGGAAGACTTGGCGTTCACTGTCCACGCGAACTACTGGAGGAAAGCTGGGCTGTGAGGGTGAAGGACATTTTGGGAGGCTGTGCCAGACACAGCTGATAATGTGCTTTGACCTGGCTTTTTGCTTGCTTGCGCTTGCTGGTGCAAAACCACAAATACAAAACCCAAGCAAAAAAAGCATGTGCCAAGGACACCGTAAGGACCACGTAAGGTCCTGCCACAGCTCAGACTTCCATCCTCACTCCCTGGGTGATGCGAAACCCATGTGTTCCCAAGACGTGTACACATTTGGTGAGGTTTCAGCCCAAGTTTCTGCAGTGCAAGGGTGGCTATGGCATGGGATCATGCAGGGTGAAACAGAGAGTGAACTAATTTGACCCACAAAAAATAAGATTTAGGTGCAAGTTGCACTGAAAATCACAGAATTAAGCCCAGCTACCAGAAAACACAAGCCCTACTTCCATCAGTTCCTACTGAAATCAGCTCTTTGGAATGGGAATTTCTCCTTAAAGACCTTTGGAACAATATGACCCTTTAATATTAAGCACGTCAACATTTAAATTGATGATGCTAATTTTTTAGAACTATTTACAAGGAGAGTGTTTTCCTCTGAATTTGTAATAAATCACGCAAGACATCTTTTAATTCCATTCCCATTTAAAAAGAAATATTTGGTAGTTAAAAATATTTAATGTAGTGGAAAATCTAAAGGGAAAAATAAAGCATCAATAGGCTATTTCAGCAGCAGAAACCATTTGGGGCCAGTTTAACCTCCTAAGCTCTTCTCCAAATTTATTTGGAAAGGGGCATATAAAGAGCTCATCACTTTCCGTCTCTATTTTCATGTGTGGAGCATACGAAATAGTTTAGCTTCATACTCACACTCCAAGCTGATATTGACAGTGAGCTGAAGTAACTTGAGATCACTATTTCTTCCTCCTTATGCCAGTTCTGGAACATTTGTTTGACTAATTACCTTGTTACTAGTCAGCATTTTTTTTATGTTTGACTTTATTTATGAAGGTACATGTCTGTGCGGGTTAGAGCCACACACGTAGGATACCATTTTAAACCAGAGGATTATTATATCACCATGTCTCCAGGCTTCCCCTGCAAGTGTGACAGAAAAACTACACAGGCAAGAGAAAATTTCACCAATGTCCAGTACTTCACCCTGTCTGTCACTTAGTAGAGACCAGACTGAAGGACTGAAATAAAAAAGTGATCAAGATCTTCTTCAGCTAAGCTCAAATCTTCCCCTGACTTCAAGGGTTGATGGACTAAACTTGAAAACACAGAGGTTATGGGGCATCAGGCACTGTGGGATATCCCCACCTCTTCTCCTCAGGTAAAATTACATTTGTAATTAATAAATCTGTTAAAAAAATTCTTCAAAATCCTTCCAAACACAGCAGCCAAATTCTGTGTGTACTGAGGGACTTGACATAATACTCCTTTTGCAGACAACACTCCGATTACGTCAGTAACAACCCATCAAGAAAAAACCCATCCATAGATGGATTATAAGGATGCTTGTGTGTCAGTGGTTGGCGATGTCTGCATCTGCATTAGTGTCTCTGTCTATATATTTATATGGTTACTTCTTGTGTTGAAGACAAAAGCTTTTTAACATACCCAAACTTGAAAGCATTACTTTTAAAAGCTGAACTCCATAAACAGCAGCATGTGCTTTGCTACCACTCCCTCTTTTCTATTTCCTTTTTCAGCAATGTCTGACTTGGCAGACCCTTGCAGGAGTATCTGCCCTCTCCTGCAAAACCCTGCTGAAAGCTTGGTAAAACTCTATGTAACACTGAAAAACAGCATCAAAATTAACACTCCGTACATAAGCATTTATCCAGCCAGAGAAAATAATGTTCCCTAAAAAACTGATTGGTAGCTTCTACATGATTAATTCACATTAACCTGACAGACAGCTTCCAGAAAGATTGGCATAGCTGTAAGGGTAAGAAATGTCTCCTTTATTTATGGTAAAAATGTAAGTGGTCCCTCCTGAAGGGAAATAATTTTAAAAAAATGTAGCTGGAGTAAGGAGGAGTGACGTGCTGGATGATGACAGGTGGTGTTATCCCAGTAGAAGGTTTTTCACTTCAGCACTTCTTGGGGGTGCTCTGTGGCTGCAGGAGGACAAAAGCAGAAGAGGATGATGAGAGAGGAATACAGACCAGGTATCAAATGTGACTAGAGAGCAGATGGGTGAGGAAACAGGAATAAGGCTTTGAAACTAAGCACATGGGCAAAAACTTGGAGCCAAGAGGCTTCCTTCAGGAGATGGAGGGCTGGGTCTGTTGGACCCAGGGGACCAGGACTTGAAACCCAGATGGGAATGACTGGCACCTTCAGTTAAGAGACTGGCAGAGAGAAAGGCTGAGCAATGGGGACTGGTTGGAAAACGGGAACAGCATCTGTCTGAGAGAGAAAACAGTGGCTGGAAACAAGGAATGAGACGTGAGAAAGGAACAGAAACGATTGCAGGAGAGTAAGACAGGGCTAGAGGAGAAAAACTTGTATTAGAGACCACTGCCCCTTCACTGGCTTTTCCAGGGCAGGGAATGGAGTATGAGAACTCTGTGTCATGTACTTTGGTCTCAGGCCCTAGCAAAAGTGTCCTACGATCCCCAGAGAAGCTGCCAACATAGTATTGCTACAAATTACTCTATTAGCTGAGAGGACAAAAGCCCACCTGGAGAAGCTAAAAGCTAACCTCAATAGTGTGAGGCACAGAGGTGTTAATATGATGCCACATAATAGAATTTTTATTTTTCCACTTTGCTTCATTAAAAACATAGGAAATTACCTACAAATGCTCTCTTAAAAAAACCCTGTAATTTGCCAAAGCAAATACACAGAAGTTGGAAAGCCCCAGAACTGAAATTATCTGTGCAGTTTTTTCCCCTTTTACACATATGCGTTGGGAATAAAGGAAGCCGTACGCTTTTCCCACAGAAGGTGTGTCAACCTGTACTCAGTCCTGGTCCTGCTCAAGGTGAGTCAGGATTGCACAAGGAGAGAATTTCAGCCTCCTCCCTATTAATTTGTTTCAAGTTGAATGGTGTGTTTTGAATACAGTTGAGGACTTCAGGAAAACAATTTGAAGCTATTGAATGTCAATCTGAAGAACTGGATATGTACCTTCCTACTGGAACCATATATCTCTTATGCAACATCAGTAAGTTGTTACACTAAATCTTGCACACATAGTCACTAATTGCATGCTCCCAGTTATACGAATACCTGACTTGAGAATCCAGGGTCTGATCTGTAGAAGTGCTGAGCACTCAGAGCTACAGCATGAGTTAGTGAGAGCTCTGATCTTAATATCTGAAGAATTACATAATGGTAGGTGCCCTGACAAATCAGGTCCTGAAGTCTTAAATTGGGCACCCCAAATCACTGCAGTTCTCTGTTCTTCTGTTTTCCAGCTGTAAAATGGGAATGATAATCATAGGGGAGACCTGAAAATAAATACACATTTTTGAACTGCTTAGAGACTACCACCATTAAGACCATGGGAAACTTCCCAAATTAAATTAAAAACTCTTTCTTCAGATCAAGATCGACTGGTCTGTGCTAAATAGGAGGTTTGGCCACATGTTAAACACATGGAGAAAGTAAAATACTGAATGGCTTTTCAATAAATGTATATCACCTATCCTGAGCAGTGAATGGGGCAGGGGCCTTGTGGGAAAGGCATGAAGTGGCCACGTATTAAAAGATGACCACTAAAGGTCATCTTTTAATACAAGATAATATCATCATAAAAGATTATATTTAGACTCTATGTTCCAAAGGCTGTTTATTCGTGCTGCTGTACACTTAATGTCACAACAAAAATTGCTGATATGATTTCTGTATGTGGAGAATTAGGGATAATAGATGCTTTAGAATTGTCTTTTCTATTAGGGGGAAGAGATTTTAGGATGGAAATCTAGCTAAGTATTTAATGTATGTGCTATTAACCAATCCTAATCCAACTTAAAAAAAAGGTATATATACTGTTACAAAAACCTAATAGGAACAGGGTGACTGCCATATATTACCTGGCACATTGAAACTGTAAAGTCTGTTTTCGCCATCAGAGTGTGACTCATCATCTGGAAGTGATTTAGTTGTGTGGTTACCTTTGGACTGCTGTTCTTTTTAGTTCTTTACTAGTAAGCAAATAACAATGGAGAATAAGACTTCAGCACCACCAAGTAAACAAATAATTGGGTTGGAGATTTCAAAACCAGAGGTGAGAAGTGATTTTGAAGTTTGTCAAAACTCTGTAGGCTTTATCCTCCATGACTGTTATTAAAAGTAGTTATAGAATCCAGATCTCTGCCCTCTCTTGCTCCCCAGCCCCCTCTTCTCTTTAGTATGTGGTATGCAGGGAACATTGCTTGAAATATACTGCTGCTCAGCTCTGCACAGTCCATGTCCATAAACTGTTTTTTTTTCTGAAGCAATTTGCACAGTGTAGATCTATATTCTTGTCTAAGTGCACACATCTGTAATTTCCATTAGCATCACTAGAATTACTTATATGTAATGAAGAAAAAATATGTGTTACACTGGGCACTTCACACGAGAATCTCCAAACGGGTTCGTGTTACCTCTCTCTGACTAAAAAAAGTCATGAAAAGCACCTCTGATAAATTTCCTATGATTGATTCACATGGCAGCTGACCGTCCATTAGAAATAAAGTAGTTATACCTAATGTCCCTGATATTTCTGAATCGAGGATAGAAATTTCATTAACATATGAGCCCGAAGTATTGTTCTGTGTGGGATCAGAGCTTTCATACCTACTGCATCCCAAAATGCTTTTGCAGAGTTAACAGGCACTGTTCGTTTAGCAATAAATATATGCACAAGGAAAGAGAAATTAAAAGGTGATGACAACTGAGAAAATATTTACTCATAGTCAAGGTTGAATTATATTGAAGTGGAGGAATAGTGAAAGGCTCCAGATGCAGGAGCTCCAGGGAGTTTTACACAGTACCTGCAAAGGGGAGAGCGTGGAAAGAACCAAAGGGGATGCCTCAGCTGCCTTAGCAAGAAGAAGGTAATGAAGAGAGTGTGATAAAGATAGACAAGTGAGGCTGGAGAGTTCAACTGATTATTTTAAATGTGACATATCATATACTATTCTTCAGTACCTTCATAAAGACCCATTGTCACGTATTTACTAGAAATTGTGTGGGGCAGACATCTTAGGCTACCCCAGGGGAGAAAATCAGTTAGGCTTGAAAGGTGTTACAGACACACAGTGCTAAGATCACATTTTCTGAAGGTATTTTCAAATATTTGGTAGAAGAAAAAAATAAATCTTTTTTTCAGATCATATTTTAAGAGAAATTTATTTCCTAGGAGGGTATTGCAGTACTGGAAGTCATTAATCAAAGGGACTGCATGTTCTTCATCCACAGAAGTTTTCAATGCTGAGCTAGAGACAGCCCATGGCTTACCTGGTCTGCTGCTGGGGATGTGGAAGGAGAGTGGACAAGGAGGGGCAGAGTCCTTGGGATTCCCTATTTCCCATAACCAGCAGTAGTAAGAGGAGCAGGGACCCCTGTGGATGCCACTGTTTGTCTCTGACACCAGCAATCAACAGAAAAAATTACTTTGAAACACACACTGCAGGAAAACTGGTTCCATTTTGAAAAGGACTTAACATAGGCCTGGCATTAATAAGGGGTCCTTGAGACTGGCAGCCCTAGGAATGGTAATGCTGCCTCAGGCCCTCCCCATGCCTGAAAGACATCAGGAATGCCAGGCAAGATAGGCAAAGGGGTGCTTGGTCTCTGAATCCTGTGGGACTTACATGGAAGATACTTCCTTACATAAAAGGTTTCAGCATACCCTCATGTGCCCAACAAGAGAAATGTGGGCATACAAGGGCAAGATATTTCGTCAGCGTCAGGTACGAGCTGTGAAGGTGTGGAGCAGGAGTGTTGTGAAAGCAATAGGTAGGGGTTGCTGGACACAGGAGCTTAAATGGGCAGAAATGCACTTACACACTTACAGCCTTTTGTAAGTCTTGCTCCACATAGCTGATACTTAAAACTAATCTGTTCTGGGACAATATTTCATAAAATGTCACAAAAGCATAGAATGGTTTGGGTCAAAAGCGACCTTAAAGTTCATCTAGTTTCAACCCCCCACCGTGGACAGGGACACCTTCTATTAGATCAAGTTATGCAAAGACTCATCCAACCTGGCCTTGAATACCTCCAGGGATGGGACATCCATGACTTCTCTGGGTAGCCTCTTCAGGTGCCTCACCACCCTCACAGTAAAAAAGTCTTCCTAATATCTAATCTAAATCTACCCTTTTTCAGCTTAAAACTGTAACCCCTTGTCCTATCATTGCATTCCCTGAAAAAGAACCCCTTCCCAGCTTTCCTGTAGGCTCCCTTTAAGTGTCAGAAAACTGCTATAAGGTCTCCCTGTAGCCTTCTCTTCTTTAGGCTGAACAAGCTCAACTCCCTCAGCCTGGGCTCCTATGTCCTTGCACAGTCCAGAGACAGGGAGACGTTAAGGCATGATGAGCCCAGGGTGTGGTATAGCAGGGCTGTGGTGAACTGGTACAAGTTGAGCCCAATGAAACTCACATCCAGAGCAGAAACATCCTGTGCATCTGTGACTGTCAGGACAAATAGGCTTTTGTTTCCTTTTTTTTCCAGGCTTTCAAAAGCAGGAGAGACTGTAAGTCAGACTTATGACTGGGATTGTACAGGGAGTTTCACAGTTTAAAGCACTGAGTAACAAGTGACACCCCATCAGCTGAGCTGCCACAGCTGAGTGTACAAGTGCTCTTAGCACACTCCAGCTGCAAGGGATGATGTGCTAGGTGTTAAGACACCCTTGTGAATATGTGCAGGGCTTCAGCAGCAGAGAGCTGAAAATTCTTCCATTCTTCTTCACAGCATTAGAGAGAGGAGACTGGCAGGTGCAAGAAGACAGCTCATTTATGACTAATTGACTAATTGAATTATGAAGAGATTTACTTTACCTTGTAGATCCAGAGAAGAGTAAGGCGATTTAACGTATCTCACCCGCCATTCATGTGCAGTTACAATTTTAAGTTTCTTTTAGTTGTAGAGCCAAGATTGTATATTTGATTAAGTGGCTCAACAAAACTACAGAACTAGCAATACTGGGTCTGTTATTTCTTAGAAAAAAAAAATATCCAAGGTTCGCACAGTCCAGATACTTCTAACTATATTATATTTTAGTGCTTCCCACACCTGTGTAAGATATTATGGCCGTCATACCAAGAGTTACTTTGTGATGAAAACAATCTTTTTATAATATACAGAAGGTGACAAAAGAGGGTTGATGCCAAAGGTTCCCTTTGTCAAATTAATATTTTAGGGCAAACCCTGGTACTTACAATATTTGCTCTAATTTGCCTGAAGCACCATAACTACATGTAGCAGTGTGTAAGGTTATGTCTAAAACTTCTTCCCCTCTTCCTTGCTGCAAGCAGACACTGGCTAATATTGTTGGAACACCTGTGTGTTGCCAGCTTCTGCACTTTTAGTGACCAGGGAAACTTCCAGACATGTCCTTTCTGCACTTTTTTATTGGGTAAGTTCACAGAAAACTCACTTAATTATTGCATAATGTGTTCATGAATGAAGCTTTTACTGTGCAATTCAAGTTGCAGTAAAGTAAGTGTGTTTCATATGTTAACAGTTATGGGCTAGATTTATAAAAGCATCACACACTGTTTTCATTGGCATTTCTGAGTATTTTATTCATAAAATAGTGTTAATGCACCTAAAATAAATTCACCTTCCTTCTGAAACTCAGTAAATTCTTGTGTCTCTCCACAGATGACTCTTCAGTCACCACATACTCTAGGAATGCATCAGATAAAATAAAGATGGTATGTTCCTGCTCACACCTTTTTACTGTTCAACCGAGCAAGTGAGTGAGTTAGACATGGCTGGAGCCAGGCCTACACTGCATCTCACAGAGTCTGAAGTTACAGCCATGAAGGATCATCCACAATTGTCTCAGTCCTGAAGGGCAAAAGAGTGAATTACAGTAAGGATCTAGCCCACTATATAAGGACAGCCAGAATTTTGCTTTGAAATTCTGATCTGTGCTGCAAGTTCAAGTTTGATCTGCTTCCACTGGCTTCAATGAATGTCAGCTGTACTCACACAGCTGTAAAACGTTATTTATGCCTGCAAGTCTAGTGGGGTAAGAGCAAAGTAGAACTGGTGCGAGAGCAGAAGCCAGTACAATGCCTTGCTGTAAGTGAAGGCAGGATTGTCTGCAATACAAAGCAGGCCTCTAGCAATAGGATTTCCTTTTTACAAACCATGTTTCTTCTGGATGGAAACTCAAATTACATTTATTTTGTAAGAAACAGTACTTTTCTTATTTAATGCAATCTGACCTTTTAAAAGTAATATTTGGGTTTACACTAATTAGGCAAAATAATTTTATTTTCTAACTGTTCTTTTTTTTTACAAAGTTTGGTATTCTTTTTTAACATGGATATGCATACATGTATAAATTTATTTAACATTTTGTAGAACATGATTTTCAGAAGAGGAGGTGAGGAAGAAGTTGGTGGAGAGGACTCTCTGCATAAGCAGAACATCGCTGCTTTTTGACTCAGCCTTCCTCTGAAGATCCATAGAAACCATAGAGTTTTTTACCAAATACCAAGTGAATTTCATGGTTGGAACGTGTGATCAGCTTGGAAAAAGTGTGGTTTTGTGCAATCTGTTTCCTGCCCAAATATAACTTTGCCTTTAGCTAAACTAGCACCACAAGTCATAATCAATTAAAGTTCTTGTTTTTCCTTTTGGAACCAAGCACTCAATCTTTTCATGTGAAAGTCTTAATGGTAGGTATATGTGTAAGTGTGAATGTTTTCCCATGTCATTCATATTAATGAAGGCCTGCAGGTGTATTTGGAACACATTTTCTGAAATAACTTACAGAAAATATTTTTTCTTTTCTTTATATTTCTGGAGAGCACCCCCAGCATCTGCATATAAAATCAACTTTTGTAGCTAATCTGGAATTCCGTACCTTCAATCAGACCATGAATTTGTACCTACTTTAATCTCTTCTCTGGAAAAACGCTCTAGGAAAAGACTCAAACAATTTTTTCTCCATTACAGAAGAAATACACTGCTTAATGGGACATAGAAATACTCCTTCAGATTGACCTAGTCAAAATGAATTTAAGTCATCTTCGTACACTTGAGTAATAGATGTAGACAAGGCCTCAGAATGGTTTGGCTCCAAGTCTAGCCGAAACTTTTCTTAAAGAATTGTTACAAATGTGAGTCAGCCTTGAGCAGCAAACTGAGAATTCCCTGTTAATTGATGTCACTCTTGTTAAATGAAGTCACTCTTGTTTCCTGAAAAAATGCACTGAAATCTGATAGGAAGGCACCGTAGTTTAACACTTAAGAAAGATTTACACAGTTAACTGTGAGCATTTACAGACAACTTATGGAAGACTAGCACCGTGAAGGCCTCTAATATATACAGTTTTAGCACAGAAGAGACAGTCGTGATGAGCAGCTGTATGTCAAACCCTTCCTTTCCTCTGGATACACTTTTTTCTTTGCAATCTCTTGCCTCACAAGCATCTTGTAGTGGTAAAAGTAACATCAGCATCCTCTGTTTCATCTTTGCACTACAGCAGTTGAAATGAAGGAATTTCTGTTTAAACCATAAGAAAAAATATTACAGAATGTAGTCAAAAAAGAGAACAGATTACCTGGAGAGACTATGGATTTTCTACAGTGTAGGTATCCAAAACCCAAATGAACATGGCCTTGAGCAACTTGCTGTAGCTTACCTTGCTTTGAAGAGTGAGATTGTCCCAGGTTTGGACTAGATGATCTCCAGAGGTGCCTTCCAGCCTCAATTAGTCTGTCATTCTGTGACCTTGCAAAAGAAAAGGTAATTAAAAAATGGGACACATACCAGAAGTTTAGTACCTTCTCCCCACTCATTTTGAACCTTCTGACCTGTATGAGAACAGTGAGAGTAAGGCCCTGTGACCCATGCTCACAGACATACACGCTCTAATTACATGGCCATAACAAATTCCTGTATCATCAGGACAATATGTAACTGAAAACTCACATTAGAAGTTGCTCAAATGCATTGTATGCTTGTACGTTTGTGATTGCATACTTGCACTTTGAGAGTAAAATTTACAGATTCTTTCAAGGCCTTTCTGTCCTTCCAATCATGACATCCCTGTGTCCTCCAAACTAACTTCATGTCTTAACATTGAAACTGTGCTTATTTGCTTCCTCCCATTCTGTCCTTAACAGAAATCAAAGCAAAACTCACCTTGACTTCAGGGGACTTCAGGGCTGCAGCATCAGACAAAGCCTGCTAAAAAAAAGAAAAAGAAACAACCAAAACCAAACCACAAACCAACTCAAAAGCTTAAATTCAACAGTGTGCTGACTTTTTGACAAATCAGTTTTCACACAATAATGTGGGGTGGGTTTTTTTCATATGACATTATTCCTTGTATTTTAGGGAAGGTACATTATGGGGTAAAACATCTTCCAGTTTCTTGTCCCTCTAATATTTTCCAGCCAACCTTCTTCAGAGGGTCAGGTGGATTTGCAACAGTCATGCAGCATATTTCCACATCTGTACTGGTAAATCTGACATGTGTATGCGCAGTCATTGTCATAATTGCGAGGTTTCTGTGTCACTCCAGGGTCCCTATGAGATGCTGATTATGGTTGGGCTGGTAGAGTTCAGAAAATCTCAGATATAGGGGCTCTGCATTTATATATATATAGTTATTCCCTTCAGATATAGGCAACGGGTATGAGATTTAGACTGGAAAAAAAGAGGGAAAAATATTAAGAAATATTTTAAACCTCCACTATTTATAGTGGATTTTTTTTCTGTGCAGTGAACACTGAGTCAGAAACCCGGGCCAATGCAGACTGTTCAGGTCAGCCTAGTGATTTTGCTCATGAAACAGACTCTTCAGACTTCTGCCTCTAGAGGGAGGTAGATACCCACGTACTGCTTCCAACCTACTGCAGGGACAGCTCGGCCAGAGCTCCACAGTCACAGTATCTCCTGTCAAGTTCTCTGTACCTGGCAAATACACTGTAGTTTTTAAGCAGCTGGAGGCCCTGGCCTGTGAGCAAGTCTTGTAGCAATCCGTGCTCTGATATCACCTGAGGACACTTTGGATTCATTTGGTGTTCTGCTTAGAGCACAACTGCAGGCTTTGAAACTGGGCAGAGCTGAACAGGAGGGCAATGAGGTGTCCCTATATTCGCTCATAACTCCTCCTTGTGTAGCTCTCAGAGCCTCCCTTTGTTGTGGCACTACAAAGGCCAGAGACATCACACGCTTTCCAGCAATGAGAGAAAGACAAAAATAATATTTAAGACACCGCATTTACTGCATGACCGTTTGCCTACAAAGGTGCTTTGGGATTGAGGCACTGAGGAAAAAATTTGAGTTATTGTGAGCAGAGAAAGCAGAATGGAGGAGGTGTTGCTCCTGTGGGAAGGTGTGTCCTGCAGCTCCACAGAAATCATGAATTTCAGTAACATAAAGTATTCTGTTTATGCGAAATATAAACAAAAGTAATGAATATAAATAATTCCTCTTGTCTTCCTCATTCCTGCCTGTCATTCAAGAGAAAAGTGAACAGCATGACAGCTAGCATGGATGTTGTGTATAAATGATCTGCAGATGGAAAAGGAATTTAGTTACTTATTTGGAGTTTCCAGATGTTTTTAAGCCCTGGACAGCTCACACGTGCACATTAACAGTACCGATCATGCGCAGCAAGTCTGGAGATTAAGTGCATCTCTGTTGTGCCAATGGGTTACACACACACATAGTAAGTCTGATGTACTTGCAACGTACTGAATGTGCTGTGCGCAGGCTGGTAATCTACTCACCAGCTGCACAGTGGAGCTGCTCAATCCTGGAAATGCTGGACCCAGGAGCACCTGCTGCATAGCACGTGCATCCCTGATTCAGACCTGGATTCCCCTGGCAGGAGGAGAGCTCCTCCATTTGCAGGGAGAACTCCTCCATTTGCAGGCAGTGGAAGTAACAGGTTTTATAGCAGTTTGTCTTGGCCATGGGGAACATTGCCAGCTTGTATTTGCTTGAGACCCCAAGCTGAACTGCAGGTTTTTGGTGGTACCAGTCAATATCTAAACCCAGAGATTTCTCAGAAGTTGAAGATACTGAAATCTTTTTTCACTTTTTCTGCCCCGGGGGAAAAAAATAAAATATTGAGAGAAAAGTATTTTTAAAAAATCAAAATCAGGAATTTCCACAATGGTTAAAATTGAAGGTAAATCTCTCAGCTGCTCTGTGGAAAGCAGTTCTCCTACAGGAACCTGTTAATCTATGTACTATGGTACAACCAATGACAACCAAAAGACTAAGGTCAGGGGGAAGCAATCACATTTTTGTATGAATAATCAGAGGCTAGACGATTTTTATTAGAACAGAATAAATTTTAAAATTTCTCTTTCAAACCTTTGGGGAAACTTCTCGATGCCTGCTCCCCCCTCCTCCCCCCCAAAGAAAAAAATAATCTTGTTTAGAGTCAGAATAAAAAGTCAAAATTGCTCTTGACGTGATATACCTCAAAAAGACACCTACAGCAAGCTTCAACCTTTTTTGCATTGAATTCGGTACTTACAGTTTAAGGTATTTTGTTATTTTGCTGAAGTCAAAATATTACAGCTATATTGAAGTACTTCAACAACAGAGAGGCAAAGCACTTCAAGCTGATGAAATGAAATATTCTGATATTTTTCCACTGAGCAATTTAGGTAAAATGCTAGAATCCTGGTGAGTTTCCAGATAGCAAAGAACCAGCAACAGACTGCAGAAGGATGCAAGGAGGGAGAGCACTTTGTGGAACTATAGAAGTAAATGGAGTGGAAGATTGACAAGGGCCTTTTACTTTCCTGTCTTAAAGGACCTTGTGTGGGAAGGAAAGACACTTTTAAAACAAGCATTGCTAGGATTCTCTTTCTCTGTTGTAGTTTTTTATCTTCCTTGAAATATTTCAGGTCGTTACAAAAAAATAATTGCAGGAAGGGTAAAAACAGATTGTTCACTTCTCACGTCCACATCCCAGTGCTTACTTGTCCCACGTATGAACCTCTAATAAAATCTACATGATTTTTTTTACTGTTTTTGTCAGTTGGCCTACCCTAGAGAAGGTGACATAATACCTATGTACAGAATATGTTCAGTGAAAACCTTGATGCATTTCCACAAGCTTCTTTTCTCTGAGCTCCTTAAGGACTTCCAGTAAAGGGGGTTAGTTAGTGGCATACATGCTACTGGCTCCAGCATTCACCAGGCCATAGATCCTCCCCTCACTGGAAAAGGAACAGTTTCCATCAACTAATCCTCCTGAAGATCTTTAAAATTTTCTGTTTAGTTTTGAATCACTGTCAGACTGAATTGGACTCCTTCATCCCACTTGACATAGGACTGAGTATCAGAGGACTGCTAGTGAGCTTCATTCCCTGAAGGATTTAATGTTGCTGCTGTGGGTTCAAGCCAGCAGACTTAGCAAAGGTTGATTTTTTCTCAACATATGGCTTTAGAGGCCTTAAAATCAACTGTCAGTTCAGTTTGTCTTTCTGTCTTTCTGAACAGGACAGTTGGAGAAGCTGCAGGAAAACCTCAGCCAAATTTTCCTTCCTAAAACAATGGATTCCCAATAAAAAAATCACTGTCTGTCATGGCATTTAGGGTTCAGCCAATATTTCTGATTCTCCACTACCTTTTAATTTGGGCTCCCTGAATAAAGCTTATTCTTCAAGGCTGGAATGTGATACTGTAAAAGATGGAAGTGCAGATTGTTGTTTAAACTAAGGGCCTCACTTTGCCAATAAACATCAAAGTATGTTGAAGTGGATATAAACACAATGCAGATGCCCTGGAAAGGCATTTTATATTGTCAGAAGAAAGGGATGAAGCCTTTGTAGGGTCGATTAGTCTCACAGATTTATAGTAATTTGACTTTTTCCTTTAAAGCCCCTAGACCTGATATCATATGAACATAAAAGAAACTCAGCTTTCAAAAATGATTTATTTCTAGCTTTTGTGTTAGGAGGACATAATTTCCCAAAAGGACATTAGAAGCCATTATAGATTTTTTTTTTGCATTATATGTGGAAAAAACCCATGTTGAAAATACTTGAAAATATTTCTTTATGTGGTGAACTTAAAGATTATAGTTAGGGTAATACATTGTTTCAGATGTAAATATATAATTTTGAAAGGTATAACTCCTCTAAAATATTGATACTGAATGTTAATTATGTTGGTTCTTCTTTAACAGACTAAAATCTATCTCTGATTATGTCCCAGGCAAAAAGCTGCAGAGAAAGAGAAGTTCAAATCTAGAGACACAAAACAAGCTTCTTACTTGCTGTTTACTTCTTTCTAGGTGAAAAGAGACAGCACAAAATTTTGGAAGGCTAAAAAGACAGTGGGGAAGAATCAGAACCCCTGGCTCTGTCATTTCTACTTATTGAAGGGACATAAGCAATACACTAGGGAGGTGTGCTACTACATGCTGTGATCAGACTGCAGCCTTTAGTGTTTTCTTACTCCCTATTTGATGCCCCAAATGCCAATACAAAATCCTCCTTTGCTATCTCTAATGTATTTATACCTTTTTAATGTCAAGTGTATCTTTAAACAGCTCTGTAGGAATGAAAAAAATAGGCAGATTTTTCAATAAAAGTTTAAGGACCTGTACTATTGCAGACTGCAGGAGTTGTGAGCTGACACTGTGTCCCAACTGTCATGTCGTGGGATAGTTGCATACGGCACTGAAGGGAAGAAGAACTAAAGGAAATAGAAAAGGGGACAAGGGAAGTTTCTGAACCGAGGGTGGAAACTCTTATTTAATGCAATCCTTCCTTTAAGATGCTGTAGAGGGTAGATGCTGTGGTGCCTGGTTCACTTCTCTGTTATTCCCATTTGTGTGATGCAATCTTCTGGCCAGATGAGCATTGGGCATGCAGCCGGGCTGGGAGCAAGCAGTCTGTGTTGGAGTGCTGCTGGACACAGAGGAGCAAGCGTTAGCTCTTACCTTCCCTGCTGTTTCTTGGCATGCAGCCTGTTCCCATGGCATTATCTGAAGCTGGTCATGGAGGTTTATGGTTTATTTTTATAGCAATATTTTGAAGCAATTTTCTTTCAACTTGTAGCTATAGACCTTTATACTCTCAGTCTAGTAAGGGCTCATTTCTGTAAATCCACTTGTTTAAGATTTCCCTCCTGTGTGCACACTAAACACATTGTTAACCTTGACGAGCAGTTAAACACTTAACCAGCACTGCAAAATTTCAGCTCATTTTCAAGTGTTCCAAACCTTCATTTCTCCAGTCTGTTCTGTAAGCCTGGTATGGTAAGGCAATAAAGGAAGGAGTAAAATAACTTGCGCCAGCGACTTAACTGGCTCAAATCAGTGCACCTCCTCCACAAATTCAATGGGGCTATAGAGATATACATACACACTGAATCTGGTGTTACACATAAAAGATCAATACTCCTTGGCTTGGATAGGTTTCTCTGTACGTTATCTGTCTCTTATTGTTTCTCTCTGTGTGTGTTTTGTTTTGAAGAGAAGACAGTAACTTTATTTAAAAGAGTATTAACAGCTTATTTGTCAATATTATTTTTGGGTGTATTTGAACTGCCACAGATGCCTTGCATAAATGTGGGAGACTGCAGTGAGTTTGCAGATGCCTTGGCAGAGCATGAGAAGTTTGACCTCGACCAGATAGTCGTGTATCCATGAGAAGGTGTGAATCCCCCGACCAGATGGCGGTGTACTGGCAAGAATGTGGAAACCCCTTAATGGAAAAAAGTAAATAAGTAGCCAGAGTTACGAGAACCCATGAAATGACAAGATAAGGGACTTAGATGAGCTTGGGTGAAGATTGACGTGTAACTGTAGCCAATAATTGCTTGTGTATATGCAATAAACACCAATGATATTAGAACACATATATGCTGAAAATATATAAAAGTCAGTTGTGTGAATCAATAAAATGCTTGATGCTTTGTGCATCATACATGAATGCTGCTTGAACTTCGTGTGTCGTGTCCGTCTCAACAGTAACATCAATGTAGTTATCTTACACTAATAAAAGCTACTAGAGACCACGCTGGCCATCTTCACAATGGACTTCACAATGGACTAAAAATCCAGGCCCTGATTCTGTATTACACTATACTATGTTTTATAACTAGTGTAAGTCAAATAATTGGTCTGGAGATACAGAATAATAATCTGAAGATGCAGTGAGCTAGGCCTCCTTTCGCTAGGTGTCGTACCCCAAAATGTAACATGCAATTTCTGTGCTGGTCATAGGTAAATACTGGAGCCTGAGTTTTGTATGTGGAAGAGGGAAAGAGAAAATGTTGCTGTAGCAGTTACTGCACAAATAAAACACCAAACAGGATATACGAGGATCAAAAATGAGGCAGGAAGAACATGAACTTAAACGCTCTGCTTACAAAGATCAATTACATAAAATAAAAGCTGGAAGAAATAGAAGAGCCAAACAACGCAGTACAGGACATTTCTAAAAATGTTGCTGTTGACACTAAAGAAATACAGAGAATATTTTACTTGCAGCTGCAATACAGTTGTCACATCCAAACAAATTTAAACCGTCTGGGAACCAAATACCACAATAAATGTAACATTCTTTAATTGAAGCAGTATCTTCTCTGCATTCCAAGCTGAATACTTATTTAGAGTGTGAAAAAAGTAGCTTGGGGGCACCCAGTGACACAAAATGTCTTTCTAGGTCCAGGGAAGATTAAGGTCTGCTTTTGTGGGTATTAAAATTTCTTCTTGTTTTGCTGCCACTGCAAAAATGAGACTTTTGCCCTGTTTTTACATTTCTGTTTCAAGACTCCAGAAGGGTGATTCCGAGACTCCTGATTTTGACGACCTAAGCAATTAGAAGGTGCACATGTATACTTTTAAATTCAGTGCTGCAATACTTCCTAGGAGTCCAGTTTATTTGCTGTGTGGCATTTCAGAGAGTACTGTACAAAAAGAGCAGCTGGGACTCTGGCTGCTGCTAGAGGTTTGTTCATAGGAACCCCCCAGCATCCCTATCCCATCTCAGTTGCATTTAGTTACAAGAAAGTTTTGCATTTGTTATAAGGCGCTTATGCTGATTTGCAAAACCATTGAAAAATAGAGCCCAAGTTACCTTTCTGAGTGACTCTTTACTTCACTGGTCACAGACTGAGGTCAACTGATACAGGTCTCTGTGCATCTTCAATACTGAAATGTGTCACTTTGGGTGGTCGTTCTTTCAGCCATTGTGCACGTGGCCCCACTCCCTCCTGTCAGTACTCCCACTGCTACCTTCCCTGCAGTTAAAATCCAAACACAAGACACAGTTGTGCTCATCTCCCATTAGCTGGATGCAAATTATTGGGACTTCTGAAGAATCACTCCTAACACCCCTTTTGGAGTCATTTCTCTTTAGCATTTTGAGATGTGTGCGAAAGATAAGGCGCTACAAACAGTGTTTTCTTGTCATTCATTTTTTTTTCCATTTGCAAATGTAATTCCCCCTGCCAGTACAGCAGGATAGCATGCATACAGTAACTGTGTGAGCACAAAGGTTTCATACTCTAAAGTAAACATTCATTATGGAACAAAGTGAAGAATAGCTTTATGGAAGACTTTGTTGATTAAAAGAATAAAATCACTTGCTGTTATAAAGAAACTGAAAATATTTATGAAGTTGGGTATGGATCATGAAATCTTATGCTGACTCTTTAACCTTAAATGCTTACTAAATAAATGCAACAGATCAGAATTCATAGAAGTCAGCCTTCTAAATCCTGTAATATTAACCATTATTTTAAGTTCCATAAATATGTTTGACATTGGGCATAGTACAGATAATAATGTGAGCTGGAATTCTAATTGTATAGTTAATCAATTAATATCTTTGCTGACTGCATCAGTAACAGGGTAAGAAAACATATTATGAAAAAAACTGAGAATGTGTCTGCTTCAGAAATAGTAAAGTAGCTTTGTTTCACTGCTGTAACACGTTCCATCATATGAAAACTGTTATACAAAGGTTACTTATTATTAAAGGTATACCAAAAATGTCATGGTAACAGAATGCTGTCATGGGATAAATATATTTCACTTGGAAATACTCTCCATAAATGCCTCAGTCACCACAACTTCCACTTAGCTGCAGAGGGCTGGCAGGACTGTTTTGTTTTAAAATTAATCATCCACTGTTCTTTCCTGTCAGTAGGCTTAAGCACTGAAATATGAGGGAGAAAATTTTGGATCTTTTTTTTTATATTCATCCAAGACCCAAGACCAGAGGCAGAAAGGAATATTCTCAAATCCGATTTTGGCAATAACATAACTTTGAGTATTTGAAGGAGAGCTCTCACTTAGCTTCAGTACCCAGAAAGTAAACTGCTCTGACTCTAAACTAACTGAACTCTAGGTATTTAAAGTGGTTAGTATTTGTCCTGCAAAATAGCTGGGAGATTATCACACACAAGAGTGCCATAGTATTTTAATTTATGAAGGATGTCAGCACACAATTAACCAACAGAGAAGGTGTAAAATTATTCAGCTGAGTGTAAAACTGTATGTGTGGAGCTCACTGAAGACTCTCAAAGAAAACAGCTGACGTGCAATCTTAGTCTGGCATCAGCTTGAAAAGAAGGGCAGAGATGGGGAGGATCAGCAGTTATTTATTCACTATTAGTTATTGTGAGTTCTTCCAGCCCCTTGGCTTTCTGTCCTCCCTTTTTCACTGAGCCTGTGTGTTCAGGATTTGTCTGATGCCTTATCCTCCTTCTCTGACAAGCCTGCTAGGGGATTTGCTGGCTGGTTTTTGTAGGACAAGAGGCAGACACAGACTCTGCCCTGCTTCTGCTTTTGCAGGGATCCAGACTTTTCTCTAGCATACGCTGCCCCTGTCTGCAGTAGCCTTAAAGGGAGTACATGAGTCTGAATCATCACACAAGTCTGCTCAAAGTCAAAAAAACCCAAAACTGTGCCTGTGTCTGTTCATAAACTTTACCTTCTCACAAGACAGCAGGTCATGGGCTCACCAGCTGAGCCCTGGCATGAAGCTGAGCTGGATGATGAGCATGCTGACAAGTGGGACTGAAGTGATGTGAAAACAAATTGGATTTTCCTAGCTGTTAATTGCTGCCCATCAGTAAAATTTATTCTTTCATTTTTAACAGTGTTGCTGCCTGGCTGAAAACTTTATGAGAAATCACTCCTGGATTTTTCATGGGAGCTTCAGCAGTCACATTTTGGAAGCTGTTACTTAATATGATGTCATTGGGTCTGCAGGTGAGTAAAACCCCCAAATAACTTCTTTTGAAACATTCTTGTGGCAGCTGTTTCCACTCATGATTCATAACTTCTTTGACTTAAGAACTGTGGCCTTTTAAATAGCTTCAGTAAACAAAAGCACAACACACATGCAAGTACAGAGCAAAGCACAAATGCTTTCATGAAATACCTGTCCCCACAGTCTTATACAAGTGCTTATTTAGAATTTTTGACAGCATTTTATATAGTTAATACTCTATATAGACACTCACGATGTTACTATCATAAAATGACTGCAAATAAGCTTTAAAATGGAAACTGTGGAGACAGAAAAATAGGGGCAAAAAGAGTTGAATCATAGGTTGAGAAAAGGGAAGAAAATCAGAAGAGAGCTGTGGAGAAAGATACCAAGAAAGAAAAGAAGATGAATCATCATCTGTAAAGACCATTATTATGTTAAATAGCGAGCATCAAAATTGTGTGTATGCACTTTCATGTATAAAATATATAAACTCAGATGTGTGTAGTTTGCTGCTTCTTAGTTTGGAAGCTTGCAGTATGTGAAAATATAAACTAGCTTCCTGGTGCACAAACCTGGAACAGCCCTCCTTATAATATATGTTTGCAGAAGAAAAAAAAGCAGCTCAATATTTTTAATAACATGTGGAAACGGGGACATTTGGATTGGGGCTTTGGCTCATGTACAGTCAAACACTACAGTCAATTTTATTGCTATGAACTGGAAATTATTTGTTCCCCAGTAAACACCCTCGTGGTAGATTCTTTTACAGCCAAAGTCTCTCTGTCACTTAATGTGTGGCATGACAGAGCCAGCACTGCTTCACCCAGCTGAATGCACTTGAAGTCAGCAGTTACTTTACTCGACATTTTAAAGGCAGCTGCAGTCAACAGTGTGTAAATGAAAGAATTCAGCCCGAGTGACAAGAAACTATGAAATGAAATTTTAAAATTGATTTCTGTATTCATATCTTTTGACCTGCAGTATCAGGGACAAATCTTTCAGTTCTCAAAAGAGCTATGAGACACTTTTTCCTTAACATTTTCACTACAAGTACCTTTTTAACCTAATTTCTCAAAGTGCAAGTCTCACACAATCTTATTTTGTACCTGCAATCTGCAAAAATATGAAGTCTCAACAAAATTTGGTAGATGGTTAGAAGTCTCAAAACCAGGAGGTTTGTGAAACCTAGATTATTGGCTCACTAACAGGAAACAAATATTTGACTTGGCAGCAGCTTGTTTACCAGACAGTGTATGTGATGGCCAGTCAGTCAGTGTCTACTTAGCTACAGCACTGCTTCCTCTTGTGATGTGCCATGTCACAGAGGAAGAAAATAACACCTTATGAAAATAATAAAGGGATCTTCTAAAAGTCTACAATTTTGGCTGCCAATTTTGGTCTAATAGAGGTTATGCATCAGAATTTAACCAATAGAAGGTATTTATCAGAATTTAATGACTACTTAAAAATGTAGTTGATATCTTACGGTGCAGGACAAAGAATTATATGTTGAAACCAAATACGCACCCTTGTAAGTTTTCCAAAGTACAAAATACCTTTTGTCTTTGTGACGGTGTATTGAAGGTAATAGTGTTGGTGAACAGCACATCTTCCCTCAGGGACACTCCAGGTTCTCAACAACTGCTTAAGGACTTTACTTTTGTCTTGCCATGCACCCCATTTTCCTAGTACCATCTGCTTCAGTTTTGGGGCCATACTCTCAGAGGGGTTTAGGCACCTAGCTCACACTGAAGTAAAGGGTGGTTAGATGCCTAAATACTAGATGTGTCTGGGGCAAGGTAGCTGCCTCTGCTTGAGAGCAGCCCCTTTCAAGGTTGTGCTACTGGCTGCCCTCTGGGCTCCAGACATACCACCTGGAGCCCGGGCATCTTGCACAGATCTGTTGCAAAAGGGAGGGAAAGGGGCCCCAGGTTCCAGCTGCAGTAACTGAATCTGGACCCAAACCCACAACCTGTCGTGGGCATGCTTTGCCCCTCAGCTGAAACCTGCTCCTGCCTCCCTGTGCACCTCACCCTGTGCAGGCTGAGAGTGTAGGATGAAAGTGAGGGAAGAGGAGGAATGGCATTGCAGTGGAGGTAGGTACAGAGCCTGTACTCCAGCAAGCTGTTAATGAAGTGACTGCTGCAGTGTCTTGACCCAGGTAAACCCAGTGGCACATCCTCATTTGCCCTGGGGGAATGTGCTGACAGGGAAGCCAAAGTCCCATCCGCTGAGAGCTGGGCTCCAAGGAGCCCAAGGAAAGGCAACTGGGCAGCCCCACTGACATCCATGCCAGGTTTGCTCTGCACAAGCTCGTCTCAAACCGACTTAGAAAGTAGAAAGGATTTGTCCCGTTCTGCTTTGCTTGCAGTCCATTTGCAAAATAATTCCTCCAGTATGATCACACAGAGCAAATGAAAAGATCAGTCCTGAATCCTCCACTGCTGTGGGTAATCCCCATTTCAAGGAGTAAAGTCTCTTGTTTAAATGCAGAATAGAAAATTGAGGGTTTCAGAGAAAATGTAAGCCTTGGATAGCATGCTTTGTACATATCACATTCAAAAAAATATTATTTATTTTTAATTAATGTCTTCTCTAAAACCAAAAGAAGACTGACAGTAGACGGAGTCATGATTTGTGTCTGATGGAAGTTAGCACACAGGCAATAAGAATCTTCAAAGCTGACCGTGAAAGAATTTAGTATAAGATTGTTTAGATTTTTAACAGATTAAGTTCAATGTAAGTATGTGCTTAGATTAGGGAAAATTCACAAAAAGAGAAACAAAGGAGCTGCAGAAAAAGTTATAGATTGTTAGGAAGTGGGAAAAGTAAATTACATTATTCTACAGGGTAAATACAATGTATAGAAAAATATAGAAATATATAGAAACCATTTCTTCTTGTAGAGAATATTCCATGACTTCCATAATATCGCCCTAATTAGAAAAGGTACCACAATAAATGTCAGTTGCAAAACAAATAGACAAAGAAGACCTTATAGTAAAATTTGAAGTCCAAAGCTGGTTAGTTGGTGAGAGGAAAAGATATTATTTTCAGGAAATTATGAAGGAAAATGTTGTAAAGTTATGGAAATGTTCATTACTAGGGAAATAAAACAGAGGATTATTTGTTTTTATGGAAAGGTGGATTCTTGCCTGTTTTAAAATCAGTTCCAAAATTCACATTAAATGCTGTGAATTCGGGTATTCTTTTCAGCAAAGTCAATGTACTAAATTAAATTAACTACCCTGTGATACGTTGTCATACAGATTAAATGTATTCTAGAAAAGATAACTCCTCGGTCAAAGGTTAATTTGCCAGCATTAGTACAACCTTTTTGGTGATATCTGCCGAGTTATTAATTTTCCATGCCTCAGTTCCCCGTCCTCAACCGACCCGTGGGAGCTTGGCGAGGTGTGTTTTCTCGGTAGCTTTGATCCCAGGGATTTAACCTAACACCGCAAACGTATCCAGGTAGTACCACAGCCTGGAAGCCTCCCAGCAACAGGGCTTCTGCTGGCTGTCCCACGCTCATCTGGATCAGCACTATGAAGGGTTCCTCCTTAGAGCAGGGACTACATCAACCAGAGCCAGACAACCACTTGCATTGATGTAACTCTTTTCCTTTTTTATTTTTTTTCCCTCTCCTCCTCTCTCGATGTGTAGATACAACCAACTATTTCAGGAAAATGCTCGATTTAGATTTGGTCAATCTGCTTTGCGATCCTCCACTGAGCACAATAAATAAATTCATTCAAAAGGAAATAAAAAGAGAGAGAGAGAGAGAGAGAGAGAGAAAGACAAAAAGACGCTGCTTTCTCAGGTGGTCGGAGGTGTTTGTAACAGCCCGGTTTCCCCAGCGAAGGTCCTTGGGGAGGGGAGCCCGACGGCACGGTCCGATTTCTGCCCGGGGTATCCCACAAGGGTCGAGCCACATCTCGGGCTGGAAACCGCGCGGCGTCCCTCAGAGACGCCGACTTGCAGGGCTGTGTCTGTCTCCACAGCGGTCGCGCATTCCTCCACGGGGCCACGGCCACCGCTCCCTAGCGTTGTTCCCCGGCTCTGGCTGCTGCGGGGACACGGCTGGTCTCCCCTGCTCCTACTTTCCCTGCCCTGTTTCACATGAGCGGCAACCAAGTACTGTCGTCTGCAAACGAGCTGAAAAGTGTGCTGCGAATAGCAATTTAGAATCTCTTTCTTTACTCCCTTGGGAGTGTGAAATTTAACTTGAACGTGTGGGGGCCTCTGTAGTGTTTCTGTGGATTTAGCTGGAGGGACAGGGCGGCCGGACACAAGCGGTCAAACACAAACATCCATCCCACGGAGATGGACACGATCTCACTCCATGCACCCACGAAGATGGGGTCGCCGCGGGGCGGGAAGTTACCTGCTATAGAATAATGGAAACAGAATTGTGGAATGGTTTGAGTTGAAAGAGACCTTAAAGCCCATCCAGTTCCAACCCCCCTTCCATGAGCAGGCACATCTCCCACCAGACCAGGTTGCTCAAGACCATATCCAACCTGGTCTGAACATCTACAGAGAGGGGACATCCACAGCTTTCCTGGGCAACCTGTTCCACTGTTTCACCACCCTCATCGTGAAGAATTCTCACCACCTCTGCGGAAAAAAATGCCCGCCTTGTCTCATCCCCGTAGATGCCGTCGGGGCAGAGGTGTCTTTCGGTGGCGCCTCGGGGCTCCCAGTCGTCCGAGGGCACTTTGGGACAGCAGGGAAGCCTGAGCAGAGAGGCGAACAACAAACCCACCCCTCAGTTAAAGGATGCCTTCACCAGGGTGACCGCGGGTCTGAGATACCATAAAGAAGAGTGCTCCCCCAGCCTCAATGCCGAAGTGTTGCAGGAAAGGGTGAAATCTGAGCCAGCAAACCCCGAAATGAGGCAGGGCAGGCAGAGCTGAAAAGTATCAAAGTCTGTTCCGAGCAAAACAAGAGATGAAACATTTCAGGTTATTACGTTCTCCCTTTGAAGCGAACTATTTCCCTCAGATAACAATGCGTAGGTATATTTAGACAGCTCGACTCGTCCAAGGAGAATGTTTTGCGCTATTTGAGAAAATCTTGAGAGTAAGTGCAAATATTTGATGCTGAAGAGCTCTTAAGGCTTGAAGAGTACCATTTACTTATTTCTACACAACAGTACGGGCTTAGGATGTTAAATAGATTAAAAGGCTAAGAAAGGTCACTGAAGTAGACTCTCTTTCTCTCATCTTGACTTTTTTCCTTGCAAAGTTTTTGCACTTTCTTTAGAGTGTCCTTGGCAAGCTCCTCTCAAGAGCCACCTCGGATACTGTAGAAGTTTGTGGCTCTCTGAACGCCAGTCCCCTCCGCTGCCCTGGCCGCTTCCCCCCTCCCCACCTCCCCCCCCGAAACTCCACTCCAGTCCAGGCATTCAGCAAATGTTTGCCTGCGGAGTCAAGTTATTAATAAGCACTTCTTGGCCTCCTTTTCTACTCGGGGCGCCCGGGAGCGCGGCGAAGCAGCGGTGCTGCCCAGGGGCTGCCAGGCAGGCAGGTGAGCTTGGCCATACCTGGCCGGGGGGGACGGACGAGGGACGGGGGGGGGTCAGCGTCCACCTCCTGCTGGCCGGGGGTTGCCCCTGCGGTGACACGGACAACCGAGGGTGGGGGAGGGAGAGGACGACGACGACCAGGGCGACCGCGGGAGGAGCCGCTTCGCCGAGGATGGCCAAGTCATTTCAATCTAATCTCATTTAAAAAGACATAACTAATAAATTTGTATGGACGAAGCTGCCTGAGACGTAAAGCAGAGTCGATAGTGGTTCAATCCCATTGAACCCTATTGAAAACCATGACAACAAGGAACAAGCTCCGATTTATCCCGGAGAGTTAAAGCACATTGTGGGAAGGCGTCAATCACCTATTATTCCAGATCTGAACAAATGCAAAATCTTGACTGGAACAAATGCTTCCAACAGGTCCGGGACATAGGGCTACATTTCCCTTTTGTTCATGGCCTAGCAGTTGGCATGTATTTGTGCTCCCCTCGATTCGACCACCCAGGACGGCTGGGAGGCTGTGCTTGGAGCGGGGAAGATAACTACTGTCACTAGACACGCTTGATAGGTGGCTGCAGTAATCATGGCCTGGGAATCGTTTAAATGGAGCCTGTCCAGCCTCGAAGAAATATGCGAGAACATATCCAAATGGAGCCTTGTGCCCCGTTCATCTCATCCACAAAACTCACAGATATAAATCTCACCTATCCCATGTCGTTATTGCTCTATTGACATTTTCTCCGAGAAGTGTAACTGCTTCCAGAAGCGACTCGCAGAGGGGCAGAAGTGGCCAGAGGCAGGCGGGAAGCGGCGCTGGGGGCGAGACTAGGGGTGGATAAATGTAATCTATACACAATAGCTTATAGATGTCTGTTTGGACAGGGAAATTTGAACCAACAAAGCGCCCGGCTACAAAAGTAGTGTGCATCCGAGTTTCTATTTCCAGGGTTTCACGCCGTTTGACAGGGAGGCCGTGATGTGCGAGCTTTGGCCGGCATCCAAGGAAAAGCAGATCTGCTGGGGAGAGTTAGGTGTGTTCTTCCGCCCTCCAGGGGCGCCCTCCATGTTCTTCCATCCATCCAGATTCGCCTTCTACCTGTTTTCTAGCCGGGCGCAGGGTCCCTCCCGCAAAACCGGCGGGAATCGATGGGGACGGGCGCTGCGGAGTGCGGGTGGGAACGGCGTCCCGCCTACCGCCCTCCCCGCGGCTTGACCCACGTTGTGTGACCCACGTGGAGCAGGCTAATCGCGGCCGTCGGTCACTTGTGCCCCTGTCCTGCGGCTGAGGACCAAGCTCTGCCATTGAGGGTTTGCATTTGAACCACTCATGAGGCTTCTTATTTCTATATTATATTCTTTTAAAAAGTCTTATGGGGCCATCGCGTCTGGGCAAAACCTGAAAGCAGCCTGGCTCTTGTCCCGTGGAGGGGACCGCCCGTCCGATGCCTTCACCTCTCCTCCGGGGAGGGGTCCGAGGCTCCATGTCTATTTGCTGCTGCCGCTGCTTCTGGCAGATGAAGCGGCGCTCGGCGGGGACGGGAGACGTGCGGATAAATAAACACTGTTTGATCTTTCCTCCTTCTCTCTCATCTGGAATCGTTTCACTCCCTCAAGCACATAGACCGAGTGGGTATTCTTTGGGTTAGTGCAATGCAAAATGGCCCTAAAAAAAAAATCTCACCCTACCCGTCTCCCGACTTGTCATGAACTGAGTGCGTCGGGCCTCCCACGTTTTTCCACCCAAGTTCATGCTGTCACCCTTCCCGAGAAAAAGGTGTACATTCCATCTACCATGCCCAAGAGAGACAAAAACGACCCCGGAGATCCCATTCCCTCTACGCACACACCCGCCAGCCTTCCCCGCCGAGAGTTCAGCCGAGGTGTGAAAAAATTCCCCGGTGAAGGTAGGAAACGTGCCAACGACAAGTGGGAGAATTGGAGGCAGCAAGGCAAACAGCTCAGGGAAATAAAACAAATAACGACTTGAATTCCTTCCAGGTTTAAATGAGGGTTGGGGGTTGAGGGGTGGAATAAAGAAGGAAAAGCAGGGAGGGGGCTCTCGGCAGGCTCTGCGGATGTCCTGGGAGGGATTCACTTTGTCTGCGTATAGAAGGGACGATGGTGGATTTCGTGGCGGATAGAGGGGGGTGGTTGTTGGTCATCCACATGCCACCCAAGATGTTATTCACTGCTAACAATTACCATTATCTGTCCCCACTTTTGGCTAATCAGACAGAATATGTAATGATGAAGCCCGTTTCCTGCTGTCTTTGGGAGGTAACGGGTTATTCTGTCAGGGGGTGGTGGAGGGGGGGTTACACCTACTCCCATTAGGGCTTTAGCACTTGACTAATTCAGGTACTTAGCATCCTATAGACAGGGACGGTTTGAAAGCAGGCAGTGTTTGCAGTGGGGAGGACTGTTTATATAAACAGGACACCTCTGTAAACGACACTAATATTTGGGGTTAGGCGGTTATGGAAGGGAAGGTCCTCTTGAGCCGGGAGATTTCCCAGTAACAGAGCTCAGTCCTTGCCTCGCAATTTTAAAGTGAGAGAATTCGGGGCTTTGGGACGATATTTTTTTGGGGGGGACGGGGACTGTGCACAACCTACCATGGCCACATCTGGCCGGATCAGCTTTACAGTGAGGAGCATTTTGGATTTACCAGAGCAGGATGCTAACAACATAAAGCAAGCCTCTGACCATCACCACTCAGCGGAGAACTACACTGGCTCGCCCTACCGAGGGTGGATAGAAACAGAGAGAAATCATTATCCCTGTGAGTATGAAACGGACAGGAATTTGTCATCTCCACACGGCTATCTATTATTTGTTTTCCCTCTTCCTTTGGGGAAGACGAGAAGAAGAGAATCGCCTGAGTGCGTAGCATACTGGATCGGGGAGATCCAGGCTGGAAACTTTATAGAATATTAACGAATTGCAACAATTAAACAGCAGAAACATCCAGGCCATGAGCTTAAGAGAGAAAAGATATAAATTTTTTGGTAGGTCTATTCATGTTCTCAACAATGACAGAAAGAAAAACCTCAGGCTGTGTCCGTCCATATCTCTGCACTTATCGTTTAAGTTCGCTTTCCGGATACTTTCTTTATTTCTTCTTTCTTCTTTTTTCCTTTCCCCTCTTCGTTTCACTGTTGCAGGAAACTGCCTTATAGTGCTGGAGGGGTTTCAGTTGGCCCTACGCACCGCACAGGAAGGCGAAGCCTCCCCCGTGCCTCGCTTCCCGCGTTGCCCTGAGCGCCACCGCCTCCAGCCACGCTCTCGCTATCGCGAGGAGCAGGCACCGGCTCATAAACCCACCCTGTACTTTGGCCTTACCTCTCAGACACAAATCGTTCCGCAAGCATGCGGCGTTTAATGTATATTTGTGTGTTCGCGAGGGACACCGCCATTTGAACGGATGCGGGAACACTGTCGGGATAAATTAGATATTAAGGTAATCCGGCGGCTGGAGAAAAGCAGTGACTGAGGGACTGGGCAGCCCGGTATTACATTTTAGCACGGAGTGAGCACAAATGCTACCAGTCTGCAAGCCCTGGGCTGTGCGCGGCGAAGAAACCGTGCCCGTCCGGTGATGGACGCCGGGGCAGAGTCTCTCCCCAGCGGGGGGAAAGCCCGCTCCGTCCCGTTTAATGTGTTCAGGGGGTTAACGCGCGTCTCTTATTGACTGTTGGGATTAATTTGGCCCGGTAAAGAGCCGGGGCGCTCCCTGAGGGAGCTCTCAACGGCCCCGCCGCGTCCTCGGTGCCTGGCCCCCGCCTGGCCGGGGGACCCCTCTCTCTAACCCCCTCGCTGTCCCCAGCTTCCGACGAGAGCGGCCCGGAGCTGAGCGTGCCCGACTCCACTCAGAGGTCTCTCCCTTCCCGCGGCTCGGAGGCAGAGGAGAAGAAGAAGAAGCGACGGGTGCTCTTCTCCAAGGAGCAGACGCTAGAACTGGAGCGGCGGTTCCGGCTGCAGCGGTACCTCTCGGCGCCAGAGCGGGAGCAGCTGGCCCGGCTGCTCAGCCTGACCCCCACCCAGGTGAAGATCTGGTTCCAAAACCACCGCTACAAGATGAAGCGGGCGAGGAGCGAGGGCCCCGGCAGCCCCGCGCCGCGCCCGTCCGCCCTGCTGCGCCGGGTTGTGGTGCCGGTGCTGGTGCGGGACGGGGAGCTCTGCCGCGGCTGCCCCGCCAGCCCCCCGCAGCCCGCCGCCCGCCCCAAGCTCGGATGCGCCCTGGCGGGCTGCAGCGCCCAGGCTGCCCTCGCCCTGCAGGGCTACCGAGCCTGCCCGTCTGCCGCCGCCCTCGGAGTCTTCCCCACTTACCAGCACTTACCGCACCCCACCGTCGTGTCCTGGGGATGGTGACAGCGGCGCTTCGCCCTCCGGGGCCGGACTCATCCCATGGGCGCGGGAGGCGGGCCACAGTGCCGGGCTCCGAGCACGGGGAAGGCGCCGGGGCAGTGCGGCGGGCTCTGGAGGGCGGGTGGCGGGGCGCGGCCCTGGAGTGCGGCGGGCACGGACGCGGCTCGCCCGGGCTGCCCGCCCCTCCGCCGACCTCACCCGAATAAGGCGAGGATGCACCCCTTTTTGTAAAATCTCTGCTCCTCATGATTCTTTTCGAGAGGTTCATTGTAAAAAAAAAAAAAATAATCCTAGTGACCTAGTTTATTTTAAAATGATCCTTCCAGTGACTAATAAAGTGATTTTTGGCAAATATTTTTTTTCCCTGTGGGGAAGCGTATTTTTGACGGTTTGGACTTTTTTTTTAGGATTATCTCCTGTGCCATAAAAGCCGAAATACTTCTCTTCAATGCGCCAGCGGAATTTCACTTTCAAGTTCGTTTAATTAACCCCCATCGGCCGGTAAAACGGCGAATAAAGTTTGCTGCGAGCATCTCACTGTAAACCTGGTGATATTTTCTACTGGAAGTGTGAGTCCAGAGCCCCTCTTCCCTGGAGGTTTCCCGACTTTTCGTTTTGGGCGGCGATGCCCGGTGTCGGCCGAGGCCCCGGTCGCTGCTGGCTTTTTTTACATCCACTAAGGTTGCACCCAGGATTAAGCCAACCTTCTCTGTATTCTATATCTGTTTCAAAGACCGACCGCGGAAGGTTAGCCAAGAGAGAATAACGCCCTCTTAACATCCAGAGAACTATGTTTTGAAACGTTTTGATGAACTATTGATTTTATTAAATGGGGGGGGAAATTATAACGTAATTGACCTTGAAACCGCCAATGGGGAAAACCCCTCCAAAACAAGCCCCCAAGACTCTTTGAACTATAGACTAGACCGATTACCTCTATCCTTCCGACGGGAGACGCGGAAGGAATATCTGGGAGCGAAGACCCCACTGGGACTGATAAAGGGAATCTGCCCGCAGGGGAAAGGGAACCACAGAAGCTGGGGGAGTTGGGGCCTTTTTGTTTTGGTTTGGGTTTTTTTTTTGGCGGGGGGGGGGGGCGGTGTTTGTTTGTTTGAGGTATTTTTTTGTTGGTGTTGGTGTTGGTGTGGATTATTTTTAATATATTCTCTGAAAGAGGGTTACTTCGGTCCAGATGCGCCCTTAAGCATGTGTCGTGCTCCCTACACATCCCGGGGAGGCCCCCGGGAGCGGGACTGCGAGGGGCAGCATCGCCGGGCTCCCCTTCCAGCCCTGCTTTCCCCAGGGCTGCGTTCCCTCCGCCGAGGCGGCTCAGCGTCGCCTCGGCTTCCGCGCCGGAGGATCAAATCCAGCTGCAGGCAAGGCAGGTCGGGAAGGATGGAGCGACGCCGGTCCTCCCATCTGTATCCCCTTCCTTGTTTGGGCAGGGGCCCATGGGCCAAGGGAGAGATGTAGGGCAGACCAGGCTTCTGGGACGCGCGGGAAGGACCCGGGGGAATACCAGCCTGTGTCACCTGGGCTTTTTTTGTTGTTGTCTTCCCCCCCCTTTCCCCCCTACACACACTTCCCTTTATTTTTTCTCCTGCCAATCGAAATATTTTTTCCTTTTTTTTTTTTTTAGTCTCAGCTGCTGGCCACCTTGTCTCCCATATGGATGGGGTTATCCTAGAAGAATCTTTCAGAGAATCGCTCCTTAAACCTCCTTTTGTCTTGGGGGCTGAAAAGAGCATTGTTGTGCATGAAAAGGACCTAGACAAAATCCGCACTGTTTCAATTCAGGACTGTTTAATCAGTCCCTAGTGACAATTTTATGGGTTTTAGGCGGTACAATAGTATCCCTTAAAACCTTGTGGCCTTCACGAAAACAAAGGGCTTGAATTTTATGGGTTTACAACTCCAATTAGAACTGTGCCAATGTGTATGGGAGATTATCAAATTTGTATCATAAAATCCCTTTATAATAAATGATTGCTAGAAACTGGGACGAGATGGAGAGAGAAGGGACCGGGACTTCAAGCAATGGACTTCGTCGCATGTAGTTTTAAAAGTGCACAAGCTGATTTCCATTTTAACTCTTAGTGATTCAGCTGTGTAGCAGAATCAGCAGTGGAAATAGTGTGACATCGTCATTAGAAACAGAAACAAAGACAATAGGAGAAGACCCTTCCTCCTCAGCCCAAATCTACCCTCCTCAGCTTGCCGAGGGTTTGGCAGCATCCCACCCGGAAGGCTCCCTCCTCGGGTCCTTGGTTTTCTGGGATGCTCTCCTCTCCTGGAGCTAACTCATGGCCATCTGTAAAATCGGAGGTCTTTGTTATATTACTGCTTTTATCAGTTATTTGCTGTACGGGTGATGACAAAGGATGTCCCTTCCCAGTCCCAGCCTGCAGTGATTTCCTCCAGGGACCGGCTGCAATGCCCCCTCTCTCCTCCCTCGATGCTGGTTTCTTGATTTAAAATGTGAGCGTTGTGAATGTTGCGTTTTACCAAGTCCAGTGAATGGAAAAGGGGTGATCCCTGGACGCCATCAAAGGCTAAAGTTCTGCCCTTGCAGGCTAAAGGAAGGTAACCACAACAGTGGTGCAGGGAGGATGAGAGAATCACATTCAAATACTGAGAAAAGCAACCCCATTAAATTGATATATCCAAGAAGAAAAAAGAAAGTATTAAATAGTGAGTCAATTTTATAGACTATGGAGGTTTACAGTAAAAAGTCTTGTGAAGAACATACAGTGGGAATGAAAATACTCTTCCTGAGAGGTATCAGTGAATCCATCTAAACTTTAAGTGTATTTAGTAAGGAAAATTGATTTGTTAACCTTACAAGTGCTTAAGCCATATCTAGGAGATGCATCTTAATAAATGTCGGTGACAAAACCTTTGAGGCAAAAGAAACCTACTGCTTTTTGGTGTGTTTTCTATTACTTTGACTCGGTTTTTAATAAGGTACAAAACCATCTCAGTTGTTGTTTTGGTTTTGTTTGGTTTTTTTTCTCCTTCTCGAAGGGGCGAACGCGCACACAATCTTTGCATTTTTCTCTTTCTTTTGTCCCACCAGGTCTCACTGTTACTTTCACCATGCAAACAGGCCTGTGATTTCACTAAATTTAATGACTAAACATGCCATCTTCAGAAAAGCATTGCTAACATCTTCAAACATTTTCCCAGGTGCTTTATTCTTAGTAAGTAAATGACTTTGCAAAGGTCTAGCTCCACTGTTTCAGTGGGAGTCCCTGAGCACATTTGTTAACTCAGAACTAAAGCATTAAAACAAACCCCTATACTACCTCCAAAAGATGAACAATAGTCCTAAAAATGCTTATTGAACTTCTTTGCAATAATTTATGAATGAATTGAGTGTGCCCCAATGCATGTCCGATGTTAGTTTTCGGATGAACACACCATACACTTTAAAAATTGCAACAGATGAAAAAATATCTCACAAAAAGAATTATGCACCTAAATTAATTCTCTTATCACTGATTTAGGAAATAGTCCTGGCAACCCTGCAGTATGAAAACCTAGGTTAATAACCCATCTGTACTATGCTGTTAACTAAGTGTAAGTCAGGTTTGTGAAAACTCTTTGGACTTATTAGCCCCTCCTACCTCATGACACTTAATTATGAGCAACCCTTCCACCCATGGTCAGAGCTCAGATGATGCTGCAGGGAACAGTGACCTCACTTTGCTTTCATAAGCCAGTGGTGTCCTGCACTTTCTGTGCACAAGCCTGACTCTTGTACTCCATGCCCCTCGTAAGCCACAGTTCATTGATGAAGGTAGTGTCTTACTGGACTCAAATGACTGATAACTACCGCTTCTTCAGAAGATGGGAACAGCTAGGATACAAGAAATAACAGTTTCTAATGTCATCCAGCCTTACTAATGTCATCCAGCCCTTTCATCAAAAGCCTAGACAGCACGTTTTCCTTTTCCTCAGCGGGTGCTTCCAACCCTTGATCATTGGTCCAGACACATACATATTGGACATCAGGTAGTGCACGCTTTCCAGAATTCCTGCCATGACCAAAGAATTGCAAAGTAAAGACTTCACTCCATTTACTTGACATGAAAAAATCAGACCAAGAGTGCCACCAGGATCAGCAATGACAGCAGGACTCCATGCACCTCATGTAATTTCCAGGAGGCTTCTAACCCATATTAGTTAAAAAAGAACTTCCTGTGGGAAAGGAGACAGTGGATGCAGAATTTTCCATGTCAGAGAAGTTGCTTTACATTCCCCAAGCATAAAACACTGCTCAAGTATCATGCAGGAGCACAGTAGCTCAGATCATCAGATCAGCTCAGATCTACAAGATTTACGAGGCATAAGAAATCTCTATCTGTCACTAAGCCTGAGGTAAGAGATCAGGATTGTTTTTCATTATGTTCAGGTTTACAATATCATTCTAAATAGCAAAGACAATCAGGTCTCTAGACTGAGGATGTTGGCAGTTGTGCCAGTTTTCTTCCCTTTTTTTCAGTCCTCTTCTATTTAAAAGAGGTCATGAAGCATGTTGGAAATGTATCCTCCAAAGACAGGTATCCCAAGGAAAAACTGGGACATGTCCCTCCAGACCAGAGCTATAACTTTCTTTATATTCAGGATCAATATGGAGAACAAGTCCATTTCAAGACATCCACAGGTCTCAGTCTGCCTTCCCAAACAAAAGGAGAACAAATAATTCAGAGATGATATCATGTTAGTTTCTTCTTCATAAGCCTTTTCTCCATCCAATTCTTAAACCTGGGAGGTAGATATCGTCTTCAGAATCGTAGAATTTGGCTCTGGGTGAGTAATACTTTACTAAAGGAACAGAGAGAAACAGGGGTAAGGTGTAGACAAGCCAGTAGCAACAATGAAAAGAGTAAATCTCCTCACCAGTTCTGGAGCACAGAGAGTGTGTTTCCATGGAACTGTCCATGCTGCTTTTGAGCAGTCAACCAGATTCCTCAGGGGCATCTGGCATGCAGGACAGTCCTGCCCCCATAGTGTTCCTGAAGACAAAAAATATTTTTTCACATTTTATAAAATAGAGTGTTTCACATAATTGCATATGAATTATATAGTTGAATTTCAGTATATTGGTGCTACATTGGGGTGTTTGCATGCCTTACCCCATATGTGTTATATGCATTTAAGTAAATCACATCTTTCTTTACCTGTGATAAAAGGGAAATTGAGAAGAAAATATACTGCTGATATTTCTCCATATCTGAATACCATTGAAAGAGACTGAAATCACTGCCATCTGTTGTATTTCTGCTCAGATGACCAACTATTTGTCTTAACTGTCGTTTTCATAAAAGCTACATAGAGCTTTTTACTTATCTTTTCCTGCTACTGTTGTCTTTCTATTACTCATTCTTCAAGTTTTGTATCCTGTCTTGGATATCTTCTACACCTATCCTATGTGCTTAGGACTTTCCCACATGGTCAGACAAAGTAAATATCCCTGAAAATGTTGCAGCCTGCTATGGAAAGGTGCCCAATAGCTAGTACAGTGCTTTTTGAGAAGCTGTTGATTTGCCTTTTTCTGTTGTTTTTGTGCATTCATGTAGAGCTCCTAATTGGACACATCTGCTCTCTGCAAAATACAGTATCATCCATGATGATTACTTTGCCATCACATTTCAGAAAATGCATCTGCTGCTGCTAGCTGGGCACTGGCTGGGGGCTGCTCCTGTTCTCTTCCATTTCACAGTTGCTTTCAGAGAGCAATATGTTAGCAAACATTCCTCTGTGCTATTTACACAACCAGTTGCAGGACAGGTATGACTGCTTTTACTCAGCTCTTCCCTTTCCTTCCTCTACAGGACACCCTCAGGATGCCATACTGATGTTACAATTTGTGTCAGCGTTGAAGTTCTGCTTTCATTACTACAAGTGCCCAGTTTACCTGCCTTCTACTGAGGGTTGAGATTGCATTAAAATTCTTCCCTTCCTTATCTTTTCTTTTTAAAACAGCAATTTAGCACTCCATTTTATTCATTCATATCTAACACTACAGTCTTGAGGAACTAATTTTACCAGTGAGTAACCAAACCTATTTAGCCAATTTTTACAGTGCCAGTGTGTATGTTTGTGATTATTTTAATATTTGTATATTCAAATTTGGCTAATGAAAATTAACTTTATCTGTGCTTCAAAGTAACCTAGAGTTTATTATGTTTTTTTGCTTTGAGTACTTTGGTTTTAAATGTGTCTTTGGCAACAGAGAGTTGAATTTTGGGTACACTGAATGTTGAAGACACTACAGGAGAATTGTTCTGGTCTATTTTAAGAAAGACTCAAAGGCAACATGCAAGAGTTGCAGAAAAGGTGAAAGCTTGGCAATCATCCTGTGGAGCGGAAGTTGGGGTAGGTGTCCTGTCTATTCTAGTTTACCAAAGAGACTGAAGAAGCAACGTAAGTTAAAACACACAGTAAGCATAAATTTGGTCATAAAAGGCTCTTAATTTTAGCTGGAAAGTTTAATGAAGTCCAACACTTAGATAATACCTAGCTCAAAATCTGACCTGACTCCTAATCAGTGAGAATAATTAGCCATTTTCTCCACAACTTGGTGGCAAATTCCCTGACTCCGAAAATTTTTAATGGGATAGTCAAACAAAGACTTTCTAGTTTAATCATAGATGTTGGACTTGTGCTGAGAATTAATTCCAGGTATCCCTAAGGCTCCTATAGTATTAGAGATGACAACTCTTGATTAGAACAAGCCCTTTTGACTTTAAAATCTGCACATTTAAATTTGCTACCCTGGTGGACTTCAGGTGCCAGAATGACCTCTGTCATCGACCCATGTAAACTATCAGCACTCTTGGGCTACTATAATTTCAGCTGATCATGAAAGAGTCCTGCCAATCAGAATCATGAAGGTGGGTTTAAACCACACCAGATAATAGCTGGAAAGGTCTTCAATGCTATGACTGCATGTGCGAGCTCACAGGTAAATGACTTGTCTAGAAAAGCTGCTGAATTTGGGATAGATGCAGCTGTGAGGGTAGTGGTGGGGCTGAACAACAGCATGGGTTCTTCTTTGTTGTATAGTGTAGCCCCACAGCTCACACTGCTAATAGCAGCTACCAGTTCTCCTGGGCTTCTTGACAAATCTGTGCCCACCTGCACACGACACCCTCTATGTCTCTTTCTAGCAGCACCCATCTCCCAGTTTCCAGACATCTGAAGGCAACAATGCTACCAAAAGGCCAAATCTCCACCCCTTTGCCCAGCACCTTTTCCCCTCTGCTACAGCAGTATGAAGAACATCCAGGTTGTCTTAGGTCTCCACTGTCCTTTCTCCCTCTGGCTTGGACTTCACAGAAAATGGAGGCCACTAAGGACATCTTCAGACACTCTTCCAAGGGCACCTTGCAACAATTGGGGAAAAGAGCTGAAAAATCAGGAGACCAAGGAAATGTATGTGTGACACACTGTTGCTTTTTCTTTCCTCCTCTCTTGCTCTCTCTCTCCACCATCAGGCTATGCCTGCTACAGAATCAAGCCAGTAGCTGCTCTTAACAGCCTCACTTTGCATTTTTTGCTATTGTCACTGTACCAGCCAATCATGTAAAAAATGATATATTGACTTGTCAGGTGCTTCTGTTTTGAACATGATTAAATAACTTTTTATTGTCATCTTCAAAGCATTTTTACAGTTATTTACTGAGTGAAAGGGACTCTGATTTTGTGAGCATCTGCCAGAATATGTTTGATCCTGTCATCATTTCTTCAGAAAATCACGCGCCTGTAGCTAGAGTGCAAGATACAGTAAGTGCATGAATTGTCCATTGCACTCTGCACTTACAACACTGCCTTCTTTGTCAATGATAACAACAGCAGGGGAGAAATCTAGAGAGTTAAGCTACCTGCTGTTTTCTCCTTGATGTTTGAGCTCTTCGATGCTGTATGAATCTCAGAGACACAAAGAGCAGCTTCTTTGTTGGTGCCCTGTTTTATTGGTTATTTAAACTCGGTATGCTGTTTGTAATTAGAACTGACTAGAAAGGAGGATTTCCTTTCCACAGGAGATGCTGGGTGTTTTGTTGTGCATAAGCACAGCAGCATTACAGCACTGATGGAGACCTGGGCTGTTTGTTGCTGCTCATGGAGCTGTTCTGCAGACCTCCACTGGGCACCCAATTTTAAGTTCCCATCATGTTCCCACTTAATTGAGCAGAATTCTAATGTACCCCTCAAATATCCTAATTCCACTGAATCAGCACTTTCCTATAGAAAAACAGTCAGAGCATGCCTGTCAGTATTATCTATCTATGCAACAGCTTTCACTGACCTTCATCTGGGCTCACAGTCCCTGTGCACATCAAAATAGAAGTACTCCTTGCTAGCTGAGTTAGGCTAGTAAAATTGTGTGGATGAAGCAGAGAGTTAGAAGTAGCACATCTTTGTTTAAATTTAGCATTAACCAGCTGGCCACATTCTGTGGGAGGCAGGAAGGGAGGAGTCATACAGAGGGAGGAATTTGACAGAAAATCAAGTAGAGGCTATAAAAACATTTATTTAAAATGGCAGCATAATGAAAAAGGGATGTCAAGCAAAGAGATTACTGATCATCTGTGTATCACTCAGAACATACTCCAGCTAGATCAGCTCTTGATTTGGAGGGGGCATGCAGGTGTTAGGAAGGATCACCTCCCACATACGGTATTTTCTACAGGATTCTTTTCCACAGACAAAACTTATTTGGGCTTCATTATCACCCTCTGAGACAGGTTTCTAAAGTTCAAGGTGAAAAAGGCAAAATGTTGAAAAGTATGAGAATGTCAGTATTCCTGACAACAACCAAAATGAGACTGACTGTAGAGGCTTGACTTTCAGAAGAATCCTATGGACTAATTGGTTGCATCTTTCCCTCATTTTCATACCTTGGTATTCCCCAGAGCTGCTGCTTCTCAATCATTGCTCTGCCACTTGTGTTTCTTTCAATGCTGGCTGTGCCACAACTGCCCTCCTCACCTTTGACAGCCCTTACCTTTCCCCTCACAAAATTATCAGTAAAGAAATTAAGTGCATATAAAACTCTCATGGAACAATTTGAAAGACAAAAGAGGCAGTTAACTATAATGGGATTTGATAGTGCAATGAAAAAGCTCCTCACATGAGAAAGGTAAAACCATTTGCTTTCTTCTTCTTTTGGTTGGGAATGTCAAAGGAAGGAGACTGTAGGAGCTATCTAGCACTCCCATGAATATCTCTAATGAAGGAATAGTGTTTCTGGCTATATTAATGTGTTTATGCTTATGAGTCTATACCACACTTTCAAGACCATGCCACACAAGTATCATAAATCAGTGAGTCGGATCTCAAAAATCATGAGGCCAGTGTAAAGAATAACAAGAATTAAAAAGAAAGACAGAATCCTTTTTTTTTGCCTCCCAGTTTCTTTTCAAAAACAGTTTTTTATGTTTTAAATGATTTTGGGTCTATTTTTTCTTTTCAAAAGAGCTTGTTAGCTTCAATGAGAACTAAAATGGCACATATTTGTACATGCTGTCACTTCATCATTTGACTTCAAGAACAGGACCATGGAAACAACTAACACTGTCAGTCCTGACATCATGAGAGCTGATGAATTCTGTATTTTCAAAGGCAGGCCCGCCCTGCTGTAAAATAATTTGTCCGTCATTTGGTTAGCTGTGGTGAAAAGGAATCCTTCAGTCCTTAGCGCTATCTTTAAAAACATCATGAGACAGCTCTTCAGATGGCCTTTGCCACCATAGCTGTAGGAACATCTCTACGTCAAGCTGAGGGCCTGACCTGATTGATCATCTGACATTGATGCATACATATCATATATTGTCTCACCTTCACATTTACATAGTTTTTGATTAGTGTACTATCTTTATTTCTCATAACAACCCTTTGACAGTGTATGTGTACCAAATTAGGAGCAGATCTTTTGAAATAGTGACTCCCCATCCACATATTTTCTTCCAAAACTCAGTTCAAGGGTATTGACCCACTGGGTCATTTGGAAAAGCATCCATAAATTCGCAGGCAACCATGCTATAGATGTGGAAAGATTGACAGGACTTCCATTGTACACATTTCTCAGGTCAAAAGCCACATCATATTCCCCAGACATCATAACTCCTAACACAATAAGACACTTGTGCATTATAACAAGTATTAGACCTCTTGCATTAACAGATCATGCCCTACTGTAAAAACAAAAGAACTCAAGGGGAGAGAAAAAGCAGATGAAAGAGAGAAAGAAGAAGAGAACTTGCATGTGGAAAGGGACAAAGAAAGAATGCATTGTCATGGGATGACTATAAAGTGCTCTTGGGAATCAGGAGTCTCCAATGTGATTACTGCAGGGACAGGTAATGTGCAGGTGAACTGGCTGAAATAGCACAAGAAATATAGCCCTTGACTATGTGATTTTGTGTGTTCTGTAACTGCAAGGGAGTGCTAAGGTACTAGTATCCTTCAAACATGTTCCCTTAACCTCAACCTCTGTTGCACTGCAGAGGAGGGCAGTCTAAACAGCACAGTCCAATCTCTGGGGCTTGTTGGGAAGCCAGTCTTCTCACAAAAGCTGAAGATGATGGATGGATGACTCACCCAGACCTCCCAGGGCAGAGTGCCACCTGTGCTTGCTAGCTCACAGGATTATCCCAAACAGATTTCCTCTTACTTTTCTGGTTATCTTTCTGGGTGCCTTCAGCTATTTGATGTGACTTTGTGAAGCCAGAACAACATATATAGGGCAGGTCATGTCTGTCTCATGTCAGAAGAGTCTGACTCAGAATATTTGCTAGGACTTCTTTCTTAAATGCTAAATATCGTACAGAGTAAAAGTGTTGGGGGTTTCCACCTTGCTAATCAGGAAGAGGTAGATCTTAGCAATGAGAAAATTATGAAAATCAGGAAGCAATTTAATTGTCTGAAAACAGCTTAATTAGAAAGAATATAATTTTCTTAAATGATAGTAATCATTTTCCTGGGGATTAAAGAATAGCAGATCTTAACTTCAAAGAAAATACTTTTTGCTATCTGAAGCCAAATGACTGAAAGAATAATGGAAATAAATAAGTCCTTCTTCCCCCAGGTTCTCTTAAGCTTTACTCATATGAAAATGTTTTCCTTTTCTTGTTTACTATGTAGAGACATAATCAGTATTTATTTATAGCACAATAGCATCCAAGCCCCTCATCAGGAGCAGGGCTCCACATTGCGGCAGGAGCTCTCTAAATATATGACAATATACTGGCAGAGCCTTCCTTACAGGCCACAAAAGGGGAAAATAGTATGATAAACAAGTTAAACGCATTGAGCCATCTTTGACTCCTTAAAAATTTCTAAAATCTATTTTGCTTATTTGAATAATAAACATTAGTTTTCAGGGACAGAACAGTGGAAGAGTATAGAAGATTACTGCATAGGTGTGAGGCATGTATTGTAGGTAGATTACCCAAGGATGAAGTGTTGCTGTATTTGGTAGCTTAAATGTACAGTCTTAAAACTCCTACATCGACCTGCAGTTTTAGAGTGATAGTCAAACCCTGTCTCATTCAAGGAAATACTTAAGCACCTGCTTAATTTTAATTTAAAGTTCGTGGTCTGCCTCATGCTTATCCAGAGGCGGTTTCCCAGGGGGATAAGTAATAAGTGTTCCATATGCATGTATATTTAAATACCTTTTCATTTGCAAAGTACCTTCAAAAGCCAGGGCATTCCACAAATTAAGTAGCCCCTTGGGCTTATTTACTCTGACATAGTCTTTAACCAGCTGATCACCCTGAATTTCCCCTGTGAGATCGTTGCCTCTTTCAGCGCAGGGCACAGCTGGAGCTCCTTTAAAAGGCTTTGCTCAATGTTTTGTGTTTTTTCCTGCTCTTCACGTTATTTTTTCCAAGTTAAAACACTCACAGATAACAGAAAACCTCTTCTATATTTTGTCAATAACATGATGGCAAAGTAGCTGAACTCATCTATCAGCTTGTTGCTACTGGAAGGGCCATCCTATTCCTTTCTCTCTTCCCATCCCTGGCACCCCAAGTGTAGGGCAGAATGGAAGTGGAAAAGGCAACCATGAAAACCAGCCCATGTTCCTTTGAAAGATGGGTCTTTAAAAAATGCATTTGAATGTTGGCACAGGAAAGTCATATGTCAAGGACTGAAAAATATTGGTCCTACAGAAGGAACAGAGAAATAATAGCTGGGAAGCCCTGAATCTGAAAGAGAACTAGTGAAACAGGAGCTCAGTGGAAGCTGCCAGTACAACTACGGAGTGAAAAAGGCTAGTGTAATCCTTGGATTTTGAAGAATAAGTTTGAAAGACAGAGAAAGAAAGTGATTTCTTTCCACTTCTAGCTCTGATGAGATCAGTGCTAGGTCACTACGTCTTCTGGCTGCATCTGTATTTTCAAAACACATTGCAGGAGAGCATGCAAGCAAGAGCCACAAAATAATTAAAGAAAGATGAAAATAAAAGGATAGAAGACTTTAAAAAAATTCTACTGAGCTTAGCAGAAACAAGATTGACAGATCTCTTTCCAGAGACACATGGGGTTATTACACTGATTATTATGTGAGGGGACATATGAAATTTCGTTGCTGAACCCTCTGTACTAAGAGGGCTGATTCATCGAATCAGCAGTGCTCTAGTCTTCCTATGGGCAAAACCCTCTGCAATCAGAAAGGCAAAACAAAAATGGAGGTTGAAAACTAGATTAAGCTTGGAGCAGGGCACACCATTGGAACTGTCAGGGTAATTAGCTAAAATAAGGACCTTTCCGTGAAGACTAGAGGTCCCTCTGCATGGGATGTTTAAATCACACTCAAATCACTCAAGGCTCAAGAGAGGTCTTAACAGTGACATAAAATGACTGCTGATATACAGGAGGCTGGACAAGATGATTCATTGCTTTCTGATTTTATTCTTGTCTGTGTAAATAAGTCCAGATGGGTCTCTGAGCCCTGTTTTGCAGACTGGATCCTTGGAGTAGGCAAGCAGGAAGTCTTCAATGAGAACTGCAGAAAATAGTACCTAACCCCGCTTCCCAAGGTAAATTCTAACTCAAGCATTGCATCTTAAACCTTAACATTCCCATTCAACTATTGTGATTAGAGAAGCTGTTGCTTTGGCTTGTATTTCTTGTTGTATGTCAGGTTCTTTTTCAGGCTGAGTAACACCTTTCACCAACTAAACATCCTACTTGTAGACTAAGTCACTACTTAATGCAAAAATGTCTGTGGTAGAATCTGGCTGCAGCACAGCTCTTAGTGTTGAGAAACACTTTAGTCACCATCAGCACTTGTTTGTTTTCATCAGAGAATCACTCATGGAGTCAAGAAGTTCTTCATGAAGGCAAGATCTAGGAAAAGATAGTATGTAAAATGTGTCTTAAATTATGTTGAAATGAGCCTCTTTAGCCATGCAGGTTCTTAACTGGTTAGGTGAATGATGCAGTTTAGTGTTTATTCTCCATGACTTCTTCCTGCCTGGTGGCAGCACACCAAGCTCAGCAGCACAGAGTATGAAAAGCTCCACCTGTTCGCCCTCACTGAATTCTTTTTAAGACACCAGTGCAAAAGGATGGCTTTGTTTTTTAAAACTGCAGTCCTGAAATACCTTTTTTTTGCAGGGTATTTCTAATTGTTTAACTTCTTTTCCGAAGCAGAGCAGGCTTTTTGTTTGTAGCACAGCCACTCCTTGCAAAAAGGCTGCCTGTATGGAAACTGAGGTAGAAGCACAGGTGTAGGAGGGAAGAGAAGTGTAATCCAAGTCTGGTTGCCGATGCCACAAACGCTAGCTGAGAATGTACCATTTCCAAAAGAAAGTATCTCACTAGGGAGCCAGTGTAGCTGCATTTGTACCTCACATACAGGTTGAAAACTATGGTGGGAATAGCTCTGCTAGTGGGACCCACAGGGATGAAAAAGCATGACTAATTGACAGATAAAACAGACAAGCTGGGGGCATCTCTGGGGATGTTAGGCTTCCACAAATGATTTTGCAGAAGCAAGCTTTGGCCCTTTACGCTCTGGTGTGACTGGTACAGCCAAGAATGGAGGGCACAGAGATTTCCTGTGAGAGCAGTTGTGCTGGCACCTGCAGATCTCGAGGATCCCAGTCCATAACATGTGGAAAAGAGCTAACTCCCATTTTTGCAGCGGCTGAACTGTGCAATCTTAGAATGTGATTCCCAGTGAGTCATAGAGCTGGGCTGTCTGTAAGCCCTGAGAGAACAGGAAACTGCCGTTCTTCTACAGAGAGGTGAGTGGGAACATATGATTTTCAGACAGTTCATATCACACGAGCATAGAAACTGTACACTGAGATAAGCATGAGTGGTGAAAACAACAGCTATAGCTACAGAGGCATACTAAAAATCTCTCCCTGTGGGCATGTGTAACCTGTGAGGACACTTCCGTTTGCCTTGGTGGAGGCAGGTCAGCACAGAAAGAGCTATCTCACTCCTGCTGGAACATACTGTCAGGTGAATGGAGAATCTACACAAACCCAGAACAAAGCAGAGACTTAACAAAGCACTGAAGTGAATTTCCAGCCTAATACAGGAGGTATTGCTCAAACTACCCAGGTGAAATATTTCTCCAGTTTGTGACCCTATGACAAAGTTCTGGCACATCATCAGGTAGACAAGCCATTGAGCCACCGCATCACCTCAGGACAATCACCATTCAATGTTAGTATCAGTGGTTACTAGTATATGTGAGAGAAAGACCTACCAAGGAAGTGTGAGCTAAGGTATAAAAATATCATTATTCCTAAAGAGAAAATTGAATATGAGGCTACATGCACTTCTAATTGATATGATGACATAAGAATCAGCAGAGACTCAGAAAAGCCAGTTATTGTGGAGCCACTGAGCCTAGCATGACATGGCTTGGCCAAAAGAAGTGGAAGCAGAAACCACGGGCCTGCCATGGACTATAGTACAGATTGTACAAACCTGAATAAAGCAAATAATACGATAAGGCTGTCCTGATCAAATGGAAAAAACACTGCAGAGATGATACCCCATTGCTATGGCCAGGCAAGGAAGCACGTAAGAGAGATTTTGCCTGAGAAGGGTCAGTAGTTTATCCTCTTAGTTATAAGAACAAACTTTTATAAAGTGGTTACAGACTTCAAATGTGGAGATGGAAGCATGGCTAAGTGAAGCCAGAGGATGGGTAGTTGAACATCTCATGAACTATTAGCACGGAACAATACAAAGTATGTTAAGATAGATGGGAGAAGCCTGAACATGTAAAGCTGAAAACTTCAAACCCTAAAAAAAGCCCAGTGTGATGCTGGGAAGAGGCCAGAACAGACTGATTTGTTTGCAATTGCAGGTGGTCACAGGAGATGGCTCCTGCACTGTGGAAAAAGTATCAAACGAAACCGGAGGCATGTTGCAGCGCTCAGATCACTCATTCCATAATAAAATTAAAATTAATCAAGGCCAAATGAGAACTTCCCATGGTATCTGCCTTGAAATACTGACAAGCAGGATGAGGGCAGAATTTGGCCAAGACTCTCATGGTGAAGTGAAAACCTAGAGGAATGATTAATCCCCAACACATCCCAGATTAGAGATTTGTGAGTTACTGGACCCAGATCCTCTTTCCATAAAAAAGGAAATGCTGCTGCTACATGACCCAGAGCACAAAAATGCAATAATGACCCAGGGAGGCATCCCCAGTTCACAGCCTTGTTTCTTAATTCAGCCTGACCAGCCAAGATTATGCTGCTATTGCCTAGTCACTGAATTTTAAAAATAAAATGAGATGAGGAGAAATCAGTGGCAGAATCACTACATCAGTAAGGAACACAGAAGGGGCCAAGATTTTGATTTCTAGAAATAATTAGGCGACTAGAAGTCTGACATTTTAGCCTTTTGTAATATTTTATATTCTATTAAAAAGCACTCACAGCTGCTGATACACTGAGTTTGCTGCTGTTTGCTCCATTTTGAACAGGTTTTTTTTTCAAAAACATTGAATGCGAGGTTATGTTTGATGTACATATAGGTATGTTCTCCACACAGAGTATTTAAGTATATAAGTTTTCTCATAATTCTCGTGCAATGTCACCTGAAATCAACGGGAAAGTTCCCCTGATTTAACTGTATCGACTGGAGTCTGTAACACCCTAATGTGAAAAATGAATAACCTGTGCATGTGAAGTCAGCCCTACATCAAGAAAGCAGAGATGCGATGTTAATTATGAAAGATGCTTCCCAAGTAAATGAATGCAAATTACACTTAAAATGCTAAACTATGAGTCCTATACATGGATTGTTATGTTTTACTGCATTACAAAGGAAGAGATGTCTTTTTCTTCAAATTAAAAAACGTTCCCATTATGCAAACATCCCTCGCTATCTGCCTAATCCCCTAGAGGGCAGTATGACCTAAAAATAAATTAAACTCAGACAATTAGGATTTTTCAAAGGCTGGTTATGTTAAATAAGATTGGGTTTCCCTTTTGCTCTAACAAATTGGCACAAAGATGTAAGAAATAGAGAGTTACTTACAGTAACTTACTTATAGTTTTCTAATTATACAAGAAAATGTGTATAATAACATCAGCAGCACCTATATTAAATTGTTCAGTTCACATAATCCATATATTTAATTTTGCAAACTGTCAAAGCCAAGTGCATTGTATTTAGGTATCTCCTCAGCTGGTTTTCTAAGAGAGGTTTTATGGCTTCAGGTTCGGATGGCCTTAGTTTCCTGGGCTCACCTTGAAATTTTGTCTATCTCTTCCTCTGCATGGGCTTAATCTGGAGGAATTTAATTGTCAGGTACCCAAGCGCAAGGAGGGCAGGGAGCACTGGTTCATTAACCAGGCACTGCCAGAGCCTGATGCTATAAGGTAGCCCAAATACTCACCAAGCTGCTACAATGGCCCCATCCTCCAGGCACTTTCAGTCTGAATGAGAGGGGGACGTGTGCACACAGCAAAATGAGGAACCCTCTGTCCCATACCTCATAACTTTATACTATATAATATACAAAGATCACACAATGCCTTTACTTTGCAAGTATGAGAGTTTTGTTTGATGTTAACAGAAGTAATGAGGGGCAGGTCTAAACCACATAGTGGCTGTTTGTCTGATACAAATCCAGCTCCCATTTATGCCCAGGTCCCCAACCCCTTCCCATCCAAAGCTCCACTGTCTGATTTTGGGAGACTAAGATCTGATTTCCTTAATTGCCTGAGCAGGGAGAATACACACACTCACACAAGCAGACAGAGCATGTTTGGCACATACTCCTCAACTATCATTTAATTTAACAAAAAGAGGAAAAAAATCCAAATGGGTGTGAGCATTTGAACAACTCCCAGCAAACACCGACAACTTTCCAGGAGGTACAGCCTCTTTGTCCACGTGGACACCATACTGGCTTTTTGACAGCATTTTGGCTGAAAACAGCTTGAATAGTGCAAACATTGTCACTAGGAAATTCACTTCAAAAGAAACGTAAACTAGTTAACCTAAAACGTGTCATCAGATCCAACAGCCACACTTAGCATTGTAAGTAATTTTTAACATACTGCCAGCTACTTCTTCAGAAACCTCTAGGTCATTGCTGAAAGTATTTTTGATTTGTACTGGTTCCAGACCTGTTTAAAGATGATTATACATATTCTTTGAACAAGGAAGAATAAAGTAGGTATACTCGTGGATAAGTAAATTCTAAAAATAAAGTTTGGTTGTAATGACCAAGGGTAGGAAGGTATAACCCAGTGTATTTGGAACCACTTCACTCACACCCCTAAATTCAACTGCAAAATGTGCTTTGAGGCCAGTTATACTACATATAGAAACACTCCGATATGATAGCTTTTAGTTTCCTGGAATACTCTTTCATGAGAAAAAAAAAATCCTAAAGGTTTCTGAAGAAGTAGCTGGCAGTTATGTAAAAAATTACTTACATTGCTAAGCATGGCTGTTGGATCTGATGACACGTTTTAGGTTAACTAGTTTACATTTCTTTTGAAGTGAATTTCCTAGCGACAATGTTTGCACTATTCACCTGCCTCATCAAGGCCTGTTTAGAATACAGTGCTTAATACAGTTTTTAACCCATTATAAAGGCATGCACAGATAATTTAAAATGATTATAACAACTAACAAACACGTAATCAAGGAGCTCTTAAAATGTATTAAAATTCAGGTCTCTTGCTATTAGCAAAACTGCTTCATTAACATATTAAGACAATGTTCATTTGATAATTAGCTTCTGTTTTCTTTGCATCCTGGCAGTTAAATCATCCCTGTGAAGCCAGAGGGGAAAAGTTTATGCTTATACAAGGTGTCTTTGGTGAAGTCTAGGTCACCTCCTGATAATTTTTAATCAACTTCTATATTTTCTTCTTCTTGTACTCTGTTTCTGCAATGTTGCAGAGTAAAGCCCACTTCCACAGTGAATGTGGTAATTTACTGCTCTTAGAGCTCAGAACAAGGGAAATGATGGGTTCCTTCTCTCCCTTGGACTCATGCTACTCTGGTAACACAAGGCTGAAGGGAAAGAACTTGCGTACACCCTCCATGGCACACTTGTGTCCCACGTAGTGCTCAGAGCCTGGCAGAGAAGAAAAACTAACAGGACATTTTCAACAGATGGAGAGTAGGATCGTTGTTCTCCATATTTTTCCTGCTAACAATCCAAACTGTATTTTTCAAGAAGCAAAAAAGAGACTGTTATTTGAAGTAGATTAAAAAATATTTCAACCCAAGAACAAGGCATTTGATATCTGATTTTATCTGACTTCAAATGTTGTCTACATCTCCTGAGACAGAGCTACACACACAGTATCCCACATGTGTAACCTCTTCCCACTGCAGCAATAGCCAATGGAAGTGGCGTATTTACAATGAAGGAAGAAGAGAAAGATGATTTACATAAAACTGCTCCAGCTCATGTCCCAGATGCATCCCCCACCCACCATCACATCACCAGCCATTTCCAGAGAAAACTTCTCATCATCTCTAACAGTTTTGCAAGAAAAAAAGAAGCTTGGCATTACTGAATATACAAGTTAGACCTAGTGGTTATAATTTCCCCTGATATATATTTAATTTGAATACGTCTTTAAAGTTAAATGGTAATAAATGACGTTCTACTCTTTGAAACAGCAAATGCTGAATGCTTCAAGTAGAAGTAGCAGAGTGGCAGGACCATTCAGAAGGATCTTACAAGATATAGTGGCTAAATACTAAATAGCAAATGAAATTTAGTGTAGGTGAACATTAAGTGATGTACATTAAAAGAAATAAATGATAACTTCTCATACAATATTACAGGCTCAGAGGTGACTACTTAGGAATGAAAGGTTATAACAGTTCTATGAAAATGTCATCTGAATGGTTAGTAATGGAAACAATGTTAAAAATGTCTAGGAAGAGAGAACAAAACAGAAAACATAATACCATCGTAGAAATTCACCGTACATGTATGTCCTGAACACTGGGTAGAGTTCTGGTTGCCCTTCTCAAAAAGGACATAGTGTAATTGGAAAAGGCTCAGAAAAGATTGGCACAAGTATGTAATTTTTTTCCCTACTGGGGAGGCATCTTCAGCCTGAAAAGAGAAAAGTGAGGAAAAAAATACTGGAGCTATATATAAAATCCTGAATGCCAAGGAAAGGACAAATAGTGTAGAAAGTAATGACTGGTCTTTTCCCAATGCAAGAGCAAGAGGACATGCCATGACATTAGCAGGTGACAGATTATAAAAATTGAAAAGGAGGCAGTTCTCCACGCAAAGTTGTTAAGCAAAAGAATTCTATATCAAAAGATATTTTGGGTACTAAAACTGTGCATGAATTCAGAGAAAGGCTGAAGAAGTATAAGTAACATAAACTCATCAAAGACTAAATGCCTTGTCTGGCTTGGGAGATCTCTGAGCCACAAGTAGCTGGAGATTGCAAGACTATTTTGCAGAAACATCACTATATGTTTCCTCTCTCCTCTGTTGACTGTTATAGGATATTGACTAGGCGGACCTTTGATCTGACTTAGCATTGAAGTTCTTATATTCTCATAATCTTATGTTAGATGAGATTGTGCTCTGGGAAAGTCCTTACAGCAAGAATTGTGTCAGAAATGCCCTCGGAAAAATTACTAGATCTGTCCAGATCAACAGAGATTAGGTGGAGGTACCAGAGAGAAGAAAATGTACCATGTAACAACCAATTTACTGATTTTCATTTTACTTTGTTTAGACCACTTTGTATTACTGTTTCAGATGTGTGCTGCAATAATGAAGAGATAGTATATTGTCACTGACGCTTTCTTACTACTGGTGATTCTTTAAACTATATTTTTTGTTTAAATTTTTCTGTTGTTAAATTACATGCACTGAATTGCACAAACCCCACAAAATTACATTCATCCTACCACATCCACTAGCACAGACACTGACTGAAATGAATAGGGAAGAGGTGCTATGTTTTCATACCTGGATGCAGAAACCAGATGTCAAGCAGAGCCGGTAGATAATCAGTCTTTGTATCTTTTACCTTTGAAAGTACTCACCTCCTCTTTGTTATCAAGGGCAGATGGAGATGAATATCCTTTTCACCCATCTATTTGTTTCTGTGGGGATAGCACTCAAAGACGACAACAACAAAGAAAACAGCAGAAAAGTACATAAAAATAAGGAAAACAAAATCTGCAAGTTGATGATGTGTTCCCTTCCTTTCTTCTATTGCATCACTAAGAGTCCTAAGATGTTATTTTCTTCCCTCTTCCTCAAGGTTTTCTCAAAACTTTGCTGTGGGACTGTCACACTTTCTGGAGCATTGAAATAAGCTTTCCTGTTCTGCTGCAAGATCCTCTTGTAAAGCCCCGCAAGGGTCAGCCTGTTCTCCCACTCCTCTCCACCCCAGGCTCTTAAGGAATGTCTGAAATCAGCAGGGGACACTCTCTTACCATTATGCTCATAACAGTAAATTCCTTTGTTTTTTCCACATCTTGAACAGCTGTTGCATAATTGTGTCTTCTTCTGAAGAAACCTGGGCCTTGGATGGGAGGCATTGAATCAGATGGCTTCTAGGGGGAGTGGAGGTGAGTGTCTAGAGAGCGGAAAGCACAAAAAAATAGTACAAAGTTGAGCGAAAGACTTTGCCTCCCACAGTGTGCTGTCTTGTGGCAGCATTTGTGAAACCTACTGGCATCTACCTATTTATCAAAACTTCCAGCTCTTGGTTGCCTTCATGATCAAAGGAAGTTTTGAACCTCAGCCATTACCTTTGCCAGACCAACTCAAATTCATCAGGAAACACCCAGTAACACTGAGAAACTCACAGTGTGTTAATGACACTGCAAGTTTCAGGTAATTTTGGTGCTTTTAGATGGCAGTCAGAATGCAGTAGGAGAACAAATACTTTCCTCCACATAAAAATGCAAAATAATTGACCTTGGTTTTGATAGAGCTTTGCCAGATGATGTGATATATTTAAACTTCACTTTCAAATTCTCAAAAACTAAGCTTTGAGGTGTTGAAAGTCCTAGATGTTTTTAATGGCAAGTATGAGAAAACGTCAAATCAGCCACAGAGAAGGCTCTGCCGAAAACTGCAGCTGCATCAGTGTGACTGGGTAAAAAAAAAAAAAAACTTTTTAAAACAGAAACTGCTGATATGGCTTTTGGTGAAGCCTCTGCAGCAGCTGTGATGGCTTTTAACTTTGATTTTTCAGTGGGGAAAATATGATATTTGTTGCGTTGTCATTTTTATGAATAACAAATGCGGGTTTCAAAATGTCAGTCCAGGTCGAGGAGCAGATGTAAGGTTAGCTGTGCCTTGGACTGATCCAAATAGTGTGGGTTAAACAGGTTCCTGGGGGTGATAACTACAGGGAACAAGTTAGTTTCAACACAGCTCAAGTTAGTTTCAACACGAGCTGGTGTTGGTGTGGCTGGCAGTGGTGATGCTTAAGAAAATGTCTCTCAGCAGTTGCCTCTCAGGGATGCCAAGGTACCACATGGGGAGAACTAAGCAAAGAAGTACAAATTAAAAGTGGGAAGATGCCTGGTATCTCAGGTCATGAACGTCCTCTTCCTTAAGCAACAGAACGTGTGCTCAGCTTCTTGGCACTCCACACAAGAGAGGGAGAATCTGGCGTAGTCTTCCATGGAATCTCTGAAAAAGGAGGACTACATCTTCCAAATCAGACTCTTCTCTTGTGCAAAAGAAAGAGTCAGTGAAGTAGCTGATTTCAGGCACCATGGCTCTGAACTAAGTTCTACTCCTGGGAGGACAGAGGGCTGAGAAATACTTCTGCCAAAAGCCGACTGAAGACAAAATGTCTTTCTGAAAAGCTCTGGTTTCGAGGAATAGAAAATAAAATATTTCTGATTTTCTACCTAGGTTTTCTTGAATCTCTCCTAAAGAGAAGAAAAGGGCCCTACAACTTATGTGTGGTTCATATTAATTTCTCAAAAATACTGAATTTTCACCCTGGGAGCAGAAATACTCTCAAGCGGGGACATTTCTATGTTTGAATAGCTGTTTTCTGTCTTAGAGAGCTGGCAATAATCTTATATTTCTTTGAATATGTAAGTAATTAAAGCATTGCAGTAGGGTTATACTACTGGAAAATACAATTCAGTTTTTCAGAGATGGTAACTTTGAACAGATTCCCTGCTAAGATTTATTAGAAGTATAATTTGGGACTTGTTCATGCATGAGCCAGGGACCAGGAGTCCATAACAAATTTCAACAAATGACATTTTATTTTTCTTTCACTCATTTTAAATTCCCTTCCTTGCTCCCCATGCAAAATCCCTAGCCCTGCAAGCAGTTGGTGGGTGGAAGAAAGTATGTGGTCATGTCAACAGTGCTGCACACTGATGGCAAAAGGGAAAGATCTGCCAGAGACTGGTAAACGCCAAGAACACACATCATCTATCAAAATGTAGTAAAGGCAGAAAATGTCCTTTGTCAGTTGCTGTGGGAATAGATGTTAGTGTTGCCGCTGCAAATCTGTTCTTTATTGGCAGCTTGCTGAAGTAAACAAATAAGTCTATTGGAGCTGGAGTTCTTCCTCAATGGGAGGAAAATGAAACACAGGGACTGGCTTCATTTCCTGTTGGGAAAGCTCTGGAGGTGGCTTCTTACATTCCTGTACTTTTTAAGTTTTTATAGGAATAGGAAAATCAATGTACCACTGCAGATCAATGGATATGATACAGAGATCACCAACTGACCAAACCCAGGCCCCTCTCCCTGACTTAGTGCTCAGTCTTTGATGCTAAATTAAGCATTACACTGTATAAGAGGCTTACATTTAATGTCTTTAGTCAGTAACAATCTTTAGAACTTTTTTCTGAGCTATTGAAATGACCTTAAAAATGTTGTGGTTTAACCCTTGTAGGCAGCTAAACACCACATAATCACTCACTGATTCCTCTAACCAGTGGAGTAGGGGAGAGAACTGGAAGGCTAAAAGTGAGAAAATGTGTGGGTTGAGTTAAAGACAGACTAACATTAAAAAAAAAAAAATAAAAACAAACCCCACAAAAACCCTAGTAAGGAGGAAACGAAACAAAATCCAGGAAAGCAAGAGATGCAAAGAAACCCGATTGCTCACCATCAAATGACTGCTGCCCACCCAGGCACCCCTGGCCAACGTCCACACACATATACCCCTGCCAGTTTTATCCACTGAGGATGACATTATAGGGTGTGGGATATCCCCGTGGTCAGCTGGGATCAGCTCGCCTGGCTGTGTCCCCTCCCAGCTCTTTGTACAGCCCCAGCCTACTCACTGGTGGGTAGACCTTGATGCTGTGTAAGCACTGCTCTGCAACGAGTAAAACATCCCCATGTTACCAATGTAGTTTCCACCAGAAGTCCAAAACACAGCCTCATACAAGCTACTGAGAAGAAATTTAACTCTATCCTAGCCAAAACCAGTACAAGTACTCACACTGCTGTGATCTGAAATTCTTGAAAGTATTGCTTGGAGTTGGGATAGAATTTCCATTCCTTCCTGTGAGGCTGAGCAAGAACAGGGTTACTTCTGCCTCTTATGTGAGATCTAGGCTCATTTTTGTTACTATCAGGTTTGACAACTAAATTAGATCATGTGACACCTGCTCAGAACCTCTTCCAGTCAGATAGTGATTCTTGTTCCAAATCTGAAACGTATCCGATTTCCCTGTTCAAAAGTTCACAAGATTTACTTTTCTTTTCTAATCCCTTCCCTGGAAAATTGTCATCAAAAGGCTTGAAACAGTGGTGAACTTTTCCTGTTTGGAGAAAGAAGCAGAAAGGTGGAATGACTTTTCCTGTATAGAATAGAAAAGAAAGAGTCTCATGACCTTGAGAACTCATACTCTCTGCTTTATCCCAGGGACAAACCAATGTCACTGGGATCTGAAGCCACCTGACGTAAGTCTTGTTGTAATGGAATCAAGGATCACAGCAAAATGGATCGAGTTGGGGCTACCCGCAAAAAAGGATTTATGGAACCTACTCTGCTACTACTGTCAAGCTCAGAGGAAAAAAAATTACCATTTTCTCCTGAAATTGCTTATCTTTTGTATGTTTTACAACAATGACAAAATTCAGTAGAAAATGAGGTTGCCTGTGTTTAAGATTTCACTGGACAATATGCAAGCATTTCAGTGGATTTTCTTTAATATTTTGTGGGACATTCAGTGCTCAGTAGATTGAACTGGATTTCCTTAGAATTTTTCAGGCTTCATAACGTGACTTGAACAAAAGGATAATTTGATTAGGCTGATTGCTTCAAAATTCTTTCTTTCCATACTCTTCATTTTGACTGGACACTGATTTGATCCTTGTTCTTTATTTTATCCCAACTTTCTTCTTTTGCCTGCTGCTTGAATGTAGATTTGTTACAATAAATATTCCTGAACAAGATAAGTTTGAGTTGAATTCCTGTCAGGGCCAGCAAAATAACTCATATTTTGGTTAACAGGCTAACTCCTAACCTTTCAAAAAAGAACCCTGTACATTTGCAACACAAAATGTCAAAAATTTAAGACAAATCTCTCCAAAACCTTTAAGCTGCCTTCAAAATATGAACTTGCTAAAAATAGGAAAACTCTAACACTTTTTCTGCCTGTTACTCTGAGCCTTGCATATTCCATCAAGTTGTCTGTCCTTCGCAGGTATGAGAGCAAGAACCTTGTCTTAAGAAGATAAAAGAAGACTAAACTGAGACAGCTATATGTTTAAAGAGACCTCAGGGCCTATGCAAAACTCCACGTATCAGAGGGCTCATGTTAGGATGATGCTGAGAGAGATTGAATTCTTTATTCCTCATAATGGAAAAAATAAAAGAATGGGAGAAAGATAAAAGAAAATTCATGGGTTTTTCCCTCTTCTATGGCAGACAGTACAAGAACCTAACAGAAGCGTGCATCTGCCTGCAGCAGGCTGAAAAAAATATAAACGGCCCTATGCAAGAGAAAAAATTGAAACAGCTCTGCTAGGTCGATCGAATGGGTGTGCTGTCCCTTCAGATGTCTGTATTTGAAAAAGTTATCAAAGAGGCACCAAGTAGATGAACAGAATTTTGCATTTAGCTCCCAGTGTATTAAGATCTGTAATCAGATCTTTGCTGCTTGCAAGCACAGGGTCTGCAATTCAGTGCAATTCTTGCTAGTGCACTAGTGGCTCCTTCTTACAGTGGCAGAAGTTCCCATTAAACGGTCAAGATTTGGTTGAAATCCAGCTGGGGAATTAGATCAGCAGCACAGAAATAGAAATCATCTCTGTGCTGCTTGGACCTAGCCTGAAGAGGGATTTTGAACATCAGAACAGAGGCCTTTTGCTTTGAGTGGGGAGCAGAAGGCAGAGCCCTCTGGGGCAGTAGAAGCCAGTTTGTGCTTTTGGTGCTAGAAAGCGGGTTGGTAGCAGGCCATGTGTCATCCATTCCTCTCTCTCTGATTTAATTTTCTTCTTTTTCCTTCCTTACTTCATGATCATATTCTGTTCCTTGATCGTGTGCACTCTCTCTGCTGTGCAGGCTGACTCCAATCCATGAGAATCCTCCCACAAGACTTGCCTCTTTTTTTCTCTCCTGCACCCTTCAACCACTGCACAGACTGGCTGGCCTAATACTTGGGTGTGAACTTCCAACAAATGCATTGCTTGGGAGCACAGGTGAAGGAAAAGCAGGAGAAAAATTGGCTCCTTCTTTATACTTCCTCACTGAACAGGGTAGGAACTGAGCTGTAAGGCTTTAGAAGCCTTTGTTTCCAATGCATTGTGCTGAGTTTTGAACATGAACCTGAATGAAATTTCACTGATGATTGTTTTTCCCAGCACATTCGGGAACAATATGAAGCCAATATAATGGCATCAACCAAGGCCTCATGAGCACTGCAGCCCCGTGACTGTGTTCTGAACACCTCCCCTCTAAAGGGCTTTACTCCAGAGCATAATGTAGCCCTAAATGAATGAAATGATGCAAAAATCCTTTAAAATTGTTAATGTTGTTTAATGGTTTCATATAAAGCTGATGATTATGTGATTGATAGAAAAAACATATAGAACAATGTCTTACTAGTATGGGTTATCTTAGCTTATCTCTGAAATTCTAAATTTAGCAGAAGACAAAGAAGCTGGAAGTGTATGTACACACTAATGTTTCATTAGCATGTACCGGACTTCAAGTTTTACAATCCAAACTAGAAATGACAATACTTACACAAAGAATGAACAAAATGGCAGTTGTAACCCTCAAACAGCTGTTTTTACAAAAAGAGCCCTAAACCATCATCTAAGTGAGGTCAGAACTTTTTTACTGAAACATAAGGTGCTTCAGATTTCTCTCTGACAAGAAAGTAATGTCCTATGGATACTGATGTATAACAAGAAACAGTGTTTAATACCGCAGGAACATTAATGTGTTATCTTTTATTGCAAAGGCTGCTTGAATTATTTTGAGAAGCTGGTATAATGAACTAAACATACAGAAAAATAAAGATTTTTTTCAAGGAAGACAAAATTTCTATTCCTCCATATCACTACAAAAGATTTGAAAAACAACATTCTGTGGCCTTAAGTATCAGACTTATATTTTATCTTTTGTTATTACTTACAATAGCACTGCTACTTGAATACCCAGCCATATCAAATGAAAGTTATTTGTATATCTCTATCCTCTCAGGAAATCTTGACCTTGAAATAGAATAAATATGTAACATGTTCATAGCTAACACCACCAGTGCTAAAAACCATAGACATTGAACAAAAACATGCAGAAGATGAGCTCGTGCAGTGCTATTTGACTCATTGTTGAAAAATGAGAAATTACAGTTTAAATGTTTTGCAGTCTGTGAATGACCCTTCATTTGTAATTGATTCAGCTCAACAGACTGCAACTCTAAAACCATTGAGATATGGAACTTATTTGTCCCATGTTTAGAGCATGCTTCAGTCACTTTACCAAAATCAAACTGCACAGGATGGAACCAAAGTACTCTGCTTGAGTACTTTGATAATGTGCAACATTAACTTAGAGTCTGAGATGACTAGTCATTCAGGCTGAGACTTCTAGAAGTCCATCAGGCATAAACAAATCAGTTGTTGACCAGTTCCATTAAAGGAAGTAGATTACACATAAAATGAAACCTATAAATAAACCCACAAAGCAAAAAAAAAAAAAGTAAATCTCTTGAATAACTATTTGAGGCAACTTTGAATATCCCCTGTACATAGCCATACTTACAGGCCAATAAGATAACAAACCTTGAGGTACCTGTACTGATAACAAAGGACATGATCAGCTGCAGTCAAACTCATAAACCTTGAGGAACTTGACCTGAAGGCCTGCACTCCAGTAAGGCCACAGCACAGACCTCTGATATAAAGAAAGTAAGGTAAAAAACTTACAGTACAGGGCATGGCTACTTCCTTTTGCCACTACCTAGTGTAAAGATGGGCTGTAGCCTTGGAGATATCCAAAACCAACAGACATCAACTTTACTTTAGGTTTATGAAAGGTGGAGTAAGCAAGGTTTGGAGTCAAGAGATTATATCACCCTTAGCAAGTTTGCAGATAACACCAAACTGGGTGTCAGTGTTGATCTGCTTGAAGGAAGGGGGGCGCTGCAAAGAAATCTGGACTGGCTGGATCAATGGGCTGAGACCAATGGGATGAGGTTTAACAAGATCAAATGCTGAGTCTCGCTCTTGGGACAAAACAACCCTATGCAGCATTACAGGCTTGGGGAAGAATGGCTGGAGAGTTGCCTGGCAGAGAAGGACCTGGGGATGTTGATTGACAGCCAGCTGAATACTAGCCAGTAGTGTGCCCAGGTGGCCAAGAAGGTCAATGGCTTCTGGGCCTGTATCAAAAACAGTGTGGTCAGCAGGACCAGGGAAGTGATTGTGCCCCTGTACTCGGCACTGGTGAGGCCACACTTTGAGTGCAGTTTTCAGTTCTGGGCCCCTCAGTATAAGAAGGACATTGAGGTGTTGGAGCGCGTCCAGAGAAGGGCGACGAGGCTGGTGAAGGGGCTGGAGAACAACACTTATGAGGAGTGGCTGAGTGAACTGGGGTTGTTTAACTTGAAGAAGAGGAGGTTGAGGGGAGACCCCATCACTGTCTACGGCTGCCTGAAAGGAGGTTGTAGCAACATGGGCGCTGGTCTCTTCTTGCAAGTCCCAAGTGATAGGATGAGAGGAAATGGCCGCAAGTTGCACCAGGGGAGGTTCAGACGATATTAAGAAGAATTTCTTTACCGAAAGAGTGGCCAGGTATTGGAACAGCTGCCCAGGGAGGTGGTTGAGTCACCATCCCTTGAGGTGTTTAAAAGGCGGGTAGATGAGTTTTTGAGGGACACTTTTTAGTGGATGATGGGTGCGGTTGGACTCGATGATCTCACAGGTCTTTTCCAACTGGAAGATTCTATGATAATACAGTGGACACTTCAAAGGAATAGAAAGCATATCCAAAATTGTGCTCATTGTCACCGACAGAGGAGCCCAAGAGATACAGTGAAGACTCAATAGCTAATCTTCTTTATCCTCCCAGCCCCAGACAATTGATTCTGGGGACACATGGACTGTTGTGTTTGTGAGTACGTGGATGTGAGAACACAAGCGAAGGAAATGTATGGGAGAAGGAGCATGAGAGACTGCAATCAGTTTTCTTTAAAATAATATCACGCTTGCTTCCAAAAGGTCTAGAATTGTGTTTTGTGACATTAATTTTCTTCAAGCGCATTAACACGTGAGTTATAATTTAGTTGTTGGACTGAAACTATGAACACTAATGTGATAAGCTGGGGAAGGTTGCTAGAGGGTTCTTACAGAGACCAGAGCTAGCTCTGATTTTATTTAATATCTTTAGTGTGTTTAGAAAACAAGAAGTCTCGAAACACATTGATGGTATTTGCAGGGAAATATTCTCATCCTTTGCTTGGGACACCATATTACACACATGTACAATATGAAAGGACTAAAGGAGTCTGGCGACATAGAAATAAAAACCTACGATTGATCTAGGAAAAACAGAAGGTGCAGAATCTGGATGAAGGGAGGAAACCCCGGAACAAGGTTGCTCAAAAGGGATGATCAATCATATTGTCCTTGTTGATGATGCATACATTAACAAGGGACAGAAAGTACTCACTGAAACTCCTTGTCCAACAAAGACTTATGTTGTATGGGTAATGAAATACTGTAACTGTCTTACTGATGTTGTGAACAGCAGGAGGGCCATCTAAGCTAGAAAAAAAATGTTCTAATTAAGAAGTACAAACACAGGAAAGGAGTTTTATTTATCAGTTTTGCATTTTTATTTCAAATAATAGGTAAGAAAAAGGCAGGGAGGATGGAGGTGAATTTTCACAGCAAAATACCAGTCCAATGAACGTAACTTCAAAAACTGCATTACTAATAGATAGGGGGAAAAAAATTATGGAAATTTTGAATAAAGGTATGTGAGAAAAGGGAGCCAGTTTCAATCTTGAGCAAAGAGGCGGAGATGAGTAGGGAAAAAGGACTGAAGGGCTAGCACTTGGCTCCCTGGGCATTTCCAGGGAGAAAGAGAATTTCAAAACGCTGGTGTGTCCCTCAGAAATTATTCTGCAAGGATGCTGGTGATGACTAAAAGAACTAGATTCTACACACCTAACTGGAGAAACTAATATGCAGATTTCTACTCTCAGAGACAGATATATAAACTGTTTTTCATAGGGAGTATAGGAAAGCAAGTATTTCTAGAGTGTGTCAGCTCCTCCAATGTAGGTGTGTAAAACAGGGAAAAAGGACATCTGTAGCATAAAGATGTGACAGAGACAAAATAACAGTAATAATAGTAATAGAATAACAAAATGTGTGAATAAAAGCAGTAGCTTGCAATAGAAAGAAAAAAAAGCAGTTTTAACATTAGAAAAAATTGGGAAGAGGAGAGAACCCTCAGGAAAGCAATGGAAAGCCCATCCAAGACAAGATAAAGCATTAGAGAAGCGAGAATTCTCCACTGTTGAAGCTGTGCTACTGAGTGCAAGCCACACAACTGAGCTAGACACTTGGATGACCATGAATTTGAAGTCTGATAGAGGGTTTGTTTCTCTACTGAACAAGATATACCTGCTGGAGCAGGAGTAACCAGAGCAACAGTCTCAACAGAGGCCAAGAGAGAAGTAAGGTGCTGTTTATAGGCACAACTAGCCTTTGGGGCTAGAAAGTTCATTCAGATCCCTTAAGGAATCTTGGTCCTCTATTCCAGTTAAAAAGGAGACAACTCTTTCAGTCAAGTTGTCCATCTAGCGCTCTTATTCTGTGCAATTTGCACAGGGATACCATCACAAAAATTGGTATTGCACTTTTGAGAAAATTTACTGGTCATTAAAATTATATATTTGAGCAAGTGGAAACAGTAGAGTTCAAGTTTTTTTTCTCTTACTCATGATTCATCTGTAAATATATAAATATATGAGGCAGTCACTCGAGACTGTCAGAGCTACCAGATACAGCAATTTGGAAGAGTTTCTTAGACTGCACAAGTGGAGAAAAGAATTGCAAAACTGGGTAATGAGAAGGAGAAATCCAACAAAATATCAAAGTTCTCAACTAGCAGGAGGTTGCGAACAATAGAAGAGTACTCTTTAAAAATTAACATTCTCTGACACATCCTATATTGTACCACAAAGCTTTAAACAATTGTGACAACAGGCTTTGCTTTGTTAAAAATAACTTGTCTCTGACTTTTCTCTCAGGTACTCCTGGAGTAACCACTGAAGTCAATACAGTTATATTCCAGCCACATACCCTTCAGCCCTTCAGACTCCAGCCCTTTGACTGTGCTATGTACATGGATGCAGAGCAAGGAAACTTGCCCTTTTCTGAAAAGAAAAATGAAGCACATGATGTGGAAAAGAAATGAGATGTGGCAAGAATGAATTTTAAAGAAATGATTGCCAGAAAGAAACTAACCTTGAAACATCTGAATATATGTTATTTAAAAGTATAAAGCTCTGTGTTCCTCTCTCATACAATCCCTTTGAGAGGGACTTTATCATGTAGGTGGATACTGGAGATTTCTTTTTTTGTGTTAGATTCAAACACTTAGGGAAAGTTTCACTCACATCAAGTCAAGTCCCAGATGAAGGGAAGAGGCATATTTTCTCTCAGCGCCCCACTAAAATCTTAGCCCCTCAAACAACAAGCAAAAGGAGAATCCTCCACTAAATCCCCATGGTAGACTGTTTGTCACAAGTTGTTTTTCATCAGGCTGCTGGCTGAGAGTTAGCCATATCATTGCCATGTGTCTCCCAGGCTGTGTGAGAGGGACAATAAGTCATTTATGGTCCAGTTTTCCAGCCTGTCTGAACACAGCTCAGCAGGTGTAAAGGTCAACGGAGGCAAGTAACAGCTACCTCACCTGGAGCCAATCCAAAAGCTATACATCAGATGCAGCTATACACTAGAACTATGGCTATTCCACTCAGGGAAAAGGTTGGAAAAACAGCCCGACTAAAGTGCATTTACACTAATACACACAGCATGGGCAACAAACAAGGGGAGCTGGAAGACATTGCAAGGTAAGAAAACTATGTCATAATTGCCATCATGGAAACGTGGTGGGACGATTCACACAACTGGAGTGCTGCCACGGGTGGCTACAAACTCTTCAGGCGGGATAGGCTGGGAAAGAGGTGGCAGGGTTGCTCTCTGTATTAGAGAATGCTTTGATTGCAAGAACTCAATAATAGTAATGATAGGGTTAAGTGCTTGTGCGTTAAAATCAGTGGAACACGCACTAAGCCAGATGCAGTGCTGGGAGTCTGTTATTGGCCACACAGTCAGGATGAAGAGACTGATGAGCTCTTCTACAAGCAACTGGGAGAAATCTCCGGATCGCCAGCTGCAATTCTTGTGGGGGATTTCAACCTTCCAGATGTCTGCTGGAAGTATAACACAGCAGAAAGGAAGCAGTCTAGGAGATTCATCGAGTGTATGGAAGATAACTTCCTGACACAACTGGTGAGTGAACCAACTGGAGAAGGTGCCCTGCCAGATCTGCTGTTTGTGAACAGAGAAGGCCTTGTGGGAGAGGTGAATGTTGGAGGATGCCTGGGGCACAGCAATCACGAGGTGACAGAATTCTCAGTTCTAGGAGAAGTAGGGAGGAGGGTCAGCATAACTGTCACCTTGGACTTCTGGAGGGCAGACTTTGAACTGTTTAGAAGGCTGCTTGATAAAGTTCCTTAGGAGGCAGTTCTAAATGACAAAGGAGCACAGGAGGGCTGGATGCTACTCAAGAAGGAAATCTTGGCGGCGCAAGAGCAGGCCATCCCTCTGTGCCATAAAACGAGTCGGCAGGCAAGAAAACTGGCTTGGCAGAGTAGAGACCTTTGTATTGATCTCAGGAAGAAGAGGAAAGATTATGAGCTTTGGAAGAGGGGGCAGGCAACCCGGGAGGACTACAAGGGTGGGGTGAGATCATGTAGAGAGAAACTCAGAAGAGCTAAGGCCCAACTAGACCTGCAACTGGCCAGTTCGGTGAACGATAATAAAAAATGTTTTTTCAAATATATTAACAACAACAGGAGGACCAAGGAGAATCTCCCTCCTTTACACTAGTGACGAAGGATGAGGACAAGGCAAAGGTACTTAATGTCTTCTTTGCCTCGGTCTTTAATAGTAAAGTGAGATGTCATTGCGATACTCAACCCCCTGAGCCAGAAAACAGTGAGAATGAAGGTCCAATGATGCAGAAGGATTTGGTTAGAGACCTGCTTGGCCAATTACACATACACAAGCCTATGGGGCCAGATAGAATCCACCCAAGGGTATTGAGGGAGCTGGCAGATGTCCTCTCCAAACTCCTTTCCCTCACCTGCCAGCAGTCCTGGTTGACTGGGGAAATGCCACTTGACCAGAGACTGGCAAATGTTACACTCATTTACATGAAGGGTCATAGGGATGATCCAGGGAACTACAGGCCTGTCAGTCTGACCTCGGTGCCGGGGAAGGTCATGGAGCAGATCATATTGAGAGCTATCATACAGCACGCACAGGACAATCGGGTGATCAGACCCAGTCAACATGGGTTTATGAAAGGCAGTTCCTGCCAGACCAATCTGACCTCCTTCTATGACAAGATTACAAGATTAGTGGACGAAGGAAAGGCTGTGGATGTGGTGTACCTGGACTTCAGTAAAGCCTTTGACACCGTTTCTCACAGTATTCTGATTGAGAAACTGGCTGCCATTGGCCTGGACAGGCACACCCTCTGCTGGGTAAAAAACTGGCTGGATGGCTGGGCCCAAAGGGTTGTGGTAAATGGCGTTAAATGAAGTTGGAAACCAGTCAGGAGTGGTGTTCCCCAGGGCTCAGTGCTGGGTCCAGTCCTGTTCAATATATTTATCAACGATCTGGATGAAGGGATCGAGTGCACCCTTAGCAAGTTTGCAGATGACACTAAGCTGGGTGGAAGTGTTGATCTACTTGAAGGAAGCAAGGCTCTGCAGAGGGATCTGGACAGGTTGGATTGATGGGCTGAGACCAATGGGATGAGATTCAGCAAGACCAAGCGCCGAGTGCTGCACTTGGGACACAACAACCCCATGCAACGTTACAGGCTTGGGAAAGAATGGCTGGAGAGTTGCCTGGCAGAGAAGGACCTGGGGGCATTGTTTGACAGCCAGCTGAACATAAGTCAGCAGCATGTCCAGGTGGCCAAGAAGGCCAACGGCATCTTGGCCTGTATCAGAAACAATGTGGTCAGCAGGACCAGGGAAGTGATTGTGCCCCCCTGTACTCGGCACTGGTGAGGCCACAACTCAAGTGCTATTTTGAGTTCTGGGCCCTCAGCATAAGAAGAACATTGAGGTGCTGGAACATGTCCAGAAAAGGGCAACGAGGCTGGTGAAGGGGCTGGAGAACAACACTTATGAGGAGCGGTTGAGGGAACTGGGGTTGTTTAGCTTGAAGAAGAGGAGGCTGAGGGGAGACTTCATCACTGTCTGCAACTGCCTGAAAGGAGGTTGTAGCAACGTGGGTGCTGGTCTCTTCTTGCAAGTCCCAAGTGATAGGACGAGAGGAAATGGCCGCAAGTTGTGCCTGGGGAGGTTTAGACCAGACATCAGGAAAAATTTCTTCACTGAAAGGGCTGTCAGGCATTGGAATGGCTTCCCAGGGAGGTGATTGAGTCGCCATCCCTAGAGGTATTTAAAAGACGGGTAGATGAGTTACTTAGGGATATGTTTTAGTAAGGGGATAGGTATGTTTGGACTTGATGATCTCAGAAGTCTTTTCCAACCTTATCATTCTATCATTCTGTGACTGGGGAGGAGTGGATGCCAGAGAGTCACAACTTGAAATGCTCCCTCTCTAGCCTGTCTTGGCACACAGAACCCTCCTGGCACAGCATGTCCATTCCAGTGCACAAATGGTTGGAGAAAAATGTCCATGCCACTACTTTCAAGAACATTTAGAGGCCCTTTGAGCAACGCATGCAGCCATTGAAGAACCAAACAAATCTGTCCCTCTAAAAAGGCTTCTACTTACATATGGTAGTTTATAGTGTAGCTCTGGATTGCCTTATCTAAAGTATTCCACAATGCTGTGTTCAAAAGTGATGGAATAGACTGGTCTAGTTCGTCAAATAAAAGAATAATATTTGTGTCTGATATGGAGACATTGGATTTTGTTTTTCAATAAAAACCAAAAATTCTAGAGGCATTCTGATTTCTTGTTGAAGACTAGGCATTTTGGAAGAGCAACTTTTAAAGTGAAATTCAATGATACTGTAAAAAAAACTGAAGGAAAGAAATGTGCATGGAGGGAACAATGGCTAAAAAGAAAATGCTACTGCTTTTATATTAAACTAGTTGTAAGCTAATAGAAACAGAATGATACATTAAAAAAATCTCAAGACCAACGTTCTTGGGTCTGCTACAGCAAAGGCATACACATTTTCTAACGGGGTCTTGGAAAGCCAGCACAGTCTCTGGTGCTGCATCACAGGGGACCTCACAAAACTCAGAAACATCCTTGTGCGAAACAAGGGCTATTGCCCAGCTAGGAGAATGAGGATTCTTGCCTTTGGCAATACCTCAGTCTTGCCACACCAGTGATGAATAATGTAGTCAGTTCAGTGTAATGATTATCTGAAGGTTTTCTAATGCAATGAAGCAATATGGATTGACCAGGTCCTGTATGGCTCAGAAGAGTTCTGCAGCCTAGATCATAAGGGTGTCTCTAAGTGCGGATGGCTAGTATGTAGTATCTATCCTTGTTGCCTTGAATTTGTTTCTAGCCATTTCCCAGCTATATTCATTCCCAACTATGTGTCTTCTAGGACAAGAATCTAAGCCATGCTGAGCCTTTTGATACAAAAGCCCCCAAGAGGTAAGAATTAATCCCTTCTCTAACATGTAACAAATGAGGACATTGAGTGGTAGAAGGTCAGATATCTTCCACTGCCTGGAAAGTATTCACAACATTCCTGATGCTAGATAAGACCCAGTTAGTCCTGCTGTGGTGACAACATAACCGATTTTCCATTCTTACTCTGGTAAACTATATAAACAAACATCAGTTATTCATACAGAAGGAAAAAGTTTGTGTTAACTATTTAACTTGTGCAATGAAGCAGGCTTCCACCACACATTCGATATTCAGATGTAGAGTTTGGGAGGTTTTTTTCAAAGCTTTCTGCTACCCAGCAGGAAGCAGACTATTAGGTTTTCTCATGAGCTTTTAGTTACTCAAAACAGTTTTAAGTATTCAGATATTTTTTATTATTATTTCAATTTGAGGTGATTACAAACTGAAAGAAATAGAACTGGTGATTGAAATTCACCTCAGTTCTGGTGCTTATTTATAAGTTTGACTAGACATGTTCTGATTTTCCAGTAACAGCCACTGCATGTCTAAACCCCCTCCTCTGAACTTCCAGATCACAGATGCCCCGAGATGTTTGCCCTAACTGATCTCCAAACACACTTCCACAGCACTTTATTCAAGGTCCATGATGGTGAAGCACCGGGCCATTTGTCTCCACCTTCCCTCTCAAAGCCCTACCATGGGCCTCACATGGTGTGAAGAGCCAATATAAGGCTACTGAGTAATGTTCACTTTAAGGGAATAACCACTCCTGTAAGTTAAAGTGCAGCAAGGTCCTGAAGTGCCACCACACATCAGAATTTCATGATCAGAAAATAAAAGTGCCATTTCAGTGCTTCAAAGAATATAAACTTTCAAATGACACTCCATTGAGGGAAGAATGGGAACCTGCTGTACTTCGTTTTGTTGTTCCCTCTCCTTCCTCAAAGGCAGTTGCCAAAATAGCATAACCAAAAGCACACTGGAGGTGGAATCATGTTTGATTCCGCAAACATTACCTCTTCTGAACTGATAGCATCATTTTAGTGTGGAGTTTATACATTTACCTATCTACACAAAATGCTTTGTGCTCCACAGGAGAAAGTGTGTTGTTTTTTTTTTTTCTCACAGCATTTCATGTAGATGTGTCTGAGAACATTTTCTGTGGTCTTCTTAATAGGGATGTATGGATGTGCATGCTATGTTCTGCCATGTGATTTCTTCCTCTTTTTATAACCATTTTTTATATATAGTATCAAATGCTGATTTAAAACATCATCCACCAAAACACGCTTCTTGTATTAAAAACAGAAGTAAAAGTCACTGCTTATTAGAAAAGGAAGATATACCTGAAAACAGAGTATTTCTCCTCTGCTTAGAAGAGGGATCAGAACTGAATCTTCTTTTCTAAGTAGCCAAGAAAACAAATCATATAAGAATTCATACCTCTGATCATCTCTGAAGGGGCAAGCTAATGGAAACAGCACCTTGCTGGGGACATTACTGCATATCATCACCTAACAGTGACCTCAAGGGAAATGAAACTGAAGAGAAATGGAGTTGTGTGCGAGGGAGGTGGAACTCTTCTCATTTCTGAATCTGCAGCAGAATAACCTAATTGGATATACAGCACAGCAAAATGAGTAAATACCAGAGGAAAAATGTTTCCAAGCTTTGTAAAGGAATGACATGCAGACTGAGAGAAGGACAAAGTCCTGCATTTCTAGTCATTTTTGATAAATGTAGGACATACATAATGACTTAGTCAGAAAAGGAATATTTAGAGAAGCCAAATAATTCAAGAGACTGCACATTCAGCAAAGTATTATGCCTTGCGAGGAACAGGCCATGGAGAGCTGAGCATCTTAAGTTCATTGAAAGCTTTCTACAGAAGCCAAGATTTCTCAGAGGTACAAGCATTTCAGACACCTTTTTCTGGTTCCTTTTTTCTGAAGTGTTGTTGTATGTTGGTTGCTGTAATGCACAATTTCCTAGGCAGGAAAGCCTAGCCTCCAGCCTGCATAGTGCTACTGGCACTCAAACTGCTCTGAGTGTTAAGCAGAAAGGGGCTCGTACCTGTACACAAGCTGTGTCCCACAGCCTCTGACACCAAAACCAGCTATTGTCAGCACACCGTCAGCGCTGTTCAGCTGCTGAAGGTGCGATAGGAGGAAGGGGGGAGCAGAGGGGAGGCTGTGTGGTTAGGGAAAGATTAGGAAGCTTAGGCTGGCATCCTAGTGCTGGTACACAGTCCATGCTGGCAGTCACCATCATGAACAAGAGCTCCAGCTGCCATCCCTGCCAGCACCAAGGGCTGCTGCAGCAAACAGTACCCAAAGCAAGATTTGTTTGGAACCCCCTGCTTCATGTAATATGTATTTCCATTTGATGTTTCCAGGCTGCACTCAGGACAAACATTTTTTTTTCTGAAAAAGCACCAAAATGTCATAATGAAAAGCAAGTACTCTTTGATAGGTTTTGTAGTGCAAGCTTTAAAGGTTGTAAGTACCATAGACTCTTGCCACTGAATTTAAATGCAATCCTTAATTCTTACTCTGGGAGAGTCCTGGGCTGCAGGTGGCAAAGTGGCAGGACAGACCCCTGCCTGCAGGCAGTGGCAGAGTTTATGTGACCCTGAGACACAGCCTGCAGCACTGTTTGCAGCCCCACAAGGAGGGACTGTGGAGCTGCTAAATCACCCAGATGTTTATCCTCTCAGCCTTTATTCCCAATGCAGTCACAGGGACCACTGGGGGCTTCATTCGTCTGTGGCACTCAGCTGCTCTTACTGTGCATGACTTTTCACCAGAAATCCTGCCTCTCAACTTCAACAGTAAACTGTGCTAGCTGTGCTGCCAGAGAGGTCAGTGAGGCCAGATAGGCAGAAGGTGAATTTGCCTCCATTTATTAGTCAAAAGAGTTTTCTGGAAGGGCACACTGATAATATGGGACCCACCTATTTCCCATATGACTATAAGCCAAATTTTTGCCTTTTGCCATCCCAAAACAGTCATGAAATGCTTCCTTCTCTTCACCCTAAGACCATTAATATTCACAGAGAGTTTTGAGAGTCTACAGAGAAGATGGGATGGAAGTGTCAAGTTTATTCACCTATAAACAAAACTGTGATATTCTCCCTGCCTTCTGGTGACTTCCTAGGGCACATGGAACTTCAAGCTGGCACCCTTGCGGGGTGGCAGAGCCAGCACAACAAGTATTGTATCTTGATGGCAAAATGGCTTTCCTTCTTAGTCCTGTGTTAAGTGTTCAGTGAATGAGTTTGACTCTACAGGCTCAAGGACAGCCAGCTCAGGTTGCGTCCTCCAGTACTAATACATAAACAAGTTACTCACTTGTTTTTTTTCAGCTAATGTTATTCAGAGTCAGTAAAATGCTGTAGAGTGTTCACTCTGGTTCCAGTTGTGGAAAGGGAGCATATATAATTACCAATGTGGGTAGCAGTCCATCTCATAGCCTTACTTATGCCAGTGAAGGATATTATCTTATTATATCAGCTTAGCAGTCTTCTTTCCGTGGAATTTGAAATAAGCAAGGCACATAAAGGAATGATGAAACAACTAATTATAAGGGATATTATTTTTAAAAATGCACAGTAGTCAAAATCCATTAATGGACTATTTTACATCATTAAACTACTTCCAAGAAAGTATATGGGCTTTTTCAGCATAAACATTTCTGTGTTGAAAATGTAACTTGAACCTAACTCTATGGTTAGCTATTTTTTGAAGGAGCATAATATGTGCTTTCATTTATGACAGGGCAAAGATGAGTGAAATTTTTAACTTCATTATGTCTACCATCTGAAGTAATTTAGAAGATAGTCCTGCTACATGGAGACTCTTCTGCACTAGAATGCTAATAATGACTAATATCTGGGGAAACAGAAAATAGACTTGCTAGCAAGGACTTGTTTTAGCACATGTTCTAGGATTTTTATTTGAATAGAAAGTGCTGTTCTAATTCAAAGGTTGAATACTTCTGGACCTTCAGCAACTTCTTGGATGCACTTTTACCATTACTATACCAATAAACTTTGGATTTTTTTTCCAACTCTCAGTCCTTCACCCTAACTGAACCTTAAGCTGAACTTTGCTCTTTGCTTCCTGCTGATCAATTCCAGGAAGATTCTGCAAGGCTAAGCCCATCTTTCATTACATCTGTGAAACATCTTGGTCAGCACTCAACTGCAAGTAGAACCATGCTGCCAGTCCTCTAGAAATATGAGAGCCAAAGAATCCAGCTCAATGGAACAGTAATATGTCCAAAGGGAAGAGAGATTGCTGCTAGGAACAACAGAGGAAGATGTGGACATCAGCTGATCACAACAAGATCACTTCATTTAGGAGCAGCTCTGTTCTTCACATAGCTACAAGAGCGGACAGAAAGTACCTTTGCCACTCGATTCTTTCTTTGTCTGGTTATTGGATCTTTCTGGGAGATTGAAAGTTGAAACAGTCTGACTAATCCCTCGTTTCACCTTCCTTGACAAGAAAAACATCCTGGCAGATCAGATACTTTGCACTGTGCAGCTCATATAAACAAACACATTTGGCAGAGTGAATGTCAGAGAGTGAAAATGCCAGTGGTTGAGCAAGGAGATGGGGTCCATGCAGTAACAGAAAAGCACAAACACTTGTTGCTCCAGTAGTAATCAGTATTGCAAACAGTTGCAATTCACTATACATCATCCCCATTTCTTCCATAAAATAGAGGGGCTCTGCTTCCATAGATTGGTATGAAAATACAGATGATATTGGTACTGGAGAGGGCGAGCCACATAATGCTGGTTTTACAGCATTCTTTGAAAAGTACAATATTATGAGGTAGTACAGCTGGTGGAGCCTGATCTGGCCTCCAGAGTGTCTGATCCATTGCCTTACAGGTTATGAGAGCTGTTGTCAGAGTAGGAAAATTACTTCCGTGGCACACATGTCTCATGGCCTGAGAAGAGCTTCCCTGCCACATACGTCATGCATATATCCCACTGTTCAAGGAACTTTTGAGGCTCTGTTTACAGAAGGAAACTTCTGAAAGAGTGGTACCTAGAAACTGAACTCACTGAAACTAGGAACCGAAGCTAACACTTTCCTGGCAAGAGGAATGCACCTGTTATATCAGCACCCAGGGCCATATATATGTCAGTAGCTGGTTAACAAAACCCAGACCTGGAAACAATGCTACAGAGTGTATAGCTTTGTTAAAGGGTTTGGTAGCAGGACCAATAAAGTTCATTGTTGAGTTTCCCTACAAATGACTTCCTTTGTACTGCAGCTTTTTGAGTCAGCTTTTAACTAGACCTACCAGTTGTACGAGCCAGACTGAGGGCATGATCTTCCCAGAGACTCTGGTTCCCATGAAGTGAAAAGGAGACTTCTGAAGCATCCCTAGAAGCACCCTTGGACTTCCAAAATGGTCCTCTCTGCCTAGTAAACCTCTGTGTCCTCTCTTCCAGGAAAGGAACAGAAGAAAATCAAGGCAGAGTGAATTGTGATTTTTATTTTTTTTTAAGTCTTGGGGAAAAATGTTGATTTTAAGGCTCATATGAGAAATAAACAAATCTATTCTCCACTCACCGTGGGCAGTTGGGTCAGTCTGGCCCTACCAGACCAGCACACTGGCTCATCTGAGCCCTACCTTTGGGGACTTCATCCCCAATGGCACAGCATATTGACTATACATACTCAGAGAAGAGCATGGGGCAACCAGGCTGCCCCTGCTGAGGGAGGACTGAGCTCAGCCCTCTCACGAGATGCAGGCTCAGGGGGTAGGAAACAGATGGAAAAGAGGCAGAGTCACTCCCAACAGGCAGCTTTTGAGCAAGAATCTTTTGTGTATGTGACCGTGAACTGTCAAGAGCACAATTTGAAACTGTTTGACCGTGCTGCTCAAAGCAAACACTTGGAGCAGGCACAAATTATTAAATAGCTCCTTTTGATCCAGGAACAGGCGAATTGCAGGCACTTTCCCAGAGAGGGAGAAGAATAGAGGGTGAGCTACTTTTGTGGGAGGGTGTTGAAGAGGAGCTGTAGCAACATTAAAGAAGATAATCCATCCCTGTACGTCTGGAGAAACGCCCAACGAAGAAGGCCTAACATCCACGTAATTGCATGTCTCTTAGGAGGACGACTGAACAAAACCCTATTCTGTTTCCTCACTTATGTGGGTTTGTCCTGATTAGGCCGAAATTTCAGCAAGAGCAGCAGGGCCATGGGATCTCTAGCCCCACGGCCCGGCGCTGCACTTCCCGCGGCGCCCAGCGGAGGTTGCTCTGGGTCGGTTCCTCCCCAGGGGCGAGCGGGACAGGCCCCGAGGTCGGATGGCCGCTGGAGCTGCGGGAGCGTGAAGGCAAGCACCCCACTTTGCAGTCATTGCCATCGGAGGTGAAATAGCCATGGGCACAGCGGGGCAGCTGGCATCTTCCTTCCGAACTGAAGCCCCTGGGGAAACCTGCCTTCGGCTGGGTGCGCTCCACGGGACCTTGGGGCAAGGAGGAAAGGCCGGGGTCCTCGCAGTCCTCCTGTAAGTTGCCCTCGAGTTTTGCTGTGAAAACAAAAGCAAAGCAAACAATTCCCTTCCCCCCGGCCCGAAAATAAAGCTCGGGCACCACCCGGGCTGGTCGAAAGGGCTTCATTGTCGTTTTTAAATGAGATATCTTTGCAACTGCTCGCCCCTCCCCGAGCCAGCGGGGAGCCGCCCGTATCCCGGGAAGCGAGAGGCAGCGGGAAACAAAAGGCAAACTCAGAAGTGACATTGAAAATAATAGGGAGCTTTGGTTACCCCCGGGGAAAGGTCGAGGGGGAAAGGTCGCCTTCCCGCCAGCGCATATACTGCCGGCGGGCTCGGGGGAGCGCCCCTGGGCCCGGCCTTGCGCGCAGCCCCGAGGGCGCGGAGCCCCCGCGCGGCAGCGCCCCCAGTCCGGCGGCAAAGGGGCGCTTCGAGACCGAACCAGGGAGCAGTAGGAAATGCGCCCACTCCCCGCCAGCCACACTGAAATCGGCCGCCGATGAGGGCTGTGGTAAATGAATTCGCTGGTGCTGCCTCCCAGCCCGTCCCTCCAGGCACGCGCGTGTCCTTCGGCTCCGCATCCAGCTCAATCGGGAGCTGAGAGCCCTCTCCCCGGCGCTGGCGCCGGCCTTGGGACAGGAGCCGCCTTGGGCTTGGCGGAGCCCACTGGGAAGGGCGAGGAGAGGGGAGGGTGGCGAGGTGACCCACTTAAAAGCTGAGTTCTTTTTTGAAACACTTAGAGACGACGAGGTTGAGGACTGCGAATGTGTGCGTAAATATGTACTCACGCATACCCACTGCCGGAGATACTTGAGTGTGTATGTGTGTAGGTATGTTTGAGTATACCTACAACAGCACCTAACTCCTGAGCTATCTAATGTCATATACCGATAGCTATATTGAAACACAGATAACACAGTTCCCAGCAGGATTCCGTTTGTAGGTATGTACCGATAAAAAGTAGTTATGTATTTAGATCTATATAATACATGCCTATATTTTTAGCTATCTCTGTAGAACAACTTTTTGCAATTTGTCTCAACAACCAGTTTCCAGAAATCCTCCACAGAAATCACGTCTGTTTTGGGTGTATCAAAGATGCTTCAGGACAACTATAAGTCATGTATGCGTGTGCTGACAAGCGTCACGGCGGTGACAGGCTACTGACATTACGGGCATTAAGGAAGAGGACATTATTTTAACTGCAAATAATAACCGCGCCAGGATGAGGGGGTCATACATCTGCGCGAGTGATGCTGCTGCCCACCGCAGGCTACCGGCGCATCCATGCCTACTAACGGCACTTTCCACCAGGTCCCCACGCGGAGCTGCCACGGTCGGGCGCGGTGTGGCCGTCGGGATGAGGCATGACCGGGGCCCCGCCAACCCCGCTCTGGCACGGCGGTTCCGGGAGCCCTGCCTTGGCACCTCGTACCTGGCCCCACCCTGGCCTTCTTGGCCGGGAACGGACAGGCAAAGGAAAAGGCGGGGGTGGGGGTGGGGAGGCTGTCGGCAGATTAGGGCAGGAGGTCTCAGCCTCCCGCCAGGAATTGGGAAAGGAGGGAAAAGATCTGTGAGGAGGCAGCGCTGCCCTCGCACAGAGCCTTGCGAGTGGGATCGCCAAGGACTGGTGGCGAAGGGACCTCCGAGAACCCCCAGATGCGCGATGCTCCACGCCCTGGGCAGCTGGAGAAGCAACTGTGCGTGCGTTGCGGAGGGGTGAGGAATTTCGCTTTAGCTTTTGGTGGTTTCGCTTGTCTTCTTAGGTTCCCACACCAGGAAAAGAGATTTCGACCGATGTATTGCGGAGTTTCTCCCAACCAAACAAGATAACCAGGGCACGAGGGCTTTCCAATGGCTAGGAATGGTCCCTATGAGGCAGAGGAAGAGTTTTCCTCCCCGGCGCTCTGTGCCAGGGAGCGCTCGCATGAAGCGTGAGGGGCTAGGATTCCTGCCTTACACACCCCAGCATGTGCTGCGCAGGCAGTGAGCGGCTCTCATCGCCCTGCCCGCGGCCGGCAGGCTCAGAGACACAGATTCGCCCTACTCGTCACCGCAGAAACACTCGCCCCCTCTGGGCACGGTGTGCTAGACACATCTTCCATTTGGGGGGGGCCTAGGAGGACAGAGGGTGTATTACAGCGACATGCGCAAGAAACCATCTGTGAAGTTTCTATGAGCTCGCAGAGTCGAGACAGGAAGAGCTGCGGCTGATCTTTTCCAGGCGTGGGGCTTTGGGAGGGTCGTTTAAGCCTCCCTGTGAATGTGTTAAGGCTTGTGATGTTAACTAGGAGAGAAGACATAGTTCTGTCCCAGCTCTGCCCTTGCCTTCTTTAACTCGGGCTTCTCTAGGAACGGCTGGCCCCGCCACGGAGCCCGTCGAGCCCCGCTCGCGCGGCTGGGCAGGCTGCATGGCTGAGGGCAGGGGAGTGGAAGTGGCCGGGCTGGGCAGGGTGTGCTTCGTGTTCCGGTGGCTTGGGACACATACCCGCGAACCGGTTCATGGACGAGCGGGAAGCGCCTCATGCCGTGATAAGAAATTGAGCCTAGAAAGTGCCTCTCTGGTTGAAAAATAATTTGCCTGCGGGTTGCGTCCGACTCTTCTCCTCTCCGAGCTCAAGTGCCCCGAGGGTTTTAGGCAGCCCAGCCCGTCGTTCACACCTAAGCATATGCTGAATCGGAGCCGCACTCCTGCATGGGCTCCGCGTACGGAGGAACGGCGCAGAGACGCCGCGGGAGCTGGAAATGGCTAAAGGAGGGAGAAAGCAATTTGGGGCAAGGAGCGAGTCAGGCGCCAAATGTTCCCTCCATCCCCACGGCTCCTGGCCCTGTGAAATGGGTGCCAAGCAGAGGTGTAGCCCTTCGGCGACTCGGGTTGGCCGAGCACATTTGACTCCCGTTGGGGAGGCAAGCATCTCGCAGGAAAAAGACATTGTAGTCTTTGGAGAGCCCTGTGCGCACTTTCAAAAGCTCATCCTTCAGTTCCCAGCCCCCGCAATCCAGTTGATGAGGAAACGCGCTGCGGTCTTGATGGCACCGTTTCCATTGGGATTGGCACCATTTGATTGACAAAGTCTCCCATTCTTCCAACTCTCGAGTGTTATCAAATGGATTGTGTGGGGTCAGAAGCTATTGAAGGGACGACCGTGTAACCGCATTCTGCAAACACGGGGTGAAGACCGTGCCTTTCTCATGAAAATGCTTCCACCAGGCAAAACGCATCTCATCTTCCCTGCTGTCATCTTTAGCATTTCCTTTTAACTCGAGCATTTTACTAAGCAGCATCACCAGGTAAACGAACACATCAGTAGAGGCAGCTTAGGCAGGTCCCTGCGGGGCAGCCACCCTCCAAGGGCGAGCGGACGGAACAAGGCAGCAGCGAAACTTTCTCTCACTTGTCCGAGGTTTGAATCGCCCCATTATAGTTCACCTGGGGCGAGAAAGGAGGAGCAGAGGCTGACCTGCTCCCTTTTCACTAGGTCGATCTAGCGAGGCTAAAAAGTGCTATCGGGACCTTGCGGGGTGTAGCTGTTGCCTGGATGCGCGTATGTTCATTTCTAAATCAGCGGTCAGACCTACAGAGAGAGTTTCAGGCTGCTCCCAAGCAAAGGGGGAGTTAAGATCTCTCGCCTTAACTTCCCTTTCCAAGACCCCGCGGCAGAGTCAAGGGAGAATATACTCGCCCAGCCGTAGCCAGCAGAGGAAAGGGTCGTTCCGGTGGCGCCCCCTCTCCCCGCCGGCCCCGGGGCCTCCCCAGTTGCTCCACTTCGCGCTCCCTGCAGGGAAACGGAGTCGCTGCTCCTGCCCCATGAATCGCGCGGTCAGTCGCTGTCGTTCGTCTCTACTTTGAGCCGACCGCAGCGTCATTTTGGTGGATCCTATGTTGCCTTTTTTTTTTTTATTTCCATCCGCCCCCTCCTTTTTAATAAATGGCTAATAAAACAGCCACGGAGCTGATGTGCCTGAGAAATCCGGGGGGAGTGGGACGGGGACGGGGGGACGGGACGGGGACGAACACGAAACAAACCGCCAAGGCAAGGTCGAGTGTCTCTCTCTGTAGGAACAAAACTAAAGCCCATCATACTGAAAAACGCGCGCAGAAATGGGGGAGAGGCGGGTAAGAAATGTTTCAGGGATCTGGAAAGACAAGATGTAAAGATATGGAAAGAAAAAAGTAAAGAAAAGAAGTAAGAGCAGCCGTCTTCCTATCCCAAAGTCCCTTTTCCCTGCCTTTGGTGACCCAGCAGACTCACAACAAGCCCACTTCGGGGTATTCAGCCTTGAGGGAGCTGGTGCTGAAAGAGGCTGCTGAGATGATGTAGGAGAGCTGGAGGCCTGATTGAAGGAAAGTTCCCCCGATTATATTTGTGTGGAAAGGCTCACCTCTTGCAGAGCTCTAAAGTGTAATCAAGGCTAAGGCTTACACTTGAAGGATGTTAACTCTCATACGGGAACCTACTTTCTCCTAAACGGTTTCTTGCCTGGTGAATGAGAGCCTCCCAATTGAAGCAAAATGATCCTTATGTACTAATATCAAGCACAGTCACAAAGCGACCGGCTATTTATGCTGCCACTTTAGACAAAGATATTTAGTTATTCCCGGGTAGCAAGTGCACTTTTGCATTTTTAAGCACGAACCAGCCGAGCACAAACATATTTACAAGTGCAATTACTAGTTACTTGACACTTCAAAGTCACTGGGTTAACTGTACCTTCACAGTAATGTTCTTAATATTCAGGTAATCGCTGTATTAAATTGGGTTTGTCAGGGCCATAGGCCGGGGTGTGAAATACTCGGTAGGTTTCCCTCTTCCGTCGGGGAACACCCCGAAATGTAAGCTTTGGAGACACTGGACAACTTGGGAGATTTCTTCAAAGACCCGAATGACATTAGCTGCTGGCTGCATGTAGTGTGTCTGGCTGTGAACGGGCTCTCTTTTGTTTTCACACCGGATCCGAGAACAGACCCGAAAGTGCCAGAAATTGCAGTTTATTCGAAACTGCATGGAATTCATTGGCAAGGTGGTGTAGCAGATGACCTGAGAGGTCTTCTCTATCCAACTCCCGTTCTGTATAAATAACCTTAGAAAGCAGTTTCAGGTTCATGAGAGCCTGTAGAGTCTTCGCCTTTTAGAGTAAGGAGTGACATTTTGCGCTTATTTATTTTTCAGCAGTCTCTCGCCCCAGGCAATTAAATTACTGCTCGCTTTTGCAGGCTTACATCTTCCACCTCTCCCTGAGGTTTACTGAGTTCTCTGTGTGTGTGGAGAGGTGTTGTTTGTTTTTTATTAAAAAAAAAAAAGCCCTAGGTGAATGGAATTTATGGATTTAGGGAGACAAACGATCCTCGCACTGGGGGGCTCACACTGGGGGGCTTAGCAGACATAGAGAAGGTTCCTGAGATGCTAAATCCCAAGTGTTGCTCAGCCACCAGCCGACCAGGATACCTGACAAGCCGGAGCGAGGAGTGTGGAGCGCTGGGAGCGGTGGCCCAGAGAAGAACGTCTGCCTTACGGAAAGCTACCCTCCTGGCGGCGGAGCTCCCTCCAGACCAAACTTGGTGGGGGGAGAGTAGGTCTCGCTCACCGGCATTCAGCCCCGTCTCCTCAGCTTTCACAAGGCCAAGCTGACAGCCTTACCACCCGGGAGCTGGTTTTGAATCCTTTCACCCAGTCAAATGGGGGTGTTTTCGCCTTGCCTTCCATTTCCCGTCCACGATATCGCCACCCCCGAGAAAAATAGAATGAGTTGTTCTGGTGGGGTCTCCCTCTCCCCCTTCTCTCTCCCTCTCCTTCTCTCTCTCTCTTTTTTTTTTAAGACGAAAAAAAAAATCCTGACAAGTAAAACTTAAAGGTGTTTACCTTGTCATCAGCATGTAAGCTAATTATCTTGGGCAAGATGTAGGCTTCTATTGTCTTGTTGCTTTAGTGCCTATGCCCCGCCTCTGGTGGCAGCCTAAAACCTGGCGTCTGGCTAAAACAAACGAAAGGCAGCCCTGAGCCTCCACTCAATCCAATTAAGGCGGACTTCGTCCACTCGGTTACGTGTACATCCAACAAGATCGGCGTTAAGGCAACACCAGAATATTTGGCAAGGAAAAAAAAAAAAAAGATTTGCCTCCCCTTCCTTTTTTTTTTTTTTTCCCCCAGCCGCCGAATCATGTCGATGAGCCCAAAGCATACGACTCCTTTCTCAGTGTCTGACATCTTGAGTCCTTTGGAGGAAAGCTACAAGAAAGTGGGCATGGAGGGCAGTAACTTGGGGGCTCCCTTGTCAGCCTACAGACAGTCTCAGGTTTCGCAGCCGGCCATGCAGCAGCACCCCATGGGCCACAACGGAACAGTGACTGCCGCCTACCATATGACAGCGGCAGGGGTCCCCCAGCTCTCCCATGCTACGATGGGGGGCTACTGCAATGGGAACCTGGGCAACATGAGCGAGCTCCCGCCTTACCAGGACACTATGCGGAACAGCGCTTCGGCCACGGGATGGTACGGCACCAACCCGGATCCCCGCTTCTCCTCAAGTAAGTCCTCCCGCAACTAGGTGGCCGGCGGGGGGGGGGGGCGGGGTGGCCGCGCACCTGCCCGGGGGCTCCGTGCCAGAGCAAAAGTCGGTCCAAATCCCAGCCGAGCCCCCCTCCACCTCTCCAGATCCTCCTCCTGCCCGAACATCGCACCCGGTTCCTCCTGATGCAACCGGTATCACGGTAGTCTCCCGGGGCTGCTTTTTGCGGAAAGCTGGTGGGAAGCCCCGCGGTGGCGGCGAGCGGTAGCGCGGGGATCGCCGTCCGGCGAGGCGGGAGCGGCACGACGCCGGGGGCGCGGGAAGGACCCTCGGTGCCCGTACGCTCGCTCTCCGCCCGGCACCAGGCGGGAGAGAGCGAAGCCGGAGCCGCGTGAGCCGCGTCCTAGGAGGCGCGGGGGGGAGAGAGAGAGTCCGCCACGGCCGGCGCCGGCGGAGCCCCTGTCCCCAGCCGCTCCCGCCGCGCTGTCACATCAGAGTGTCACTACCCCGACAGAGCTAGGGGCAAGCAGGCGCCTTTATTCATCGAGGCCGAGCTGGGCGAGGAGGGGGACCCCGTCGCCTGCCCTGGGAACACGGATGGTAGTTTGGGAGCGGGGACGCCCCAAGGCCGCGGCCGGGGCTGCGTTGCCGAGGGTCCGCGGGACCCCGCCGGGGGTGTGGGAGCGCGAGGCCCCGCTCGGGCCGAGCCTAAACTGTGCCGCCTTCTCCCTTGCAGTCTCGCGCTTCATGGCGCCGTCCTCGGGCATGAACATGGGCGGCATGGGCAGCCTCGGCTCCCTGGGAGACGTGAGCAAGAGCATGGCCCCACTCCAGAGCACGCCGCGAAGGAAACGGAGAGTCCTTTTTTCCCAGGCCCAGGTTTACGAGCTGGAGAGACGTTTCAAGCAGCAGAAATACCTCTCTGCCCCGGAGAGGGAACATTTAGCCAGCATGATACATCTCACCCCGACTCAGGTCAAAATCTGGTTCCAGAACCACCGCTACAAGATGAAACGCCAAGCCAAAGACAAGGCTGCGCAGCAGCAGATGCAACAGGAGAACGGTTCTTGCCAGCAGCAGCAGTCTCCCAGAAGGGTGGCGGTGCCAGTGCTTGTAAAGGATGGTAAGCCCTGCCAAGCAGGCTCCAACACACCCACAGCAGCTATCCAGAGCCATCAGCAGCAGGCAGCTACAACCATCACAGTGGCTACCAATGGCAACAGCCTCGGACAGCATCAGAGCCACCAGACAAACAGTGCGGGGCAGTCTCCAGACATGGGACAACACTCGACCAGCCCTTCCTCTCTGCAGAGCCAAGTCTCCAGTTTGTCTCACCTAAACTCTTCTACTTCTGACTATGGCACTGCCATGTCTTGCTCCACCTTACTATACGGTAGGACCTGGTGAAAGGATTAAACAGCAAAGGAAAAAAAAGAAAAAAAAAGAAAAAAAAAGAAAAAAAGAGCAAATTTTCCCAGTCACACAAACCTCAGTCCTGTCCAAACTACTGGGTGTTTTTCTTTTCTTTTCTTTTTTCTTTTTTTTTAATCCCCTCTTCCCCCCCCCCCCCCCCCCCCCGTTTTACTGAGTGATTCTCTGAGGACCTCTAAGTGAGAAAGAGACTTTTTTTATTTGGTTTCGTTGTTATTCTTAATAGTTTTGGGTCTTTCTTTTGTCTTTTATTTTCCCCCCAAGTTTTTTGTATGGGGTGTTAAAAAACATTCTGACTAATAACCACGGAGCAGTCTGCAGAAAGGGGACCACCATTAGGCATGGTCCAAAGGCTTGGATTTCAGATGTACTCTTTGCCAGCGTCTAGGACTTGCATGTAAATATAGAGATTGGGGGGGATGGGGTGGTTTTCCCCAAAAACACACATTCGCGTTACCTAGACACAAGAAGCAGCTTACCCCCCTCCCCCGATCTCCTCTCCCAGCCCGCCGCCAGGGCCAGCGGACGGAGACGTGGAGTCGTCAAAGGCTTGGCTTTTATTTTCCTCCTTATGTTTGATGTGAACCTGTAGCTGTATAATGCTGTCAAAAGTTGGACTAAACCCATAGTTTTTAGTAGCCTGTATATTTTGTTGTAAAAAGAAAAAAATACAATCAACCAAACCAACCCCCACCTTTTTTATGGACACTGATCGCCCCGTCGTAAATCCCCCGGCAGTTTGTTATTTGCGCACGCCGCCTTTTCCTGTTGTAACTTATGTAGATATTTGGCTTAAATATAGTTCCTAAGACGCTTCTAATAAATTATACACATTACGGATATTCTTTTTTTTTATTTCCCTTTGGTTGCCCCTCCCTTCCCTGCATCTCTCTTTTTTTTTCCTTTTTTCTTTTTTTTTTTCTTCCTTTCTTTTTTTTTTCTTCCTTGATGGAGAAACAACCCGGGATACTGCCACATCCTGAAAGGCCCTCGCCTCTCCCAGGGCTCGGACCCTGTCCTCAAAGGGGAGTTGCGCCTGGGAGTTAACGGGATATGGGATCAGTCAGCGTGCAGAAATGACAAGAAAACGCGCGGGATTGACAACAAACTCGAGAGCGAAGTCTAAATTCGTTAACCCAATTAGTGGGGGGCGGGGGGTATCTCAGAGACTTTTTGCTACAGAAAGCAAAGTATTCCGGGAGTAGAAATTGAAATGCCAAAAGCACGGAGGAGAAAAAAATGTAGAAGTCTAACGTCACTAGAAACAAAATAACGAAGACTCTGCCGACAGTATAGAACATACGATCGATTGTTCAGTTTTAACACCTTGTAAAAAAATTTAATTTCTGCCAGGGTTTCCTATGTACTTGTATTTTAAGGGAAGTACAATCACCTTATTTATAATCAAAATAAAAAGATAGTTTATTGTGTACACACATAGTTTGGATTAACTGTATTTAATTTTCCGCATCGTGTTCCCACCTCTGCAAGCACACCCGCACTCACACGACCACGCAGTTTCTCCTGCACAAGTCCACCTCCTTACCCAGGCGAGAGGTCAGCTGCAGGCTACATCTCAGTTTAACGCAGACTGGTTTGAGGTTGTTGTTTTTCTTCTGTAGCGATATGGGAAGCTTCTAACGAAGAGAAAATGCGTGTGTGCGCACACGTGTGAGTGCGTGCGGGTGTGTGTGGATGCGCGGGGTGCGCGCCCGGCTGAGACAGCGAGGGGCGCTTAGCGGGAAGGCAGATATGGGTAATTCAAGGCAATTAGGTATTAACTTTGTTGTAAATATATAAAGCGTATCAAATTAAGCAGCTCGTATCGGACAAGCCCGAAACACACATAATTCGTTTCTTGGGTCTCAAATGTCCACGTCCTGAGTTTAACAAAATAAGAAGTCCCCATCCTAAAACACCTCGTAGTGTGCTTTCCTTCGCATCTGCTGCTCGGGTTTTTGTTTTTGTTTTTTTCCTCCAGATCCCCTCAATTAAACCACGGAAGCGAATCGTAGTCATTGAAAGACCTCTGAATTACAGAAGTATTATGAAATGCTAATATTTTTGAAGAGAAAGAAAGCAGCTTGCTCGGGATGGAAACAACCCAACCTCCAGTTTAAGTAGCAGCTTTCGAAAGCTCCAGTCTTTTATTTACACGAGATAGTCGGTGTTACTTGGACACCAAATGCTAGTTTGGATGGAGAATAAGGAAAAAGGACAGAAAGAAGGGGGGGGGGACATTATTTTATTCTTCCAGCCTCCCCCCCCCCCCCCTTTATTTCTAACTGGAGAACATCACGTGGGTCAATGGGAATTTCGAGACCTTTCATTCTTTATATTATATCCTGCTTTATTACAGTGACATTCTCAACTAACCCAAAGAATATTCCTTATTTTTATTTTCTTTCTTTACGGAGAATATTAATCTCAGAACTATATTGTTAAATTAAGCATGGCGGGGCAGGGTGGGGATGGGGTGGGGGGACGTCTGGAGCTTAGTGCTGTTATTTCTGATAAAAGAAGAAAGTGTTGGGAATTCCTGATCCGTGGCTGCCAGTTTCCGTGAAAGGAGTGGGAGCAGGGTTAACTCTAAAGAAATATAGAATTAGACTTAGTGTCTCCCAGGGTTAATATACAAGACCGAAGGGGAAAGTGCTGTGGTTAAGTCGACATTTCCCCTTCAAATGTGATTAATATCCGCAGCCTTTCAAACAGAGGGACGTTTAAAAGTGAGGGGATTTAATACGGTCGAGAAATATTAATATTCCTCCCCCTCAATATTGGAGTTAGCATTTTCGACAGAAATCCAGCCAGTGACTTTTCGTTATAGACTTCGGGAGAAATAAATGAATTTTATTGTGTCTCGACAACCTCATAAACACATATTCGGTGGTGGGTGTAATTACTGTAATGTATTATTATGTACACTGACTTATCTTTCTTAAACTAGATTTAGTTTCGATTAAATAAACTCGTTTCCACTTTGTCTGATGTCGGCTTAGTTTAAAGTTTGTTTACTTGTTCCACAGAAAGGTGAATTCATCTCTTTATTAAGCACTAGAGACCGAGCAAACACAGTTAAAACTATATTTACATATCAATCAGGAGAAATGCAAACAAACTGCTCTTTAAAAATTTTATAGGTTTTTTTATGGCATTGTGTTATTGCCTTTTATCATAAATCTATTTGTATAAACCAGTTATGTCTTGACTGGGATGAAGATATTTGGGGGGAAAATACATTTTAATCTTCTGTCTCCCTCGAGAACACTCACGAGAACTTAGTCATTGTATTGCTTTTCTAAATTAAAATATGTGCCTCCGTCTAAATGACTGCTTCTTCCAATACACTGATTTTCAGTTTCCCGGTAATCAATGCAGAACTTGGATAATGGGATGGCGAAGGAGGAAGGGTGGGGAGGCAGCATGATTAAAATCTGAAATGATGGAAGAAATGCACGTTTCCCAATATAACAGCTCCTTTATCGACGTACGACCGTGGGCACCCCGTATTTTGAGAGATCAAGAGATCTAGTGAAGAATGGCTATTCCCTTACATACCCCCACACCCTGGCACTCCCTGTAAATGTAGGAGAATCGCGGAGGGCATTTCTTTCTGCTGTAAATAGGAGTTCATGCTTGAGTGCCATGAAGTGTGCATGTAGTGGCACAGCGGGCTGTGGAAAAAAACCCCACACACAACCCAAGGAAAAAAAAACCATCATCACCACCACCACTACCACCGCCACGACAACAGCAACAATATCAAAAGGCTTCTTCATATTTGCTCTTTGATGTCAAAATAGGTTGTGGGCTTTTTTTGTTGTTGTTGTTGTTGTTGTTGTTTGTTTCACAGCAGCCTGTTAGCAACAGGGATACTCGGAAGGGAAAGACTCGGTGGAGGCTGCGGTGCTGGGCCCTGCTCCGGGCGCTGCTGCTCCCCCGGCAGCCGGGCTAATGGAGCAGCGCGGAGTTGTTACCATACCTACCAGGGGAAAGAAAAAGAGATGGGGAGCTAATCTAAAAGTATATCGCCTGCATCTCGGTGCAGGGCCCTGAGACAGTGCTCAAAGTGCCGGTCCCAAAGAATGTAATCTGAGACAGCTCTGAGATGGCACTAAGAGAAGTTGCCACGATGGGGGAAGAAGTATTTTAGGAGTTTTGTGGCGGAGGGCAGGTAGAGGGGCCTCGCTGGGAGGGCAGCCCGGGTCCAACTTGTCGCGACGGTTGTTTTTACAAAGCGGACCTAGAGGTAAAGACTTCTGAAGAATATCAGTCCTTTCATGGCCGTGTCGGGAGCAAAGCTGAGAAATATTTTTGTGTGTGTGTGTCTGATCCGCTGTTCTTCTCTTGATCTCCATCGGGGTGGTGGTGGGGAACCCTCCAAAACCTAAGTAAATGGTAATATTGTTTATATGTATGAAACGTGTACAGAGACCTGACACAGTACGGCTGTTCGTATGAGGTAGGGGATGGCAAAGTGATGAATAATATGAAATAATTTTTTCCTTCCCCCCCCTCTGGCTCAAGCACATTAGGGATCAGGTAAGGTCAAACTTTTCTATATCCTATGTCTTTCGTTCGAAGGCTTCTGGTCAGCTAAAAAAATAAATGCCGAATAAGATGTGCTGATTGAAAGAGAAACTGTATTTTGTTTTAATGCTTAGAACAACTTATGCAGAAAATTTCTTTGGAAACTAGAGCTGAAAACGTTAACTAGGACATTTAGTCTTCGAGGTACAGATTTTTGTTGGGGGAAGGGGAAGAAGGAAAGCGGTATTTTTTTTGTTACAATGACACAGAAATTGAGAAGCAAAGACATTTACAAACCATATAATACATCACTTAAGAGGGATATTATGAATCCACTGTCCTCCACTGTCCTACAGAATTGGCGAAAAATTAAAACTGTTTATTCTAAAACTATTTACTAAGTGACTAAGGTCTGTTTTTACTGGCTAGATCTATATATCTCACTAACGACTAAACCTGAATGTGACGGCTGCTGTTTTCTATTTCTCAAACACAGGGGGACTTCCCGAGTGATTTTAAATTAGTTTGTATGTTGTGTTCTTTAGCAAGCGGATTTACATACCTGAACTTAGTGAACGTATACAACTTATTACATTCATTCGATGAGAAGTCCCCATGTTATTCTGCAGCGCGTCATCAATAATCAAAGTGTAGAGAAAAATAATAAAGCGCATGTAGACTTGAGGTTCAGGGTTATTTTGGGATGTGTTTGTTTGCTGCTGTGTTTGGTTGTTGTTTTTTTTTTTAATAAAAGAATAGTTGCAATGCTTAGAAAACTAAGCAAGGTATGAGATCATCACTTCCGTCTGTTTTGGTGGATTACACCGGAGCCCTTCTTCTCGATCAGGTAAATTTGGGCAAGTAATAACATGATGGAAGGCGACATTACAGACACCTGGGATCTTGGAGGGATCAGACATTTTTTTGCTTCATATCAAAGATGTTGCTGAAGTGGCTGAGTTCATTTCAGTGTGTTATTGACCTAATAATGTGACACTACGACACGGTTCTTTCGGAGTTTCTCTTTGTGCTTTTGTCCCTAAAACTTATTGTTGCCGGTGCTTCTGTTTCTCAGAGAAGCTTTTAAAAATAGCATCGTTTTCTTGAGCATCTTCTCTGGACTTTTGCTCTTAACCTGCCAGAAATGCGTTGTTGCTGCTGCGAAATGGAGAGCCCGAAACTCCCCGTCCCCTGCACCTTTCTCTGCATTAGCTCACCGCAGAGGGAAAAAAGCAAGTGGAAGACCTATGCGGAGCGTGTAGTTTATACATATGCGTCTATCTACAAACTGTCCCTGTATATGTGTGTAGGAGTTGTGCTCAGCAGTAACTATGGGGTCTGAGGAGCAAAGGCGGACAGGAATGGGAAAACTCTTACTTTGAAAGAAGCATTGCCCGCTGGCCTGTGCCTCCGCTCACTCTTTATATTACATTGAGGAAATCCTCCCGCGGTTCGCGCCTCTGCCTACCCGAGGCAGCCTCGGCGGGACGGGAGCGGGGACAGAGGCGGCAGCCGGTCTCGCAGCGCAGCCTAGGCGAGTACCCTGCGAGAAGAGCCGGGGACCCCAGCGGGGCACCCGCTGCTCTGTCCCTCTGCCCCTGTCGCCTGCCATCCCCAACCCCCCCGACCAAAGGTGCCACTGGTGCTCTTGTGTCGGTTTTCCGTCGAGGGGAACGGGCCTGATTCTGCTCTTTGCCAGCGGGGCCGGGGCCGCGGGGTCTCTTGCAAGCAGAGGACAAGCTTTCCCGCAGCTCCGGGTGTAGAAAGCAGCCCCGTAAAGTTCCCCGCTCGCGGGCTACAGGCGACCGAGGGCAGAGCCTGTCTCCCTTTTAATTTTTTAGATTTTTTTAAGCTGCCATCTGCCTACGCTGCCAGTCTACAGGTGCTCCCGGGCAGATCTAGCTGTGCGCGCCCACCGCCTCTCCCGTCCTTGGCACACGGGACGATGCCCAGGCGGGAGGGCTGCTAACGCCCGGCCAGGAACCCCTTTGACTTTCGTCCAAACGCTGCTCCCAGACGCCCTGACAAGGTGTTGACTGCCTATGGCGCCCTGCCATAGCTAGGGCGAGCGGCATGGGGCTCGAGGAGCCGGTACTTCCCCGTCCCTGCAGCACACAACACACTTGCCTAGCGGGGTAAAGGCAGGGAATGCGTGGCACCTCCTCAGTTTCCCAAAAATCACCGAGAACGGGATGCGGCCGGATGAATTTGCGTCTTCGCAAAGGTACGGTGCAAGTGCGGGGAAGGACGAAGGACAGGTCCCAGCACTGGCATCTTCTGCGATGTCAGAGTTTTCCCGTGCAGCCAACTTTCGCGGAAGTCGGCTGGGGGCTACTGACCCACCGATCCCCTCGCCGCGCCCATCGAAGCGGCGGCCCCGGCCACTGTCCGCTCGGCCAACCCGGCCGCGGGGGCTCCCCGAGCTCCGCCGGCCATGCAGGATCGGGCACACCCACGCCCTCTCAGCTCGAGTTTCGTTTGTTTGTATAAGTGGGGGGGAAGCAATCCCTGAGAAAGCGCATGAAAAAGTTTAGGCTTTCTCGCCCTGAGCAGCTGCAGGGGGTGGGAGCGGGGCCTCCTGGGCCGGAGCATCTCCCGCCGGGGCGCGGCGGGGCGACCCCGCTTCCTGCCCCCCGTTTCTCTCTCCCCCAGACGCGGGGGGCTGCCCAGTGCAGATCCCGCTTTTCTCTTCTCGCTTTTTAATTGCCCTTCTCAATTTGAATGGATTATTCTTCGGAAGATATGACAGGGTTTAAATCTCTCATTACATATCAATAGACGGAACCTTTGCACAGAGGTTGTCCTCATTGTTTAGTGTGTGAGCAATAGCTGTTGCTCCCTGGGTCTGGCTTTTCCATGGACACACACACATACACAGACTGACTGTCTTTAAATAGTGACTGACGAAGCAGAACCCAGGCGTGGGAACCGTGTTGTGCCGTGGGGCTCGGGAGGGTGCTGGTGGATTGCGTGTTTTGTGCCCAGTGTCACGAGGATGCTGTGCGTGGCGGTGGTGGGTCGCTGGGACACGCCGTGCTTGTGGGGCAGCGCCGTGGGGGGGAGCGAGCGTGTCATTGTCATGGGAGCCCGGGCACGCTGTAGGCTGCGCATGGAGTAAGCCCCGCGGTGGTAGCTGAAGGAGCACGGTCTGGGGTGTAGCTGGGTCAGTGCACCACCCTTCCACAATGGCAGCGTAATTATCTAGCTGAAACATTCTCCGATTGCAAAAAGTTGGAAAATATATCGACCTCCCCGAGAGGAGAAGGAGCCACTTTCAGGGCTGGACAACCGTCATGCTTTTTTTTTCAATACATTTTAAACAAGAGGATCTAGCGAGTGATTCCGATTCAATACACATAATCAGTTTGGAAGTCCTATTTCCATTTGAAAACAGGCCTATTTGCAATCATGAGGGCCGGACATGCTGGAAGATACAGGACGCATTCAGAATAGGTGGTAGGTGAGGGAATGTACAAACGAGCACCAAATATTTTCTACTCGCTGCAGACCTTTTACACGATGCTTTAATCACGATGTATTTTTAATCTAATATTCTCTATGAAAATATGACTTAATTGCTTTAGAAAGCAAGATTTTGACCTACAGAGAGGCTCCCCGTTGGGGGGGGAAAAAAACAACAACCAAGAAAAGAATGCTGATTGGAAAAGCGTGTTGATTGTCTTATCAGTCTCTTAGGGTAACAGTCATTTAATCAAGAATAGACTCGGTGAATGGTTTCAGAGGAAACAGTGACTTGTTTTTTAAAGTAAAGTCCGGAGAAAGGACAATTGCACCGGGGTATAAAGAGGAGCCAGCACCCGCCAAGACCAGAGCCAGCGCCACCTCGGAGAAACCCCATCCGTCGGGGCTCCACGTGGTCCGGTGCCCCGAGCCCCACGTCCTGTTCTGCTTGACCGAGAGGGGAAAGGATTCACGAAAGCTAGACCGCAGAGGCTGGGGGGTGATTTGGCCCCGGGGTGGCAGACCTCCCCTCTCGCCTCGTCCCCTGTGGCAATATCTGCTCTGAGCAAGCACCGCACTTCTCCGCCTCCGCTTACTCCGGAGCATTTTTCTTAATCCTCAAGTGCCCGAAGCCAAGAGAAAGCCAGGGGGTCTATGTGTCCTCCATCGTAATCATTCTGCAGTAGAGGAGCGGGCTGTAAAGTTGAGGCTCACCTGCGGGTAACCAATAGCGAAATAAAGGCTCTCCCAACCCCACATATTAATTGGCATTTCCGATTTCCGTCATTTACTTGTTTATGTGACTGCGCGCTGCTCTGGCAGAGCACTGGGGCTGCAGGCAGCGTCCCATCCCCGGTCCCAGTCCTCCGCCGCTTGCTGCTTGAATTTTGGAAGCAGACTATTGTTTCTTGCAGCTAAATACCATGGCCCGTCCCAGTCACAGCAGCCCTGCTTTTCCCGGTTCGTACCCTCCGCACACTGTTTTATTCTCTTCCACTTCAAAGGGTCAAATCAGCTCCCGGGAAGGTAGAGGGTGTGTGTGTAGATAAATAAGCAATTGAATAAATGCGGCAATGCCATAGAAAGCGGAATAGCCTTATAAGAGGTACAAACTGTTATTACTGACTTGCAAACGCACGCACACCGACGAAGAAGACAGGCAGGTTTGTGAAGAGCCCGGTCTTTCCTGGCATCATCTGGGGGGCTTTACCCTCGGTCCGGCTCCGAGGGTCTCTGATGCTCCCCCAGCCCTTTTCTGCCCTGTCCCCGTGGTTGGCAGCACCCTTCTCAACACCCTCCCGCCGTCGGCAAGTCGCCCTTTCCTCGGCAAGCAAGAAAAAGCCGTGAAATTAGTCTCCATTGGGATTTCAAACTTGCTCTCCCCCGGCTGCCAAGAAAGGACCCTGCATTAGCTAATTAGGATTGAGCCCTAATTATGGCTCGGGACAGAGGACCTGGAAAGGGGCCGGGTGCAGGAGGGCCCCAGAGGCCGCGCTCCGTGCTTTGAAAGGTTTCCCCCGCCCCGGCTCGGGGCATCACAGTGACAAACCTTCTCTGTCCCGCGTGTTCCCCCAAAAAACAAGTGAGCACAGATCGCTGGACCCTTCCCATGTCCAGTCGGGCGCCAAGGACACGGAGTTTCTCCGGGCAGGCATCACACTCCCGAAGCAGATTTGTTGTGGCAGCGGGAGCGGCAGGACACCTTCCGGATGGAAGTAGGAAATGGGCTTTGCCAGCTGGAGGGCGACGGCTGTGAGGTCTCCCGCCCCGCCGGTGCCCCGGAGCAGCCCGTACAGCTCGGTGAGGGATGATGCCCTCGCTGGGCAGAAGGAGGGTTTCGAGGTCATCGCTGTTTCCGAGGGACAGCATCTCTCCTCTAGCCCCATGCCCACTGCAGACTATTCCAAATTCCCCCACGAAAACGACGGGGTGCGGAGGTTGGCATGGTATCGAAAAGGGAGGGGTAAAGGGCACTTGTTCGATCAGGAAAAGTTATTTCCCAGCTCAGAAACCAATAGTTTTATTCACCCGTGTTGTCCCAAGCAAAGCTCTGTGATAAGCACAGAGAAAAAGGAGAAGATTTTGGCCCCACGTGTTTTTTTTCGTCTCCTTCAAGCCACGCCGGTTTGTTCTTAAGTTCACTCCGCTGGATCGTGCCTGATTTCTCACCTCTTGATAAAAACAACCCAGGGGGCCCAGCAGAATAAGGAAAGAATTCCGATCCGATTTCCTTTTTACATAATTCCAAAAGAACATCTTATTTATTTGGTGTAGGTCACAGAAATACGGAGATACATTACCTGACAGTTGTAGGGGCTCAAATCTTTACCCGTACCGGTATCACAGCCCCGAAATAGAAACAGTGATGTCACCCTCAGGAGCATCATCTGTTCTCCCCAAAAGTCTCTGGTTTCCCTTGTCGTTTAAGAACATCCCCCACCTCGCCTGCCGCCGCACTTTGTCTCCTCCGATGCATACTACACTTCAAGAAAACTTGCAGTCCATCAACAAGTGACCCGCTTATTTTATTATCAATGATTTTCAAGGGAGAAATAGCGGTTAGGCAGGCAATATTCCCACTTAACCCAATCTTCCCTATCCAAGTGGGAAACCGCGGAGCTGCGACCTCATTTACTTACATTACCGGGCTACAGACTGCGCACCGAACAAGCGTGACCTAAAAATTAGTGGTGTTTCAGATGTGTGTGTATCCTCCGAGTTAACACAGAGCATAATATACGCATATATGTTAAGGTGTGTGTTGATGTGTGTTTGCATATAAGTGTGTTCGTGTAGAAAAGTGATGACTTCCGTGTGAATTCGAATTATTCAAATATACAGAATAGAGTCTTACTAAATCAGGGTGAGATTTGACGGGAGACAGAGGCAATTCAGTGACAGAAAGAGAGAGGGAGAGAGAGAGAAAAAAGATATTAATTCATTAAAACAAAAGTTAGGAGAGTATCCTAGGAATGGCTGCCTGTTTCTGTGTATCGTTTGTCAACACGCAACTGGACTTTTTATTCCTCTTTATTTAGATATTCTTTTGATTTAAATATTCACTCCTGTACACTGGTCAAACTATCGATGGGATGGAGACATTTCGAGGTATTTTGACAAGAAATCAATCGCTGTTCTCAGGTCTTTGCAGTTTTAAAACTAAGGATCCTGAAAGAAAAAAAAAAAGTGAAACGGCGCCTGTCCAAATTACTAGCAATTACCAAAAAAAAATCTGTTGCTAATATCTTAAAGAACAAAGGTATGAATATTTATTTTACTCAATAAATAGAAAGTAAATACCAAAACAACTTTAGGAATAAAAAAGAGCAAATGATGGATTTTTTTATTAAATATTTCACCTACAAATAAAATTATACCTTTTATATGTACTTGTCCTTAACCTTTAAAAGCATCTGCTGTAAACACAAGATCCGTACTTTCTCTAATAGATTTTACTAGGAGCTGGTGACAGAGAACTGATTTCTTTTCTATTAGGCTTTAGTACATCTTTGTTTGAGGCCTGTAGAATGACCAGGGATTAGATTTGCATCTCTTAGACTCCCTGTGTGGTCTTTGTAAGAAGCTTGTAACTGTTAAAAATGACTTGTTAGGAAGCGTGTGGGCTCTCATCTCTTTGCTTTTGACAGAATGATTGTGAAATTCAGATTGTTCTTATAGGCTTTAGCCTGCAGATTCCACCTGAACCTTAAGCAATTAGAGCCTAATCTCAGTGCAATCATGTTTGAGTTAGGATTTGTTGCACTTTGTTTACTTCAATTAAAAAGCTACCTAATATTTCGAAGCAGTTTTAAAGTGAGGCTTTAACGATTCTTTTTCAAACTCTGAACTTTCTCCTCATCGCCCCATCGCCCGGCGGCGTGGAGTGCAAAGCGCTCTTCGGGTTCCACGGGTGGAACTGAAAAGAAAACAGCAGGGAAGAAAAAACAAGCTGAAATTCCTTGCGATGCAGAGGGGAGAAGGCATTGGCTGCACCACCTTCTCTTTGGGGCAGACGGGACGAGCCCCAAGGTCGGACCCCTTCTGCTTACGAGCGGGCAAATCGCGAGGCGGGGGGGCGAACCATCCCCCAGGATAAGTCCCAGCCTTCATTGATGCTGAAGTGTTTGCGGCGGCGATTGCTGCCGTTCGCGGGAGCGGACGGGTTTGTTCCTGACGTGAGGCTCCAGCTGCCCACCGCCCGCCCGCTGTGGCACTTGCATCACCGGGCGGCTTCAACGCACCCTTGGTGTAACACAGCTCCCCAAACAACCCACCCCAGAATAGCCTACCTAACCACAACACCTGCCTGCAGTGGCCCGATACTTTCGAACATGAGATATAAAAAAGACAAGAAGTTTCTATTTGTGCTCAGATTTCATGTGGTCAGCCTAAGAAGAATGCTTTTTACTACTGACAGTCACGTAATTATGGTTCTCAAGTGCCATCCTCTCATATCGGAACTATTTTATTTAAAGTGAAACGTTTCGTTTATTTTTTCCTTTTTTCTTTTTTTTTTCTTCTAGTCATTAGCACTTCTCAGAAAGTCTTTGTCAAGTCTCTGTGAATCAAATCCAAAACGTTCCAAAATGCTTAAAATTCGTGGTCATTCTGTGAGAAATTTGGGGACAATTTTTTCTCTCCCCTGGGAGATATTTGCCATTGTTATTCTGTCTTAGGACGGTCTGGGCCAGATCCCGTTCCTACTGAAGTTATGATGCGAGACCTCCTCCGGCTCTCAGTAGAATAGGATCAAGATCCTCCATGCTAATAGAGGTTTAATAGCATCAGCACATGGCCAACAACCACCATTATAACCTTGACCCGGTCAGGTACAATGATATTACTACTCCTAAAGTTCTCCTGCTTTTCCTTGGTGACAGCAAGCAGCTCTTTATCACCGCTCACAACCCACAATAATCCACAGGCAGTGATACCAATAACCCACTGCTCTTTTGTCATTCTTTTCCCTCAGAAGCCTACTCTAATAACAGTAAAAAATTAAGAATACGGTCTGCTTCTTTTAGCCCCATAAGCCCATACCGCTCAGAACATTGCAGCCTGGCAGTGACTGCTGGAGTAAAAATCCATGTTTTTAAAAGTCAATTAGTTGCCCTCTGAGCAGTCCCTGTTGTGATGCTGAGTGCGGAATTGAGCGCTGGAGCGCAACATCCAGAGCTCCAGTGTGTATCTTGCTCCAGAACTTCATTGTTAGGCTTGCTCCATGTGACCTGAAAACTTCCTTACAGGGAGTGTTGTAGTAGTCTAGCATTACCACTGTAAAAACTTTGTTAAGGGCTGTAAGATGGATACGAGCAAGACTTTTTTTTTTTTTACAGAAACGACAGCCTTACAGCAGTCTTGCAGGATTATTCTTAAACCTCAGATTTTCACTCCTTCCTTAGACCTGCAATATTTTACAGTTTGTCTTTTCCTTTCAGTTCATAATCACAGACATATTTATTCCTTATAAAACTTGAGGTTTAACATGATATGTCTATATTTCTGTAAAACAAAGTGATCTTCAGACCTTTCCTATCACAATGTGGAGATGCATTCACCAGATAATTGTTGCTCTAAGAAAATAAACTCATTGCTCTAAGAAAATAAAATAGTAAAACTCAAGGATACTATCTGCAGAATGTATGATACACCAAATCAAATGATTTGACTATTAAGAAAATGATTCTTTTAAAATAGGGTTAGGCAGGCAACTATGTTCTCTTTCTGCAGTCTGAAAGAAGGGGCAATTCTTCTTGTCTTAAAAGGCTGTTTAACAGATGAAAGTAACCCAGTTCACAACTTAATGCATTCAAAACATGTTCAAGGCTTGAACAGAGCTGAATGAGTGAGATAAGAGAATGCTAAGATTTCTGGGGGTAAGAGTAAGGCAGTATCTCTGCTGTCCCTCCTCTTTCCCCTGCAGTGCCTGTGATTGTGCATATGTGGGATGTTCACAGAAAATAGAGGACAGTAATAGCTGAGCAAAAAGCAAAGTTAATATAGCAAAGGTTCTATTCTGAAAAAATAAATGTACAGTAGTATTCTGTACACAGAACTAAGGACTAGAGAAGCATTAAAGGAGAGAGTAAAGCTTGTAGGTAGAGCTGATACTTTTCTCAACATACTAGTAAACCCCTGCATGTAATGAAAAATGCTTATTAGACAGGCCAAAAAATGAGAAAAACAAGCATTTTTTTCTTCCATTGTCTCATGCAAGATTAGGATGACGGGAGGAGCTGCCCTAAGAACAGAAAGCAAGCATGAAGAAATAAGATGGAGCAATGCTAACATGTGCAAAGCTCTGCAAAAACCATGTGGAAGAATGATGATCCTGTTCTCCAAAGACTCTTCACCCTGTCCTTACTAGAAACAGGAGGCAGCTGATCAGATTGCATGCAAATAATAGACAGTTCAGAGTCTACTTGGATTATTTTGGCAGTCCATTGCCACCAAGGACAGACAGGTTTTACAACATAGTAAAGCAGAAAATTTATGTGCTGAAATACAGGATGAAGCAAAGGGGTCAAGGGTGATAAGTCTGTGAATTATGTTGAGGTATATCAACAGTCTCTTTTGAAATACAACCTGCATCCAAGAACTTCCTACGTTGCAGAGAAGGTCTTTCCAGGTAGAGAAAGGGCACACCCAGTGTTATCAAAACCAGATCTGTTGAAAAGTTTGAGTTAGATCTTCAAAACATCCAGAAATGATCTTGCTTTGCTTATGCTGATGTTAATGGAAAAGCTTTCTTGGTTTCTGAAGAAGCAATTATGTCACTTTTCTAGTGAGCATTTTAGGGGAATCTCAGAAGTGAGAACAGATTTGACTGCTGCAGGAGTCAGCGAGGGCCAGTCTCAGACACCTTCCATAAAGCTGCACAAACAAAATCGAGTTTTGCTTTTAGTGTGACTCTGAAGTCCACTGTGTTCAGTAAAGAAGCTGAAGTATGAGTTTCACTGCCTTTTTCTCATTCGGGCTATTGCCACTTGGACAGATCTGCTGATACAGAGTATTGAATCATAGAATCTTCCGGTTGGAAAAGACCTTTGAGATCATCGAGTCACTGCACCAACTGCGCCCATCATCTGCTAAACCATGTCCCTTAAAAACTCATCTATTCTTTTTTAAAAACTTCCAGGGATGGTGACTCAACCACCTCCCTGGGCAGCCTGTTCCAGTGCCTGACTCAGTCAGGTCCGTCTAGTGCTGGTTTATATATTCATTGTGCTGGGATTTCTTATGTACCAGTGAGTGATTTGTCTGTTAAAAGGAAGGCCTCAGTGACAAAAGCATTTCAGTATTTTTTCCTATTTTTATTATCTAAAAATTCAGTTAGGTCAAACCCAGATTTCAAGACTGCTTCACAAGACATAAGCTACAAAGCAATCATGTCCTACAGCAATATAAATAATGGAAACACGTTATTTGTAATCCTTGACTTTCCAATATGGAACATTTATTATCGATTGTTTCAAGCTAATGTGCTCAGAGCAATTCAATGAGCCTGTTTTTCCACATATTTGAGTACAAAAAATATGCCTTGGTCACAACCTGAATTTTGGCAAAGATTGTGAAACGCAGCTGCCTTTAGAGAGGACAACAGATTTCAAAAATATCTTTGCAGCCACATTCCTTTTGGGTGTCTTGTCTCACCCAGGCAAGCCTAGTTCAGAACAGCCAGGAAAATGAGTGAATTGTCCAGAGTCTACTTTGCAAAAAAAAGAACTTGCATGATAGTGCATGCTGGTCCCAAAGTTTTGAGGAATAATGAAAGTGAGACAGTATATTGTAGAAATTCTTTGCTTAGATTCCTTCGCTGGCTGAAGTGAGGGAAATTTCTGGCCCTCATTTCCAAAAACCAGGCAAAAACCCAGCTCTAATGAAGAGGTAAGGCCCATAGGGATGTATAAGGATATTTCAGCTTAGACAAAAATGCTTATACTACTGCAGGTACAGGAAGGAAACAAGGATGGCATGAGTATTCAAAAGTTCACAGGTACTAGAACATTATTCGTAAAGCAACGCTTTGGCTTAGAGAAAGCATTATATAGAAAAGGCAAAGTCAAATCAGACCAGTAGCTCATATAACTCAGTACCTTTTGCTCTGACAACAGTACTACTGACTGCTTCTAAAAGAAGGTGTAAGTATAGAATAATTGGCTCAGAAGTGAGCTTTCTGAATCATGTGTGGTAGCTTTCAGAAGTTGATTACTTCTTGGACTTTCCCAGGGATATCTTGTGGCAATTGATCACACCATCAATCCATGACATGATTCATATTTTACTGTGACATTTGGCAGTTCAAGGTCCTTCCTTTTCTGAGCTCTTAAACAGGGAAACTTTCTTTTTGGTGTTATATTAAGGTTAGGGTTGCTCTTTCTCACAGTACTTTGTATCTTGGAATCACTTCCACCACGACCTTCCCAAGCAGTTTTTAATCCAACCTTTTTTCCCAGAAGCTACAGAGAATGGGGGGAACAGGAGAAGGCACTCTTCTTCCTGGTGACTCAGTAAGCAACACTGTAAGAGCCAAAGATATGTTCTTATCTCCAATGTCCTCATTGATGTTATTATCTCAGTTTAGAGCATGAGCTATACATCACTATTTTGACCAGGACAAATGTTATCCTAAAAAATTAATTCATACTCTGGAGAGAAAAGAACCACAAGTTTTTATGAGCCTTTTCATAGTGTGAAGGACCCACATCTGCTTATTTAATTCACATACCAATTGGAAACAAAAATCTGTGCCACTATCCAAACTGTCGTCTCTCCCTATGTGATGCTCTTAGGAATGTATTGGTTTTTAATTCATTGCAAATACAACCAGTACCTTCCATTTTGTTCCCTCTCATGTACTCCATTTCTACCCCAATCCAGAAATGACATTTTAGTTACATTTATTTAAGGAATATGAGAGGCTTTTCTAGCATATGAAATCAATGAAATGTGTTTTTCCAGTAGCAAAAGGGTTGAGATGACATAGTCACAGTCTACATGTAACTAAGATGCCTTTATAATTAAGTAGGGAAAAAAGCACAAGGACACCTTACAGCTGAAAGCTTACTGTAGGTGCAAATCTTTAATACTGACGGCATGACAGTGGTATGATACATCCTCTACCACTTTAACTCAAAGGTCCATGTCTTTCTGGAGCACGGACAGAAACCTGATGTAGAAATTACCGGATGACATACGGTAGCCTGCTGTGTTCAGGCAGTAAGACAAGACATACACACTAGTTCTTTCTCTTCTCAATTTCTACGGCTCTGAGAAATCCTAGATCAATGCCACTTTGTCCTTGCAAGGACTCATTACCCTTCTGTTGAGAAAGAGTATTACTAGAGATCAAGAATACCGACTACTGAATTACAAAGTTAACACTGATAACATGAGATACGCATTCATGCTATATCCCACTTGAATTCCATATAGAAAGAAGTCTGCAAAGATTTGCCCTCAGAAAACTCTGAACCAGTGAACAGGAACAAATGTTTCAGTTGAAGAAAAATACTTCTGTCTCTATTTTAACGCTCCATATACATTGTACACTGCTACTCCATACTTATTCATCCATCATCCATCATATATGCAGGGTCAACAAGCCAGTGAATCAATTCCCAGCTAGCTCCCTTCCCAGGGAGAGTTATTACTTTCTCATCTCAGTGTGTTCTATTGACTAGTCTGTCATTACCAGTTACCTGTATTTCAAAGCATGTGAAATCCGGGGACCTTTCCAATCCCAGAAGTAAACATGGGTTTCTCAACAAAACAGCCCAAACCTGCCATCACATGAAGGTATTGAACCCCTAATTGCCACTGGAAAGTCCACACTAAAACAAATACAAATCCATAATGCTGGCTATAATTGACTGTTACGAGGGTCCGGTGTTCAGTTCTTAGATGAACTTCCTGATGGTCTACTTGGAGAAAGCAGACACATGATGGAAACACAAAAGAACTCATCTTTCATAGTCTCTATCCTTTCATAGTCTCTATCCAAGCTCTTTGGGTATGTGACCCAAGACAAAGAGGCCTCCAAAGAGCTTGCACCACTTGCCTTTTATTAGATTGAATACTTCTCTTGTTCATTGCCATAGCTGCCCTGCTTGTTTGCTCCCTACCTCACACTTCTCTGTGGTTTCCAGTCTAACCGTTTCTGCATGGATAGAGGGAGGGAAAGGACATAGAAGTCAGCTCTGTTGGCAGTTTATGCTTGTGTACCAGGAACTAACTGGGGCTGAAAAATCTACTTTGGCAGGTTGCTGCAATGAGCCTTTAACAGCACCAATCAAAGGGGTTCTTCAGACCCAACATAGTCAGGGGAAGGAGAAATCCCACTTACTCTGAAACATGGTTTTCACTTTAGCCTTTTACACTAAGGATCAGACTATTTTTTTCTCATTCAATTCTAGTTTCACATCCAGAACAACATTATTGAAATAAGATTTGAAGGCTACTTTTTGATCTCTTTGCTGCACAACAACACTTCCAATAAGAGGACTTCTTGGAAAGAGCCACAAGGTACTTTTTAATCAAAAAGGTACGACCTGCCTTCAAGGTGGAGTATTGCTAGACGCATTAAAAAAACATGATTTGGAGACCTGAGATACTAGAGATATGGCCTATATAATACATCTTAATGACCCAGATGTGTATAGGAGTCACAATCACACTTTTCAAATGCCTCCAACTCTCAGAATCAAACAAGCATAAATCTAACAAGGAAGCCTTAGTTGATGCCTTCAAAAAATATGAAACTGAGCACACCTCCTCTTTCCATTGCAGAGATAATTTCAATATTCACTACTTTTTTTTGTCAAAACCTTAGAAGATAATGAGAGGAAGGAGGCAGAATGAAAAGAAGAAGCACGCAGTAGTAATGGGAACTCAAATGGTTCCATAGAAGGAGAAAGATGGAAAAAGAAAGGAAAAGCGTAAAGCCAGAAAAAAATACAGAGGAGCTAGGAGGATACGGAAGAACTGGAATATAGTGGTTACCCTGAGGGGTAGAATTCTTCTTTCTGAATATTTAACACCATAGAAAGAGACTTAATGTAAATAGCTGATCCATCACTTATTTATTACAAACAGTCTCTATTCTCTTCCTAACCCCTGTGGAAACCTCTCACAAGGTGGGATTTCACTGCGTGTTCTGTGGAATGAAAAAGACTGAAAAACTGACCATGGTCACAACTGGAATGGTTTGCTACTTTCTCCACAGATGATCACTGTTACACATACAACCTGTGATGTTTCCTACCTTCTGGTGCAAATGTGAAGATGATGTGTACATAAAGTGGAGCTTAATCATCTCACTGTACTGCCTAAACCCCAGAAAGAGCCCCAGCCTCAACCAGAGAAAAAGAGGGAGAAAAAGGGTTTTATCTTAATGAGAAAACAGAGTTAGAGAAGAAACAGGCTCAAGGCTCATCTGGAAGTCTATAGCTTGCTCAGGAATGAGAACGCAGCCTGCAAAACTGTGCAGCTAACATCTCAGTCGCAAGACCCTCCTTCCTCTCTTTGCTCTCAAATCCCCAGAGGAGCAGCGTAACAGAAACAAAAGACGCAGTATGCTCTCACTGACCCCAAGCCTGAAGAGGCCTCTCAGCTCCAATTCCACTTTATAGAAGTGTGATTTTATAGGGGTCCGAAAATATGTCATGGTTGCTTGAGGGGCATAACAGAGGATGGAGAGAAAGGATGGGGTAGCAGCTAGGTCCTACCTACTATTAGCATGAAACACACACAACATTTCAGCTCAGATGGATTTTTTTTCACAGTCCACCAGCTGACAGCCTTCACTCTGGTGTTTTCATTCTGGAGTTTGCGTGTTTTAACCAACTATCTACACCCTGTTTGTCTCTCCTGTCCCCAGGAGGGTCTGATGCCCCAGTGGGGCACTGAGAGCAGGTGAGTAAAAGATATGGCCTCAAGAGATGAAGATTCCAAGTGGAATAGAGCTACTGTTGCTGACAGGGAACAGGTTCCTATGTGTTGCAGAGCTGAAATGCTCTTGAATTTACAATCTTCAAACGACTTGTTTTAGACTCTCTGATTTCAGACAAGTATCCTGTTCTGACTCTGCTTCTTAGAGGCTGCATGGGTATGAATGAAGAAATGCTGTACAAAAATAGCATGTACTTTTGAAAGAAGGATAAAAGATTTGGAAAGTGACATGAAGAGGTGCAAAAAAATTTTGCAGCTAGTCAGATGAGAAATTAGAGATCTTTTTCTTATATAGCCAATGGGAAATACTAGTTGTTTTTAATCAATTATTTAGAAGCAGTGGCTTGTTTTAATATTAAATAAAATTAACTGCACTGAACTTTCTCTAGATGTTAAAATTTCAGTGGCACCAACTAAAGGCAAATATGTATAAAGGCATCTTTATGTATTTCACAAATCTTCTCTATTAAAACAATCTGATTTGCACAATAACAAAATGCCTGTTTATACAGCACTGAAATGGCTTCTCAGTATTCCAGTTTCTAGTATCCTAAATGTTTTATCGCCACAGATATACAGAGGTAAATGTAGGATGTACAGGATAACAGCATTTACTTCTGATTCAAGGTTAGTTTGCATAAGAGAGAACAGGAAATAATTTTTTTCTTTTCTTTTTTTTTCTGTGTCTAGGCTTGCTTCTTCATACACGTCTTTAAAAATGTAGCTCTGATTTGGAAATGTGTTGCTAAAATAGCATGTTTGGCATGTAAACTGTACATAGAGAAATGCACAACAGTAGAGGAAGTTTATAAAATTATTCTTTATTTTAAAATACAAAAAAATATCTCCAGTGTATCTACAAAGAACATCTTAAGGAAAAAAAGAGTTAAAATTGTATGGATATTGAATTAATCTGTTTTAAAGCAAAAATCTCTTGAAAAGCAAAATAAAAAGTATTGTGCTGTGTGTTCCTGCTTAGAACTGAGAACAACACTGGAGCATCACAGTTAATTAGCTCCAGTTAACAAGAGATGCTTTACATTTCTCACATTGGTGCTTCATCTGGGCTTTAGAATAAACATCTCCTATGTTTTAGAATAAGCATTTCTTTCATGCACACTCTGCGCGAAGAAAATAACTATAAAATATATAGCTTAGTCATTCAAAATATGGAGATATTTCAGATTCTCCCCTGCGCCAGAGAAGAGACTTTAAATAATTTCCATAAAAACAGTGATAGAACCACTAAACAGTGTGGTTTGTAATCCTATTTGCTGAGCATTTGGGGTGTGTGTGTTAGTATCTATTCTTAATCATCAAATTATACATATTGCTTTATAAAAGATCTTTCAACCTTTTTGTATTTATTGTAATTTTTGTGTACTTTAGTTATCTGTTATGCAAGAGAACTGTCTGCTCTGTAAAGGCATCATATAAAATATCCATTTAATGCATTATAAGTAATGAAGTGCTACATTATAATAATTATTTCCATATTAACTGAATGCACAGCTGAGTTACCTGTATTAAACGTCTACACTTTACTTAATACCTTTAAATAGCATTTGATTCTCTCTTCTTGTTGCAACTATTCAACTAATATTCTGGCCCAGAGGAGGCTACAGAGTTTACTTGTGTAAGCCCAAGGAGAAGCACCATACTTCATGGATTTTACTTATTTAATTTTGATTGCACAATTTATGTATTTAAAAGGTTAAAACTCTTTGCATCACACATTTCAAACAGGTATGTAAAAATTACTCTTTTTTACAGTCTCTGAAAAGCACTAAACAGCTTCTGATTTTACCTAATAGCTGAGATGAACTCTCTAAAATGCTTTCTTTCCAAAGAAGTGACTGTAACTGCACTTTTGTGAAGAATGCCAAAGCCTGTCCATGTATTACTATTAGTAAATACATCAGAATATATTATTTGCTTTGAAATGTAGTATTCTAAAATTTGGTATTTATTGTTCACTGTATACATACTTAAAAATACATATTATTTTTGAGGTCAGAGACAGTGCTTCCAAGCTCAGATGCTTGTTTCTAAACCGGGACAAGTACTAGAGAATATAAAAGACAAAAAAAATAATCCTTTGTCTAAAAAGATGTGCTGAGCAGAACAGCTTCCTTGTGAACTTTCTGATTCTTGACAACAGGTTGGCTCAGACATTATTTATTATTTGCTCACTGTTTGTTGCTTTTCATGTTTTAACAACAAATAAGTAGTACTAAGACATTTTCTGCCTCCAGCTGTAAATGTACCCGACCCAAGCAAAGAGGGGGCTCCTTTATTACAAAAGTGAATGGCATTTGGGGATGGGATTAATTAGGAGGGGGGAATGTAATGGGTTCTACTTTAAGAGGCAACTAGCTTGTATTACTAGTTTGCTCAGTTTTGAAAAAAAAAACACAAACAAACAAAACCAACTCAAACCTCTTGCAACAAAACTTGAAAGCAGAACTAAACAAATTTTCAAAGACTGCTCTTTAGCCTCTCTGAAGTTTTATTTGTATTTAATAAACAACTGGTACAATAGAGCATATGCCTTCAAATTATTTAATGTTCTTAGTACAGGAGATACTCAAAACTGACTAGCAGGACCACTGTGCCACTCATGCTCATATTTCAATCAAACATTTGTGAATGTGATACTGCTTGCTTGTAAAGACCCCAATGTTCTTAACACTGAGGGCAATTTCATGAGAAGTGGTTAATGAAAAATTACATTGTTGACACCGTTTTTTAGTAAATACGTCAGTGCCATAATGCCAACTTTGAATATTAGAGTAGTCACAGAATTGTCTCTGAACTCATTGTTTATTAAAGCAAATATATCTCAGGGAAAGTTCAAATGCTTTAGGTAAAAATATTTTAATCCTCTGGATACACAAAGCTGTAAAGTGAAGATGATGTGAAGTTCTGGAAAGCTGAGATAAGACTTTGGCTCAAGAGTATACACTGTATAAGCAATTTTTAAAAAGAAATTTCAGTCACATAATTTGTCATCATTCTCAACACACAAAACTGCCTTCTGCTAATGAGGAGAGAATCTGATGCATTTGAAAAAAAATAGAAGCACAGAGCAGTCTATCAAATACTTCTATCTAGAAAATACTGGCACTTAATTCTGGTCTTCTTAATGCTCCTTGGCTGAAGATCAAAATTCATATTTGGACAAAACTCTCACAGCTGTCTTTCTCTAGATTTTTGCCTAAGCACAAGTGACAAGAATTTGTCATTTTGTACACCAGTCTGGTTTTCTGCTCTCACAAAAATTTTAAGCCACTGGCTTCAGCTGAATTATTTTTGGTATACATTATTGAATGTGAAAGAGCTGATCCCTTGGATTATACATTTTATTTACATAATGTAAATGTAACTCTAAGTCTTTTCAAGAAATTACGGCTAACGAAGCCTAGGAAATTTATTGATGGACTGGGGAAATCTTTCTGCCCTAATCTTCTCTTTTGTGTGTTACTTATTGTAATAGAACCAATAAAAACAACAGAATGGGAAATGAAGTAAAAGAAGGAAACTCAGAACTGCAGGAAATTCTATTTTTCCATTAATGGCTAAGCATGCAGGCACAAAGGCACAGGAGACAGCAGCACAGGGACGAAATATTCTATACAGGGTACTACTAGTCAGAACGAGCCGTATGAAATCCTGCTTCAACTTTTATATTAGTATAAAGAAAACTGTTTTTTAAGGTGTGCTGCATAATTATGAAAAGAAGCTGAACCAAGATAAATTTTAGTGTTACAAATAAAAAAACAACAAATGAATGAATGAATGAACGTTACATGATAATATGTTCAGAAAATCTATCTAATTGGGCCTGATCCTGAAGCTTGTTTTGGGCAAGTTCTCCTTAAATATGATATTTGGCTGCAAGAACTGCAGGGTTTGGATCCAACATCTGTGCCCTGCAACTCTTTATTTAAAAAGACAAATAATATATTTAACTTTTAACATTTCCTCAAATAAAACAGCTCTTTTGCCATAAAAAAATATTTCTTTTTCTGGGAGAATCAATTCTTTTCAGATAATGCCTTTTAACTTTGAAGGTCTTAAAAAGATTTCTTATGCAACTTCATGAACAGATGTCTCAATAAAATGGGGAACCAAAGAGAGAGTGATGATAAAATACAGAGTTCGTCTATCTTATTTGTAGACATATATGGAAAGATGCTCCAATACCCCTTTATTTGGCCAACCAGTTCAATGGAACTACCTGCATTGATTAGGTGAGCAGAATTTTGGTCAAATATGGTCTCAGCTGGATCTTTAAAAAGAGCACAGAAGGAGAAAAAACTCTAGAGGAGTGTTTCCCCTGGGGAGAGAGTGGTTTACTGCCAAAGCAGAAACATAAACATTGAATCTGAAATGCACATTACAGCTGAAGTCACAGAAGTCTGGGCACACTGTGAAGACCCACTTGTACGCTGCATCTAGTTGGGGAGGGCATGATAGGCATGATGTGGACAAAAAACCCTCTGAAGAACTCTTTGTTCGATCTCTGGTGGCTGAGTATCCACCTTAGGCTTTCTTCTTAAATATGGACCTACCGAGACGTGCTGCTGCTGAATTCAACAACATTGAGCCCTGACTGTGATTGGGATATGAGGACACATAATTAGCTGTGTTAGAAAACTGACCCTAAGTCTTTCATTAAGATGGAATTTTACCATGTAAAATATGAATGAGTAAAGACATTTTAATCAGGAAATAAAATAACCAAATGATTCTCCTCTGTTGTTATTTTTACACTGCAGTGATACAATGGTAGTGAAACTCACTTTAGGTGATATCACTTAATTAGGAAAAGCATCCTAATCAGATCCCCCTCCAATTGCAATAACTGTAGGGAGTCAAGTACATTTCTCTATCAAAGTAGCAAGCTGCAGTGAAGTACAGATATTGATATTTTAAATTGCGATACAAAAGCAACAGCAGAGAAGGCACAAACACTATGGAAGCAAACTCATTCTCTCTGTATCCCCCATTTCATGATTACTTCTAAAAGACATATGCTATAGCTCATGAAATTTCTGCACCTCCACTTATTAAAACGCTGTCAAGGTCAATGCTTCCATAGCTGGGACTCAACGGCTAACAAGGGCCATGGCACCTGGACTGCTTCCACTGATGACTCAATATGAGTAACAGAGACTATCTCAGTTCTTGCATTTTCTGTCCATCTGATATTTCTGTCCATCTGTCCATCTCACATTATGTATGGGAAGCAGGATATGGACACAGAGAGGATCTCTTACTCAAGGGTCTGTGGGGTTAGCAGCTATACTGCGTGGCACTTCTGTTAGCACAGTATCTTCACATCCTCTGATTCAATGCAGTCCTTTTTTCATGACTGTGGAATAATGGTACAGTTAAGCCTTCTATATTTATAAGCATGCTTATATCTACATTTATCCCAAATACTACGAGTACCTATTAATGACAGCATTCCACACCATTCAATTCTTTGCATAGAAAAAGTAGCTTTGGCTTACAGCGCCTGATACTCTGCCTTCTGCACAGGACTAGTGCAACAACCAGGAACACAGGAAATCCCCTTCAATTTCAGAGTAAATCTTAGGGTTTATTTTAGTGAAATGGGTTTTCAGTGAGGTACCTCCTCCCTTTCTACAAGTAGCCATACATAATAAAAGCCATACAGAATGGGAAGGGAAATAAATACTAAAGTACTACCAATTACATGCAATTAGTTGCATTGCCAACACCAATCATTGAAAAGTTACAAAACAGGCTTTAAAATAACAATTTTTAACATATATGTCTATACATTTACTAAATTCTAGTGTTTGTTTTTTTCCTCACAGTTTTTCTAAGCAAGCAGCAGTTAGTAACTCCAGGATTACTTTACAAAAAAAAATCAAGGCTTATATATTGACTACACAGTGTATGGCAGATTTAAAAAAAGGGTTTTGATAAGGTTCTTCACTGAAGACTCTGACATAAAGCTATCCTGGCATAATAGGGCAGGTTCTCTGCTTAAAGGACAGGAATAAATGTCTAGCTTTTATCATGTTGATGAAAAATATGGAAGTAGGTTACCAGTACATTCTAGTTATCTGTCCAGAATACTCATAAATGACAAGAAAAAGAGGTGTGCCATGAAACCAGAAAGACTGCTGCTGATATTAAAGCTCTTAAAAACTAAAACTGATCAGAATGATGTCAAGAAGTTTAGTAAGTGGCCACTGAAATGGCTGATGAACCTAGTGTCGATGTATGCAAAGTAACAGACCTGAAGAAAACCAGCCCCCTTAGAGTTCTATGGACAAAAAGATGCGCTCTAAATTAACCAGCTGTGCAGCAAGGAGTTCTTGGCAGGTTTTTTTGTATAGTCCTCTGAAAATATCATCTCAATGGTCAGTAATGCACATGTGGTACATGATATGTTAAGAATTATTGGAGGGGACAGACTAGAAAACATAAAGTATATCCAAGTCAATTAATAAATCCATACTGCAGCTACGTATTAAATAACAGACCTACTGTGAACCCACTACAAAGGAATACAGCAAAGACACAATAGATTTAGAAAAAGTCAGAACTAGTTTCTTACTAAGTCCTAGTTTAATACATTAACACTCTTCACCTTGACCAAGACCTGTGAAGAATGTCATGAAGAAGGTGAATATGGAAGAACTATAGGGTATCCAGTGAAAGGATGAAATAGCAGGTTTAAAAGAATCAAGAAGAAATGCTGTATAATCTTACTGTGGAATTCACTGATGCAGGATTTTGTGGGGTCAGCAGTACAAAGGGGTTAATAAAACCGTAGACAAATTTGCAGAAGGAAACTAGCCACAACACGACCTCAGTGCAACTTTCTGCTCAGGAAATCATTAAGCCATTGATTTCTTAGGTGTGGAAGTGACACCACAGCAGTACCATGCTGTACTTTTCTATTAGATTCTGAGAGTTTTTTATTGAACATTGTCCAACACTGTGTCCTGGATTAACTAGATCTGATTCAACACAGCCATTCTCTGATTACATTGACAGAATTTTCTGAAAAAAGGAAAGCTGGTATTTTCGTGTATCCACAGAAAACAGAAATTCAGGGTAAACATAAATATTAGGAGTTTCCTGACAAAATCATGAGATGTGAAAGTGCCCATGTGACAACCTTAAGAATCTATACATAATGTAAAAATTCTCATTGATTTTATTAGACCACTATGCCATTGTTTTATCTTAGATGCTGTGGAATTAGCTATTTTTCATTGCGGCTCTGCTATGGCTCTACCTAATGATAAAGAATCAAAAGTAATTTTGAAGCAATGGAATGGCCATATCCTGGCTGAAATCGTTAATTTCCAGCCTTTCTGGAGGATTTGGAAAGAGAAAGGAACTAACAGGACTACTTTTAAACCACAGTTTGAAAGACTGCAAGGTCACTCAAAGGTAACTTGCACACAGACAAAGGATGATGGGGCAGAAAAGATGGGCATCCTTCCAAAGCAGAATGGTTCTGTTTCACTGCAAGATCAGTTGAAGGAAAAAGAAAATGGACATACAGAGGGAAATTCTACCATTCAGGGAAAAGTTTGTGAGGGCAGAGTACGAAAGGTGAAGTTTTCTGCAGACACACAATGATTAGGTGAGCAAACCTGCAAAGGTTTGTTATTTTTGTCTACAGCTCCATTAGTCCAGGTGTAGAATGACTGATTTCAAAACCTTCATAAACTTTGTGTTGTCTTACTTCAACTGTTACATATACCCAGGAAGTGATAAACTGGAGCCTGGAAAGTTGGAGCTTGGGGTACTCACTTTAATAAGAAGCCTGGTAAGCCAAAGCTGCTCTTGCAGGCTTATGGCAGGTGGCCAGCAAGAACCCATTTTTGTAAAGGGATTAAAGACAGAAAACAGATGCCTAGGGTACGTGTCAGAGATGACAAGGAAAGAAGCAGTGCTGCAGTTTACTTGGACTAAGGGAAGCTTAAGAGCAAACTGATCCAAAAGGCTAGGACCCAATCATGGAGTTTCTAGTGGGATGAGTTTTAGTAGGACTGATAGAGTGTGAAATAAAGGTTTGAACAGGGGAAAGCAAAAAGCTTTGAGGACTGGAATTTGTATAGAACCTGACAGGCTGCAGTGCTAATCTCCTCTAGTCTATAGACTGAAGAAGAAAATGTAAGCAACTACTGACTACTCCTGGATTCAGTGGCCACCTTGGGTGCGCATGGCCAACACTGGGAGAGAGCGCCCTCCTCTCTGGCTTCCACTGGGCGTGGATTGACTGTCGCAGAGCAGTCATTTTGCTCACACCCCCTGTCAGGTTAATGCAAGACAAAAATTCCCTTTGCAGATCCTCTGCTCTACAATGAATTTCACCTTCGGGTAAACAAATGCATTTTAATTGCTCTAACATTAAAAGTGATGTTCTGTAACATGTACACTACACAAACATTTTCCTTGTAGCCTGTACTGAATAACTGATGCTGAATAACTGATGCTTTGAGGTCTTCCATTTAAACAGAAGGATCTACAACTCAATCCAAATTTGTTACTCAGTTTTGCCTTATTTAGAATGACTGAAGGTTCTTTTTGTCAGCTTTTCTCACCTTGTACATCTGAAGAATCTTCTGAACAAAGCGATAACCCAAAATATCATTGAAGCTTCATCTCTAAACAGACCATAATTTCCACATGTTCATTTAAAAGGGTACCTTAGTTTGGTTCTCTATTTATTGTAGATCAACACAAACATGTGACATTCCTGTCGTAGTAGAGGTGATCTAGGATGTAAGTGAAAGCTGGGTAAAGCAGAAAGCTTCCAAGCATAAAGCCTTGAATTATCTGTTGTTTTGGGTTTTTTTCTAAGTAGTGAGCCTAATCATAGATACTATCAGTACAAACCTCACAGACCTGTACAATGTCAGACTGGAAAATGTTTTTAAAAAGTAACATTTCCTAGCTAAAACACATACCTATTCTCATGCTCCTTTTTGCTGTGAGAAAAAGATGAAATCATAAACAATATTTTAGATCTACACTAATCTCAGTAAATATATTTGCTGTATTTTATGAAGTTACTAGAAGTCTTTATTTGATTTTATCTAATTATCACATAAATACAGGAACATTAAGTGGGCTGATGTCAGCAATCAGGACTGCTTGTTACACAACATCAGTAACAGGGGCTCAGGTATGAAACAACTGTAATTATAGGTATTTAGCCAAAATGTATGTCAGTTCTAACTGATTAGCTCTGTAAGTCTTTATAAGTAATTGAAATAGTTCATAAATAAAAATCGCAAACTTAGCAACCAACAATATAGACATAATATAGAAATTCAAGTGATTGTACAATGACAATTCTATCTCTTCTTTACTTTTGCTAATTGTTTCCAGTTTGTACCTTATTGGATATTTTTGTCCTCTTTTTGTGTCTTTATTTTGTTTGGTGTGGGATGAACATAACAGCTAAGGGAAGATAAGTATACACAACATTCAGCATATATCTATCATGCACGTCCATTAAAACTTGATTCTAACATGATAGGCATTGGTTTCCTCAAGCTTTACGGTACAACTACCCTGAAATTTTCAATGGACTTTTCGGCATGCGTATCATTCTGTGAAGAGTTGTGTTGCTAAGATATTTATCCATTCAACACCACATTGCAGCAATTGTTAACTGATGTAGCTAGCTTGTCATGGTGCAAACCAATCTTTACCAATATGTAAGTAATTCTTCTATTTCTTAGGAATAAGGATTAACTGTTGCTTTTAAACCAGGGATTCAAAAGCACAGACAAGGTGCAATGATATATATGCTGCACCAAAAAGACATAGGTATATTGCTGTGATAGCAAACACTTATTTTCCATCAGGACCAGCCACATCTCATCGGCTATGTGATTGCAACAACTGATCTACAGAATAATATTTTTCTGTGGAAGGCACATGAGAAATATGTTTTGGTTAATGCCAGTTATGTCATATTTTATAACCACACTGAATTACTGCATATCACACAGGGGTCTCAACATGAGTCTTGCAGCAGGTTCCTGCAAGTACCTATTTCGTGCCATACATAAACCCCTCAAATGTAAAGTCCAGGTTGCTGCACATTTGGTTACTCCTGATTATGCAGCAGAGCGGGTTTCCCTGCTTTGTCTGCTGAAACCATAGAGACTGTGCACTTGCACAGTCTACCTAACACTACATTGGGAAGAATGTGCTGAACCATTGGCAGTCTGTGCCCGTGGCGACTATCCTTAATGTCTAATTAATTTCTGATTAAGCAGAGTATGAAAACCATCAACACACACTGCTCCCTAGCATGACCCCTTCATACCATTTGCCCACAAAGAAAGGACACCCAGACAGATTTTGTTCCTTATGTTCATTTATAGCTTGTTCAAAAGATTTAATTTAAGTTTAAGACAGTAGGGCTAGGCACAGATACTGAAAACTTTGCTGTCAGATGCCCCTGGCACTGCCAAAGTTGAACCACCCAGCCATTCACGAGACAGTATTATGTTGCCTGACCTGAAGTGAGCTGTAACAAAATTTAAGTATGGCAAAAAAGCATGAGTCACTGCTATGTGCAGTTCCGAAAAGCCCTTAGTAGAGGAAAACATGTGACTTTGCACTTGCTAAAGCAGGGCCACTCTAGAGTTTACAGCTGCTATCAGCCCTCAAAGCTCTTCCTCTTCACAAACAACAGCGCTTTATGCATGAAGACTGTCTCGAGAGCAAGACAGAGGAGCTCTGATGGAACCATAATCCCATTGAAATTTGCTATTTTATCAGTTCACTTCAGAGGAAAAATTCTGCTTTATCGTTTACAGGACGACTCTTAAGCACACGCAGTGCATGTAACAGGAGCTGGGATTGCAGGGGGATAGTGCTCCACAGGACTGTACACTCATCAAACAGCTCCCTGCCCCCAGCAGTCCTCTCCCTCCACACAATTCAGCTTTAGTTTCCTGCAGTTACTTGTCCTCCTCCCTCATGCCATGATCCTAGCACCACTTGTGTTGCTAGGGCAGTGCTAGAGACCTGGTGCCACTACTTCAAGGGAAAAGAGAAAGGAAGAGAATACGTAGATTGAGAAAAGCGGATAGAAGAGGCATTAGACGTGTTGTAACTCTGCGCTGTCTTCCTTTACACACAGTCTTTGTTGTTCCTCTCTAGGGTGAGGGGGTGTATTTTTACAGGGACAGCCTGAGGTACCAACTCACTGTTTTCAGGTACCCTTCCCTCCACCAGTTGCGTTGACTCTGGACTTTACCTTTTCACTGCTGGCTGCAAAGGACCCAGGAACAGGTTATTCTCACCATGGGTTGAAGTGCATGTTGCAAACCCCAGCCAAAACCGTGCTCAACGGTGCTGAACAGAAGAGGAGGTTTATATCTGAATTTTCTTTCTCCCCTACTATTAAATGCACCAAATACAAAGAGATATGCCAGTTTGAAATAACTCTGGTAAACCTTAAAAATGGTCTGGTTAGGAAATTACATAGCTACACTATGACGTGCCATTCTCACAGGCCCACTGCACGGTGGTGCCTGAGGATACCCTGCTGGCACCTCTAGGTGTGGAGGGGTAGTATGAGGCTGAACAAAGGGGGCATATGACCTGTCCTACAAAAGCCCACATTCTTCCATCAAAAAGTGAGTGTTTTCTGGGGTCTTGTCCAAAAGCGCCCTCAGTCTTCTCCAGTGCTCCCTCCCAGCCCTGGACTGTGGTGTAAGGCCGCCAAAAGTGCTCACCCTTACTGCAAAGAGCATTGCCATTAGGTGGGTGGCAAGGAGATGTTGAGAGGGAACTCCCTCCTGGGCGGAACACAGAAAGCATGTGGCTCCTGGTGTTTAATCAGCTCAAGGTGCACCCTACATTTGGCAACCCTGCACCATTCCCACTTGTCTTGCCAAAGACAGGGCAATGCTGCCGTGGAGACACTCGCCCCAGGGCAACGCTGCCCTGGAGGCACTCGCCCTCGCTTGAGGTAGTAAAATGGCCGCTGTGAGGTGCTGCCCCGCCTGAGGGCACCCGGGAGAGCCTCGACCTGCCTGAGGCAAGAGAACGGCACCCCCACGGGGCTGTGAGATACTGGCCGTGAAATCAGCCAGCAGAACGGCTCCTGCCGGTCACCCGCCCGGGGCAGCCTGCGCCAGGGGCGGTGTCGAGGTGCCCGCCCGGCTGGCTGCGGAGGAGAGCGCCCCAGGGCCGGGCGGGCAGAGGAGCCTGGCGGGGTGCGGTAACGCTGCAGCCGGGGCACCGCACATCCCCTTCTGTGGTTTCCATGTCCAACAAGTTAAAAACTTGTATTTTCAGCGAGGGCGGCCCAGTCAGTGCCAGGCTGTCCCGGCGGATCGGCGCTGGCACGGGTGCTGCACGGGCGGCGGCAGGAGCAGGCGGGGAGTGGGCCCGCCTCGGCCTCCCCGGGGCACTCGAGAGATACTTCAGAGGCGGTGGAGAGGCTTCGCGGGGCTGAGCCATTAACGTCGCTTTATTAGCAGCTTTGACACGAGAAATGCAAAATTTTCGGGGCGATAAGTTTATGTTTGTTTGTTTTCTGCTCACAATGAAGCCAAAGAAACTGCCGCTCTCGGGATTGCCAGGCGGGGGGGGTGAGGGGGAGGGTGCTGGGGGGGGGGGGGGGGCGAGAGGCGCGGGAACGCGCCGAGGCGCCGGCGCTAATGGAGGGTTTTGTTTGTTTCCATGATTACAGCTATAAATAATAATAGTTTTAAAAAATATATACATTGAATCCCGGCAACTTTGGGTCTTTTCGTTCTCCGTGTCCCGGGAATTTCCCCGTGCGCGCGGCCGCCGACCCATTTGTGTTTCAGGCGGCCCTGGCGCCCGGCGCCTCCGCCCGCCCCTCCCGCAACCGCCCGGCTCCGGGGCCGGGACGGGCGCACCTGGCGCTGCTCGCGCTGCTCCCGCCGCCGCCGCCGCCGCCGCCCTCCTCCTCCTCCTCCTCCTCCTCCTCCTCCTCCTCCTCCTCCTCCTCCTCCTCCTCCTCTTCCTCCTCCTCCTCCTCCTCTTCCTCCCCAAATGTTTCGCTCTCCGGAGTCGCAGCCTCGTCGCTTTTTAAGTCGTGCCCTACTTTGTATTGGCTGGCGAACAAGCCTGAAAATGGATATTACAGCTTTTTATGATATAATATCCCTCTAATTGGTGCTTCATAGGGCCGTGCCTGAATTCTTTTCAATTAAGTCCTAAAATACAGTAACTGTTTCTCTCGGTACATGCTGGAAAAGCCATTCACGAGAGAGGCGACTGGTACTGCACAATTCCGAAGTACCTTTAATGTGTCAAAAATGTTTTGTGAAGGAAGCAACACTGTAAATGCAATCACCTACATTGGTGTCCCCATTGTTAAGCGGGAGCCAAAGTATTGCTAATTGTCCTGCGTTTTAGCTGGGTTTTTAGAGCATTATGTAGTAAGTACACCGAAGGGTCAATTTGTGAAGTGAAATACTTAGCATGCAAAGCGTAATACAAGATGCTGTGTAATACTTGACCTCTCAGCATAATAAATGTAGCAGTGAAACGCTGTGCATTCAGGATTCGCTGAATAGAGCCTCCGCAGAGGAACAAAACCAGAAAATGTTCTCTTCATTCCTTTTTTTTTCTCTAAGCGAAAATTATTCTTTATAATGGCCATTGCAGCAATTAGCTAGCATTTGGGAAGAATAAATGTGCAGAAATAGCAATTTCTTATTTTAAATGAGAGTTTTGTATGGAGCCTGCAAATTACTTGGAGGTATATGAATAATTGTTGCCTTAGTTTTATGCTACAGAATAGGGTGTGGGTGGGTATAAAGATTTCCTATTTGCAGTTAAATGTTTAGACATTTTATTATTTTAATTTCACTCTCAGTCTGTCTCGATTGACCCTGCTTTCCCCACTGATCATTTCATGTATGCCAGGAAGCAAGTACTCAGATGATGGAAGCTTTCCAATTAGAGCTTTATGTTTTGTGTGTGTGTTGCGGTGTGGTGGTGTATTTTCTTTTTTTCTTCCTCTTCTTTTTTGGTTGCTTTTTTATGAATGTGACATGTAAGTGCAATCAGGTTTTACTCTGGAAATTACTATGGTGTTTTGAATTTAGCATGCTAAATCAAAACTTTTTAAGAATGTAGCATATTTGATGGGCACTTCTCATTATCCTCTAGAATGGCAAACCTAATTGGTGCTTTATTTACACATTTTAAAGGTTTTGTGCTTTGGAAAAAGGGATGCAAAATTCTTTCTCTTGGGCCTTCCAGATCCTTGCTTTAAGTGAATTGAAATTTTTGTGCTTCACTTGCTAAAGTGGGAGAAGTTTTGTGAATATGAAATTAAAACACTTTAAGGGAAAGCGTGGGAAGTTCTGGCAGCTAGAACTTATTAGGAACATTTTGTTTCAGAAAAAATAATAGGCTTCCTTGTGCATTTTTCACTGGAAGTTTATACCCTGAGTAATGGATCTTCCAGTATAACTCTGTAAACATTTGACCAAAAAAAAAAAACGCTTAATTAATTTAGATTATATAACTTCCTCTTATTTGATATAAAACTTTTCTGTGTGAGTTCTCTCCCTGCACTCTTATTCCCTACTAGCCCATTTTCTCCCTTTTTGAAATGGCACGTTAGCAGGATTGCCCCTGAAAGTGTGATTTCTTAGGCAGTGAAATGCTGTAGCAGGATGATAAGCAGTGTTCTCTTACCCAGCCCATAAAACTGAATGGCCTCATAAAATAAGGATTCCTTCACAGAGCTTGTTCCTGTTTTTATAATAATGGCAAATAATTTCCACCTTTTTCATGCTTTAATACATTTGAGGTGCTGTCTTTTTTTTTGTAATAAATATAGTTCCTTTCTGATTATGTGCAATAATAGGTTAAAATTAGAAATGCAACCCTGATATCTTGTTTAGGTCTGATCCTGCAGTCACTGTGTGTTTCAAAACTTCCACTTTATTAAGGTGTCTTATCTGCAGGATTTTTGGCTGTAGTCCTGAGCTAAAAGCAGTCAATTTGTATTTCATATACCTTTAGAAGGGATTACTATAAAATAAAATTTGCTGGTGACTATAAGAACTATAGTTATATCATATTCTGTATTAAGGAATTATGCTCTTTTTAGTAAACATTCCTTTTTTTAATACTTTAGTATCTATTTTAATGAATCTTTTTGATAGATGAATAACTAGCACACAAAATGAGTAGAACATGTGGAAATTACCAATGAACAAACCAGTAGATATAGATCTTCAGCAGCTTCTAAAATGAGTATTTTGTAGATCAATAGTATTGCTATTAATTCTCTATACAGAAGTTTTTCTCTTAATTTACTCACTGGTGTTAGAAATGGATTCCAGTTTATGTGCATAGGCTCCATACTAGTGATGGCAATAATATATTTACACTGCAGTGTCATGTTTATCATATATTTTTGGCATCTTGGTGTGCTTTCTGCCTACCACAGTATTTTATACTTTATGTTTTAAGTTCTATGTGACCATAGTATTTTATGTGAAGGTTCAGATCATCTTTGTTCTTGGAAAGAAACCGATTTACCACAGAAGCACCCCTTCTAACTGAAACTTTGTACTCTTGTGAGCCCCCATATGTCCTCATTTGTGCACCAGTACCTCTTCATTTGAGTTGGAGAATTGTCACTGTTCAGTCTCCCCTAAGTCTGCAGTTCTCACATTGCATGAACAGCTAGAAAAAAAGTCTTTGGCTACATCCTCTGTTGAACTATATTGTCTGGAGCCAGTTACTTTGCACCAGTGAACTGTTTGTCTCCCAGAGTTTTGTATTCCTGGAAGATAAGAATTCTAGCTGTTCCAATGGATTTCAAAGACCTAGCTTCTAGCTTTCAACCGTCCCAAGATATTAAATGAAGTCAAGTGAGCAGCTGAGTTGACTCAATTGCTATGTAAGATATATACCATGCAATTTTTTGATGTGTACAGAGTTAGGTTCACAGTATAAAGAAATCTCATTATAGCAGGAGAAAGCAGCAGACTTAATCAGGTATTCAATGCCCCCCAGGATACTTAAAACTTTTACAATTTAAAATGTAAATTCAAAAGATTGAACAATAATTATCACACACATTGCATAAACTCATGTAGAGTATCTTCTGTATTTTATTTCTGTCTTTGTCAGCTGCTGGGGAGCGTGATGATAATTGGTTATACTGGAGCACTCATGGGTAGTCTGCTACATTTAAATAAAAGGTGCAACTTATGTTTCATTATCCAGTCATGACCAGTGCCTTCATAATAATAGGTGTAAGAAAAAATCTGACTTTTGTGTTAGGTCCATACAAAATGTTCTCAGGTAACATGTTTTCAATTAATATTATAGAAGCTCCAGTATGAAGAGGAAGTTTGTAATGGGCTTTTGTTTTTGTTGACTTCAGGAAAGCAAAATCAGTGGAGCAACAGAGAACACACCACTTCTTCAGCATCTTTGCTCTGTTGTGACTGTTAGTCTATAATGCGATATATATGAAAAAGTAGTCAAGCATTGTTAAAAGCACTTATTTTAAAATCAGTATGTGCATCTAGGAAAATTAAGGACTTAACTAAAGCAAGCCCTGTCAGCCATCAGTGGTGGTGTTCAGCCAAAAAAAAAGAACTGAAGGAACCACAGTTTCTTCTACCTCATTTTTTTTCTGCCTTAGCTACAATGTTATTCATACATTTCTGTACTTCAATGGTTAATTCTCTAAATAGCCCAAAATAACATAACCAATAGTCAGCCAAAGTCCTCAAACTTGGTAGATGCTTCCAGATACAATGTCACAAAAAATTTCTTGTTCCAAAAAGCAACCAAAAATAGTTGTGTGTCTTTGCTGCTTTATAAGTACCACTGGTAAGCTTCAGAGATACAGAAACTTTAGAACTGGTGCAAGGGAAGCTGGTAGCCTGACATGATATTTAGCAATGTATATACGACAAAAAGATGGATATCTAATTCACTGTATAGAACTGATTTTCAAAGTACACATACAAATTTCTCACCTCTTGAGAAAATTTTAATTTGTTGCCGTGTGTATGTTCAGGGGCCCAATTTTAGGCAAATAGTAATCTATTTATAAATGCTTACCCATGTCTACAAAGAGGGAATGAAAATGTTCTGCTGAGGTCAATTTCTTTGCTGGTAAAAAAGCCCTTTTCAGCTATGATAATTTATGTCTATCTTGTAAATTATATTCAGTTTCTTTCCAAAGATGTGCAAGGATGGATGTGGTCAAGCATTGCCTGATATGATACATATGTTTACAAAATGACTTAGTGAAAACAGTTTTCCTCATCTTCCATCTAAGTTTTTTACTTGATTCAGTATGCTCTATTCATTAGTGACTCGTACTTCTTGTAAGATGGAAGAGTTATGGCTAGTAGGCAAGGTGGTGTTCTGGTTCATTAACTTACTGCTAGGTGTTAAATGAGTAGTTTTATATTCAGGGAGGGAAGAAGGAAGATTTGCAATTGCTTTCCATACTGCCTCCCTTCAGTATTCTTGCAGATTTACCCTTGTGTAACTTTCCTGCACAAGTAGACTTTAAGGCACACGGTCAATTAAGAGACTGGATCAAGTAGTCCAATCACAAAAAATAACACATACTCTGTGCCCTCCTAAGTCCTTCACTTAAGGAGATCTATAGTGTAAAGAAGCGTAATTGATGATTGATTGACTTAACAGATTTGGCTCAAATTTGTCTGAAAAAAAATGTCTAAACAGGTGCTAGAAAAGCATAACAGAGCGCTAACCCAGCCTTCAGAGGTAAACAAAGGACATGTATTTGACAAGACAGGCTGCAGAGTTGGGAATGTATCAGGATGTAACAAGTTAAGGAAGATCCACATGGCTTATCTTGTGTCTTCTGATTGCTTTCCTTCCTGAAATTTTTCATATATTTTTTAAATCATTGAACTGTTGAATGTTTTGATTTCACACAAATTACAGGATACTCAATCAATGCATTTCATTCTGCCTCTTAGTCTTACTGCCTGATGTATTAATACCATATGTGATATTTTCTTCAACATTTCTATTACTTCCAAACATAGTCCAGATAGTTCTATGACAAATATAATTGCTTATACCAGTCAAATTTTACTTCAGTTTAATGGTATCTGGTTTGCGTGAAACCAGCAGGAAATGTACCTGTATGATTGAGAATGGAATTAGCTCCAAGGCTGGATGTGACTGGTCAAAGGACAAAAATTCTCCTGATGTCAATGTGCAGGAGGAAAAAAAGAGAAAATATAGAACCAATCACATTGATTTTGAACTGGGATTGTCCATATAATGAAAAATTTAGCAATAACTTTAGAGTAGTATTTGGGGCAGTTGCAATAAGTTAAATGGGAAAAAGTGAAAGGTACTCAAAGAAGATGGTATAAAATGGCACAAGATAAACAAAACACAATTGGAAACTGTGGTAGTTTTATTTGCCATGTCACAATAAGCACAGTAAGATGTGTGAAGTTTGTCACTTTCAGTCTTCTCTTTGCTTTTTTTGGTGCAGTAATATAAAGATGTTTATCCAGGCTTTTTCTGTGAATTTGCTGATGAATCCTAAAATTACAAATGAACGAGATCTGGATTTTGAATGAGGTCTGGCTTCAGGTCGAAACCATTGATTTACTATCAATTCAGCATAAACACATAAATAGGACAGGTTAATCCACTTGAATCTGTGTATTTATGAATCTTGGCAAACCATCCCTGAGTTTTTCATGACCAAATCTGAGCAAGTTTCCTTGGGCTGCAGTGTTAACTCTGAGTATTTGCTATGACTCCAAAATATTACTTTGATTACCCATGTATATATATAGTTTGTATTTATACACATATATATGTTTGTATGTATACCCGTATATATATATATATGTGGATAGATAGATGTATATATTTCAAATATATTTCTTCGTGCATTGATAACATTGTATCTCTGGAGAGGGCTCCATGTTACACAGCATTGTACACAATGTCTACATTGTATGGAGTAGACAAAAAATAATGGTTACATATGTAACATTACCTTTCATATATTAATTCATATCATGGAATGCATCTGTAGATTTAAAAAAAAATGAAGTCTAGGATTTTGGTTGTGTAATGTTTTCACCATTTAAAACTAACAAATCTAATAATCTCTCAGATGGAAATGAAACTTTAACCTATTGCAATAGGATTCAAAGCTGTGTTTTAATTTTACAACTAATAAAATCTTGAACTTTAAGGTAGGTGTTTTTACTATGAAACAGTAAGCATTGCATGGGTTAATTATCTGTAGCCTTCATTTTCTTCACATATTTCATTTGGAAAGCAAAAATTAAAGATCAAGAATTAAATAACTATGTACAAACTATAAAAAATTGTTGAGGCAAGTGCTGCCTTGGTAATTTATGACTATATTTAGACATTGTAATGATTGGATTTTAAAAGAAACAAGCTAATTAGAACATTTTTCCAAAGTCACACAGAGGTCAGGGATGACAGCGACCTTATGTAAAATGGAGACTAAATATCTACTATTCTGTACATTGTATGGAACTGGTACAGTAAGGATAAAGCCTTTTGCTGTTCAATGAGTTGGAATTACGCATGCTAATTTGACATCTCCTTCAAGTATTTTATTTAACTACTTTGGCCTTTAATTCCTTTATATTGCATCATTTAATGTAATGTTATTTATATATACGAAGCACGTTATACTTATTAACCAATGTGCAAAAATCTAAAGTACAGATTTTATGTAATGGGCTAATTACAGGACTTTAAAGCCACCTACTGAGTTTTGCTAAGCTTAACAACAGGTTCACTGAACTGGATAAATTTATTCAAACTTGTGGAAATGAACCCCATTCTATGTGCAACCGTACTGGGAAAACACACAAATTATACATCAATACCAGTTTAATGGGTCAAACAGTGAACCTGAATACCAAACTTATCTACATCTTGCAACAGCAGAGAAGCTATAGGCCCTGGGTGAGAAGAGGAAGTGCCCATTCACAGTTTCTTCCTCAAGTTTGTAAATAACTCAGACTTGGCATGGGATGAGCCAGATTTCCAGCCATAGAGCTGGCTTTTTCTTATGGTGGCCTTTGAAGTTGTGGTATTAAAATGCACTACATGTATGATATGAAATTGTAGAAGAAATGTAAAAGATATGATCCTTTACTATACCTTCTTATTACACCTACTATGTATGTGTTTATTTATTTATTTGAATATGCTCTTAAAACTGAGTTTATTTCATTCAGTCATTTCATATGCATCTACTAGATCTGGGTTACATCTAACTCATATGTTTGTAAATTGGGTCAAATTTAGTTGAAGTTCAGCATCTGTATCTTTGTCAAAAGGGAACAAAATCAGTCATGAAAAACATTCTCTTATTGCTGTGCTTCTAATTTAGCATAAAATTTTTGGATTCTTTATCTGAGGAGTTTTTGAGACTTACGTTTCCTATTTATTGTTGAAAGTTTTGCAGAGGTTCACAAGGCTTCTACTTTCTTTGGATATCCAGTCACTTCACTGTTTTCCACCAAGTTAGTCTGGATTTATGTCAGTGGAATTCAGCAAAATATGTCCCCTAGTAATCCTTTTTTCTTCAACTTTGAGCAGTATTCAAATAAAAGGAAAATGAAAAGGCCAGCTTTCTTATTCGAGTCATAACGTGTCCTTTAAAAGCAACAAAGCAGTTTGCTATTTTAAACACCGCTGTGGTCTAAGGTTCGTATGTGATTTTTTCATTTGCATTGTTCTTGAAAAGTATCATGCGGATTATTTAATAAAAATCTTTTCTCAGAAATTGAGTATTTTGTTGCTGAGATTTTATGTATCTATATTCTGTTTTGGATAACTACGCATAATCTATTCAGTAGCTGACATTTGGGTCTTGATAGATACATTCAAGCATGTACTTTGACGAATAATAATGCCTGTGCAGTGTGTTCTACAATGTGTGCAATGAAAATGTGCCTCATAAAGCCCATAATTGTTGCTTAAGTTACAAAGATGATTTTTTTCCCCAGTAAATGAGGAACAAGCCACATAATCTTGCTCATACTATATGCCCAGGAAAGAAGAGTTTAAATAAGAAATGCATAAATTTAGCAGACTGCTGTAACAAATGAAATGGTGTAGCATTGAAAACATTTGAGGCAATTAATCAATGCTGTGTTTGCACATATCATTAAATATATTATACTAAGTTTAGATTTGATTTCTATGCTTCTTTTATAAAGAGTTAAAAGAAAATACATTTGAATTCATGCTGATACTGAAAACATGCTCCTAGCTCCTACTTTCTTGGATTTCAAATCATTTCCATTAACAAACAGCTATTTGCCCTCTAATAAAATATGTCATTATGCTTTATTCACATCACACAAAAGAATCACTGAAAAATCGCCCCAATGATGGCCAATAATTACACATTTTGCTCCTGCACGAGCAATGAAGAAATCTGTTCATTGGAGAAAGCAGGTGCTGGGGCATCATGCTAATAGTCAATGTGTGCTACAGTAATTAGCCATTGCAATTGCTAAAATTAACAATTAGCTAACATGCAATTCTCTTTTTGCAGGCTGCAGTTTACTTTGTATAATCCTTGTATGTTCTTAGTAATTATTCTGACAGCTTATTATTTTTATTTTTTCTGGTTTGAACACAGCTTTAACATTTGAATCAGTCTACCCAAATGTTCAACAGGCAGTATGAAACAACTGCTTCACTAGGCAATTTCTAAGGAACAAATTTGTTTTTATTCTCAACTTTGTATTGTTCAAGAAATACACATTTTTTTGGTAGCATAAGAGTTTCTTATCTTATTTGAGGGCTTAGGACCACAGTGAAGGTATTAAGGTTTCTTTTACACTGCTAGAAAATAGGATCATCCCAACTTTTTGTAAAAATTACTATGAATTACTCTTTGCACTTGGGTTCCTGATTGTTGGTTCATGGTCACCGGTTGTCTGTGGTGCTCTTGGTGGCAGTCTTTGGAAAATTCACGGGTCTAATTCTAGTTCTCTTTATTACTACTGTCAACTAAATAACACAAAAAGAATCATGGAATATACCAATCTCTCACCACTTCTCATGTGAGCATGTGGTGATGTTATCCCTGGAGTTGTTTGATTTACAAAGGCCTTCACAATCTCGCTAGGAATCCTTCAGAATCATCATCCAGCCTCAGACCCAGAAAAGAGAAAGGACTATCATGCACAAATTAATGGTATGGCCTCATAGCGAATACTGTATGTTAGTCTTGCAAGCCACGTCAAAAGAGAGTAACAGTAGACATAGCAAATAAATTCAACAAGGATGAGCAATAGTGTGGAATGACATTCGAATTGGGAAAAATGAAACAGATTGATCAGTATGGGAAAGGTGACTGACAGGTTTATAGTACAGGCTTATACATTCATAGGCGATGTGGTGAAAGTGAGTGAAGAAAACTGATTGCATGTTCTTAAGAGTTGAGGGACACCCAATAAAATCACCCAGCTTAAAAGGCTCAAAAGCAATGACTTTTTCTTATGGTGCATACTTGCGATGTGGAACTCATTGCTACAGGATGGCGTGGGGCAAATGGATAAACAGGTTGAAAGAAGAAATGGCTGGATTCATAGCAGGTAGCTCCCCAGCAGTACCCATGACCTACTATGTGGCCTCAGACTCAAAAAATTCTGGCACTGTATAGCAGGGAAAGCTCTATCCGCACCTACACAGTGCTTCCTTGAACATATTACCCTCATTCTAAGACATTGCTAGGGAGAGTCTTTCAGAGCTAGTTGAAACTTTGGTTTGACCTGCTCTAGTCATCTTTTGTTTTATACAGCAGTACACGCTGTATAAAAATCTCAGTAATGTGCTACAACGAAGACGCCAAAGAGTTGGATTTTTCCCTACATATTCAGGTCAAAATTCAGCCGACACATGAATCTGTGCAACTCAGTTGAAATCAATGAAGACTGAAGTATTTACATAGACAGATCATGCCCTGCATGTTTTACTTTTATGTTTATTTGTTTCTTGGTTGGCTTTTTTTTTTTTTTTTGTGCTAGTGGATAGGTAGAGACAACTGGACCCTCTGATAACACTGGTAGTTTGCTCACCAAAAGGGTTGTATTCTTCTTCAGCTCAAGCTTACACCTGTGTAACTTCAGTGACTGCAGTGGAATTCTTCCCAGTTTTATAGGTGTGAAATGATAATAAAATTTGGGGAATTTATGTAATTTTCTATAATCAGCATGGCATCTGTAGCTGGCACCAAACCAAGAGCAGTTTTTTAAACATTTTTTAAAGCTCCTCTATGTTTTTTAAATATTCTAAAATGTGTTTGCTCCTCTGCATACTAACCAGCCAAGCCATGTTAGACAGAAGTAAGGTGCCTTAGCAACTGTAGTTTTTGGCCACCTTTTGATTGGTATGATTTTCCCAAAGAGGACAGAGTGAGGTATGACAGTAAGACTACACTATGGAATCCAAAGCTTTAGTTAAGGCAATAATGAAGGATCAGTCACAAGAGTAAGGATCACGGTTAGGCATGTTTCAAATGTACCCAGCATACTACGCTCAGTAGTTTTGTGGCTTCCATGCAATACTGCAGCTGGTGATGGAGAACAACAAATGAAGATGAGAATGAAAAATGCATTCCATTCCTGAGGAGCTATCTGGTATTTAAGATAATATTCTTGATGACCATCACCTTTGTGGACTTTGATGAAAATATTTACGTATACATCAGCTGAAAAACTAAAGTCTATAGCCATGGAAACAATTAGCCACTCATGAGTGGTTTAAGTATCTACATGAAAGTGGGCAATCAAGATTTCTGTCTTAAAGCCACATGCACCCAATGCCTATAGAGACAGATTTTAGCTGGATAAAAACCTGTACATGTCTAGATTGCTGTTTACATCATGCTAAGAAAAACCTATTATTAGTGATAAGCAGTAGTGGTAAGCTGAGCTTTGCTGTGGCCCACAAGGTAGACATGTCCTGCTTGCTTCCTCTGTGAGGCAGAGTCCAGTACATAGGATAGTGTGATTTTAACTCTGCTAGTCAGAGCTGATGCAAAGTTCACAAACTTAAGTCTCAGCTTTAGTCACAGACAAAGTGAAATCAAGGTGAAATCTAGGCACATGCAGCTGTGATCAGTTCTGATCATTGCTTTGTTGTCATGTTCCACATAATTTTGTTGAGAATTAAATGCCACATCTCAGTCCTGATGATATCTCTGAACTGGGTGAAATTCATAATTTTAACACAGTAATCTACCTCTATGTGTATACTTCATTGAAAGAGATCAACTTGTATCATCCCCGTTAAAGCCATCTTGAGTTTCTCCAGTAGCACACAGTGGTCCAAATAATTGGCTGTAACATGCTATTTAGGAAGGTTCAAGTCATATCATGTTAAGATAATTGCTCCTTTACTGCTCACATTTAGTCTAATCTCTAATCTGGTTTAAAGGTTTTAATTAGAGTATGCTTGGGCTCCAATCTTAGTTTTCTATAGCTACCGAACATTCTTGCTTGAAAATGTTCCTTTCCGGGTTTATCTTACTGAATCAAAGGCTGGGGGAAGTGAGAGATATTAATGTCTCAGCTCTCTTGTGCTGCCTCTGAAAGTTCCTCGAATTGCTAACCTCAAGCCTGTAGACCACCATCACTATTAAAGAGTTGCACTATCTTGATCCCATCCCAGATTTCCCCCACCACATACAAGGCTTAAAAACACAAGGGAATTAAAATGTTATGGTCTCTCTTACTGTACTATTATATTAGGTCACTCATATGATATAAAATGTATTTAATTACCAATTTAATATATACCCAAATGCACATTTTGCATAGCTTGGGCAAGCTGATGTCATAAGATCATAGAATACAGAAAGAAATAGTTTATGATCTACTAAGTTATATGAATTATTTTGGCATACATCTGGTATTTGGTATATGCATTTGGTATACAATGGTTGATCATTTGTGAATGAGGTAGTAAAAATATATTACATAGGGCATCCCAAAACAGCCATGACAATTTTAGAGCACTACATTCTGTACCTGGTGCATGCCAAATGATTGCCAAAACGTGACACCAAAAGTATTTTTGTGTCTCCTATTATTTTTGTTTCCATTATTGAGATTATTTCTTATGTTTCTGCCTACAAGACCAAGGGCTTCATTAATTTCAGTCTAACAGATATTCGAAAGTGTGAAACTTATTTAATTAAGACTTGAAATTCAGGAAGAATTCAAGATAGGTCACTGCTTCTCTATATGCTACTGCAAATACTTAGAAATCAGCAACTTCTGGATCATGAAAGGCCACAAGCTACCAATTTTATTTATCTTTGGACTAAACTGAACATGATCAATGTTGTATTTCAGAGATTTGTCATAATCGTTTTTAGAAAACCAGTCATGGTGTGCAGGCAATTTACTGATAATAATCTTTATAACAACTCAGGAAAAACACCTTCACAGCATTAGAAATTTCAAATCTTGCCACACAGAGCAAAGTCTAGATTTTCGCGATTGCTCACTTTATGCCACTGTTGCTACCTGTAGATTTATGGCACTTAAAGCATGGCATAGTGGCTCACCTGGCAATGAATCTGGCAATGTTACCCGTTGAAATGATGCATGGGTTCTCAAGAGGTGAATCGAGAAAGTTGATGGGCTCACTGGCAAAAGATTCTGAAAATCAATGAGGGATTTACTGTTGACTTCAACAGACTTTGGATCAGGCTTATGTAGAGATCTTCAGATACATGAATGTCACATGGCTGATCCCCCTCAGAGGGGAAGACACATTACAAGGACACAAAATCATGATTTCTTAGAATCTGTAAGTAATCTGAATGCCTGTATTTCATTTCATTTGTACTGGCTACCAGGGACACAAAATACAAAGCTAAATAATCTCCAGAGCCATGATCAATGTTAGAACAACAAAACCTGTTTCATTTTTCCATTATACTTGTTAAAGATGTGTTAAGGATTATGTTTTTAGCTAAGAATATTGTGAAATCAGAAATTAATTACACTTTAATATACATTAACTATGTTACAAAAAGCCGTCCTATGAAAGGAACAAAGCTGTTGATTAAGTGAACTCACTTTTTTGCAAACCAAGATAGATTTAAAATGTGCAAGGATGTGCTGTCCAGAATAGGTACTCTATGGAGTAAATCTCTTGCAGCAAACGGACAAATATATTGTAAGCTTCCTTGTTTAAGATGCTGCTGTATATAAATCGAGGCACATAAAACTATACTAAGTTTCCTTACTTATACATATAATCAGACAAGAGCAAATCTACCACCAACTGCTTCATGCTGTCTTGTGCTTTGATAGTGAAGGAAAGCCAAGTTTCTAGCCTGGATCTAGCTAGCCTGACTCAGGCCATAACTTGTGAGTTCTGCTATTCTAACCCTTTCTCTTGATCTGCTTTTCAGCATGCCTTAGAGTACACAGCTCAAAGCAGCAGGGGAGTCTCTTAGCAAAGGGCCACCCACTTGCATATTATTCCTTCCTTGCCTGTGACATGACACAAGAACAAAGTAGACATTAACCGCTACATTAAACCCAGAAGGAAAGTAATCAGTAACCAGTTATTCCCTTAATAAAGGGAAACACATGCAGTGTGAAATCCAGAAGACTAATCAATAGCCCCAGACAATGCAATGTGCCAAACAAATTGCAAATCAATTAGAATCCTTGTTTTCTTTGAAATGGTTCACTGTACCTAAAGCAATTACTCGTTCATTAGACCTAATTTAACAGCATGACTGCCCTAGCAACAACTGGCAGCGTCTGGCTATCAAATGGAAGAATGGCAGCTTATTTCTGTCTGTCTGTGAGTCTAACGCCAATCAAAAAAATTGAATTCCTTTATACAAGACAACTTTTCATTAGTGAGTAAAATATTTTCTGTGAAGGAAAAATCAAGTATCCTATTTGATTTGTTAGGTTTGTTTTTTTTTTTAACTAAGGGAATTGACATAGACTTTGTACGAAGAAATTCTGAAGTTTTTTTTAAATGTTTCAGTAAGTTGCGATACTGAGGTATGCAAGAAAGGGGAAGTTTTAGATCTCCTTCAGTAAATCCTTTGAGATTTGAAAAAAAAAAAAAAATAAGCCCTATATATGTTTGCATCTGCTGCATGTTTACCACAATTGAAATGGCACAATAAGATTAGCATGGTCCAGCATGGGATGACACAGGTTCGTCAAATGTCCATAATCCCCTTGATGGGCTCAGAGGGCATTCAGCATTTGATACAAACCCTCCCTATTGTCTTCCCTTGGCATTGGATTAGGTTCCTAATACCCTAACTACAGATTTAAAGCAATGTTTTTGTGTTTTGTTTCCTGCTTTATTCAGTGATATGGTGACAGCACGGCCATATGGGCCTTATGAGATTTTTTTAAAAAATTAGGTTTTTAGTATACATTCCTTTCCATCCCTGTAAATTTAATACTCTTGAAACCAATTTTTTCTTATTCCTCTGTTTTGGCACACTGTGATGAATGGGATGTACCTGGGATGGGTTAGTTGGTGGGAAGCCATCTCCAGGAGAGGGGACTAGCTGCCTTCCCATGCTTGCAGCATAGATATTTCTACCCCTTACAGTGAATAAAGGTAACAAAAATATTATATACCTTTAGTGATTGCTATCAGGGGTGTTTCCAGGACCTATAGCAAGCTGGAGCTTTCTCCTTTTTAATATTACTAGGGCAAGGTACTGCACTGTCAGGTACTCCAGGGTTAAGATACTGCACTGGCAATTTGTCCAGGATTAAATCCACCACCATTTCTTGCAAATAAACTTAAACTGCAGGGGAAAAAAAGAAAATGCTTGCCTAGAGGGATATTTTTTAATGGCCATGATTTGAAACCCTTATATTGTTTATTGACCTTTAAAGATGTGACAGTCTTCCTTAAAATTCCTTGTAAACTCTTCAGAACATATATAGAAATGCTTACATATATAGACTAAATATATATAGCTTATACACATATAGCCTAAATATGTATGTATGTATTTATAGCCTCAGTTGGAATATATTTTTGTATTAATTGAAGTAATTTTTGATTTCCAGCAGATAAAAAACCCTTCAAAATTATTTTAGAAAGCTTTTAAACATTTTTTGGAGCTATATTTAGTGTCAAGTTGATTTAATTACTTTTAGAACAGCTGCTGTTACTGGGAGTTGGAGCTGTTAAAAGTGACCGTAAGTATTTATCTAAAGATATTCAACTTCAATGTTCAGTTTTTCCAAGCCTGCTAGGCTTTTATCCTCCTGGGTCTTGCCATCCTTTCTGGTGGTGTAATGTTCTGCCCCACTGCAGAAAGGATTTGTGAGATGGTATTTTAATTTTGTGAGAACACTGTTTTTTTTGAAGTTTGTCTCTTTTTTTTTTTGTGGCAATCAAGGGCTGCTCAGGAGATGGAAATGCAAGAGTTAAGTGCAGTAATCATAGAAGTGTTATAAATGATCACAGTTCTATATTTCAGCATCTCTACCTTGTTTGGATCTGCATGTATATGCATATTTGTTGTTTTGCTGTAAATTCAGAAATGACTCATCATTCCTCGCATCTTAAACAAACCAAAGGTAGCTGAGCTTTGTGTACTGGAATTTAATCAGGCATTACAGACGCAAACAATGCTCAGGTTTGCAGCTTGGCTAGCAGGCACAGACAGTGAGTCCTGACTGAAGGACTCTGGACCACTGAATCCAAGCATTCTTGAATCTTTGGGCCCTTCTGCAGGCTAGTCTTTTCTCTGGAGTACAGACTAAGGAGCCATGAAAGGCACCATAAAATCTATAAAACATGTCATTAAAATTTATTCCTAATGTTTTAATATAGACTTTACAGTTCACATATGCTATCCAGTACTGAGCAGATGTTTAGCTTTTGAAGAGGGTAAGAAATCTGAAATCACTTTGTAACTCAAATGGTCTCAAATTGAAGTTCACAATAATCTCCTGCAGTGGCTCTGCCAACATTTAGAGTTCACTAAGAATTAATTTTAACATTTTACCCTATATAGATCAATGGTTGAAATATGTTATTAAGTGTGACTGAACAATTGGTTAAAATTAGTTGGAAGCACTTAACTGGAAATGCTACCTTTTGACTGTTAAAGCAAGTGCAATGAGGCACCTTGAACTTAATAAGGAACTTGAAATTAACTACAAATTACCTATTAACTTCTGCCCTTAACATATTCAGTAAATTAGGACAACAATTGATGCCCTCACTTTGACAGAAAACTTGAGCATATGCTCATGCCCATTCCTTCTTTGGCAAAACGAAAGTGGCCACTAAGCAATGGACATTATTGATATGATTATGTCTTCTTAGAGCTTACGTGACTTCAGACTATATACTAGCATTCTATTGTGCAACTATGGCAACCTGAAACATGTCCTAAACTGGATATAGTTTCTTTTTGTTTTGCTAACATTTGAAACATAATGGGATCTGAAACTAGACAAATGGCATTTTAATACTTGTAACTGAGATATAAACATTATGTGGGTGTCGTGAAATAACTAAAAGACACACAGTAAATTGCACCTTTTCTTTTTCTGGGATCCCTTGCAGGTGAACTCCTTACAATTTTGCATTTATCAAATCTTATATATTTATCAGATTTTAGTGTTTATCTAAATTGGAACTGAAGTAATCTGTAGGTAGCTACAGCAATTTCTTAATTTTGCACAGATAACATGCAAGTGTTGACTTATTGCAAAGCAGAGCACATACTATTAATAGAAGACACCTGGAGGTAAAGAAAGAGAGCATCTGCCTAGTGTCTCCACGTCATGGCATCCAGGTCAGGGTTCTGCGTGTTGGCAGGGCTACTCCTGAGTTCTTTCAGCAGCCAGGTCTGGCTGCTGGAAAACTCTAAATGAACCAAGAGTGGATTAGAGAAATCCACTGTGTACCTGATCTTGTGAGGATGCATCTGTTGTGCAGTGCCCTGACACCTAGTGGATCACATACAAAAACTTTCAAAAACTACTGAGCAGATGACACTTTGGAGTGTCTGTACTTTGCGTGGCAGAGGCATGTATTGATGTAGGTGGTGAACATACCATATGTGGAAAGCATCCACACACAAGAATTAAGGATCATTATTGCTGTTTTTTATTCTTTTAATAACAAAATATTCCCATTTTACAAATCTCAGTAGCAATCAATACTTTTTGCTCTGCAATTAGAATCATGTCATTAAGGGTTGTGACAGAAAAGCGGAAATTACTGCAGTATTTTTAGAGTTATTGCTTCAAGCTCTCTGGGCTTAACCTATTGCAAGGTTTACTACTCCAGTTCCCATGTCAGATGTAACCACCCCTTTAGCACATGTGTCAGAACAGGATATGTATTTGTGCCTCAGTACATCTTGGCTCACTGCTCATCATCTCAGCTTAGAACACCAACGAACTACACATTGTTTCTAAAGACAGCATTAACACTTTAGCTGCCTAATAGTGAGGCACCTGAGCTGCCAGTCATTTAGGGTCTTTTTTTCAACTACTGAGGAGTGACAAGGAATTCTAAAGACTGTAAGAGAGCCCCACACTGAACAAACTGTGTGTTTAATATTTAGCTTATTAGCAGATAACACTCATGATATGCACAGATTATCCATACATTTCCAATGTATAATGTGCAGTTAGACTCGAACAGTTGATGTTAGACTACAACTTCCATTGAAAACCAATGCATCCCTTTATTTTGAAAAGAACATGGCTGGGACGATACCACTAGAATATATTTTTATCTTTCAAAATAAACATTTTCTCCAAGGATTTAAGACTAGTTGAGGATTACTGCATTGTCAGCACCACTTTCAAATAACAATGCATTTGTCTTCTTTGTCTGACTCTTACGCCTATAGTTAAAGACAATTCAGTAGCAACAGCTAAGTATCACTTTTCTCATTCATGTTTGGCAGCAGGAAATTCAAGCACACATGGATGGCAATTGGATTATTTTTTGTTTCCTGTTTATTACAAGGATAGTAGCACTGGAAGGGATCTCAGGATGTCATCACATTGATCTTCCAGCTCCAAGACAGAATTGACTGTATCTTGAAGGTGATTAAGGGAGAAAATGTGATCTCTGTTTTGTGTTCTGCTAATTAAGCATTTTACAAAGATGTGACTGTGGCTAATCTGAAGAATGACTATGTATATACATATGTATGCCGTGATGAGGCATGTCTCTATTGAAGAAAGAACTAGTCCTAATAGAGCTGCATGTTTCAGTCAATGCATACGCAACAGTTATATTGATACTGTATGACTCAAAAGGGGGTGGGATTAATCCTTTCATAGTGGCCCTGGTTCAATTGTGAAAAAAACTTACTTCAGTGTCTCAATGAACATATGTAGAGAAGAATCCAGAGGGACAGAATAAAGAGCATTCAGAAAAGGACACTCTAACACTTTTCATATAATTCTGCTCTTTATAAAAGGCTGTTTTCAGGCTACTGAAAGGGCTTCTTCCAGGTTATTGACAGGGTGATGACAATCACCCAAATTGTCTTGTTGAACTAATTCACTACACTGAAGCTATTTATTATTTCCAATTGAGCTTGAATAGCAAAAAGTTTGTATTTTTTCAAAGCTTTTAGGGCCTGATTCCTCTTATCTCTGTTGGAATCTGTATTATAGCCAGTATCATAGTGAGGCCACTCTCTGTCATCTTTGAAAGGTCTTGCAAAGCGGGTGTGGGGGGGGGGTCCATGGTGACTAGAGAAGGGCAAATGTTGCATCCATCTTAAAAGAAGGACAAAGAGGCAATCTGGGAAAGTACAGGCCTCATTTTGGTCTCCAGGACAATCTCAGAATGAGACCTCCTCGAATACATTTATAGGTGTATGAAGAAGGTGGTTGATTGTAAAGTCAGCAGATAAAATCATGCTTTTCCCAATTGCCTCTATGATGAAATAGCTAGATCTGAGGATGGTAGGAGTTCAGTGGATGTTATTTAAATTGCCTTTAGCAAGGCTTTGGACAGTCTCCAAATTATTCTTGTATCCAGTGTGGGATGTTGTTGTCTAGACTGTGGGATAAATGGATGAATAAATAACTGTTTGGATATTCAGGCTCAGAAGGTAGTGATTAATGGGTCATGCTCCACTTGGAGGCTGGTAACAGCTGGTAACAGTTCAGGTATCTATCACGAGACCTGTCATGTTAACTATCTTTATCAATGGGCTGAAGCAGATGGCAGAGTGCTCTCTCATCAGATATGATGTGACACTGAACTAGTGGGACTGGTTGATGCACTTGAGAGCAGGGCTGACACCCAAAGAGACCCAAGATGGGCTGGAGGAACATTATGAAATTCTGCAAAAACAAATACATGGTCCTGCCACTGGGAAGGAAGAGCTCCTTGCAGCACTATAGGCTGGAGGCGTCCAGGCTGGGGAGCAACTCTTCTCCTAAGGGAGTGGACAGTGAGCTGAACATGAGCCTTCAGTGTGGCCCTGCACAAGAGCATCTGGGACAATAGTCACAGGAGCACATCCAGTAGACCAAGAAGTATGATTGTTCCCCTCTACTCAGACCCAGGAGACCACATCTATACCAGTACAAGAAAAGTAATGATCAGCCAGAGAGAATTCAGCAAAGTACCACTAAGTCAGGCATTGGAGAACTTTCCCTGTAAGGAGAGACTATGGGACTGGGGATTGCCCATCCTGGAAAAAAGGCATCTCTGGAAGGTTCTAACAGCAGTCCCGGTATCTGCAAGGTAGACATTGCTTCTCTGGACTGACCTACCAACTTTACCTCAAAAGCCTCTGGTTTCAGCTTTGGGAAGGACAGTAGTCATTCATGATGGTGGCATTGGGAATGTCATTCAGGTGGAATTTGTGTAGTCCTGCCACACGACCAAAATAATATCCTGTAGCGAAAGCAATCAATTAAACAGATTGGATTTAAAAAAAGACAGGAAAAGAGAAGAGAAGGTATTTATCATTGATTAGAGTAAAACAGCATTTTAGAATAAAAAATATGTATTTTGAATTAACAAGCAATGAAGAAAATTTTGAACTAGTACACTGGGAGAGAGGTACTTTCCGAAACATCGAGATAAATTAACTCATAACAAATCCAGAGTAGTCACCAATTTAGGACAACACAAACCCTCACTTGGAAAGGCTTCAAATGCATCTCAAGTTTTATCTGTTTTTCATTTTCTGCTGTTCACTGCAGTCAATAGAAATTAAGGGTATAAGGATACTTAGTAATTCACAGAAGCTCCCGACAATTTGAAGGATTGGCATAATCGCTAACTCTCTAAGTGACTTTGCACATCTCGGAAAAGATTTAGTTGAACATCTCTCAAATGATCTCAATGTGATCTTTTGCCTAGGATAGGAATAATTTTAAAGCTCTGGAAATTGATAATCCATATTCCAAGCATACAAACTATGATCATAGACCATAAAAAATACTACACTATGAGAAAAGGTAAATATTGCCGAAACAAAAGCAAGATCATATTTTGTTCTGTGTTTGTGATGTATCCAGAATATCTGGGCCCTGCATTCCTACTTGGCATCTTCATTGTTACTATAATAAAAATTATAACAATATAAGGCGATTAACTCCAGATTCTCCAATAAGAAGTGAACAATACTTTCAAACTAATTAAAACAATTCAAACTAATACAGATTACATCTGAGAACCGCAGATAAACATTCTTGGCAAGAGCCATTTAGAAGAGCTATTACATTTTGTAGCTTATTAGTAAAGTATTTTTCTGTTTTCACAAAAATGTGTGTCTACACATGGGTGTATGAATAGATGATCTATTCCTAAGACTGTATGTTTGCATCTCCAAAATCTATGCTTTTTTGTTATTAACAAATTTTTCAATTTTTTACAAAATTAATTTTTTATATAAATGTCCAAGCTTTGGAATGTGCCTAGTATTTTTGCAAAACGGTGCATAGAGAAATACAGGCAAGCAACTTCTCTGTCACTGTTCTAAAAAAATATTATTTTATCATTGGTTAATGAGGAAATTTATAACAAATGTTAACATGTTTTTCTGAATTTTCCTGTACGAGTAACATTACACGAAAAACCTAAAATTGCCATGAAAAAATCTTGTAGCAGACCCTGACTTTTGGGGATCACCCTATGCATTAAATGGAAGGAAAAGTTCAGCTTGAACATTATAATGAAAATTAAGAAGTAAGGAGGCTGCAACATTTTGATGAAGATGGAAGCAGTGAGGGTTTATATATTTGAATCATTATTTGTTTTCCTCTTACAGGAATTATTTGAATTATCCACTAGCTTTCCAACAAAAAGAAATAAAATTATCTATAGCACTATATTAATAATAAACTTAAAGAGATCCTCTCTCATTATAATTCTTCACATATTGCCAAGACCAGTCAGTTATTATTTATGACCATTTATGGCACCCATCAAAATTCTTTAAATGTCTTTTTCTAGCAAGAGACTCACCAAAACTTTCTAGGGAGATTTTCTATATGTGATATATTTCCCTTTACTATAGCATATGTTTCAGAGACTTGATTACTGGTAAAGCACAGATAAAAGCTATAACAGAATGGTGGTCAAACAAGTGGAGCCTATAAAGTATGCACTCCTCTTTTGTTTGCTCCTATTCAAAAAGTGAATAGACAAGCCCTTTTGCAAACTTGCAGAGGACCAACTTTTTCCCTACCCCCCACTCCTGGGAATGAGCCATTTTAGTTATTGAAGTTTTTTTGTTTAATTTTCCACCGACCAGTAATATGAATATTTTATACAAGACTGATGAATGGTTAACTAATACGGTTCTTCATACAAATGCAAACTTCCTTTTTACTGGCCTCTGGTGACTATGCATGTAGTGCCAGAGTGGCATCATTCAGCTCCAGTTGCTATAGCATTTTCAAGAACCTCTCTGTTCTTGTCATAAATTATCTTTAAGTGAAAAAAGCTCCAAGGAGGTCTGTAGCAAACTGTATCAAATAATGAATTTCTAAGCTGTGGTAGAAAGCACTCATCTTACTTATATTCTTCTACCATCGATTGTTTAGTGACCCTTCTTTGGGATACAGATGAGCATAACCCTGAAAACCATTTGTGTTGTCTTTCTCTTGCTGGCAGCCTGCAGCCTGCATGATCTAATAAATATTGGCAGGACCAAATGAAATAATATAGAAGAGCTTCTCTTCTTTAAAGTCCATAGACCAAGAGACTCTTGTCACTTGTTAATATCTCCATCAAACAGTGAAGTGTTAACATATGTGATACGACCACGCAATCAAGTAAGGACCGATTTGTTGACTAATTAAACCAACACAACAAGCTCTTTAGCACCTACAAGTGACAAGTTTAGAGCAGGCAAGTGGAAACTCTCAATTGAGTCCCCTTTTATGAGACTATCATGCCAAATTCAATTCTGACTGAGTAGTATTTGAATGTACTTGACTTCCAGTATGTGCTGACATGCTTACAATAATTCATCATGTGTGACAATAGCCCAATATTAGAGATTTATGATATATACAAAACAGTTACAAATGAAATGTAGCCCTAACATGTGTCTGCTTTACTTATCCACAGCCTATTGATATTATAATTAATGGTCAATTACTTAGGGATAGAGAATAGAAAATAGTCATTACCAGTTTCAGTCATCATCTGTTTTTGGCAAATTCTGGAAGTAAATGAACCATTTTCATAGTGTTTGGCAGTTGCTGGAAAGTACACTGTTGCTCACTGCAGGAAGAATAGGTTTGCTATGTGTTCTGCTATTCAAGAGTTATTTTTGGAATGTAATATTTACTTTATTATCGTAATGTAGATAAGTTCAGAAAAGTGTATCTGGGAAGAAGAAAACATAGTGAATGTTGCATATGAATATTTTAGAAAGATTGCTAGCATTGTCAATTTTTCACAGACAGACAAACAAAACCAATCCCCAAAGCAATTTGAAAATGTAAATTCAAGTTCAAATTCCTTTAATAGAAAAAAAAAGCATGAAAATGAGCACTTTCTGTTAATCTTTCACAGTTCTAGATCCTGCTTTAATATTGACAAGATGACTTGTGGGTATACTAGTCCAGTTTAAGGAGGAATTCAATCTACTGTGAATTACTTTTAGGTCACTGAACATGCAAACCATTCTGAATACTTTCCTTTTAAATTTGAATAATTCCCCTGAAATCAGCGATGCTACTAATACACTGAAAATAACGAATATATATATAGTGTGTGTGTGTGGTAGTATTTGGACCCTTATCTTCAACAAGCAGCAACCAAAATCCCAGACCCTCTCACGGTCTTGGAGAGCCCATTCCAAGGTTCAGCCTACTCCTTGATAAATTTTCAGTCATGAGGGGACATGAAGGCTTTCTATATTCAACAGGGAGTCAGACGCTGAAGAAAGTATTTTCAAGGATCAACCAGCTAATTGTCACCTTCCTAAGTCCCCAAGGAGCAGAATGTGAAAATGCACTTTCCTGGTTCACCTGTTGAATCCAGTTGGTGAGCCAGAGAGAACACCTCTCAGCTTAGGTTCTTCAACTATAAGCCTTCTCTGGAATTAGGTCACAAAGATGATGGACCATTAGGGATCTGGTTTAAAGGGAACCACATCCTCTACAACACAAATTTTTGATAATTGCTCAAGTGTGGAAATGAGATCAGGAAGAAAAATAAGGATCTCAGAACAGGAGGAATCTGACTAGTGTCTCAATTTTAAAGACATTTAACAAGTGACCTGGCATGGAGGGCACATTTTAAAGAGATTGTTACAGTAACACAAGAACAATTGTAACATAAGATAATCTGTTGGTTTCCATATTGGCATGTCTTTCCTTAAAAGAAAAGGGGAAGAATGAGAAATAACCTTGAATTTGTATTGAGACAATTGCTTTAATTGTTAATTTCAAAACTGCTGCTTTGGCATCATCAGTTGGAAGAACTGCAGAATAGTTTTTTCTGCCTCAGAAGCCAGTGGTGACAAAAGGAGTTCTTTACAGCAGCAGGGGATAATAATTGTAGTGATCCCTTTTATACATTACTGCTAAGCATCTGTTACCAATCAAACTATTAATATGAAATTTTTAATGTCTTTGACAGCACAAAATTTTGTCCCTAGGTGGAAGTATATTTTTTTTAACATCCCCAATTTACTTTAAAATTATATACAAATACATAAATATCCCTAATTTAGCAAACAAATAAAGATAAATTGTGAGAATTTTATATAATAATGAACTGGAATTTAGGTAAGTACATTTTATTTCAGAAATACAATCATTCATAGTTGGAAAATAAAAGCTTTGATTCATTTCTCAGTGATACTGGTGCAAACAGAGCAATAACGTAACTCTGAACTCATGCAATTTAACTCCAGGTTTAACATGAAAAATAATTTAGATATTTTATTACCTAAAAGCCTAAAGTCATTACATAAAAATGCAATTATTTTAGTAATCTTAAAGGAGATGTGATCCTATAGTCTTGTGTTTATATCTGCATCTCCAGAGGAATTAATGTAATTCCAACAAAAGAATTGTATCACAAGATTGTATCACATTGAGTTGTTTCATATAATGCTATTGAAATGAAAGAGGTTCACAAAGGGTTGATTAAATTTAAGTGGAAGAAACACAATGAGTAAAAATCATCGCTGGTATAATTCTGTTATTTCCTGCAGTTCCACCAAGAATAGATAGGGCCCATGACAATCTGAGCTTTTACTGCACTTTGGCAACTGAATTAGCTGAATTAAAATCTTTAAATTGTAAAAAAACCCCAACAACCAAAATTCCAATCCCCACTCCCATAATTATACATACAAAATTGAATTTAAAAAAATAGACTGAAAGAATATGAAGAATTTGATTTGCTAAGACAAGAGCATATAAGGGGCAAGCTCCATCATTAACTGTGGTCAGTATTGATCTTGTAAGTCACATCAAAACCGTTTCAAATCAGTCTAAAGATGCCATGCACACAATAAAACTCCTAATAATATCTTTGAGACAAACCTGCCTTCTCTTTTTCTTTTTTTTTCCTATTTAAGGATCAAGAGAGGAAGAGTCCATGATAGACTGTTCCTAAAGACTATTTCTGAAAGATATTGAAATGAATAGGAACTACACATAGCCATTATCTCACAGGTCTGGGCATTTTATTTCTTTACACAATTTATCATGTGTGAGACCCATCAGTTGCAGTAGTAACTGAACAGATGGATCAGTAAAGAATATCTAACTCCACTCTGTAGGATTTGTGTTTACAGAGGTACACACTATTTTGAAATGCAGCTAACACTAGAGCTTATGGCACCCAACCTATATTTATTATGAACATGAATATACCTTTCCCCTTCCCCAGCTCAGAATTGTTCAGTTATATTTTTAAAGGGACTTAACCACTACTGAAAGTAATCTAACCTATGTCTTTATATCTCATACAAAAGTAGTAACCTACTTCTATTGGAATGAAGTTTGCATACTAACTCCATCAGCGTGTTTTCAGTAATCATACGAAGAGCTGCATTCAGACTACACACTATAATTGGGAGGCCAAAAAATCTTCTAAAAGGAGAGGTAAGATACTAGGAAAAGCCCTTTGGATTTATTTTTAAACCAAGTCAGCAAATCTCTTAGTTTGTAGATATATTATTTGATTGGAATGTGAAAGCCTCAAAGAAAGAAATAGTTCTGTGAATGTCAGGATTAGGATCCCTGGTTCTATGGTCTCTCTCCTGTATTAGCCTTGATGACTTGATAGCTGATGTCATACCACAGTCTTATTGGGAATGAGTATACTTTAATTTTACACTCCTGCTCAGCTGCCTACTATCGTGTATCTCCTACTCATCTTGAATCTGAAATCTCTCTTTTAAGAATTCCAAACTTCATGTATAATTTCATTGAAATTGTATTACATACTAAGGATTTACTAAGGGGACTGTGGAGCAGCAAGAATAAAGGCTGAGAAATTAGACACACATTTTCCACCTTCAGAAAAAAAGCCCTAAATGAACCCTATATGATTTGGGCTTCTAATGACCTCAAAAGTCTATTTCTTTCTCTGTTAAGCAATATTGGCATATTTGGGGATTATTTTTATATCAATGTTTAAAAGGGACTAAACATTAGAGAATTATCTAACTCATTTTCAGTCGTCCTGTGGAGTGGAAAAGTTGCAAGATTAGAGTGTCACAGAATCACCCAACCTGGAATGGACCCAAAAGGGGCATCGAGTACATACAGGATGTCTTCTGATATTTGTGTCTGGGATTTTCCTGGAATTTTGAATTTAAGTTGAGACTTTTTGTGTTTTTGGGATAATCTCAGGACATATCTCAATAAGGAAAGAAGAACTTTATCAACAGGATCGTTGCTGAAAGGGGGTACTAGGCCGTAGTTTTTCCAGTACAATGATCCTTACCTTTCAGAGACAGAGTATTTGAGTGTGAATACATTTGTATCATGTAAAGCTTAATCAGAGTAAGCTCATGTTATATCTGGACCAGTCTTTGTACTTCTACTCCCAACTTGACTTAAAAATGTTGTGTAGTCTGCTTTATTTAACCTCCATATAAAAAAAAATATATGTCAAATGCTGCGGTTTTCATGCTATTTTAAATACATAGTGCCTCCTGTTTGTAGAATTATCTTATTCTGTTTACATCAGTTTTGTACTTGGATAATATATCAATTTCAATGAAGTTATACCTGGTTTCTATTAATAAATACTTCTGACTGACTATGTTGGCAAATGCTGCCAGGAGTACCCATCTCAAGTCAATGGGTAAAGCTAAAGGCATTAGATCAAACTATTGCAATTTCTACTACCTATAACATGCCAGTCTGAGGATGTGAACTTTTAACAGGTTGATCTGTGAGCATATTGGACAGCTTTGCCTTGGAGAGACCCGCTAGAGTAGCATTAGCAGTCTAATTTTAATATATCACCAACAACTCAGTTAGAGCCCTAACTATCTTGAATATCTGCCTGCATTCTCACCTTACTCTCTCTGTCTTTCCTTCCCAACATTCTTATTTTTCTTTATTATACTTCCACATTGCAGCACTGGACTTTGATCAATGTGGAGCAGTTTTAAAACTCAGGTCTGCATTTGGGACAAGGAAAGGAAGAAGTAAGAGATGTGATAACACAGAATGACATAGCTCAACGGTTTCAGTAGATTAAATTTTTTTTAATAAAGTTTGAATAATGTTGATAAAAACTGACTGAAATATGTCTATAAGTACTTGGGCGGGTCCAGCAGTACAATGTACCTTGGGCATTCAGACCACATATTTGCTGTGCACTTCGTTAATCTTACACACCATGGTGTGTATCCATTAATGCCAGTGACATTACGTGGGAATGCTGCAGCATGAATTCTTGCCTGCCTTGAAGTTGAAAGTAGAAACATGCTTGACTTAAATGGTGGCTACACTCTCTCTCATCCGTTTAGCTCCATTCATGGAAATCCTAATCCACTGCAAGTCATGGCAGTCCTGTCAATTTGAATGGAGTTTATGTAACTTGTGGATCTGGTATAACATGACAGTGGTCTACCTGCAATGTATTAAGCTAACCATCTGCATAATCTTTGAAGGACTAGCATCTGGGAGGAAATGTTCTGTAGAGATTAGAATTGGTCTTGATCTTCTTTAGTCCTTACTAAAACAACTATGATTTCATTTAAATAAATAAAGTGATCACAGCAACTGTGGGTTCCAAACACCATGTCTGTGACAATTTCACCTTCTGAGGTGTTGTCTCCATTGCCCTTTTTGGGCTTATCAGGACATAGATAAAATTTCAGACAGTGAATTTAAAATGTAAGCATTCAATCATTTCTGCTTCCTCGTTACAGCAGCAGTAAGCTTTGTCAGGAAGGCACAGGAAAATCTGTGTGTGGTTACACCTTACAACAGATCAGTAAGATTTGCCAGTGACATCCCCCAGCACCTGCAGAGTTTCTTCAGTAAGCTTCAGCCCACTCCTGCCTCTGCAAAATAAATAATACTCATATAACTAACAACCAGAATGATATTTTATGGGCTGTGGTTTTGTGCTTGTTTTGTTTGAATTAGTAAGACCTTGAAATTGAATAGCAGAATTCCAGCAGCCAAGTCGTTTTTTTAAAGCTAGGCTCAAGTTTAAAACCCTTCACCTCTGGAGTCCTGAGCTGAAATATTATTTATGCCAGAAATGAAAATGAATACAGTGACATGAACCTACCAGTATGTAGGCCGAGATTACAAAGCCTTTCCTTTCTTCAGTAGGTTTGTTGGTTTCTGTTTAAGTGAAGGCCAAGGACTTGAACAGCAGGGATGTCTAAGCACAGGCGCATCAGAATAACTGGAGGAGATTTAACAGTTTCCATCACCAAAAAGGAATATTAGAGTTCGTGAGATGAAGAAACCAATGTAGGATTATAAACTACAAAACAATTAGCTTTCAGTCTTCAATAGTGAAAAACACTTAAATATATGCTGCTACTGAGAGAAAGAATCTAAGATATTAGAATCATAGAATCCTCCAGTTGGAAAAGACCTCTGAGATCATTGAGTCCAACCGCACCCACCATCCGCTAAACCATGTCCCTTAAAAACTCATCTATCCTTTTTTTTAAACACCTTCAGGGATGGTGACTCAACCACCTCACTGGGCAGCTGTTCCAGTGCCTGACCACCCTTTCGGTAAAGAAATTCTTCCTAATATTAAGTCTGAACTTCCCGTGGCACAACTTATGGCCATTTCCCCTTGTCCTATCACCTATCACTTGAGAGAAGAGATCAACACTCGCACTCCCACAGCCCCCTTTCAGGCAGCCATAGACAGTGATGGGGTCTCCCCTCAGTATCCTTTTCTCCAAACTAAACAACACCAGTTCCCTCAGCCGTTCCTCATAGGACTTGTTTTCCATACCCTTCGTCAGCCTTGTTGCCCTTCTCTGGATGCGCTCCAACACCTCAATGTCCTTCTTATACTGAGGGGCCCAGAACTGCACCCCTCAGTATAAGAAGGACATTGAGATGTTGGACTTAATTGGGACTTAATGTGGGCTTAATTGCTCCTATCCTTTTTAAAGTATTTATCTCTCCATTTTGCAAATGGAAAGTGAGACAGAGGCTGATGGATCCACTTCTATACACAACAGTAGGCAACTATGGTGGTTTAAGACATTGCTTGTCCCATCTATTCCATATTCTTCTTTGCCAGATATTGCTGCTACCACTGCAGGAAAAGAGAGGTTTGGGTCAAATGTGTGCTCATTCCCCAGCTCCTGCACTTCATATTCCAGCCTTAGTGCAAACTTCAACAGCCCTGAAGTTAATACATGAAGCTGTGAACTAGAATGGCTGAGGTATAGCCACATATTCTTTTTGCCATTTCTGCAAAAATGTTACCTGCAGGAGAAGAGTGAGGCAGGGAGCTCATGGTGGTGATGCGTAAATCTGCCCCAGCAATATTCACCAAAACTTACTATCAGAGCTTGAAGATCTAACTCTACAAAGGGACAACTAAGACTCTCTCAAAGCCCAAGATTAAAATCCTCAAAATTCTTATTTGTCCATGAAGGTTCCTACTTTTTCTGAGTTTATAAGTGCTTGGATGCCCAGTGTATCCATGTTGATAGAGGAAAACTACTCTGGGTTTTTGTGATCTGCTGAGACTTATCAGTATCTACAAAGTGTCAGTCATGCGTAGATCTTGTTAGACTACATCTTATTAGACTACATCTTATTAGACTACACTTATTAGAGTAAGGCCTGTACAAGCATGAGCAGGAAAGACTAGTGCCCTTCATAACATGGAGGAGTAGGTAGAGGTTTCTGATACATTATGGGAGATTTTTATTCATGCTTTTTCCCAGTTGAAGACCTAGAACATTAATCTCAAAGTACCAGAATACTGTAGTTTATTTGGGCTTGGAGATCTCTCTCCATCCTGTGGAGCTGTGATGGAAGGCCACCAGATGAAAGAAGCACAAAGAAAGACAGGATGCAATTCTTCAGCTCAGTTGACAGGACAAAGTGTATGGGGGAGGGAAGCAAGTAGCAGGGTGTTAATATCTCCTCTGTTTACTATTTATATATTTTATACTAGGAATTTACTGAACAAGTGCTTTTTGTGATTGGACTTCTAGTGAGTTTCCCAAAATCATAAGGAAAATCTATAACGGGCCTCAATAGAAAGTGTTCCAGCTCAGTTAATGCCCTAACCACTGGGTTGTGGGTTTTTTCCAAGCAATATTTTTTACATCAAGACTATTCAGTAACTTCAATATTTCCCAGAGCATGGGTAGCATCTTCCAAGATAAAGGTCTTAATTACTAAAGTGTAGCTAGAAAAGAAGATGTTTTGTCTTTATCAAATTAGTACTGGGGTTGTCAGAAGACACTGGCTGTGGTCTCAGTCCTGCAAAGTTATTTGTCCATCTGCAGGATTAGTGATTAAATCCCCAGTAGTTCAAAATCGGCCTGTCCTCAGTGAAGATAAAGAAAAGTAGGATTTCTTTAAGCAGAAAATTAGACAGCGAGCTGAAATGAAGGGGTGCAATTCTGAGCGAGGCAAAAACCAACACAATTTGTTTCATTCCAGAAAGTAATATCAAGACTATTTTTGGTATTTTGAGACCCTGCCTAAACTCATGTATGCCTATGCATATGCATATTCCATTTGGCAATTCACTACGGCACGCAGCCACCTACTAAATAATAGAACTTAAAAATGGAAAATCAAATGATAGAAAAAGCTATTTCCAGGTATTTAGTCAAAGGGAGGATCAGAGCACAAAGCTCAAGATAGACCGAGTACACAACTCTGGCTGAACTGTCACTCTACAGTGGGTTTCAAACATCTGCATGACTTTGACTGAAATACCATGAATAATTTATAAACAATAAAGAATTTAAGAAAAATAGATTTTAAAAAAATTAATACCCCACAGTAGTTACCTGGCTTTGTGTTTATTAATGAGATCCCCTACACTATAAAACATCACTGATTTTAGGAACCTTTAGGGAGGTTTCTTTTTAAAAAATAACATTTTAGCTTGATATTATTTTAGTATTTACCATTCGGTATTGTCTTAGATGTCATCTTGGCAAAGGGCTCCTAAACAACTGCCACTTTTAGCACTGCTGCCAAAAGGCCCCCTTTCACAATAAAGCATGCTGTGCTTTGGCAGGAAATCAATAAAGTGAAAATCTGTTCTCATCATCCATACATTTACCATCACAATCAACAATCAAAGGCAAGACCTGGGTTCTTTATCCACAGGCTCCAGCCTCCCAATTTTCTGCTATGAAAGGCAGCATAAATTAGAACCCTTGGTTCCTGTTAGCTGGGCTTAATGGGTATGATTTATGAACCATTAAATGAGGTTATGTAAATTGATCCTTAGCAGAATGCTAGCACACAGGTGACAGGTGCAGTACATTTGAATGATGAGTCCACAAGGGTTCTGTACAAATCACATTTCAGTGACATTCAGTTTTAGGAAGGAGAAATATGTTGTCAACAAGGAAGTGATTTAAATAGTGCCCTGGGTTTGTCAGCAATTATGCTTTTCTTCTTAATTGCTGCAAACTATATAAATTCTAATAGGAAATAAATTACTGATTTACCAGTTAATGACAAGGGGGTATAGACAAGAATGGATTAAACATTAAAAAAAATTGCCTTGTGAGGCCATATTCAGTGATGATTCCATTTATGCTGTTAAAGTTAACAGATGCTTTAAAGTCACACGATAAACTTTGACATGAGCTAAGTAATATTGTTTTTATGGCTAAGCTAAAGGAATCTGGTTTTGGACTACAGCAATGGATGTTCATAAACGGATAAAATCATGTTTTACATAGCAAGGATTATATTTCCTTGCTATTTTTTGCTTGTTTTTTGTCTTAATAATGTGTTCAAAAATCAGATCAAATTACATTAACTATGTTTAAAGTATTCTGGCTTATCCTGGCAGGATTTTATACTAATAGTGAAAATGATCACACCTAGTGATCTCGTATTTGACTCATTCCTTTCTCAGTGCTACTCAAAGTGACCATAAGGATTGACTGACTGCCTTAAGAGGTTTTGATAGGATAGAATGGGGTTGCTGTTGTAATACATTTAAATCAGTGCCATTAGGCTGCTTTGGTCTGGGTAGGAGGGCTCCTGGAGAACAAGATGTATTTGTGTGATAGTTAAGTTCTGCTTTTCCCTAGCTGGTTAATAGCCCATTCCAAGTGGCCCGGCACACATTTGCTTAATGAATTTTTGCATCTTTCTTTGATGTGAAGTGAAATAGTGATAGGAATGAAATAGTATGAATAAGTCTGTATGCAACTCAAGGCTTCAAGGGAAGCAGTTCTGGAGGAAAGTTTATTCAGGAGAGTACTCAAAATACATAGGATAGCAGAATGGTGTGAAAATACTTTCAGAGGCTTAGCCATGTTAAATCATTTTCAGTCATGGAAGAAAATATAGAAGATGAGATGAAACCCACTAGTAAGTTGGGAAGCCTACTAAGATCTGAGGTAAACTGAACAAACTCAATATATTAATTAACAGGTTCTGTCTATTTCTGTCAGCATGTTCCATTGGTTGTGTATATCCTGCTTTTTTTTTCAAAATTCAGTGAAGTTTGTTCAGGCAACAAGAATCAGTTGCTAATTGAATTAGCCTTTCCTATTGTGTTTTACTTCAATGGAGATTCCCTTCAAGGTTCAGCTGCTTACTCATAGCATTGTTCTGCTCAATGCTCATATGTCGCTTACTGCAATACTTGCCCTTTCACAGAATCTGTCACTTTTATTTCTGAGAAGAGGATCAACGGGAGTGAGTCCAGAGTGTGTAGTGCTTTTAGGGGTGTGGAATGCAAATTAAAAGCAGTGCAAGGTTGCAATGTGGGTAATGCAAAGAAAAAGCATGATGTAGTTTCATCGGAGAGGAGATGAAGTACTGGTTTTAACTCCAGGTATTAAGGAAGAATTCCATAGCCTTCTTATCAATATTATATGACAAAGCTGCATAAAAAAAGTGCAAAAGACAAGCCCTCAAAAGCTAAAGAAAACCTCACTATGTTTGTCTAGGTAAACCTCATTCAGTATCTTCTGTGACTGCATTACAAAACAGCCTTCATCATACAGGATCTGCTGGTGCTTTAAAATGTCCCGCTTCTGTTTCACACCTACAGAAGGGACTGTGTACCCAAAGACAAGTTGGTTATTTCTAAAGATATTATCCTGGTCTAATCAAAGTTATCCACTCCCACCACGCAGCTCAGGTTGCCATGTTTAAATCACCATTGTAACCACAACCCCACAACCCTACAGTCACAAATAAAACACTATTTCCTAGTGCCTCATTCACTGTGTGAGATGTTGATCTTCATGGAATAGGTTATTGCTAAATGTTTCTCTGTGTCCACACTACCTTCTGTATATCCCGTTCCTTAGTCCCTTGCTCTCTGATAGTGGCAAAAAGCAGATGCTGCAGAAAGAGTAGAAGAAGAATGGAAAGTACGTGCAATACTTCTGAGCCCTCTTCCAGCCTCCAGTCTTTGTCCATTTCGAGAATTTCTGAGTCGGATATGATTTCTCTGTTTTTATTACCTTCTGACAGATTTGACTTCTACAGTATGGTTCCATCTTCTCTTGAACCCACATAAACCTTAGCAAGACATTCCAGACATCAGCTCCTCTCCTTTTGTTTGTTTTGAACCTAATCTGTGTGCAAAGAGGCAAGCCGTAGAAAGAAGTGTGACTAATGGTTAAGCACTAGGCTAGAATAAGGATTTTAGTTTATGGCATCTCATATTTTATATTTTAATGTACAAGGTACAGAAACACTCCCAACTATATGCTGAATATATCTATCAAGACATGAGGGACTGACTGAAATTCTGAACATCTCCCTTTATGAAATGTCCTATGGGGATTCCGTCTGTATTCACTTTGGATTTTACTGGCTGAAGGAGCATAGCTCCAATTATTGGCTATTGTAAGAAGGGTGGCAGCATCTCCTCCTCTTCCTGATGAAAATGGACAGAAAATGGTGCTCAGAACTACATTTTGTAGGGATCTCTAGTCAGTTGTACTCTGTGAATGTCTGTTAGTATCCCATGGAAACAGGTTGGGACCTGGGGGTGAATCTGCTGAGATCTGTCAGAACTGGGCAGTTCTGGTCATGTAGAAGTGTCTATGTTTGTACCTGGGAACGTCACAAATAGACAAGAAGGTTCTTACGGAGATTAGTCACCTCCAGGGTCTGGCCACCTCCAGGAGCTGTCACAATTTTAACTTTGGGCAGAATGGAGTTCATGGCATTTCCTGGTGGTGCCCAAAGGCATATTTTGTGCTGCAGTGGATATCAGTGCAAAGATATCCAAGGTAGCCAATATTGGCCTGAACTGTTACATCCACATGGTGCAGGTCAGCTTTATGTAGACTCAGCAGCTCAATTTTGAAAGTAGTCTGGTTGTGCTGGTGTGAAGCAGTGATAGAGGAAAGCCAAACCCATGATTTAACACTAGTGTAGCCACAGAAGTCAAATCCTGCAGAATCAGCCTAGAGGTGTTTGCATCGTGATAGTAGGAGAAGCATAAGATTTAAGTCCCTTTTAGATGTAGTTCTGAGTTCTTCAGAAACACCAGGACCTGTGCTGCTCCTTCCCTGAGGGGTGACATTATCCTTTCTGTGTTCCAGACGGGCAAGCAAAAGGCAGGGAAAATACTTTCCATGGGTATAGCCTGAGAGTCCAGGTAAGGAAATATGGCAAAGGCTCTGCTTACTGAAGTTCTTTTTTGGACCAAATTTATGGGTTTATTTTGAATAAAACAAAGCTAGGAAAAAGGATTGATGCATACCCCTTCCTCATCCTCCACTGCAAAGAATTCTCCAGTATAAAAGCACTTTGAAATTCTATAATGCAGACATAAGCACTGACACTAAGGCACAAATTCAAAGTGAAAAGTAAATGTAGTAGCTGATTTGAAGGACCAAAGACCTAATTTTGTTGTATCTTAATTTCTCAAGGCACTTCATTTTCCAATTAGAGATCCCAAGGGCTCTAAGATGCAAAGGTCAGAGTTTGGTACAACAGTGAAGCACAAAGATAATGTTTGAAAAGTGACAAAATAAAAATAGGGGCCTTTTGTGAAAATGACGGCTTGTCACTTCACAGCATCACACAGGAACTCCACAGCAGAATTCGGGATAAGAAGCAGTTAGTTAGGATAGCATTTTATTGCCTCAGCCATCAGGGCACTCTGTCCCTTCCTGCAATGCCCTTTCTCACCGAGTGCATGCTTTCTCATGTTTCAGCAATTTAAGTGATAGTGTTACAGAAGCGGTAACATCCTGAGGCACATAACATGGATTCATTCTCAAACTAGCCCCCTTTCTCAAGATGAGAAAACTTACAAAATCAGGGATTTAAAGAGTGACTTATTATACTCTTAATAATAAAGGCAGTCTTAGTTCTAGTAATTCTTATTTTGAGTGTTCGACTATATTACCTTTATACAACTCTTTATATGCAGATTTTTTTAAATTTGCTTTTTTAAAAAATTTTCTGGATTATAAAATCTTAGACTTCGGAAAACAGAAGTTTTCATTGTGTGTGATTGCATGACCCCATGAACAAGTTTGAGCTAGCTTCCCAAGCTTAACTTTCCAACACTCAGTGAAAATACTTCCCCAAACTTCCCCCCGTTATATAGATAAGAAGAAAAACTGAAATTACACTAATTATATATGTATTTTTACATACACGTAGCCACATACAGCAACAATATTATGCAAAATTCCCAAGAAAGGGAAAAAGGGAAGGGAAAATGGGAAAAAAGGGCAAAAAAGGAACAAAACCAAAACAGGGATGCACAATTTAAGAACCCAGTAACTAACAAAGTAAAAGAACTAGCAAAATCTCCCCACTTCCATTGAGGAAAGCAGGACAGCTAAATCCGACCCAGCACTCTCCCCCCACATGTGGGCAGACAACAGCAGCCACCGCAGGCCTCAGCTCCAGACAAGACCAACGCAAGGGACCTCCCGCTCCCAAGCCTCACCGGAAGAGAAGAGAGTGGACTCTCTTATCTACGCCTTATTTATATGTTGTGTTACGTTAAAGGAAGATGTGGAATACTTCCGTAGATTTCTGACCTCCATTGTTAAGGAAGACCTAAAAAATCTAAAAGCCAGCCCACTACACCCCATAGGGAACAGGTTCTTTAGCAGGACTGAAATATTTAGGGCCACAGGGTCTTCTGGAGCTGATAGAAAGGCGGATAAGAAGGTCATCTGAATTTCTGGTCTGCTTTGGTCCCATCTTACACAGGCAGCTTCTGTACCTATTGTTCTTTCTCATGACCCCAGAGACTTGCTTTTTGCTGTCCTCACTGTCTCATCCTCATTGTTTGACAACTGCCACTACTCCCATCATCCCATCTCCAGTTTCTGCCCTGCTCATAACTTCTTATTGTTCTCCAGTTCCTCTCCCTTTATCTTCATATTGTCGCATAATACCTTTTCTAAAACACCATGGAAACCCCTGGGGTTTCCTCAGCTCATTGCTGGAATCAAACTCTTTAGTGATAAAGATCAAGTATGGCGTTATTATGGATCCAGGCACGCAGGGGATATCTCTGCCAAATCATGTGCGCTGATATCAGGATTTTGGTTTCCTTAAATCAGATAACCAATACATATTCATTAACATTTCTCAGAAAACTATTACATATTGTGATTATTTTTGGAAAATTTACATTGATTCCTCACAGTGACACATCATCATTTTCTGTCTGCGTATGTCCAAAGTTCTCTATTTATCAGTTTTTCAGTTGTCTCCAGAGAAGTAATGAGTGTTCTTCATCTTCTGACCTTTTAGTCTTTTCTCCTTATATGGTTTTGTCTTGTCTTACAGCACAGACCATCAGAATCTATTTATACACAACCTATTCTGGTTCAACATGTTCCAGGAAATGCTTACTGTATTCACATAATATCCACACGATAACGAGGGCACCCACAGACACTGTGCCTTCACTGGATGCCACTGATGCATCACAAGGTCAAGATAACTCAATACAAAACTTGCACAGGAAAGAAAAGAAAAAAAAACTCACAATGGTAACAAGCCGAAGTGTCAAGCATTGCAAACGACACATTTCCCAGCCTCCACCAGTTCCATCCCAGGCTTACTGGAAAGACCATCTAGATGAGTATAGCTTAGAAAGGCCTCCAAAGTCAGAAAGCACTTTCACTATGAGACAGAGGGTACAGAAGTCCCATCTTCAAATTGATCTTTCAAATTACAGAGGATTATTTTCATAGAGTTGGTATCCTAGCTCTTGGGCATTTCTGCTGGGGCCAGGGCTGCTAGATCTCCTCACCAGGCAAGCCCTGTTTCATTGGTTAGAGACACTGAGGAAGGGTTCTCTCTCCAGCAGAGAGCCAGGAAAACTGACACAGTTTGTCAAAATTGCTATATAAATACAACAAAGAAAAAAATCCTTAATAAATTTAATTGCCTAAAATGCTTTCAGCTTTGTCTTCTGAATAATAGCATTTCCATTTACTGTACCCTGGGCATAACATCATCTCCCATAGTGTCACCCGTAGACTATGTCCTCACAAAGGATGAAGGATGGGCTGAGGCAGAAACCTGACTGCTATGAAATACTTATAGTGGGAGCATTTCAGTATGACTATGGGAGAGCCGGAGATCAGGGCCATTGTCTCAATTATCATTAACTGACTTTTCTTGAGCACTGTAGTCTGGAGTGAGTATCTATTTAGCCTGTCTCTGACTTTTGTCTCCCCATATCTGTTTCTCTTATTCCAAATGATTCATGAAAGAATCTATTTGGATAGAACAGGTTCCAGTAGGAAGGGAAAAAACCCTTCAAAATTCACTTTCTAAACCGCATGCCCCCATCTTGGCTTTTTTCAATAGACTTTGCTCTCTTCTGCTCTATGAAGTAGAAGAGGAAGCAGAAGTATATTCATATTGATCATTAGCATGTATTTAACCACTGTGAGCATTCATTGAAAGGATTTCAGGCCCCTGATTCTGTGACAATTACATTATCTAGGCATATTACTGTTTCAATTTTTTTTTTTTTTACTGCCATGGTTCATACAGGATAGACCCGTATATGAGATATTGGTGGTAGACCTTAGAGTGATTTGCTGAACTTTAATTTTTCATCCTGTTAAAAATCATTATAAAGTCATAATAATTTCCTTTAGGTATTTATTTTTTTAATTTATGCTATCAGGTTTTATTAGCTTTCTGATTTTCTTATCTTATGCTCAAGTGTTGCATAAAGAAACATAATGATGTTTCTTCTTGTCCTTATAAGTAAAAGGGATAAAAAGACAAAATTGCATTTTACTCAGATGTTAAGAGTTCCTTGTAATTAAATCTTTGCTGTGAGCTTAGTAATTTTTTTTAAAAAAAAACAAATCCAGCAAAACAATAACAACAACAACAGCAACAACAACAAAACTGCCATGAAAAGTGATGTTTTTTAGTCAGCCTATCAACACTTATCCCATGGTAGTCCCAGCAGTGTGCATTATACCCAAAATATGATTTCTATATTTGCATGCAGAACAATCATTTGTTTTCCTTCTCTTTTGTAGACCACATAAAGTAGGTGATATGATCTGCTCTGGTTCCTTGTAGTCTTCATCACACGTCTCAGGAAAACATACTTCAGAATTGCCTAGATTTTCTTTTTGACATGAAACACAAGAAGTAGCAGTTATTAGTGCTGTGCATCCTGTCCTCTTCTACAGTAAAGGCTACACTAGGAGAAGAAAGCTGTAGTTGCAAGGCAGACTGTGAGCATGGCCTTCTGCTATTCATATCCTCTTTGGCACAAGACCAAATAACAATCCTTCACTACTAATGAAATTAGGACTATTAAAAAGCAAAGAGCAAATTCAGGAAAGACCAGTCTCCATCTTCTGCATGGTGGTGGAAATCTCTGTTCCTTACAAGAGGTTTAGTAAATGATTCAAAGTCACGATCCTTTCAACTTTTCTGCAAATACAGTTGAAGAGTTCAAGCTGAAATGCAAATTTCACTGCTAATTGGGTTTTGTACTGACAAGTTAAGAAAAGACCAGAAAGTCAAGCTTAGAATAATCTATCGGAAACACTGTGTTGTGATTAATTTCATAAAATAAAAAGTGATCTCAAAAAGCTGGAAGCATATTTGATGAAAGAGCTTTTTCCTTCTGCAATTTTAACCAGACTTTTAAAAAAATTTCTTCCCAGATTTAATACTATATTGTGTTTGTTTTCTTTCTCCATCTATTATTAGTTTTACAGCCATTTTTCTTCTGTATTTGGCTTGATCCTTTCTACTTGGCATTTTTTTAATCAAGTTAATTGCACTAATATTAATAGAATAACTCCTGTCTAGTGTGTGTCCTGGTACAGACAGGTTCTGGCTTTATATTTCAGGACTTCTGTAAAAGACAACTTTTTGCTCTGTCTTTGCTTGAAACTTCAACATGGGTAATACTGAAGGAAAATTACTTTACAGCCTTATATTAGAAAGCAACGGCCTCTGTTAGTGGAATAAAGTTGCTCAGTAGGAAAATAACTTCCACCTAGTGGCTTTCCAGAAAACTGCCATAACAGTCAATTTCTTGTGAAACACAAATTTCTGTTTTTACATAATTTGAGAGTAATCCTGCCACCACAATCCATATTCAGTTTTCAGTAAACTCAAATGCACTACACATATATAATACTTTGTATATAGTTCACAGTAAGTTTTGGCATCATAATGCTTGTGGTTTTACAACATCAACATAATTCTGAAAAACTTCGCACTAAAACTTCTTCTGATTTCTAATAGCAAACTGATTTTATTACAGCTTTTCTATTTCACATTGAAAACATATTTAAACACTATCTATAATAGTATCTTCATACCCACTTCAGAAAAACCTCTCTGTATTATCTCCGTACTTAAACTACCAGCTCATCAAAATTGTATACATAACCATTTGGGTCGTGTGCCTTAGTGGAATATAAATGACTCATAAATCTGGTAAGATATGTATCCACTGTTTAATTTTAAAAGGAATTATTCTAGAATTTAGTATTATACCTCTGGCAGAGCTGAATAAAGAAAAACTCATGGAAATGAAAACTAAATGCGTTATTTCTCATGCCATTGAAACTATAACTATCCAGGATCAGTGATTTTAATACTAATGTATATGAACTGAGAATGTGGCCATTGGGCTACTATGAATATTTTCCCTTTTTTTCTGAAACACAAGTATTAAGGAATCATTTTTAAATTCAGGTAGACAAAGGTGAGTTCCTGTACTATGCAATTAGTGTTACATAGCATTCATGTTGAGTATCAAGGATATATATATATTGGTTGTAAAAGGACTCTGATGAATGGCATTGCCTGATAATTTTGATTTGGCTCATTAGCTTGCTAGCCATGGGCTAAATTCCGAAATGTAATCCAAACTTCTGCTTTAGTGAGAGTACATTTAAAAAAAAAATCAGTAAAAGTATTTATTATAGCAAAGGTATTTGTTACAATCTAAGAAGTAAATGGAGAAGCTATAAGTTGCAGTGAAATTAATTTTATAATGTTTAAATGTCTTAGTTAAGATAAATGTAAAAAATAAATGAGTGGAAAAAATAATTACAATTACAGTGATTTTTTTCCCCTTTCCAATAATCTAAGGTATTTAGTAGTATAAACTAGGGAACGAACCATTTTGCTGCTGCTCTTTTGTCCTTTATATAGACATGTATCTTATATGAATCCACATATGTTTTTTCAAAATTGTTAGAAGGTGAATGTGGCAAATTCTTTGTATACATGCGGAAAATTATGTAATATGCAGAATAAGAAGATTGTGCTTTTTACGTTAACAGTTGTTAACAACAATTCAAATTAATTAATCTGTTGTGGTTCTCCTGTCAAATAAATGGAGAAATGTTACTCTGACATAACTAACAGAAATGTTATCGATATATCTGCAATTGTACTTGTAACATTATCTTCAGCTAGCTGGTCACCCTGTACATGTCTACTGTAAACTCTGATTACATACACTGTTTCTGGGTTTTTTTCCAAAGGGAAAAAGAAGGAGCAGAGTCAGAGTAGTAGAATTCAGTTAAAAAGTTTCAACTGCCATTTTAAAAGGTTTTGTATCCTATACTCACAATGCTTATCCTAGATAGAAAAGTTAAGTTTATATTTAGTTTTGTGTGAAATAGGTGGTTCAGAATCAACTGGCTGTGCACAAATTTTGATTCACTGATTTTGTCTAGTGCTTGGAAGTCAGGGGGTTGGAAATATTTTTTTGCTTGTGTGTGAGTGGTTAAACAAGTAAATTAAGCTAAATGAACATTATTGAATTAGGTAATTACTACATGGCAATTTTCATTAGTATGGATCTTATCAATGTAGTTTTTAGTTATTTTTCTTTATGTCATTCCTTGTGATATACAATACTTAAGCCATTATCTGTCAAACTGTGCACTATGTGTCAGCTCCATTACATATAACTGTATAACAGTATGATGTGACGTGAATGAGGCTTTGAGTGTATGATGAGAGATCTACAAAGCCAGGCAGCCTTCCTGAACCTTGACCATGACCTTTTTGAAGCTCAATGACCTCTAAATATTGTAGGAATTCTCTTTAGATTTCTTTAAAGGGTGGTGAGATCCTATTACTCTCTTTCAAACCAGCAAGAAACAGGAGCTTGCCCCAGTGGATCCCGGAGTGATGGGAGAGGAGATGCAGGCCTCTAAATCAGCACCTACCTTTTGTCTTCTTGTCCTTCAAGGCTGTAAGCCAATGCAATAATCTTTTCCAAATTTTTCATTTTTATTCTGATGCTGTGTAGTGAAGTATCAGGAACAGTTTGAGGATTGCAGTGCACCTATTTCTGTCTTAAATTTTCATTATAGCTCAGAAGTAGAATGTCAGTACTTGCTTATTTCCTATGATGGGTATATATTTATTCAGGCTAGTGAATTTCAATTAATCTTGTTTATGGAAGGCAAAATTAAACAATTAAGCAATCAAAAGTACAGTAGAAATTCATCAGAAAACATTACAAGAAAAAAATTAATCAAAAGGCGTATGATTCCCTGACCTTGTTTCCAAGATTTTAAATTTTATTTTGTAATAAGGGAAATTCAAACAACCAGAACACATAGACATTTTTAGATGAATAATTTTACAATTGTTGGTGATTTTTAACATCATTAGATGGAATTAAACCTATTTTATTACAAGCAATTCTCAGTACAGTGAACTGGTAGATTCCATATCACATTTCTGGAAGACTTCAGAGAAAATAAACCCTGCACCTTCCCACATTCCCCAAATCAGACAAATAAAGCACTCCATAATCCATGAATGTTTTATTAAAGCTGTCAAAAAAATGCATCTGGAAAAATCTGGCTATAAAGCTGTAAAATGAAGGAAGTTGAATACAAACAATAGATGAGTTTCTTAGGGATATGGTTTAGTAGGGGGACAGGCACGGTTGGACTCAATGATCTCAGAGGTCTCTTCCAACCTTATGATTCTATGATTCTAATATCCACAGTAGTGACAAAAACGTAGAACTGTGATAGAGTCTGACACCCAGATCAGTCCTGCTGCCAAGCACTAATACTTAGGTAAGATCTACATCTTGTTCAGGAAGACAGGCAATATATAAAGAGCTAGGGGAAGAATATTTTGAAATATTTCTGTGATGGTAATTTACACAATAGATATGGAAGGAAGATGATTTTTGTTGGAACTTAAAAAGTACTTGTTGTTCCAAAAATGAATACGTGTTCATAAGTTTTTCGCATTTTTTAAAAATCAAAATACATCCATCACCTTTCTTTCCTTTATTTTTATTAAATACTATCATTTGTTGAGTTTGGATAAAAAGAAACCACTCTATTACTAACTGCATAAAAAAATGTTAAGTTTTTTTCTTCAAAGGAATCACTGCAACTGTTATTTTCCAAAAAGCTACATTTTGGCAACAAAAATCTGCAAAATGATTTCAATTAAAAAAAGTTGATATGAGGTCTAAATATGCTTTTTTATTACTTTTCATATCATGCAAATAAATACCAAAATCTCTGCCCACCCAAAGCCTGGACTTTGCTGATCCAATTTCTGAATGTTTACTGGTGGAAAAGGCATGAAAGGAAGGTGACCGCCTTGACAGAGTGTGGGGGTGTGTGCGTGTGCACGTGTCTGGGGGGAGCTGTTCCATGCATATAGGGGTGAACATAAATGTTTTATAGTATATGTTACAAAGGGAGACACGGATGTTTTTAAATTTATTTCCAAAAATACGTAAAAATTACTAAAGCACTTCACTGTGTTGCCTCACAAGTGAGGCTATAGGATAGATTTATAAATCTACTGTAGACAGTACACTGTCAGAGACAGATGGCCTTCAAGAACCATGTAATAGGAAAGCCAGCCATAATTCCAGCTCTATTCTTCAAAACTCAGTTCCTCCTGTTGTCACCAGTCAGGTTGTATTTACTGCTTAGAGCTCTAAAATGGATTAGTTTATCACAGCACAATATCCTAGGATATGAGGCTAGAAGATCTATTCACTTCGATGCAAGTAAGGAAAGCTTTTATTTTTCAAATTTCTACCACTCAGTGCAATGCATCAAACAATCAGTTTTAATATCTTTAGGCTTAAGTGCACTCTTGTAATTTAGAATTAAATTATTTTTATTAAGCACTTTTACTGAATATCTACAAGCTTTACAACTCCACTGATTAAGGATCTCATAGTGACTGGTAAAGCAGCCACCTCCATGAATTAGGGAAGCATTAGTGAACGCATTCTGTCTATGATCCTTAGTGCTTAGGGAATATTAAAAAAAAAAGTGCCATTTCTGTAAAATGTAGCCATAAAATGCAAGTAAATCAATGTAAGTGAAACCTAGTGCTTGCATTGCACAGCGATATCTTTGAACAGGCTACAGGTATTTTTCCAGAGTGAGAACAGGTCGCATAAAACAGCCCTGGGCTGAAACTTCAAGTGCAGAGTTTCTGAAATATTCCCCTGTGGCGCTGAAACACTTAAAGGAAAACCTAGCTGGGAATATCCAAGGTGTAATGAGCCGCTTGCCATTGACAACACACAACTGAGGGAGGCCTGGCCAAAAGGCCCAAGCACAGGTCTGGGCCAAGGAATGTGCACTGCTTGTGGATAGTAACCTCCTCTGCAAGCTTGCACAAGCTCCTTTATTTTCAGAGATGTTGCTCCCTCTGTGCTCTCATTAACTTCAATGAGAGCCAAGAATGCACAATACCTTTGAAAACCAAGGGGCTAAACTCACAGCTTCAGTTTTCCCATCTATAAAATGAGGCTAAACCTTTCTTATCAGACTCATAGAGCTGTTGTGAAGATTAATTAGATAATGACTGCAAAGCTCTTTGAACACGAAAAGTGCTAAGAATTGTTGTTACCAAATGATGGCAAAGATTGGGCTATTCTTCATTGCTGTCAAATAATAATAAAGAGATCTGCTAGTCTAAGGAAAGAAGAGGTGGGAAATAAAGGGCAATAATGGCTGCTGTTGTTTGCGCATATGGTACTGAATAATCTTTGCAAGAAGGAGCCAATCTTGTGAAAAGCTATCTACTGTAATGGTGCTGGGGTTATTGACAGGTCTGCCTATAAGTGCAGGTTCCATTAGATACATCAGCCACAATGTATTCGCGGCAAATCTCACTGATGATTGCCCTCCTGCAGAGGGAGAGATAAGACAAACTATGATTGAAGTAAAAATGTAAACAGTTAAAAAAAGAAATAGAAGTCAACCACTGCTCTCCCACAGGGGCAAGGACCAAGGATTGTTGTACCTGCAAAGCTGTGATAACATCAAACGTTAACGTGATATGTGATTGTAGCACAGATACTACTTCAAGCTCTTGCTGAAGAATTTATGCTGTTTAGTATATTTATATGTATATTAAGTGAAGTGCACTTTCCTAGTTTGGGGCAGTGCAGGGCACAATACTAGCAAACTGAAGGGGTTCCACAGGAGTCAAGTTAACAAAAACATTCTTCGGCAGTACAAGTTACATCTTGTGCTTTTTACTGGTTTCCAGCAAAAGCCTCTGAAATAACACTGACTCTGAACTAATTCTGACCCTCTTAATATCAGGGCTGTGAAGTATACATACTACAGTCTTCTGTTTTGTATTTTAAGTTTATACTAGACGTATTATTGTAAAACCATATTATTAATTCATATCAATGCATTATATAAATTCTGCTCTTTGGCAACTGGAAAGAAACTGAGTGATACTCAGTGATAAAAAAGTACTTCCTATTTTCCCAGTGATAAGAAATGTTTGCAGTAAACACTAACAGTAAATCGTTTTCAAATCTGAAAAATGGCATAATATGCACCACAGAGTTTTAAAGAAATTGGCCAAAGAAGCATTCTAACTTTGATTTATGCGTATGGCTTAACAAATAATGTGGTTTGTGTGGATGCCCCAGCAGCTGGCCATTAGTTCTCCTTTCCTTTCCTTTCCTTTCCTTTCCTTCCCCACCCTCTTCCCCCACCCCCAAATAATTTTCACCCTTTAGATTAGTTGCAGTCACATTTAGCAGAGGCATAGAAGTAGCAAAGAGAATTCATTTACTCTACATTTAATTGGAAAGAAAATACTGTCTGGGTAGAAGAGAAAGACTATTCATGCCACAGAGGAGAATTCATTGTCCATTACACTTAGCAGCAGCCAGCTTATTCAGTGATCACACATGTCCTACCCAGCTAGCCAGCATGTCTGTGCCAGATGGGCTGGCTCTTCCACAGCTGGCAGGGCAAAATTCAGAGGTAGAGAACATGGAAGGAAGAATATAGAGAGCATGGAGAACATGGAACTTTTGTTGTACTGGACATGCAGGAGATGGAAGGGACGTGTGGAGAGGGACAATAGTATCAGAGATCAAAGACACTGGAAGGAGTGCACAGCAGTGGTGTAGTAAGTGAGGTGATGTGATGGAGGAGAGCCAGAGACACAGAGAGGATGACATGGCAAAACTGTCTTGAGAAAGATTTAGAAGACATGGAGAAAGCTGGGGTGAAAGCATTGCGTGGGTCAAAGACATAAATCCAAAGAAAACAAGGTTTAATTTTTTCTGCTGCTCATGGAACAACCCGCTAAAAATACTGCAATGCTGCCAAAGTTTCAGTGATCTGGAAAACATCTAACATGTGGCATTTTATTTTTTAATGCCCAAACAACATTACCAAAGAAAGTCATACCAGACAAAATACTGAGATATAGAATAGAATGGGATCTAATCAGTAAATTTATGAAGAGAGTAGCACAATCGATTTCAGTGAATGAGTTTTCATGGCAAATTACTGATAGAACTGATTACATCTTTTGATGAAATGAAAAGGTTCTGTTGGTAAAGGAAGTTGCTTAATGTAACTGATCTGGGATATTTTACCTTGTACTCTGACCTTCTTGTTAAAAGTGACTCTACATAAAATCTGGGTAGCATATTTTAACTTGTGAGAAAAGGCTGATACAGCTAAAAAGTAATTACACAGAGGGCATCATTATATAATGGGGTTCCACATACATCTATTCTTAGTTCAGTGCTATTCAGTATCTTTATCAATGAGATGGAAGAAAATAGAAACTTGTTGTTGGTAAAGGCTGCAGATGCCATATTCATATATAAAAAGTTAGTACGTGACTTGATTTTTAGAGGCACTAAGCATATTTAGGCAATGGAAAAGGAGGATTTTGGCCTAAGAGCTAAAACCACAGATATATAGCTGTTGCAGTGCCAAGATTTTAAGCACCTTTTGGGCTAAACTCATCTCAAAATAGTCTTTATAACAGATAATGAGAGCCATGCCCAAACTAGCCAGTACAGAATGACACTGTTCTTCAATGCTTAGGTAACTGTTTCTGATCTGTCAGGTCAGAAGAAACCTGCTTCATCTCAAAACCCTCACACTGAATTAAGCACTTAATTGCTCTTTCATAAAATCAAACTCTCTAGCATGAGAGTACTCACTGAGCCATAAGGCTTACCAGGGCTGAACATCCCCGTTTGGTGTGAGCAAGTTGACAGCTTCACCTCTCATGCTATAGGAAACAAACTAATTGGCATGGAGGCACATTTCGTCTCTCTTGTTTGAGGTGAGGCACTATGTAGAAGTGCTAAAAAACATCACATATGCTCGGACAAGCATTAGATGAGGTAGTAGCCACCACCTCTTCTGCGCTTATGAGCCAATGGTGAGAAACTGATGATCATAGTCTTAAAATAAAATTATTCCATGCCATCAGTTTTTGAGGCAAAATCTGGGGCGAGTGAAAAAAATGTGAGTAGGTAAGCAGATGCTGGCAGGTTCTCTCTTTCTACACATACATACGCACAAATCCCCTCAAAGCATTAGGATCCTGCTCCTTTGCGATCTGTGTAGGAAAATGATCAGTCAATGTTACCAGCACTGTTGCTCCTCACATTAAGCTTTGTTTACCAGCTTCAGAGAACAGAAGTTCTTCCTTGGTCTTCACTGCCACTCACTATTTTACATATTCTAATCTATCCCCTTTTATTAATTTCCTCTCTCAGGTAATGAATCCCAGACTTTTCTATCTCTCTTTGTAAAACTTTCTTTAGGCCTAGGAGTAAAGTGAATGCCTGGCATAGTCATTGCTCAGAGAGCAGATATAAATGTTCTGGAGGGAGAGAGTAAAAAAAGTCCTAAAGAATTTTTATTAATTCTGATAATTAAGTTGGTGAAAATAGAAAAGGATACCAACACCTTCATTTGTTCAAACTACAGGTACCTAAGGACTGAGGCTGTGTAGACCTTCCTGAACTATGTATTTATTATAGTGACCCTGGGCACTTCACTCTCCAGAGGTACTCCTTTCTTTATCTCACTGCTGGAAGTACTAACAAGAGTGCCATGTGCGGGTAAATTTTTTATAAAGTAGAACATTACTAGCTGAAAAGTAAAGGGAAACTATCAATTCACTTAATGTTGAGTTCTCAGTGAGCATTCAGGTGCTGCCACTTCTGGGCACTGATGACTGTATTTGAATATCTGTAGATGCTTGTGACCTGCATTCCAGGTTGGGACTACCTGGTGAGCCGGCCACAAAAGAGCTCGCTGAGCAATTCCATGAGGGCTGCTCTGTGCTCTTGGAGAGAGCCTGCAAGGTCTGCAGCTCTTATTGCCTGAAGGTGGCTTGTGTAGAAGTTTTGGGGCATCTAAAATGACTGCAGCTATTCCTTTCATGGCCATTTACAGCCTTGTTGTACAGCAAGAGCAAAAAATCTCTGTCCATGGAGAAATTATGTTCCTTTATCTATACTTGTCCTTATGTCTTCTAATATATAAAGTGAACTGTCTTAATGTCCTTCTGCGATAACAAAATCCCACAAAGCCTACTCGTTAAAGTGGGCCTTCCTTGTGTATGGACTGCTCTATATCTGAGCTGCAGTGAAGGGCGAGATATCCAAACTGGCCTTAAATGACTTAGATGTAGTCTAGCCATTCCAGCACAGCTGTCAGCTTGGATCAATTTTCCCTTCCAAAAAAATGCTGCCATCAGTATGAATGCTTTGTGGCTGAGCTATCTTGATCCCCCACTACAGTTGCAGCAGAGATTGAGCCTATTTATATTTTTCAGCAAAGAGCAAGGAAAGAGAACTCCTGAACTGGGAATTGGTGTGCACTCCATTCCCATTTTACTTCTAATGTTAGAAGGAGTTGGGCTGTTCTCTGAAAAAGTTCCTCATCTGGATGACTGGCATGCAAGGATGCACTGTGGCAAACAACTACAGTCTGATAATCAATACAGTTCCAACAAAAGCCAGGCCTTTTATTAGAAATTGTGGAGTTTATTTCAATTTTACCTAGCAAAGGTAATTAGTAGCTATCAGCGTGCAGTATAGAAATGTTTTTCTCATTTTGCTCCTACAAAGAGAGCACATTGTGTATCACATTAACACTGTCTGATAGCGATAGATGACAGCTATAAAAAAATCTAACAAGAAAATTAACAATGATAGTTAAAAAATCATCACTAAGGACCTGACCATGCCAATTGATGTTTAGGATGAGTTCTTTGAAATAGGACTGGCTGCTGTTCTTACATTATTGAGATTGCTGTGTTGTAGACTTTTGACAGTATCAAGCAGTAAATGAATACAAATTAATGACCATTGACCCACAGATGCAGAAACTATTACTTCTTGTGTCAGCATCCTAGGGAGTGTCCTCACTCACTGCTTATACTGCCTAGCCACTAACTATCCCTCAGGATGCACTTTGAGCCCTCCAACTGATAGAAAATAGGGAACCTCAGAGCACCCTACCTGCAGGCTACTATGGATATCTGGATGGTCTGCAGAAGCCCAAGTTCATCGTGTCCTACAAAACCACAAGCTTGTTCCAAACTGCATTTCACATTTTACCGCAGATATCCCATACCACCATGCCAAACAACACAGCACAAATATTTAACCTTGATGGTGTTAAATGGCTTAGATAGGGACAACACAACTTCTCCTCCCAGTTGGAGACTCATATGCTCCTTTCCAAATGGAAATTGGATAGAAGAGACTACTTATTTGAAAATACCTACATCTATGTAGAGATTGTTGCCTGTTTGGCCAAGCTAGTATGCCAGTGAGCTAGGGAAAATGCTGAGATGCTCCAAGCAAGGTTAAAAATGGACAGTTTGTAGTTATGTACAAGAAGAAGGTACAGTGTCGCCCACTGAAGAAAGAAGAAAACATCAAAGACTCTGAACAGACATACTCTCAGAAGGGCTGCAAACAAAATATTCAACACAACCGTCCAGCGCAGACCTCATTACAAACAGACCCACAAAAACCTCTTGTCACTGAAGAGCTACAGTGAGATATACCCCTGGGACAGAGCGTAAGACAACTGCCAGCAAGGGGTAACTACCCAGTACTGCACTTCCGCATACTCTACCACAGGCTGGGAGCCTCCCACTACCCGAAAGAGGATGGAAAAAGAACATCGAGTGGGACTATGAGACCAGGCTCAGGAGAGAGAGATGGCAGTAGACAGGCAACTAAGTAGAAAATGTCTTCTAGCGAGATGCTGGAAGCTAGCAGGTGGATGGCAGGCTGTTGGATGCTTCCTTATACATTTTCTTTGTGTTCATGTGAAGTGAATGACTGTTGCTTTAAATCTTACTTGCTGTCTGTCTTCAAAAAAATAATTGAGATGAAATGTGTATAATTATATACAGAATATTAATCTTCTTCCTGGTGATCTACAATTCCAGCATATTCATCACACTGGAACTGTGCTCAAAAGTATTTTCATCTGATTAAAACCGCTGATTCATCGATGCATGTAATCCTTTGCTAATAGTATGTATATAAATGGCTCTTAACAATTTGCATATCAGTTATTCCTCATTTTCATTGTTATTTGCTTTTTCTCAAACGCTGAGCGTAACACCGAACTTTTATGTTTTAATCTAGCTTTTTTGAGAGTTAAAGTGCAATAGTCTGGGCTACAGGTGGAGGAAACTGGAAATGCTAACATCTGATTTTAGCTCTGGCCTCAACTTCCCTTTGGAGATTTGGTTAAATCACTCCTGACATGCCTATACTGGGGTCAGTTTTACAGTCACCTTCAATCCTGGATCCACAATTTTTTTGGGAATTGTGAATACTTAAACATGATCTCCAGCCATCTACCTCAGTACTGGAAACTGCCATGCTTCAGGTTGTGAAGTTCACTGACGTTACCACATCTTTCTGCAATTTCTTGGAAAATCACAAGGGAAGATACTTGTATACTCTCGCCAGCACTGTGACAACTTGCTGTTGTTTACTTTTGGCTTCCTTCCTTTCTTTGCTGTTTATTAATAGAAGGTTGCCCAGAAGAAGAGACAAGGCTGCTAAATGATTCACAGCAGTGTCCCACACGAAAACTTGGGATAAATCGTAGAATCATTGAATGGTTTGGGTTGGAAGGGACCTTAATGGTCATCTGGTTCCAGTCCCTCTTCCAAGGGCAGGAACATCTTCCACTAGGTCAGGTTGCTCAAAGCCTCATTCAGCCTTGTTTTGAACACTTCCAGGGATGGGGCATCCACTACTTCTCTGAGTAACCAGTTTCAGTGTCTCATCACTCTCACAGTGAAAAATGTCTTCCTAATATCTAATCTAACTCTGTCCTCTTTCAGCTCAAAACCTTTACCCCTTGTTCTATCACTGCACTTCCTGATAAAAAGCCCCTCCCAGCTTTCCTGTAGACCCCCTGGAAGGATGCTATAAGGTCTCCTTGGAGCCTTCTCTTCTCTAGGCTGAACAAACCCAATGCTTTCAGCCTGGCCTCTTATGGGAAGTGTTCCAGCCCTCTGATCATCTTCACGGCCCTCCTCTGGACTCACTCCAACAGCTCTACATCTTTCCTCTGTTGAGGACTCAAGAACTGAACGCAATACTCCACATGAGGTCTCACAAGAGCAGAGTAGAGAGGAAGAATCACCTCCCTAGACAAGCTGGTTACATTTCTGATGCAGTGCAGGATATGGCTGGCTTTCTGGGCTGCAAGCACACGTTGTGGGGTCATGTTGAGCTTCTCATCCACAAGCACCTGCAAGTCCTTCTCTTCAAGGTTGCTCTCAATCTTTTCTCCGCCCAGCTTGTAACTGTGCTTGGGATTGCAAAATCTTACCTCTATGCTCACGAATTATAAATGCAATGTGAACATCTTTGGTTTACACCAAACATCCCATAGACATATGATGCAAAAAGGAAATATTAGCTTATGGGACTCAAATTTTTTGTTTGAGAATGACTTAAAAGTGAATCCAATATATCATTACAGACATAGCCTTAGAGCATTTATTTATAACAGTCTCAATACTGCTCTTGTCAAAATTTTCAAAGTTGCAACTTATCCCATACGCTAGAGATACTATCAGTTAAAATTTCCACTATTCAAGCATCTCCTTCCACACACGTTCACAAATGATCAGCAGCAGCAGAACACCCATCTCATACCCACTTTCCCTTGTTCATGTTAGGCAACTGAGTACCTCAAACCCGTGTCTCTTGAGAAGCCTGAAATAGTAGGCATGCTCAGAGCATGTCAAATGTATATCTAGGAGATTGAGTTTGTGTGAAACTGAGTGTTATCCATTTATTTTATTAAAAATAAAGGCATGTATTGACCAGCTTTTTGTACCATACTCTGGTAATCAGAGCATTTCCCCTAGCTCTCTCCTCAGGCTAAGAGAAAAAGCAAGGTCAAAATCACAGCTCTGAGGAGTACAGCTTCACTCTTTGGCTGAAATCTCTTCTTGGGACACACATTCTTCATTTGTTGTTGGAGCTGTTAACTAACAGTCCTAAAATCTCCCCACTCTTGTGAGTGTTTGAGAATTTATGATTGCATTAACAGTCTCCAGTTCTCTCAATCTCCTTTTTCTCCAAAAATTACTTGAGCAGTTCATGCCAGGAAAGATGCAAAGTTCTTCAGTCCACGTGGAGGGAAGCTTGTAAAGGGTTATTTATACAGCTGGGATTGTGAGCCTGGAAATGAGTCTTCCCTTGGTGTTAGTGTAGGCAGCTTCATACTCACCTGCTGTAAACATTATTCTGAGTTAATGAATTCCTTCCATGACTCGATCGTGGGTAGTTATTATAAAAACTTGTAATTCTCAGTATTATAGTATCCAAGATTCTTTATGAATTTAACTACTAGGACAAAAGTTTCCATTCTGAGTATGCAAATGTCTTCAGTGCCTCTAAAAATTAGATCATGTCTCTATCTAGTCAGTGCCTAATTTTACAGTTGATATTCAGAAATGTTTGCCCAACCTCTGTATTTTCTGGTTTTTGTTTGTAAAAATGGAATGTTAATACTTAATTGCTTCTCAAAACTTTGTGGGAATTAATGCTTCTGAAGCATTTCAAGAATGAAAAGGACCACATAAACTGACAACTACCGTAATTAAGTATGAATTATTTAAAATGAAAAATTTGTATTGCAAATGAAGTGTTGGAGCAATATATTGAACAAACCACCAAAAGGCTCACAAAAATCACTAACCAAAACACAAGGCTTAGGCATGTTGCAGTACCTCTTAGCAAAGTGTTGAACATCAGCTGAGATGTAGTAATTGACCATATGTGCATGTGGCCTTAATTTCACGGAAAGTAGCTTCATGTGACATATTTCACTTTGCATTTGGTGCAGACAGGAGGGCGGTCAGTCAGTTAACACTGACTTAATGAGGAGCCTTCAACAGTATTTTCATAGTGACTGCTAGTGACTGCCATCTAACTGTTATCCTGTGTCTTCTTTTTGCAGTGTGGAGATTCTTTTCTCTTCTAGTATTTCAGATGTAGGTTCTGTGGGGCAGTAACCACTGTTTTGTCACATGGACCTAGAACTGTTAGGCTTAAGCTCCTGTACTGGGCTATGATCCAGTACAGAAAAATATCAGTGATAGTACTACTACTACTAAACTTAAAACATTTAGAAAAGCATAAGACACTTCAGGGTCTGTGTTAGCAAGCTATTGGCTTGTAGATTAGGAATGCTTCTAGCATAACCATCTTTTTATGTAATATTGTTGTATGTGTCCTACATCTCCTTTTTTTCTGATTATTTTTATTTTAGATTTGAAGCACTTCAAATTAAATCATATTTTAAATATTTTAAATCATATTTTAACTTTCTGCTAGGTTCCTTCTTAAGGCTGTTTTGTGAAAACCATATTTCAGTTTCTGAGACAATGTATTAAACAGTGGTTTAGCTCTTTTCCTGTCTGGAAAACAGCACATCTTTTTAAGGACATTTATTATAAATAGCTATACGAAACAAAACATGCATTTATAGTAAATTCTTCAAGTGAGAATTTTACAGATGAAACATAGACAGTGGATTTGGTTTAGGGAAAGGGAAACTAATAATTAATCTATAATATGCCATAATAATATAATGTCATTTAATAACAGCATTCCACTAAGAAATACTTAACAATACTCAATATATTTTTTTAAAAAGTAGAGGTGTTATTATTGCAAGTTTTGCAGACCTTTTACAAAGTCATCCTGTTCAGAAAAAGACCTGATGGCTGGAAAATAGCTAACATAAAGTAATTATTGAAGACATACTCTGGGAACACTTCAGAAAATTATAGACCATTTAGTTTGGATGCCTTTTGGGAGGAGGGACTCTTAAAAAGCATTTTTGGACATTAAATGGGTACCATTTAGAAAAGCACAGCCTGATGAAGGATAGCCAATATTGCCTCAGGAATGAAAGGTCATGATTCACTACCTTGTGAATTTCTTTCAAGTTATACGTAATCAAGGGAACAAATAGCATGCATTTGGTTTTCATTTTCAGAGAGTGTTCAGGAAAATTTTAAATCAAGAATTAATATAGTGTAGTATGATGTTAATAAAGAAATAATGTAAATAACTTTTCTAAAAGGAAAACTTTAGTATTCTGCAATAGGAGTAGAGCAACACGGGTATTAATGATAGGGCTTTATACTTTCAATTTATATATATTTAGTGACAATTGTACTAACAAGATTAGGCTATCCAAATCCACACCATTTAAGTCCCAACAGAGTACTTAAGCATGTATATAACTCAAAGCAGATGCTGAAATCGTGTTGTTAAAGTAAGTGGAATTACTCAGGTGCTTAAATGATTAACAGAGAAAGGCATGTGCAGCCCTTCACAGAATCCAGACCAAAAAAAAAAAAAAGGAAAAAAATTCATATGAAAAAAAGAAGCAATTGCTGCAATATGTTCACCAGGAAGCTAAGCTGATAATTAAAGGGCACAGTTTTTTAACCTCTCAACACTTCCAAAACACTGAGATTTCACTTATGAGTTTCTGATTCATTCAACTCCATGATCTCATCCTCTGCAACTTACTGTGTCCCAGCTCAGAAAAGCTCATGTTCTTTAAAACATGAAAATGAAGTACGATCTAGATTTTTCAAAAACAATTAAAAATTTTGAGAGTCTCAGAATTCTGGAAATACTTAACTAAGATAAACTGTAATTAAAGTATCTAAGATGAATTGTGCAGCACTCAATAAAAATATATTTTGATGATGTGGAATTAACAAATTTAGATAGATATATAGACATCAATCAAATTTAGAGCACTGTAAAATCTGTGCAGTAAAGTTCATTACTATATCAATGTACATTAAACACATCACTACCAGAAGACCCAAGAACATAATTACATAATACACATTACATAATATAAACCAGAACAGATTTAGCTAAAATTTCTCTGTTTTTTCCTCCAATTCTTTTCTATTTCTTCTCCAGTATTAGTAGCTGTTTGAGATTTCAACTCGAACGTCAAGCTTCATACTGAAAATTGTTATTACAGAAAAAAATCCTTCAAACTAATTTACAGCTAACTGCAGTTCTGGAAATATTATGACAAAACAGTGAATTAGTTTGCACAGCAGCATTTTGCTTTTCATTTCTTCCAAGACCTATGCAGACATCTGTTTGAGACACAAATGCTATAGTTAATATATTATAAATATGTTAACATCACATTATCCTTCAACCTCTTACTTTTCTCAGTGTCTGACAAGAGAAATACTAACCAGGAAAAACATGGAGAAGACTGACAGGATTAAAAAAAATGGCAATATGTAGGAAGATTTTTAACAATTACCCGTGATACAGCCTTAATCTGTGAATTCAAGCATTCTCCGAATCATTTGCTAAAGACAGTGCTCCAAAAGTGAAACACAAGAAGAATACAAGATAGACTTCTTTCTCAAGGAAGACATCTTGAATATCCAATATTGTTTGTTCAGGTTCTGAATACAGAAGTCAAAACAATACTCACCAATTAATTAAAGCAAGCAACATCACCTTATTGCGATTTAGGACACACACAGTTTGTACAGAGAGAGAATATCTTCGACAAAACAAGCCAGTGGAAGTGGGAAAGGGGGACAAGCTTTCAGGCAGTTCCTCATCAGAGCTCTGCGATGGTAACAGTTTGGTAAGGAACCTGCTCCTAAAAGCTTGCCTCTCTTTTGCAATTACACCAGCTGATATGATCTACCTCTTTCCCCATCTCTGCCTATTCTTAGATCACCATTGCTACAACAGCACTACTAGTTCCAGGTGAAGGAAGGGAAGACTGACAGGATGCTTAAATAGAGGAAAGTGAATCTAAAAGCTATGTGCAGGATAAATCATGCATATACTCACTTTTCTAAGCCCTGCTTATATATGCCCCCATTTTAAACATATCCCAAGATTATGAACTTAATGGAAATGTATTCTGTGAGTAATAGTACAATGTGGTGCTCACTCTATGGTATTTAGCTGGATGCAATACTATACTATCACAGAATACTACAAGCCTACTCTAAGACAATAGAAAGAATATTTTAAAAAGTTATTTATTAGATAAATGATGCAAAGTATATCGACCATCAGTTTATCTCATGGGTGGATTGAGGCTGCACAGTTTGGGTAGCTTCTGGTGTGTAGGAGAAAACAGGCTTTTAGCTGATGGGACAACTACAAAAGTCAGAGGAGGTGTTGCACTTACGGGACAGAGTAGAAAAGGAAACAAATGAACACATATAGTACAAAAGTGTGTCCAGAGGAGAGCAACGAAGATGGTGAAGGGACTGGAGCACAAGCCCTATGAAGAGCGACTGAGGGAGCTGGGGTTGCTTAGCCTGCAGAAGAGGAGGCTCAGGGGAGACCTTATTGCTCTCTACAACTACCTAAAAGGAGGTTGTAGGCAGGCAGATGTTGGTCTCTTCTCTCAGGCAACCAGTGACAGAACAAAAGGACATGGTCTCGAGCTTCGTCAGGGGAGGTTTAGGCTTGATATTAGGAAAAAAATTCTTCACTGAAAGGGTGATTGACCATTGGAATGCACTGCCCAGGGAGGTGGTGGAGTCATTGTCACTGGAGGTGTTTAAAAACAGATTGGATGAGGTGCTTAGTGCCATGGTTTAGATGATGAGTAGGTGTTGGTGTTGGGTGATAGGTTGGACTCTATAATCTCAAAGGTCTTTTCCAACCTTGTTATACTGTGATACTGTGATGCTGTGAAGATGTTGAGAACAGACTTATTGAAGACATTGAAGAGAATGAAAAGAAGAAACTATGGAATTGCCAAGGCTTTACTGCTACAAGATCAGCTGAAAAAAGAAAGGGGGGGGTTGGGGAGGAATTGGAATAGATCAGTTATGAGCATAAAATCAATCTCTCTTGTATTACTGAGACTCGAAAGGAAACTCACATGACTGGGATGTAAAAATCAAAAGCTAGATCTTATTCAAAGACTGAAAGGGGAGAATCATAGAATCATCTGGTTGGAAAAGACCTCTGAGATCATGAAGTCCAACCATACCTGTCCTCTTCCTAAACCATGTCCCTAAGAAACTCATCTACCTGCCTTTTAAACACCTCCAGGGATGGCGACTCAACCACTGCCCTGGGCAATCTGCTCCAATACCTGACCACCCTTTCAGTGAAGATATTTTTCCTGATGTCTAATCTAAACTTCCCTGGTGCAACTTGAGACCATTTCCTCTCATCCTGTCACCTGTCACTTGAGAGAAGAGATCAGCACCCACCTTGCTACAGCCTCCTTTCAGGTAGACGTAGACAGTGATGAGGTCTCCCCTCAGCTTCCTCTTTTCTAGGCTAAAGGACCCCAGTTTCCTCAGCCGCTCCTCACAGAACTTGTTCTCCAGCTCCTTCACCAGCCTCGTTGCCCTTTTCTGGACAAGCTCCAGCACCTCAATGTCCTTCTTGTACTGAGGGGCCCAGAACTGAACACAGCACTCGAGGTGTGGCCTCATCAGTGCTGAGTGCAGGGGAACAATCACCTCCCTGGTCCTCCTGGCCACACTGTTTCTGATACAGTCCAAGATGCCATTGGCATTCTTGGCCACGTGGGCCACTGCTGGCTCATATTCAGGAGGTTATCAATCAACACCCCCAGGTCCTTCTCCGCCAGGCAGCTTTCCAGCCATTCCTCCCCAAGCCTGCAACCCTGGGTGGGGTTGTTTTGTCCCAAATGCAGGACTCGGTGCTTGGTCTTGTTAAACCTCATCCCGTTGGTCTCAGCCCATCGATCCAGCCTGTCCAGATCCCTCTGCAGAGCCTCCTTCCTTCAAGCAGTTCAACACTTCCACCCAGCTTAATGTCATCTTCAAACTTGCTAAGGGTGCACTCAATCCCTTCATCCAGATCATTGATAAATATATTGAACAGGACTGGACCCGGCACTGAACCCTGGGGAACACCACTCGTGACTGGCTTCCAACTGGAAGTGGTAGTCTGGCACGTGGACAGGACAGGCTGACCTCTGAGTGTTCTCAGAGGGCTCCCTTACAAGAGGTCTCAAGTGTCTCATGTTTCTAATATAAAAAAATCAGTGGATTGCCTAGAAATTCTAGACTATGATGTCTTTATTTAAAATGTTGCCTCTACCATGTAGGTTTCCACCTTGGATCTCGTGGTGAGGAGCTAAAGGGGGAATTATTTGCAGAAGTAAGCATTAGTGGTTGTCTGGGTGCAAGGGCTTGTGAGGAAACTTGATGGCTGAACAGAATAAAATCCAACCTGGAAACAAATCAGGCAAACCAAATGAGAGAAAAACACAAATTAAAAAGTGTAATCAGTAATTGTGAGCTGCTTAAGAACATTTTAATAGATATTTCCCAAAACAGTAGCATAACAAGGAAAGAAGGGCAGACTAATTATAAAACATAGCCTACAGTGAAGTGAAAGCAGCTCTAAAAATAATTGATAAGGAAAATCACATTTTGTATAAAACAAATCGAGGAATGCAAAAGTTAAGGGTAACAGATACAGGTAGAAGGAAAGAAATTAGAGGAAACTAACAAGAATTAAAGCTACACTAAAGAGTTAACTAAAGTAACTAAACACTAACTAAAGAGTTAAATTTAAAAAATACATTTAAAATATTAGGAACAAAATAAATCCAAGGAGACATATTTGGACTTTATTAGACTGAGAAGGCAGAACTAGTTATAATAAACAGAAGCACTCTATGAATATTTAGATTCCCCAGAAGGACCTGGGGGTGTTGGTTGACAGCCAGCTGAACATGAGTCAGCAGTGTGCCCAGGTGGCCAAGAGAGCCAATGGCATCTTGGACTGTATCAGAAACAGTGTGGCCAGCAGGACCAGGGAGGTGATTGTGCCCCTGTACTCGGCACTGGTGAGGCCACACCTCAAGTTCTGTGTTCAGTTCTGGGCCCCTCACTACAAGAAAGACATTGAGGTGCTGAAGCGTGTGCAAAGAAGGGCAACGAGGTTGGTAAGGGGGCTGGAGAATAAGCCCTATGAAGAGAGACTGATGGAATTGGGGTTGTTAACTTAGAGAAGAGAAGGCTGAGGGGAGACCTCATCAATGTTTACAACTACTTGAAAGGAGGTTGTGACGGGGTGGGTGCTGCTCTCTTCTCGCAAGTGACGAGCGACAGGATGAGAGGGAATGGCCACAAGTTGCACCAGGGCAGGTTTAGACTAGACATTAAGAAGAATTTCTTCACTGAGAGAGTGGTCAGGGATTGGAATAGGTTGTCCAGGGAGATGGTGGAGTCTCCATCCCTGGAGGTGTTTAAAAGATGGGTAGATGAGTTTCTTAGGGATATGGTTTAGTAGGGAGACAGGGAGACAGGCGCGGTTGGACTCGATGCTCTCAGAGGCCTCTTCCAACCTTATGATTCTATGATTCTATGATTCTGTATTTGGAAAGGCTAATGATATGTTATCATCTGATGGTGGTATTAATTCCAAGAGTCATTATGAAAATCTTGGCCTAGGCCTCCTCACTCAATGATCCTCTCTCCCAAACAAGTGGCATAACTACAAGAGCCCAATATGACCTGATCTCATCACAAGGCCTTGGCTTTTCTGACCGGGAGACCTCTTCCATCTGTTATTAAAACAACAAGAAATACAAAAGTCATAAATTAAGATCGAAACAAAGCACAACCATGTCTGACTTCAGCTAATGTGATTAGAAGACCCAGCTGAGAGGATAAGCTTGGGCTTCTTGACCCTGCTCACCCTTACATGTGGACACTTTTATGTCTCTGACCCATGCTCCTTGCACACCAACATGCACTCTGTCCCTGCTTCTACAGATGGGGAGGGCATTTCTGCTCAGAACTGCCCTACATCTGCGAGTATAGTCCTGCAGCTGGGATATCCTAAAAGTCTCTCAGACAGAAGTGCTTGAGGAGAAATCAGATACCAAGTCAGCTGCATTGTTTGGTGATGAGGTTCAAGCAAATAACACATGGTTTTATACAGCTTGGTTTTGTCATAGGAACAAGTATACTGACAGGAATTCTTTCAAAAGGAGGACCTGAATCAGAAATCTGTGATGTTGTTAATAACCTAGAGGATATGGCAGAAATTCAGATGCAATTTCTCCCTGCAGCACTGTGTTCAAACTCAACTTGTAATACTAATAGCTATTTGGGCTCCAAATTTCAGGTCTTTTCTAAGACAGATGCCTTGAATCTGGATCAAGTAGTTACAGCAAGCTACTGACATAATCAATATTTGTAGCTAAATGCTTCAAAATCATAGTAATGCATTTTTCACCTTACGAATGACTTTCTCAGGAATGGGTATCTAGCTCAGCAGGGACTCAATTACACATAGCCCACATCTGGTCCACTTCAGTGTTGCTAATCGTGACTTCCTTGAAGGTGAAGCTTCTATTGATGTCTTGATATTAATAACAAACTTCTCATTGGAAAAGATTTTAGCATCAACTATTTTCCTTCTCTGACAACTTCTTTATCCCCTAATTAATTTAAAGCAAATACAAGAGCTTTAGGAACAACTTTTACTATAGCTCCAGTCTATAGGCAATCTACTCCCTGACCAGTCCAGAGGGAAGTATTAACACACTAAATACTTCTGAGAATATACGATTTAGCCTGGCTCAATGCGTATGTGCCAATGATAACTGTGGCCTCGTGTGATCTGCATGCAGAGGGGTATTGAGTAAAGGGAAACGGTGCACATCACTTTTTTTTTTCCCTTGCTGCTGGTTCAGCCTTTATCAGAGGCATTTTTTTCATTTCAAAGTGAAATAAAAATATCATGTGTATAACATTAAAACTGTTTTTAAGGTAAGGTAGTTTGTAGTAGCTATGTAGCATTCGTCAGATGGATGTGCCTGGCAAACTAGAGCTGACTAGCTCAAGCACTCTGAATTCATATGCTTTCTGCACACTGAGTTCTGTAGAGAAGCGCAGAAAGCAAGTTAAAAAGTGATTTGTCCAAGTTTTATAAGGTTTTTACTAAAGACAGATGAAGTTTGATCAATGTTTTCAGTCTGGGCAAATCAATGTGTCTGGACAAATCAATGTGTAACAAGAGTCAGTGGTTGAAATTAAAGGCTACATATATTTAGACTAAAGGTCACATTTTTTTCCTTGTTATGATAATCATTGAAAAATCATACTTAGATTTTTTGGTAGATTTTTTTAATCTTTGGAAATGTTATAATCAAGAATAGCATGTTTTCTCAAACATACACTCTAATTCCAGAAGCAATTAATTCCAGGAAATTCTTAGCTCTATGTTATGTGGGAGGTCCGGCTAGAGAATTGGAATGGTTTCTACTGGCTTTATACTATACAAACAACCTAAGAACCTGTGGCTGAATAGTTGTTGCTACACCACCCCTGTTTGGGGAAACAAGCATTACAGTCACAATGCTCTTTCAGTGGAGAAGCTCATTTTAACTACAGGGTAAAATATCAGACCCTAGAATAAGAATTTTAATTTGGCAGTATCACCCACCCTGGCTCTTTGTATGTATTTAATAATTTCAGGTTTCTTTCTAGTTTTACTAAATCACTGTCACTGAATAAAAACAAAAAGGATCATCAACCCTTTAGTAAATTCATTCCTTTATTTATAATAGCACATGCTGATCTGTCATGTAAATTGACCATTAAAATCTAGTAATTCGGTGATTTATGTATGACTCGTGTCTACGTCTCTCCAGGTAATGTAACTGTAAAATAAGCATTCAGTAATATATCTTCTCGATAAGTATTATAGTGTTAAATAATACTCATTGAAGCCCATACATATGAAGAAGATTGGCTATCACCTAAAGCACAAATGAGGAGTCTCTTGATCACAAAACAAAAAATTAAAGCAAAGTTTCAGTTGTTAAAAAAAAAAAAATAAGGCTACTGCAGCATTTTCTAGCTACAGTACAAAAAAGAGTGCTCAAGTACATCACATATGTAGTTTAAATATCTGGCTCCTTCTACTTTTTATACCAAGACTGGTACAATTTCACCTTGGAGACAGTTTTAGGATAGGGTTCATGCACGAAACCAGCTTTCCTACTTTTCAAAAGCACAAATGTGTCAGGATCTGTCATCCTTTTATCTTTGTGAAGAATGTTACGCTAACTGAATCTGATTCTTGGGCAAATGTAAAAACTGATGAGGATGCAATGGATCCCAACCTTTGTAAACACTGGCATAATCTGTAGAGGGACAAAGAAAGGGAAAAAGAGAATGTGAGACATTGGTGAAAGAATTCACAGTGCTTAGGAGCCCCAATTATGGGCCAAGATGCCATTTGCATTGTTTAATAACAAAAGAAAGTTCTTGCCCCAAAGCACTTACAATAAATGTGAATTTGAAATTCATTTTCAAGGAATGCTAGGGTACTTGTATGAGCACTGTGTTTAATATATAGGCAACACACTTTTGGAAATGGCTTGTATTAGTAGAATAAAGCCAGCCTGAGTCTGCGTATTGTTGAACTCTATTCACAAGATAAAAATTATTGTGTTATATTGGGCAAAGACACAATTTCTTCATTAATGAATTCCAATTTTTAAACGCCTTTCTATATTAGCCATAGAATTTATGCACCTGACAGCATCTGAATGAGAAAAATAAGATTTTGCTTTCTGTCACTGAATGACCTTGGTAGTCATAATAGAAATTAGAAAATATGTTCTATATTTGTTAAGGCAAATTTATTCTCCAAAGTATCACAGTAATTATTTTTAAGATCATAGTAATTTAACAGTCTCTCAATTCTTCAGGTACTCTAGCCTTGAATAATTGCTTGATTTTTCACATACATATTACCTGAAAAACTTTGTATACATTTTTAGTACTACAAACTCTTTAATTTTTTGAAATATGTTTAAAGATAGTGTGGTTTAATGAAAGGCCAGATGAAGATATTTCATGGTCTTTCAAGCCACAGCTGAAATAAAACGAAACTATGTCCACAGATGTATTATCAAGAGTTCATTTTACTCTTCATTTTTATGAAAAAACTTTTTATTTTCTTTAATGAAAGACAATAAGTTAGCTCAAAAAGAAGATACATCTTTCACATGGAGCAGCATTGTTTCGTTCTCATAGGCTTGGATCTAGGAATGAAATTGCCCACCACTAGACTCCATAGTTCAGTTCTACATAGAGCTGGTAACGAATGAACTCATCTCTGTATTCCTGACAGCTATGACAGTCAGTGAAACCTCTGAGAATTTTCAGTTCTTTCCCATGTGCTTTTTTTTCTCCCACTGCCCACCACCCACCCCCTTCTGTAAGCTGATCTTGCAAAGGTACTCAAGAGAACAAAATTCCTCCCCAGATCTCCCCAGTTTGTTTAGATCTACAGCATTGTAATCAGCTTCGATGTTTCACATAGACAATGAAATAATGCTGCCTACAAAGCTACTGGAGAAGCACAAGTCCTCTCAAACATAAGTCTTAGACTCCATTCCCAGTCCCTTAGTGTGCCGCCACAGAACATGTGCAGAACTCCTTCTCGCATTTCCTGCTATTTTAAGTTCTTAAACCTATAAGGTACAAACCTCCTCTTCTTTCCCCAACTGCTTTTATGTAAGCTGTAATCTGGTTTCTTTCTTCCTCGGCTTTCTTTCCCTCTTTCAGTCAAGGTTCCCAGTCTCCACCTCTTGCACCTGTTTGCACATGGGGACTGGCAGCAGTAGGATGGGAGAGCTTATATCTGCACTGGTTACTGGCAGACAAAAGCAATATCTAAAGGAAAGAGTATATTGTTGTGGTACCATCACAGGCCACTGCATATATTGCATCACACCTCTTCTCTCCCCTATGACACTTGATTCATGAACTTCGACTATCAGAAAGGAGCTGTTGGATATATCTGAACCCTATCAAGAGGAAGGCAATTCCACAGCGCTCAGAACGACATCAGCCTGCCCTCCCAAACTGCAAGAACCGGTTCTCTCCTAACTATCATAGGACCGCATGACTTCCTCCTCGGCTCGGACGATTTGTCTTCCTCTTGGTTGGAGTCTGTCAGCAAACCTGAGCAGATCTCCCACAGACTTTCTTTGAGTATAGGTGATTATTTATATATTGCTTATATTTATAGGTGATATATTTATACAGGGCCTACAGTTTCCCAGTGTTTTACATCATTAAGTCCATTCTTTGCCTCCACAGTAACAAATGCAGGAAGAATTTCTGTTCTGTGAGAATTTACAATTAATTCAGAGCAAGACTCCTGTGAATTCTGCCTGCCAAACTATAGTGTATTTGAGTATAGTCTAAACTTTATCAGAGGTACTTCCAAAAGTTATCCAAGGCCATGATTCAGAGAAACGGTGTTGAACATCTATGCCAGAAAGTGAGCTGTGCTCAGCTGCATATACTGACTCAGCTGTTACACAGACACCTGGCAGATACAGACCTTCAGCTGCCATCTGTGCTGCCTGTATTGTGCAATCACATCTCCGTAATCTTAGAGTAAAAATGGAGAAGAAGTAGCAATAACTATGGAGAAAGGAGGGTGCAGTAAGTTTCACATAACCTCTAATATCAAGAAGTGTAGGTCATGAAGTAGTTGATTTTGCTTGCTACCAAAGTAATTTTCACAGTAGGTGATACACAAGATTATCCTAGACTCAAGCAGGTTTTTAGAATAATTGAGAATTACACATATAAGACTCATGTTATGTATAGGGCAGTAACAGCCATTATCATAGGAATTGTCAGTCACATGCCTGCTTCCAAAGAATCTTTCAGAGATATCAGAAGGAGGAGATATTAGGTTTGTGTAATCTGCAGAGGGTAAGAAATTCTGAGCGACACTATTGGTAGTTACTTTTTACAACAGCACCTCTATTTGCTGATAACTACTCCTTACCTTCTGCTCCTAGAATGAAAAAAAAATAGGATGTCTACTGGTAGGAGGGGGTTTTACTTTTTAATTCCCAGCTTTGTATCACATGCACAGGAGCACTTCCCAACATCAGAAATTTGTGACAAATTGCAAAAGCAATGTAGTACAGTGGTGGTCTCTTCATGTGTTTTGGGCTAAAAGGGAGACAACCAAAGGATGACTAGGTTGACAGTTCCTACAGTTAATGCTACTTCTTGTTTACCTCCCCAAACTTTCACAGAACTTACCAGAGCTTTACAAGTTAAGCTGGGCAGCTCTCAATATTAAAAGGTTTCAGAAAAGGGCTATGTGGAATAAATGGGGTAAATTAGTAAATTCATTTGTACAATGGCAATCATGCCTTCACCTTTTATAACTGGGCTTTTGTTCTCAGGTCTTTTCATATGTCTTGTCCTTAGAGTAGGGGTATCACACTCAGGGCTCCCACCATTCTCCTGCTCCTGCAGCGTAACGCATGTCACATGCTGCACACGTGACTGGTGCTGACAGGAGCACAGGGGCAAGGAGCTTGGTGCTACCACCAGGTAGAAACAAGGTGCTGGGCTGGATAAAACAAGGTGGGGAGACAGATTTGGCCCACCGGCCATGAGTTCATCACCCTTGCCTGAGAGGTAACCTCATGGGTGAGAGCTAAACCAGTTCTCTCATATATGGCACTCTCCTCTTCAAACAAGACACAGATTAGCCAAGGAATTATTTCTCTCTTAATTTTCTTCTCTGTACCTCTGTGTTTGGTTTCTGTGTCTGGTTTGGCCAGTTTTAGAGACTAAATGGATTATATACGTTCATTATTGTATTTAGAAACTTTTTTGAACAATGTGTATGTTAGTCCAGAAAGATGTGTACTCTTAACATGAATTTATTTCTCTGATTTATTTTCACTTGCTTTTTACAAACTACTTATTGTCTTCAGGCCCCAATGAGGCTCTTTCTGCATGTTAGTATATTCAGTATATAATGTGGTAAGATTATAATGTAAGCTATTTTGCAGTTCTACAAAATATGAAATGATAATTCATAATGTGATTGTTTTTTCTCAGAAAGTTGCTAAGGTAACATGCTGGAATTTGTGGTTCAGTTTTACTCAGCAGACTGTTTATTACATTTTTAAAATAAAAGATTTATTGTATTAAGTTGTATTTATTATTTCTATCACCTCTGCAATTCTCCAAGGGCTTATATGCCACATTCAAAGGCAGCCTGGTGTTTGGACATACCTTTTCTCAGAAGAGATGATGGGGGGAGTAGATTGTAGGTCATTAAGTGGCTTGTCACTTTTACAGAAGTCTCAGGTGTTGGGGAACTTCCGTCATTTGTGGAATTTATTTTTTTTTTGCTAGTGCTTGTTCCTCCTGCATGATTAGCCTAAAATCTGGCACTAGTCTTCGTTGAAGACCTTTTCCTCATCCATGTTTGGACCAGGTATGTCCCTTCAGGAGAAGCAGCAAGCCTCCCATGATCTGACCCTGCCATTCTGTACTGAGGCTTCTCCTATCTATCTTATTGCTTCTCGAGATACCTGGCAAGCATGGGAAGTGCCTCTGTTGCATGTTAGGCCAAGCACCATCAGCTGGGCAGGCTTTGCTGCCTGTTCTTCTCAACCTGCCCATTGTGCCTGCAATTCCACTTCAATGTCATCACAATTCCTCGTATTCAAGGGCGTCTGTGCAAGCTACCCACTTCACTATTTATTTTACTGATTCATGAATATTTTAAAACATCCTTGGAATCATAGAATCCTATCTTTTAATTGATAAGTCAGGTGACCATAAAATGCCTATAGATTGTAGTTTTATCACATTCGGGCAGTTCTGAAGATATATACTTCAGGGAATATCAGTTTCAAGGCTTAGGAAAGATCTTTCTCACCCACCACTTCAGTAAATCAAACTTACTGCTTCCACTGAATTGGGAAAATGGTATGAAAGCATTAAGTGCTTATTAAGTTTAATGTTTTCGTTCTCCTAATTTACTGTCTTCCTATCTGCCCATTACTTGACATAAGATAGAAGCTAAAGGAAATGCAGTTATCCTGCTGTTTTCTATTTAATTTTCATTAAATAAGTTGGTGTGTAGATCACACTCATTCTCAAAACCAGACCGTCATCTAAAAGTATTTACATAAGACTCTTTGCATTATATACCAACCCCTGCAACACTAGTATTAACTACTGCCATCTGCTAAGGCTGACTAGTAAGTGCTTTACAGTATCAATTCATCCTAAGCAAAAAGCATGTTTGAGTGCTGCAGCGCTCTTGTTAATGCCAATAAGAAGTATCAGAGCTCATATGACACCTAGCAGAAATTAGTACCCACATTCAAAGAAAAGCTTTTGTTATTTCCCAGAGTATTATGTGGACTTTATTGAGATGACGGCATCTGACACCTGCTGTAATATAAAATGCAGCTATAATTAGCCAACTGATGCTCTCTGCAGTTTAGGTCGAATCCCTTCTGTGGGAATTATGCTTTAAAATATTCAGAACTCCAAGTGGCTCTCATTACATTTAATTTTTACTTAGAATTAGGTGGTCTAGAAAAAAAATTTAGGATTGTAATAGCCCCCTGCTGAATGCCACACAGCAACATGAAAACCCATAGATTTTTTTCCAAATAAAAAAATGAGAACAGCAGACTACACTACAGCCTTCAATTGAAGTCTGGCTTTGCTTAATTGTACTTTTTGCACTCATCAGTCTCTCCTCTTCAGAGCAAGCTACAAAAATTGCCTGAATAGCCAAAGAAAAGTTTCCCACAGTCACTGGCCACAGAAAAACACTATTGTCCTTCCTCACAGTTTGATGGACAACATTTCTATAAATGGGTAGCCAGTCTGTCAATGGTACCCTTGCTGAAAAGGCAAAAGAAGAGAACAGATTCTGCCAATATCTGACAAAGCATGTTAACACATAATCAGGCATTCACTAGTCAGGCAGCTGCCCCTGAGACCTTCATAACACAGGTGCCTTTAAGCCATTTCCTATTCACAGATAAAGGAAACAAGCAGGAGATACCTGGGAAAGGAGCAGTTTATTATGGCCTGTCAAATGTCCATCTTCTAGCCTGCCCGCATAAAACCAGAAAGAACATAAAGGAAACTTCAACCCAAACTGCTAAATTATAAACCAGTAAAATATTCTCCAACTCCACAACTTTAACCTTTGTTTAAATAATTAAGAATAATTTGAAAAAGAGTGGTAAAAGAGCACTGTGCCTTATAAGAGGTACCTTCTTCATTCTTTTTCCTGCATCAAACCAAGCAAAAGATCTAACATGTCCTCAAGGCCAACAACCAAAAAAAAGCCAGCAGAGGTGGTCCCAGGACTACCACCTTCTCCCACTGTATTTTTGGTATGTCTTTTCCAGGCCTAATCTGCTCATTTCTTCACCCAGATGAGACTATTAAATTCATCCTTTAACTGAGGAAATTGGAATTTTCTGATGGACCAGTCTAGTATTATTAAAAGTTGATTAAGCTGCAGGATGAAGACTCTTTACCTCTTTTTTAATCAACTTTATCTTAGTGAGCCTAACAAACAAGTGACATTTCATAGTCAGTGTTACTTAAACGCCACTAAGCAGAGCAATCACTTTAGCAGTGAATAGATCATTATAAGGCAAGTTAGCTTTAGGCAAAAGAAAATGTTTTTTGTGATGGTGCATAAACATGCCTATTTCATACACTCTGCCAAAATGTACAGACCCAAGCAGGAACTCGGTTTACATTTAAATAATCTATTTGATTTTTCATGGTGATTTTAGTGGCACTGCCTGTGTGTTCCATCTTAATGCATGAAAACAAACTTTATCAAATTCTATGCAAGTTCCTGATGGAAGGACATAGTAGAAGCAACATCAAAAAGAAGTTTTCAGATCATGTATCACAATCACTGGAATCACCTTGACGATGTTGGGAGGCTCCTACAGGTGATGCACTATCTCTGAGAAAATAAACTGCTGCAGTGCAGCACAAAGCACTTGCAGCAGAGGCCAGAATATGGCATGGTAAGAACAAGTATGGAAAGCTCATCTGTGCACTTCTTTATGAAACAGAGCTGATGTCCTGATGTCTTACCTTTTCCTCAAATAAAGCACTGCAAAAAGCACAGTTACAATTTCTCACAATTATCATTCTCTATCCACATTTGCTCTTTAATACAGGCTACATATGTGTGTGTATACATATATGAATTTAAAAAAAGGAAAACCTCTGAGCTTCTGCAATAAAGCTTTTCGATGGAATTCATAGCCATAATGAAATTAAGCTGAATCCAAGAATTTAAAATATTTAGGTAAAAATTAGTATCATGAAATTTAGATGAAAAAGTGATCCCTGTTGTCCTTTTTTCTTGGTCAGTTTTTAGAGTTCCATGTACCATGAGGTTTCTTAGCACTACCATACCTGTGCAGCTGGAGTTACACTTTTTGACATTGAAAAAGGACTGCTTGTTCTCTGTTGAATCAGCCTCAGGTCATTATCAAACTTACAACCTAGGCCCAGTCTTGCAAAGGCTTTTACACACAGGCTTAGCTATATGCACATGAATAGTCCTTTAGAATTCATTAGAATGATCTGTGCACAAAGTAAGCAGGTGCATGACTAGATTCACTGAAGGATTGGGACCCAAAATGTCAAAGACACCATATTCCCTATTAACAAATGCCTCTTCTGCATTAGAAATACACCGACAGTGTAAAGATGAGTGTGATCTTTTGTTTTGTCTACTTACTATAATACAATGAGGATCATTCAGATAACTTTATACTAACTTTATATCAAAAAAGGACATTATATATTTATTCGTACAGATGTAGCAGTTGAAGAATACTGCAGCTGATATGAACACAGTGATGTGTCCAGAGGAGCTTAAAGGATTTAAGTGCCTATGTTATGGATAGTCTATTTTGAGCGGCTCAACTCAACTACATAGTATAGGTCCCTTATTTCAAATATAAGTCCATGAATCTCATATCTAAAGCAGATCTGGATCTGGTTCCTGAAGTCAACAGAGCAGTCTGCTAAGATACTGAATGACTGATCAGACCAATAACGACAGATGTGGTCTATTAGATGGTTAGTGTCCAGCTGCTAGGGTATAAACTGCTGAAAGAGGAGGTAAATTTAAATATGAGCAACTTAGCATTTCCACAGAAAAGGCTAGAAAGACTGTGTGTAGAAAAGGACTCGGCTCCCAGCTAAGCTATGTGAAATGTTTGTACGTAGCACAGCTGAAGAACCCTATTTTAAATATTCCTAAGCATCCATCATTATTATTTCTTCTAAAATAATAGTCAAATTATACTAATAAAGATGCAAGCTACAGCTTTATTTTAAAAGCACTCAGCAATCAAGGAATCCCAAAAGTTAAAGTTTCTCTGAAGTAAATGTATATTCCTGTTTCCGTTAAATATAGATTTTCAAGTATGCCATTAAACCTGAGTTAAATATATAATATGTGCAGCATGTACATATTAATGCAACGGAAAAACATTAATTATTAATCTTCAGGTATGAGTGGTTAATTTCACAATGCTTGTGTCAATTTACTGACAGTTTACAGACAAGGGAAACACTCTGATCACAGATACATACTCTGCAAGGCACCTACATTTTCATGTGGTAGTCTCTAAAGGAAATTATAGAGAGGTTCATAATCAAACCTTCCAAATTAACTATAGAAGTCTAAAATTTGTGAACACAGAATAATTATAATAATAGTTTACTGACTTCTAAGAAGAGCTGTTGAGCTTGGTCTAGCAGAGGTCAGTTCATGATGGCAAAGCATATAACTGAGCCAAAGAATCTTGTCCAGAGGATGCTAACCGCATTTGCAGATGGCAGCAAGAAAGAAAGAGCAGGCAGGAAGATAAAACTTAAATATTGTGTAAAACTACTAAACAAAGACATGAACAATAATGACCAAAGTAAAGCAAAGCACAGAGCTATTTAGAAAATCTGAAACTGCTGGATTCAGACAGGAAGGACCATGGGCCATGGTGCAAGGCAGTGTAAGTACACTAAAAAGAAAGTGGGTAACAGCCTCATGAAGATTTTTCGTATTGTTAGGAATGATAAAATTACTGCAAGATATTAATATATTGTGGTTTCTTTTTCCTGAAAGGCAAATGCATCACAGCTGTATTATCTACAAGACATTTCATACAAATCCTATCCTAATTCTATCTGAAGTGGGCTTTTAAATTTTGGTAGAGTGACAGAAACACCGAGAGGTCAGCAAAGACATTTACTTTGAAGGAATGCTGCTCCCATTGGATAATAAGGATTGCAATTTAGAGCCTTTATTCAATTAAGTTAATAATAACATGGCTACATTTTAGAGAAGCAGGCTGAGGCTTTTAGCTGGGGTAGTGCTTAAAATTAAGCACCATCTTAAGCATCTTGTTGAATCGGGGCCGATAACCTCGGCTGCAGTGATGCCTTTTCCCAGGTACCCAGGTAGTAACAAAAGTGAAAGGCTCTTCTGCGGAAATTAATGCTTGGAAAAATAGATAAAAAACTTTTACTGTGAAGGGGACTTTGTTATGTCTATTCTATTTTAATCCAATGGGTAGGATACTATCAATATTCTATTTATAAACTGAGATATTTTAGAGCAGCGTTGATAATCTGAATATTAAGGAAAACTACATTTACAGCAGTCAGTGTCAAGCTGCACTACTTGCCTGGGACTGTGGAGAGAACTCAGGGTCTTTATCTTTGAAGCTCCAAATGACTTTAGTTTAATTTTTTTCTGAAGTGTTGTCTCTTTTGCCTTTCCACACTCTACGGCTGACACAAGCGGAGTACACAGCATGAGCTTTTCAATTGAGGAGAAAAATCTGCTTATCCATTACACAGGCTCCTTAACCTAATCACTTCACTCCTTAGCACAAGAAACCTCAACCACTGGTGCACTCTACAAAGCACCCACCTCTCTCTGGGTGTTAGTTAGGGACAAAATTAAAGTGCAAGTTCAGAAATCATGTTAATGCAACATTGAACAGAAGAAGCAATGCTGGTAATAATGACAGTGGAGACAAGCAAATACAAGTTGTGTCAATTTAATAAAGTTTATTGTGATTTTGAAGTGCTTAAAGGCACCTACAGTTCAAAAGAAATGCATGTCTTTACCATTTTATTAACCAAATAAAAAGGAGCAATAGTCCAAACCCAAAAGCTAATCCTTTTCATTTCAAAATCCTTTCCACTCAAACAACTATATTTGCTATCAACAAACTTAGTGGCTTTGTGTTTATATTTTTCAAGGTGATTTTTGTGGGAGGGGCTTTTTTACACTTCAAAGATCCATTGCAGGAGAAAAAGCTGCAGAGGATTTAATCTTACCATGATAGCTCTATCCCTAAATGTTGAAAGCAGTTCCAGATTATTCCCTTTCTTAGTGTTCACATCACTAAAATATCTGAAAATGGCCAGTACTGCCAAGTTACACATATTTAAATCTTTGATACCTCTTTCTAAACTAGTGTCCCTATCACTGGCAATACACTTCTTGCCAGTTTTCTACAAATTCCCTCCAAACTACCAGTATCTTTCCAGAAATGAAAGCCTCCAAAATTTTATTGTTTCACTGGATTTAGTGAACATGCCATGTATTTCTTCTGTCTTTATGAAAGGCCTGGATTTACCATGGCCAGCTTTACTGCCAGAAGCGATTGCAAGTATATTCATTTGTAGTGTACAATATACACAGTGAGAGTATAATCATCTTTTCAAACCATTCTGCTCTGATCTGTCTCTTACATTAGACATGAATAGTTTGACATAATTTGTCTTAGCTGTATTTGCACATTTTTTCCTATTCTATTTTTTTTTCACATGCTCTCACTTTTCTAATCTCTTAAATCACTTTGGATTATTTCTGGTCCGTTCATGCCTGTATAATGCATTACATAATTTAATCTGTGAAATTTCAGATGCTACCAAATTTATTAAGATAGCAGCTGCAACATGGATGAAGGCCTTCTGAGAAAGAAAAAAGTAAGAAGAAAATCTGTGCCCTCCCTACCAATAGGAATCATTACTATTTCCCTAATTGCCATCATCAGAAAGAAGCTCAAGATCGAGTCAGTTCTTAGTAAATAATGGGTAGAAATCAACAATCCTACTGACTACTTCATAGTCTTCTGCCTACTTTTCTTGTAATGATCACCGAATAAATAACGGTACATCACATCCACCCTCTCTTGATATTCTCCACATTCATTCATTGTCCATTATATTTCCATGTATACAACAGCATAACCTTCAGTATCTTTCTGACCTTTATGTAGTTATCTCTTTATCTTTGACTTGAAATGTTTTGGACCCCAAAATGACCTCTTGCTAAAGGTAAATATAACATGCCCCAAAACAAAGGAAAGATCTCAGCTCTCTCAACTAATAAAGTTATATCCAGTCATTGCTAAAGTAGGCATATATATACCTGCTCCATCATTGCAGGAAGGCTGCATTTTTCAGAAGTGGAATTTATCAGGTAGCTGAGCATTCATCACGAGAAGTTAAAACTTAGTTCAAATGTCTGGACTTGATCTGTCTTGCAGGTCACTGGAGCTTTATTCAGGGCAAATTGCTTCCTCTGCCAGTGAGCAGTAATAATCAGTGCCCAGTTATTACATCTGTGCTCTATATTCTGTTCTGGCCAGCAAATTTCCTTTATGTTTATTCAGTGTTATAGTGCTAGTGGGGGAAGGGAGATTGTACTTTCTTTTATTCTTGAAAGCTTCATGGTTTGATCCAAATGAGATGATTATGTTTTGCAGAGTTGCTTCAACTGCCTGTCCAGAGATAAAACTGCAAGAGGCAGGGCAGGCTGGAGCAGCGAGTCCTTGACCATAAGCTGGACTTAGCATTGGTGGCCAGAACTGTAAAATAAAATTTCACAGTCTTTCTTAATTTTCATAACTGACTACCATGTTCAGTGTACCTGTTCAAGATGGTGTCATTTAACAAAAGCAAGACCTAGAAGTTAAATAAATATCTCTACATATCAGACCTTCCAAGTCAAGAACACATTTTGCCGTGAGCATTTCTGAATCTAAAGAGTGGTTCTCACCTCTTAAGTCCAGCCAAGCGCCATCTAGCTCATCTTAGATATTTTTGCTAAATGCAGGTCTCTGTGAAATATATTTGTAATTATTAGCACTGAAGTCCTTGCTGGAATTAATTTTCCTCTGGAACTAAGCAGGATTTTGGCTACTTCAGTCTTCCCAAAAATTTAAGTTGGTTGTTGAATGGAGACACGGTATACTGTATCTTCACTTTAGTAGGTTTTACTTCTACTAAATTTAAGTAAGGCTTATCCAGATACTTTACAGAGAAATGCCTTTAAAATACCCCCAAAATATCAGTCAAATAAATTGATCTGCCTTTCTAACATTTTTATTTAGGAATGCTCTACCATTTGAATATAGAACAGCACTCAACATTTCCCAATGGAATAAAAAATACTGGTAGGGGAGGGAACAGGAAGAGGTGTGAAAGTTAAAGGATCAAAATTAGGGTATTGTTACAGTTTGAGTTAATTTGGGTCGTTTTCCTGACTCTGGCTCGGCCTAGTCTAAAGTAACTTCATTTTCTGAAAGCTAAGTGCATGTGTTTTCAGACAGTCTCTCTCTACAATTGATAACATGGAACATTATCGGTATGTAGAAAGGCCAATGTTTATACTTATTCCTCTAGTAACCAAGGCCATCCTTGAGCTAGTGAAAAAGGTCACAGCTGCAGGGAGGGGCGGACAGGACAGGTGACCCCAAACTGACCAACAGAGTATTCCATTTCATATATTCATATTTGGTATACAATTGAGACATCACAAGGGTCTCACTATCTTCTGTGATGGCTGATGTCCAGTGAGGACCTCATTTGTTTGGACCTCATTTGTTTGATTGCTCCTGATTCCAGATCCGTGCATCCCTGAATCCAGTTCCTGAGTCCAGCTCCCTCCTAGATGTGGACCCATTCCCTCCTGCCTGCTCTGCAGCATTTGCAGTGATGTATAGCCATCAAAGAGTGCGGGTGCGATGTCAGATATTTGTACATATTCAATTACTTTCTAATTATTTTCATTGTTGTTATTATTATTATCATCATCATTTCATTAAAGCTGCAGTTTTAAGTTTCCAATCCACAAGCCTTTTTCCTCTCATTTTCCTCTCCCCTTCCCCTGGTGGTGAAGGGGGTGGAATTTGGGAGCCCAGCTGCACAGTTTTTAGCTGCCAAAACTAGCCAGGTCAGGGCTAAACAGGTCAGGTATCAGGCAGAAAAATCTTTATAAGCATTCCTTGTATCCTAGGAAAGAAATCAAGTAGACAGCCTTGCAAGCTCCCTAATCAGAGTACTTTGACCAATTTGGATCTTGTGGTCTGATGAAAAAAACACCTGCTGTAACCAGAACTCCAGGCTTTGAAGAGAAGCACATATGAATGCTAAACAGTGAAGGCATAACCAGAAGGGCACATCTGAAACAAGCACAGTAATCTGATAAACTTAAATACACAAACATTGTCCATCCTTCCATGACTTAGCACCCAGTGGAGACACTTCCATAAGCGTGCCTGCCATGTGCCCACTGAGGCTCCACTGAGGCTCCTGAAGGACAGGAAGGAGCCAGGAGGTGATGAAAAAGGTGAGGGACAAGATGACCTCGCAGGGAGAGGATGCCCCACAGAAGCTGCTGCAATCCAGGGTACAAAGCCTACTGGTACCAAAGCAGCACACAGAGGTGTGCCTACCCCCCTGGGCCAACACACTGTGACTCTGCGGCCAGTGAAGTGGTCTTCTACCTGATGACTGCAATCGACCTGAGCTGAGAAAAGCTTCAGGGTCCCAGAGAGGTCTGAGAAAGAAGAAAAATGCTTCTCCAGTCTTGGGAAAGAGGACTGCTCGCCACGCTGAGAGACGGATACCGCGGGCGAGAGCCCTCCACGCACCACCGCATGGAAACGTAAGGCAGCCAAGTCTGATGCTGCCTCCCCGTCCCAGGACCTGCTGCCACAGCCGAGAAGTCGCCTGCAGCTGCCACTCCGACGCGTATGAGCAGAGCAGCCCCTGTAACGGAGCACAGCCCAGCTCAGGGCCCGGCTGGAAGCCCCGCCGCCCGCTCAACCGGTGCCGGCACTTCCCCCGCCCGGGAACGCCGGGCTCCCATTGGTTCTAGCGCTTGTCCATCAGCCGTCGGGGGCGGGGCCTGCGCTCACGGCCATCTGAGGAGTTCGTCATCGCGGGGCGACGGCGGGGGAGGGTCTGGCGGCTGTGAAGCGGCCCGGCCTGATGTTATGGCGGAGGCGCCCGGCTCGCCCCTGTCTGGCGGTCGTGGCTTGCAGAGCGGTGCCAACGACCCTGCGGCTTCGGAGGTGGCAAGCAGCGCCCTGCGCTCCCTGGCCGGGCTGCCGGGGCAGGTGAGTGCGGGGCGGGCGGAGAAGGAGGCCGCGGCGTCACGGGCACCATGCCCGGCTCTCCCCGCCTGGGGGCCAGGACAGGGCGCGCTCTCGCTGTATCCGGGCCGTAGGGCCCTTCTGGGCTCCAGGGATGGAGAGTGGCGCCGGGGAGAAAACAATCCGGCCTCAAAGAAGGGCACGACGTCGCTTGCGGGAGCAGTAGAGCCTCTGGGAGGTCTGGGAGCCGGCGGAGCGGGCTGCATCTCGCCCTGCCTGGGCAGCCCTGTCAATGACGGGACATCTCACTTTTTGGTTGAGGTTGATCTCTGCTACGAGAAACTGCAGTCTGGCTAAAAGCTGTATTGGTACAAGAAGTAGTTATTATTATAAAATGGAATATTTTGATTTAAGCTCAAGTTTTAGAGTTAGGTTTTGTCTAAGTAGCTGTATTTTTTTAAAGTTAGACAGAATGTTCCTCTGACAGCATGTTTTTTTTGTACATGTTTTCTTCAAATATTTTTTTCCAGACACTGTTCAGAGAGAAATGATAATGTCGTGTGTTAAGTTTGATATGTGCTGAATAGATGTGTCTTATTCTATAATCATCTCTGTTTGCAGTCTATCTGTATCTAAAATGCAAGATCAGTCACAGCTGGCTCCAAAGCTCCAATTAGCAAGAGATTTGGCTGTTGTGAAGTTCATAATAATGTTAAAGTTAGTCCTTAGGAAGTAATAGAATATGTATAAGATTTCTGGGAAAATTTATACATATGCTTGTAAGTGGGAAATATATTTTGTCCTTAGCTCTTGTATCATTACGCATGATTGATTAACATTATTCCTTCATGTGTCCAACACATGCTAAAGGATGCTCCTTGCACATAAAGGATGCTCCTTTCTAAAACTCCAAAACGAGTCTTAGAGAGTTTATTTACTGGCATTTTTGGTATCAGTGTCTTAACAATTAATGGTTCTGAACTGAAAAGCTGCTAAAAGCTTACTGTGAATCAAATCAAAATAAGTGATCCAAGTTAGCCTCACCTTAACAATAACGAACTGCGAACCACACAGTGCATCTCAGTGGGTCAGAATTTTTAAAGCAGCCTTGCTCTGTGGTACTTAAATTGAAACATCTACTCTAGGTTTAGTAAGGTCTATGAATTATTTAACAGATTTTATGGTAATGGTGGTAAACCCTTGTCAGGACAAGGTTTTAGTAACAAATAAATTATTACCATAATAATTTACAGATTAATTCCTATTCCACTGTGGAAGCATATATGTAATTCTATGAAGGCAGTAGAAGCACACCCTTGCTTCTGAAATTAGACCGATTTGGAGTTGCTGCATTCCCTCAGTAGAGGTACAGTAGTTGTGGTGCAGAGTAAAATGTTCTTCATTGGCATTTGGAGTGTATTCTTTCCATGACAACAAGCTCATTGTACTGCGCAGTGCACTGAACTGAGTAGGGGTCTGGTTGCTCCATCTTAGCAGAGAAGGCCCTTTTAATTGCACAGTCACGATTGCTTCCAGTTGTTGAGTTACACTCTTGTCTGCCAGCGCTTGAGTTCTGGTAGATTGAACTGTGGTGGTTTACCAGCTTACTGACTTTAGCAATCCATCTTCCATTTTTGACTGAGACTACTGCTTCGCCAAATCACTTTTATAAAAATGAGTGAACATGTGCCAAATCGTTAGCTGTCATACTTTGTGATTTGTCATGGTAGTTTAAGTTGGATTTGTGCTAGCAGGTTGGACTGTTTCTGGCACGGGATTTTTTTTTTACTAGAGCAATCACTTGCAGCACAGTGACTAGGAGGACACCTAGGGATGACAACTCTTAAAACCAATATGACTGATTGTGAAAAGTTCTTTAAATCTCAGGTGACAGTGCCTTTCATAAAACAATTTCAAAGTGCTGAAGTGACTTATGATCCTATGAATTGCTACAGAGCAGGCTATGGATTTGTATATATGCAAAGGCTTTGAAGATCACGGAATTTATAAACCTGCTTGTCACAGCACTTGTAGGTAGAAGCATATGAAACATTAAACAAACTAATTCTATTGTAGTAGAATAGTAGGGGTTTATTCTTTACTTATATTTAAAAACAATATGAGTTTAAAATACCACTGGTCTCTAAATTATTCTAAGTCAGAAACTCTACTGTTTTTGTACATTGAACCAAGTGAACCAGAGTCACGTGCTAAGATGGGAAGGCACACATCAGCTGATTCTTTTTAATAAAGGAGACTTATTAGGAAATTGCAGTAGGGCTCTTATTTTGTTCTATCTGAACTGGGCTTTTAAATTTTGGTAGAGTGACAGAAACACTAAGAGGTCAGCAAAGACATTTACTTTGAAGGAATGCAGCTCCTGTTGGATAATGAGGATTGCAATTTAGAGCCTTTATTCAATGAAGTTAATAATAACATGGCTACATTTTAGAGAAGCAGGCTGAGGTTTTTAGCTGGGGTAGTGAATTTACATCTACACCTTTTTTACCCTGTCAGTGTCTATTATAGCAGATGTTACTCTAGAAACTTTATGAAGAAATAAGTGCTTCAGATGGTTACATGTGTACAGTGCCTTAATTCTTGAAGTAAAGTTTTATTCTTACTAAAGTCTAAATGCATTCTTGATTTTATAAGGTGTTTAAAAATAGTATTTCCTAAAACATTACTTTTTCTTTGTATCCTGTGTAGTTTAAATACCAAATGGGAGTAACCATTTGTGTGAAAATTATCTAAAATACGTTATGTACCTAATCAGATCATCTCCTTTGCTATGTAATTTGAAAACTGACCCTGGATTTAACAAGGCTGTTCTTTGACTAAAGAAGGGGAAGGCTCAGGCTTGTAGTTCTTTACATGCAGAACTGTGATTTTGCTTGAGTTTAAAACTAACATAGAACAACAGGGTCCACTGCTTTGCTTTTAAAGAGATGGAGGCATTCTTGTCTTTTTTTGTTATTGTTTCCTCACATGCTGTGCGGTGGATTCAGGAAACAGATGCATATGCTTTCTGTGTTCTTGTCTGTAGTACTTGGTGCCTTTAGAAATTAGATTTCTTTAAACTATACTTTAAAGATTACTTTTGTCATCTGCTTGAGGTCTCTCTTTTCCTTTTGTTTTTGTTTTTTAAAGTGTGAGCTGTAGATGTATAAATATACATGATTTGGGAATTCTGTCTCAAAACAGGTACCTGTAGGTCCTCTTGATTTTAAACAAGAGTTTTATCTGTATTTAGAATTTGGGGGATTACGGGTTGTTTGGTTGATTGCTTGGCTTTGGGGAATGAATGTGTTTGTTACTTCCAAGATCTTGAGAAGAGCTTTAGTGTAACCAAAACAGGCAAAGGTCAGTATGAAAGTGTGTAGTTCATTAGTGATTGTTAACAATCAGCTTTGTATAAGAAATTGAAAGTTTATTTTTAAGATAAATAGTTCCTTTAAATAAAACTTTCAATTCAGTATGTGTTTCTCTTTATTGCTTTGGGAGTTAAATATTGCAATTTCTTGGCAAAGAGAATAGGCTATGGCAATTGTTATTTTGATCTGAATGTATATAAAGGGAAACAGTGCAGTTTGGAAATGGGTTTTATAGTGGTGCTATGTAGTCTAGAGTTTATTTAACATCAAGATTTTTTAAAGTTTTTTTTTTAAAACACTTAATACAAAGCCTCTTTTGGATTAGCAGCAAGTAAAAAAGTCAAGAATGTGGCGTGGTGCGGTGTCAAGACCTTGGTCTTACGGGCATAGATAGCCTTGCAAATCTCAGAATAAAATACTTGCACTTACAGGAGACTGCGCACATGTTTCTTCCTACTGGTGGTTCTGTCATCTATTAAAAGAAAATATTTGAGTGATTAATGTGTACAGTATGTTTTTGTAAAATAGTTGAATTGAGAATTGACTGAAGTTAAAGATAAAATAAGTACAATGAAAGTGTGATGGGGTAGTAAGGAATTTTCAATTTTTGAATATGCTCTACAACTACTAACTTACTTTGAAAATGACAGCTGCCTGAATTATAATTAATGTTAGACCTCTCCAGTGTCCTCATATGAATGTGAAGTCTGTATGAGATTGAGTATAATTGTCTGTAGAAGCCTAGTATGCTTTTGTGACATTAATGCAACATAACAATGTCAATTTTTGTTGTGTTTGTTTTGCCCTCTTGAAGCTTAACCTTGGAGATGATATCATGAAAGTTGTAATCGACTGGAGCAAGCTTCAAAGCACATCAGCACTCCAGCCAACATTGCTTTTTAGTGCGCTTCAGCAACATGTTTTATGTTTGCAGGTAAATATTTCATTGGACATGTTCAACTTGACAAAAGTGATCAACAACTGAATGTAGTTATATTATGTAAATTATAAAATTTCAGTCATTTTGATTTTGCATTGCTGCATCTAACAAAAAAGAATACAAAAGTATTATATGCTTGGGATTCCACTGTGTTCTCAAACTTAGGGATTTTTCAGATTGGTGGTTGGAATAGCCACTGTAGGTGAGCAGGCTAAATAAATGCAACCTCATTGATTTGTAGACTTGCATTGTAAATGTGCTACATTTCCATCTATGGTGGGTTATAATTAAGCAATAAGACACGGCAGGTGTGTGTCATGCTATGATAATGATTCCATGCGTTGGGTGAGTTTTGAGGCTCATGGAGTGCTTTCAGTGGTTCAAGAAGTGGCATTATCCCAGCGTGATACATCCTGGAGTGTCTTACTGCAATTAAATATATTTTCAGCGTAGGGTGTTTTTTTTTTTTAAGAGTAATTTCTTTGACATTAATGTTGCATCTTGCCAAGTAGCCAGTCACCATTACTGTAATTTCTGTTAACTATTTGAAACTTTCCAACCCTGCCAGAAGTACTTGTAATTTGGTTGCGTGGCAGGGAGGGTGAGCGTTTGTGAGCTGGTAACTGAAGAGTGTTTTGACCTTCATAGTTCATCTGTAAAACGTGGGGGTTTGAATACCAGTTTTTTGCTTCAGCTAGTTAATGAGTTATTTCAAGTGTGTAGTACTGAGAAGTTGAAGAAGGAAGTGCCTGTATTGGCTTGTCTGTAGGTAAAAGAAAGACCCTTTTATTTTTTTTGCAGACACCTACCAAATCTTTTTTGTCATAAACAAAAAGAGAAAATGTGCAGGATAAAAGCAAGTAAAAATTACATCCAACTGTAAGAACACCACAATTAGGAATTTTATTCCATTTCATGAGATGCTGTTGTTTTTTAAAAAGAAATCTAGAGTGAAAATAAGCACTGAAATTCCGACTAGATAAAACTGCTAAAAATTAAAAAATGTGACACATATGTCTACTGAAGTTTTGTTATTCCTTCTTGTGTAAGAGTTATTGCAGTAGAAACAAGCATTTATTTTTGCTGCTACAACTGTCAGTGCATTCTCTCTTTTAATTTCATGACCTAAGTAGATAATCAACCGTGTCAAGAAAAGCACGTGTTCAGGATAACGCCTGTGTATTTCATGTCTGTGTTCTCTCATGCACTTTGGGCAACTGCAGTTTCAAGTGGAGAACTTAGTGCTGTGGTGATAAAGTAAAGGCTTTACAGCGTGAAAGGATTGGCTTTCATGTTAAGGAGGAAAAATACTAAGCCTTACGCCTTACTGTTCTGAGAAGGCATTTGAATGACGTTAATTAAGTGGCATTGGTGCCAATGATTAAAGCTTTGATTTAGCTAGTAACAGACAAGTAGCAGGCAGATTTTTGCAGAAATTTGGGGCTTTCCTTTACAAACCTCTGAAAGGCATAGGTCAAAAAGGCTAGAATCATGATGTGCACAGTATTTGGAACTATAGGGTTTTTTTCCTCTTTTTTTTTTTTTAATTTTATTACTGTGTTCCATCAGAGGCACATGTAATTCCTAAAATTACTTCAGTTGCTCTGTTTTAGAACTGTAATAGTACTTGGCTTTTTTTTTTGTTTTTTTTGGGAATTTGGGGCTATATTTTAACCCTAACATACTGTTCTCTTTGTTCAGCCTCTTTTAGAAAAGCTCCAGTCACTGATTAAAGATGAAAATATAAGCCATGTTGAACCTGCAGGTAGAACAGAAAGCCAAAGTTGTGAAACAATTTTAGATGTTTATGATGGTAACTGTCAGAGTGAAGAAAAATATGCAAGTTATGACCTGGGAGATCTGAAGGATGCTCATATTAATTTTGATCCAGAGGTGGTCCAAATAAAAGCTGGAAAAGCAGAAGTAAGTGTTTTACTTGAATTAAAAAAAAAAAAGAGCATTTCTAAATTCTTAATTTAAAGAATGAAATAGATATATGCCTCATGTTTATTACCTGCAGATTGACAGGCGGATATCAGCCTTCATTGAGAGGAAACAAGCTGAGATCAATGAAAATAATGTCAGGGAATTTTGCAATGTTATCGATTGTAATCAAGGTAACTGGCTAGCCAGATTTTAATCTTTATAGCAATTTAAGTTGGTTTTTTTGTTTGTTTTTCAAAAGCAATATTCTGTATTTTAAACAGAACTTTATTTTAAGAGTAAATGTAAAGTATGTAAATGTAAAGATCTTCCATATGCACTGCAGATGTTGTCAGAGAGACAAAATAGGAAGTAGTCAATGGGTGACAGTGTTTAATGCATCGCATACAGAAAGATTATAACTACTACTGTGTTCATTTTAAGAACAGCAATCTTAAATCAGCTGATTTTGTACCTACTATTCTGACCGTTTTGGCTAGATATTCTTTCCAAAGTCAACAGAATTCCAATTCAGAAATGTCTTGTGAATTCTGTATTCAAATTGAAGTTAATGCCAATTAAATTACTAAGAAGTATTTTTTGCTATCAATTTGAATTACTAGCTACTTCTAGTAAGTTTTCCTTTCAACATTATTCATATAGTTGGTGTTTTCAATGCACCAACTAGCACAATTGGTTGTATATATAACCAAACAATCTTAAATCAATTGGTAGGCTGGATCCATTATCATGATCTGTAATGTGTAATCAATTGCATCTCAAAAGTGAAGACACTTTTACATACATAAGTAGTTTCGTGACATTTTCTAAGTACCTGTGAACCCAGGTGTGTGCTGTCTCTGTGATGTACTTACACTTTTAGAGATGAAAGCTTGTTGTTCCATGAGCTTTATAGGAACAAACTTTAACTGCTTGAATATTAGTTGGAATAAAAATGGCATCTGAAGTCTAGTAGAATATACTAGCTAGTAAAATACCGATTCCTAAAATTGGTCCTGATCCAATAAACAAAAGTACGTACATGCATACATTTGTGTAAGTGATTTATCCAATTAAAACCAGTAGGTCCATGCGAGTGTCTGGAACTATTAATGAGGAAGTGCTTATGGAATGAATGAATGAAAGAAGTATTTCTGATGTTTTTATTGTATGAAAAAATGTAACTAAATTTGTTAAACCCTTCAAAGCTAGTGATGGTTGAAATATTTTATATTAGAAATACGTAATTAGGACCTCACTCTTTCTGGTGTACAGAAGAAATGGTAATCCCCTCCTTTGTATATTCAGACATAGTAAAATATGTGTGAAGCTTTGGTGTATATGTGAACGGAGATTGAAATACAAACAGTAGGATAAACTAAGATGGTCTGTACTGTAGGTTTTTATAGTTGAACAAATAAAAGAAGTCACAGACATCAGAATAAATGCAGGAAGGTGAGAAAAGAATTCTAGTCAGTAAACTAGACCAGTCTAAAAATAGGAGAACAGTTTCAAAAAAGGACATAAAACCAGAAATAACCGTGGTAGGCAGGGAAAAGACTTGTGTACGGAAAGAAGTTATAGAAAAAGTCAGTGAAAAGTAAGAATCAAATAAAATGTATATTGGAAGAAATTTGGTCTTGATCCAATAAACTTTTATATACACACATGCATACATTTGTGTAAATGTTTTATCCAATTAAAATCAGTAGGTCCATGCAAGTGTCTGAAGCTACTAATGAGCAAGTGCTTATGGAATGAATTAAATATTTCTGATGTTTTTATTGTATGAAAAAATTTAATTAGATATGTTAAAACCCTCAAAGCCAGTGATGGTTGAAATATTTTAAATTAGAAATACATAATTAGGATCTCACTCTTTCTGTTATTGTTATTTATTTAGAAAATAGCTGTGCCAGAACAGATGCAATTTTCACACCGTATCCTGGATTTAAAAGCCATATAAAGGGTAAGGAGCTATTTTAATACCCATTTATTAAGGGTATCTGGATAGAACAACATTGATGAATTTTTGGCTTAAAATCTCCTTATAGAATGCTGAAAAAATGCAAAATTAATGTATTGATTTTTGACTCTAGTGAATGCTTTTACATCTTCTCCAATGTTTTCAATCTCATATCTGCATCAATAATCTGATAGTTATGCGTTAAAGACCAAAACAAAGTTGTCTTTTTCCATTGTCTGAAAGGAAAGATGCAAAAAATAAAGCAGGACAGAGAAGCTTAAAAATACTTAATTTTTCTTATAAGGTGAAGCCAGCATTCCAGTTATGGAATTGAGGTTAAATAAAATTATCTTATGTTTTTCATTAGTCACTGTAAGTATATTAAATTAGAAAGTGTTTTGGAAAGTAGTGGAAGTTCTGAGACTTCGATTTATCGGAAGTGACAGGCAGGGGAACAAGCATACCACTGTACTGCCTTTTGAGAAGCAGTCAATAGTGTAGAAGTGATAATCCAACAGTAGTTATATATAAAAGGTTGCTTGTCCATCTACTTCTCTCTAGGTGTATACAAGTTACTCTGTGTTTACAAACCAAATCTCCAAAATGAGAATGAAAGTAACCCTCTTTTCTATTTTTGAGAGTGGTAATATTCAGTTATCTACTTGTTATTTGTTCTAGAACCAATTAATTATTCTGAATTCTAGAATTTGGAATAATGCCGTGAAGCACAATGATAGGTATAAGTATTAAAAGGGCTGGTGAGCTAAGAGAGAGACGGGGAAGTGAGTTTGAGTTAAGAAGCTTCCACTCAGAACCACTTTCAGTAGTCATGTTTTTAAACTGAGTGCTGGTTGGTAACTTAGGTGGTAGAGTATTACAGGAAAAAGGAAGAGGTTGCACTTTAAGTAACTAAACCCCAAACTTCATAATGGAAACATAAATAACTCTTAGAAAGGAATTGGAAGTAAAACCAGTGTAAACTGAAGCAAGAATGTAACGTGGCAGTAGTGAAGTACTGGATAAGAACGTGAGTGCTTCCTTTTCTGGAGTTGCTAACATAGTCTTTAAGTCTGGAACACGCTACATTAGTCCTGTTGGGAGGGACCTGAGAAATGACCATCATTTAAAGAGAAGTGATCAAAATCTTCTGATGAAAACATGGTTCAGCAGAAGGAAAAGACAGACCCAGAAGCAGCTGAAGAGTCAGTAAAACTGTTACCCGAATAACAAAAATTAGAAGAGAACTTCCTTGCCGAGATTCATAGCATCTTCTAGTTGTATACCTCCCCTCATCTTCACGTATTTATGGTGCTTCCTGTAATATTAGATCTGGCCTCTTCTTTGCATTCACAACAGCTCACATGTGCAACTGCTGACATAGATATCGGGTTTTCTAGTATTTATCAGCAGCTGATGACAAATTCTCCATACTGCTGTTCTCTGTGAACATATGAGTAATCCTTTTATTTTGCATATGTAAAGTCCTAGGGTTTTGTTTAGTTTAGCTACATGCGCAAAAATAGGACAGTACTTGAACCTTTGACCTTACTTGATCCCTTGATGTTTGGGATCCTTCATGTGACACTGATGTAGCACAAGTTTCATATTTTAATATTTGTATTGTTTTAGTTATATGTTGAGTTTCATGTGCCTAGATGTTAAATTTGTTCTCTTTACCTAGTATCTAGGGTAGTAAATACGTATGGACCTCAGACTAGATCTGAAGGAGCACATGGGTCCAGTCACAAGACCAGTGTACCCATTCATGATTGTGGAAACCAAGCTGTTGAGGAGAGATTGCAAAACATTGAAGCACACTTACGGTTACAAACAGGTTTGTATCATGTTTTAATTTTGACAGAGGTGTACCATGTTGTGCTACAGTTATCATTACAGTATTAAAACTTGGCAAGTCTATAGAAACCGTGGCTGTAAATTAGTGGATTGATCCATTGAAGGTCTTAGTCACCCCAAGTATTACAATCTAATGTTTAGGTTCTTATGTCCAAAATGGAACCCACATTTGTGACCGGATTAGGATGCCGAGTTAGTGAATCTATACCGAATGTGGTGACAAATGATAGAGAGAGCACTTTAGAATGGGATTTAAGGCACTTTAGAATGGGATTTAAAACAATCTGGAATATTTGGTGGTTGAGGTTCCCCATAGCCAGTGGAGTCCTTCTGCCTTGACCCACTGAACAGGAAAAATGGAGGTTAGGATTCAGTCCTACTTCATTGACATATTAAGGGCTGTCGATAAAATGGACCCAGAAGACAACTTTTCCTAAAGGTGGATGATTCTTGAAACACAGTTAGGCGAGAAGCTTATTTCCCAGAATGTAGAAAACTCATTGTCAGTACTTCCCTTTAGCCATGCCAATGTGAGTCCACAACTTTCAGTAAAAAAAAAAGCCAGGCTAGTGGCTTTTTTAAGTAGTTGTTTTCTTCACCCCAGCCCCAGTTTTCTAGAATATTAATCAATGAGGCACTTATCAAGAAAGAATCTGTATTTTTCCTGAGAAGTTTTTTCAAAACAGAACAGAAGCCCACATTTTCACCTCATAAAGTGAGTGTTCTACACATCACACTGAAGACACATACTGACTTTTTTTGTCTTTGAATACTGAATAGATGCCAATCCATTCTCTAAGAATATGGTGAACATTGACTGGATTACTACATTCCTGTGAATGCACACTGGATCATAGTCCTCTGCTGTCAAGGAGAGTAGAATACTCCTAGATCCAGTTGAGATAGCAATCAGACCAGTATGCTTAGCTGTATAGCTGTCTCAAAAATAAGGACTTTAGTGCATGGAAACAGAATTTGCAAGTGGCTGACCAGCATTAAGGTTATGTATAGTAGCTTTGGAATTTATGCATGTCCGAGAAAATGACCGGGAGTAGGTAAAGAAAGGTTCTTACTTTCAGGGTGTGCCTAAAATATGTGACATGACTTTGAAGAAACAGGTCAGCTAAACTACTATATAGGTACAGAAGATGGAAGTGTGCAATTCCAGCTCAACTCTTGTCCACATTAGCATCCTGGGAAATGTCTTGGGGAATGTCTCAAGATCATTTGTTACTTAGCCCAGCAGCTTTGAGAAAGCTGCTTGTCAGAGTATGTAACCTACCTCAGCTATCTGCTTGCTGGTTTTTGTTTCCGATGACTGAAATTTCAGAGTTGTTCTTGAGCTGTTTGCTGTTTTTCAGAACAGCTTCTTCTAGTGCCAGTACTGCTCTTTTCCCTTTACAGTGAGATAGCAATATTAAGAAGAGCGAGAGGTTAGCTGATTTAATTAGTAGCTGCTGAGTGATGAGTAGAGAGCAGAACTGGAGGAGGGAAGCTACCTGCAGAATTGTCTGTCTAATGTGAGAAAATAGATGAATAGTGGAAAAAAAATTACTATTTATTTCAGTGGTTTGTGGAATAGAATTGTCTTACCTAACAGACCTAGAAATCAATAGAAATGGGTAGCAAGAGAAGTAAAAGCTTGCTACAGCCTTGGTTGTCACTTCTGGTCAGAACCACACTGTCCTTTTAATTGGGACAGCCAGTAGTTAGTTATGATAAACAGTTAATCCAGTTTATAGAATACTATGTAGCATAAATAAGATGCTTTATAAGGCTGATCTTTTGATCAATTCTGTTCTTACATGGGGAAACAAGTTCAAGCTGTTGTAGTATAGCTGCAAACAGCAAATGGCTTGAAGTGGGTTTTTTTGTTTTTGTTTTTGCAGTGTTCATAGGCTTTGTTGGTTGGTGTTGGTTTTTTTTTTTCGGAGATGTGGAGTGGTGGTGTTTGGTTTTCTTCCAAAGTTCTGTTATTCCATTTCGCACGTGCATCCCCATCCATGGTCAGGCACATGCTGTTCTTTGTCAGCCTGTCCTCTAACATCCGATACTCAATGATGAGTGGTTTCCTCTAGAACAGTCTTAGATATTAATGCTGAATTCATGTGTGATCTGTCATCTCACCTACTATCTCCTGCTGTCAGTTTAGAAGTGGTAACGTTTGGTGTACCAGTGTATTGCAAGAGTGATCATTAGCTGCTCCAGGGACTTTGACAGACATGTTTTAACTACCTACATAAAGTTGACTGTTGCCCTCACTGACTGCCCTTGCTTATCAATCCATTTTTACCCTAAATCATATTAATTCTTTTTATTATCTGATTTTGCTTCAGCTACTAGTTGATAGCTGGGCTCGAAGGATTTACCTGTTCTTTAGTTTAAAAGGTTATTCAAGTACTTCTCCCAATTTCTTTCTATTTGTACTGGTGTATTTAGGTGGTCCTGTACCAAGAGACATTTATCAGAGAATTAAGAAGCTTGAAGATAAAATCCTTGAGCTGGAAGGACTGTCTCCCGAATATTTTCAATCTGTAGTAAGAAATTCTCTCAACCTCTTTTAGTGTACCTAAACGCATTTGGGACTTTTGTGCTTTTATCTTTGATGTACAAACAAAAACCTAAGAAGTCAGAGGGCAGACACTTTTGGTGGACGACTCTGGCTTGGTGTAATGGTTATACTTCATGTGGATCATCTGTTTAAGTTCGGTTTTCTACCTAATTTCTTATTTGAAAGAAAAATGTATTTGTTGGGAGGAAAAAGTTGCAACCATCTGAGTGTAATTAATTTGTAAGGAATATGTTAGAGGTTGGATTTCTTCCCCACCCTCCTCTGCTCCCACTTTAAAATCTGAAGTGTTTCCAATAAAAAGAAAATTGACTGAAGTTTTGATGTCAATACAAATCATTTAATGGTTTAAAACAGCTGAAATCCTTTGGACCTCTGTGCATGATTGCTTTACTAAAGATGAGCTATCTGAAATAACTTCCAATAGGATGAGAGAGTAAACTGTTTAAAAATTGTTTGGTGTAATTCTGTGACTTTAGTTCTTGTATTGTTAGTCTTCAGGCAGAGTTCTGTCTGTCTCGTGATAGTAGAACTTATCCTTTATTCAGAGTAGGACAAGGAGAAGATTAGTTGTTAATACATCAGGCTCTGCTTGGCTGTAGAAAGTTCTTGTCTGTTGTCTTGCTCTTCTTTCCCCGCATAATAAGAATGTCTCTGTTACTGTTGATTGTATTTTAATTTATATATTTTTCTTTGTGACCTGCCAAAGAAGAATCAGCAATTAAAAATAGATAGCAATGTTATAATTTTTTGTTTCCTTTTTTTGTTTGTGCTGGAGACCAATAAAGTCCTTTATTTGTGAGACTATTCCTTCAAGTTGTTGGAAACCAGAAGTTAAATTACACACTTTCATAAGCCGAAATTTCCACAGAAAGTTCTTTAGGTTCTTACCTAGAATGGGGATCTGGGGAAAAAGAAGTGTTAGTGGCAATAGTAGTGTTGTGCAGTAATTAGCATTATTTTTTTCCAAAGTTTTGCATAAATATTGCTGTGGATGCAGGAAAATTTTAGGGAGAAAAATATTGATTGTTTCAAAAGCTGGATATTGGTCTTTGTTTTATCTGAAGAAAGCTTCGGTTAAGTTGATAGTTGTTGGCTGCCAAGTGTGGAGAAGCATAACAGCTTCTGACTGCTCTCCAATAGTATTTCTCATGATCCAAAGTACACTTAATTACAAAAAAGCGTTCTTTAATCCATGGAATGGGAGTCAGTTTTCTTTCTGTACTTTAAAGACTCTTGTCAGTATTGTTAAAGTATTACTTGTGGTCCTCTGTCGGTGCAATATTAAGTTTGTTTTGATTATGTCATTTCTTTAGAGCTGTTCTGGCAAGAGGAGAAAGGTCCAACCTCCCCATGTAAGTGCTGTTAACTTTTGTTTACCTTAAGTTTAGGATGTACTGAGTGAAAAGTAATAAGAAGTTCTACTGAGCAAATATATAACTTCTTAGAAATAGCTGCATTAGTATTGGATAGCTTGCTGGCAAAGAAAAAGAATGAAGAAGAAAGTAAGTTAATGAGTGTGACAATGAAAAGAGTCTTCTAAGAGTCTGTTCTAGGGTCAGCTAGTTAGTGTTTTCACCAGTTAGGATGATAGAATAAAATAAATAATGGTGTTAATCAAGCTGAAGGTAACAAGCAATTTCTGAATTGTGGTCAGCCTCCTGACAATATCTTCTGGTTTTGTTTTGTGGCGTCGAGTATTTTGTTGGTTTTTTAATTTTTTTGGTTCTTAATTTGCTTTATTGCTTTATGAAGAGACAATAAAAGTAGAAGTGACTGGCTTGGCAAAAGTGAGGGAGAAAGATCTGACATCGTAGCAGATACTAAGCTAAGTCAGTAAGACTTGCCATTTTCACAAAACCATTGTAAAGGAGAAAGCACTAACCACGTACCTTAGGCCACAGGAGAGAATTTCTCCTCAGTGCAAGTGAGCCTCTAGTTGGAACACTGTCTTCTAGTAGCCATCACACTTGGAGACAGTGTGATGGATGGACCAATGAGAATGGACCAATGAGAATGCTTAGAATGGGATGTGGGCATCTGAGACTTGAGAAAATAAGCTTGTTTTACGTTAGAAAAACCCCTCCCTAGGGTGAAATATTTTTGTAAAGGGATGATGACCAGTTCTTTGTGTACGAAAGTTCAAAAAAATTGGCAGGTTAAGTGGGCATAGAGGAGACTGATGTTGGACAATAGGAATAAAAAAAACCCCTTCAGTTGTAAAGCTGGGTTCTGCAAGCTCTAGATAGTCTAATCTGGTGTTTTAACATCAAAGATTTTTTTTTTTTATGAACAGGTTAAGCATCTATGGAAATAGCATGGTTATATTAATTCATGATTAGGACTGTCAGTTTCTTGTAAGTTTGCATTCTTTTTCTTTCAAGTTTAAATAGCCATAGACTAAATTCAGATAATTCTGCAAAAGTATTTCTGTCATGTAGTGAAATATGCAGTGACCTCAAGTATCAAGTGCTAGGCCACTTCTCTAGCAATTACACGATGTAAATGATTGTGGGTTTTATTTTGTTCTTTTAGCAGAACTATTCATTGGCTGAACTTGATGAAAAGATCAGCGCTATAAAACAGGCATTGCTGAGGAAAACAAAAGAAAGCAAGTCCAAGGAGGCTGAGCAGCTACTTCAATAAAAAAAAATCTTTTCAGAATCTTCATCATGTTTGTTACATACCTAAACCATAGACCTGAGAAGTATTCATCGAGGATGACTTCAGCAATGAAAACAAAGCATACATCTAAGTTCCTTTTGGATGATCCTGAAAGCTTACTTTCAGAAGAATTAATTTTAAAAAGTCTTATCAATAAAATAGTTATTTTAAAATGAGGAATGTTTTAGAAATTATAATTGTATATATTTATAATTCTGTTATAAAGGAGGATTGCAGCATTTTTCGTATGTGAAAAGTCAACCTGCATGCAAAAGCTACATTTCACATGTACTTCTTGATGGTTGAGTATTCAAAAGGGCTATCTTTTGAATCCTTTTCATGAGTAGTTTGCATTGACTTGTGAAATAAAATTGAACACTTGCTCATAAGTGTTTAATTTTTTTTTTTAGAAAAAATATGAAAAAACTTGGGAGTATGCATGCTTACCTGCATTTTTTCTATATTTGTTGCTGTTTTCACAGCAGTTAGAATTGCAGCAAATTGCATTTCTGTTTGATAGTTATTGAAATTCTATATGTGTAAATAGACACAACTGTTCTTCACTTCCTCAGTGTCCTGTAGGAATTCAAATTTCATACCCTGCTAACAATCTTAATATATTGTAAAGACCACTCCAGGGGAGGTTTTGAAGAGTATGCCAGCAGGCACCAACTTCCCTTCTTTCTGTATGCTGGCTTGCATGACTTCTGAAGGATGGTTGCTGGGTATGTAGCTTAATTTAAAGTCAGACCTTTGGCCACACACTAAAGTGTGATTTTGTTGGTTTTGGTTGTTTTTTAAAATAAACAGTTTTCTACTTCTGTCAGTACTTTGGTTTATTTGCTGGCCCTGTCATTATTCCAGTTTAGGAGAAAAGTAGCTGTTTCATGGGGAGTCTTTTATGTTAACTGCTCATTGTGCTATCGATGTCCCTGTATCAGTCTCTGGCAGGTGTATGGGCAGTACTGACTGGACACAATCTTGAACTTTGAAGAATATTAGCCATTTTCTGTGATTCTGTGTTCTTAACCTGGACTAACATTTGTTGTAGCAACTGCACCTAATGCTTCTGTGAGGGTCGACCCACAGAGGTGGGAGACAAAGCTGCTTGAGCTCTGGTCCTAGCTTCACGAAAGAAGACAGTATGATAGTTACACCTGTTCAGATGCTTATTGTCCACACCGGAAGAGAGTAACCCAAAAAGTCACCAGTGTCTTAAGTACAGCAGTCGATGACCTTTATTCAGCTGTGTAATCAGTACAGTATCATGCAGAGGCCGCTTTTGTTATGCCAAGCATTGCCACTGTTGAAAATCCTTGCAGCTCATGTAGTGAGGGGTATCTTGGTGAAGTAATAGGGTGAGCTGCAACTTTTACCTCAAGCAGATAAGCTTTATTTACTGTCTACAAAACTTTTTTTTTTTTTTGTACTGTGTCCGAAGAGCCATATTTCCATAGAGTACAACCGGGTATAATTTGACCTAACACCACACACTTCACACAGAAGTACTTGAAAGAGTGGTGGGAGGTGGCTGTTACAACTGGGGGCAGGAAGGATGACCACAGGGATTTAACTTTTATAAAGCAGTCTCGTATACATCATAGTTCAGGTACTGGTGGGACTTGCTGGCTAAGTCTGCTGTATTTGCACTATGCATGTTTTCTGGAAAACTCTGGAGTGAAGCCCTAGAAGAAATTAACCTGGGGCAGATACCTATGTCTGAAAGATTTGTCTAATATTAAATTATTTGTTGGTAGTTTACATTAAAACAAGTGCGTGTGAGTGTATATATATATACAGGAAAAAATAATACTTCAGTCCTCATCTGGGATCAGTTCTTGAAGTAAAATGCAAACACTGCTAATATTCGCAAAAGAGACTGGTTACAAAAAGACTGCATTAACAGTTTCACAGTGGCTTTTTCCTGTAGTGAATTGCCTGCTACTTGAAAGATCTCTTGCCATGGTTTCTCCTTTTCCTTTTTCTCAGAATGATAGCAACATAGCAGTTAAGGGTTGAAAGCATAATGAAGATGCATTGAAGCAAGACAATAGCTAAGGACACCACAACGAAGTACTCTGGATGGTAATTTATTAGCCCTATATGCTTTATCAAATAAATGTTACAGATACTTGAAAAATTTCAAGGCATTATCTTGCTTTGCCATTCTTTGGTTTCAAGTTGTTAATTTTTTGTATAGTTGATGCCAGTGTGCCTGTCCTATAAAAATTAGTTGAAAAGAAGGTCTCTGCTGCAAGTTACACATTAAAAGTAGATTTCAGAGGACTGCCAAGCTGTTGTAAGTTTCCCTTCCTCTGCTGTATGACTTTTATGCATACAGAGATGGTGAAGGACATTGTTCTGGTGTTAAATGCTACTGATCTTACCAGTTTATCCTTGCTTGCCTTTTGTCACTTTGGGCTTTACCTTCTACAGCTAACTTTCACTGTACATATTTCACTGCTGCAGAAGGAGATGAGCTACCTAATCCACCACACTGCCATAGTAAATGAGATGCAGAATAGACATCTTACACTATCCATTTTCCAGAACTACCAGTTATGCTGGTATTATGCTGTAAACTGGCAGGAGAAGAGAGAGTGATCACAGTATGTCCTGCTGGAGAGAGATAGCAAAGCATTCCAGGCTGCCTAGGCGCTTACCTGAGCTGCATCTCTTCTGTTCTGATGTTTTCAAGGTGCGGGCTTTGAAGGAAATGCTTAAAATCTCTGTAGCCAACAAAGAATGTAAAGGATGGCTTGATTTCCACTGCAAGAAGTCAAGACAGACTTGTATCCCAGCTGCAATGTGTAAAATTTCGTAGATAAATTGAAACATTCTGTCTCCTTCTGTATGGTTGCCTGAAAACTGATGTAGTGATCTGCTCGACTTTTGCTGGAGTCCAATAGCCTGTGTTTCACATTTCCCTCAGTTATTAAGTGCTTCCGGTAGCAAAATTAAAAAAGATAATAGCACAGCACTGTAAATTTGGCATTAATTATTTCAGGAAGATGTCTAAGAGCATCACTTCTAAGCCAAGAACATTTCCCTCCCTTAGGAATGCTTCACATTGCTGTTTAGCACCCTGTGCGAGAGTTGTAGTAAAACATTGGAGCTTGTGTTACTGTGCAGTTCTGCACTGTGTGTGTGATTGGTTTCTTTGCTTCAGGCTCCCATGAGTAGGGAGTAATTCATCTCTAGGAGGCTAATTTCTTAGAGTAGAGTGCAAGATTTTAATAAATAAACCCAAAAGTGAAGTGCCCTTTTGAACAGCCCTCATATCAGCAGGTAATATCAGTAATTTAGGAAACTCAAACCATTCACCATTCTATCCAATGTATTGTGATCAGTGCTGGATATTTATTTGGTTTTTTTTAAATACACGAGAAGTTACCTTTTTTTTTGTTCTAAGACTTTACAACACCACAGAAAAAATTTAACCTCGGAATGCCAAAGCTACATTATTTGAAGGAGGAGTTGTCAAAATACTGAATAAAAATATGTTTTTAATGGATAAGTTTACAAATCATTTGCCTCACTGAGAACAAACAAAACATTTTCTACAGTAAAAGATGCTGAGCCATCCTCTCCTGAATGAGAGGAGGGGCTTTGAAGAGGAAAAGGTCTCCGGAAAGATTCCCTTATAGATACCTTTTTCCTTCCTCCATAAAAGCAACTGTTCCCCCTAACACTTTCTGTTTAAAACTTGCTATGTACTTCAGTCTTCTGTAGGAGTCTTTCTACCCTGTTTTCAACTGTGCTGTAACACAAACCCATGTAATCCTCTAAAACTGCTTGCTACCTCAAAGTACAGCAGGAAGTGGATGAAAATTATCTACAGCCATGCTGGTTGCTGAGGATTTTGGGCTTTGTATTGACTTTGCTGCCAGCGTTGTCTTAGCCCAGATAACACACTCTTAAGGCTAGGAATATGATTTCCTGTCCTGTTGGATAATATATCCTACCCAAGAGCAGTAAGACCCAAATCAAACAGTCTTCAGTAGATGAGTTTTCTTGTCATTGCTTTCTAAGATATATAGATCTGATTTCCCCTGACTTCAAGGACTACGTAATGCGGGAGAGGTGGGAGTATGTACTGTAGAACATCTAATGACAGACAAATAAGAAAAAGTAAAAATCACATTTAAACAACTACCTTTGTGGATCTTCTAATGAAACTGCCTTCTCATGGACAAAGCACTTAGAAATAACAATGAAAAGAATAGGCATTGGTTAAAGCTATTATTTAGAAATAATCTAAATTTTTAAAGGTTAATTAGTGTAATTTACCCATCTTGGTTATTAAGAGGTTTGTACATGAACAATAAACATAAGAGTTCAATCCATTTTATTTCCACAGTTGATTCATCCACATCTGTTTAGCTTTTTATGACCATCTAATTGATTTGTAGAATTCTGTCCAGTACAGATGGGCTACTGTTCATGACTACTTTCATACCATTTATTTTATTGTTGCTCTGATTTTTATTCAAGGCCAAACGGGAATATAAATGTGATGTTCACCTAAACATAACAATGACATTAAATTTCTCTTTGGCTCTGAGACAAGAATAGATTTGTGGAGACAATCCACTATGAATATAAATAACTTGTTTATACATAAAAAGAGTTCTAACTTAATTATGAGCTATTTTACCAGTTCTACAATATGCTCTGTTATTATGAAGTTTTGTAGCAACAACCAGGATAAATCACTTGTCACAGACCCGTTTGGCTCCAAACTAGATTTAAACCCCTACTAACACTTGGAAGAGAATAAAAACTATATCTCTGTAATCTGTTCTGTGATAATTCTAGTAAGTCTATATGTAGTCTATCTCATACAGCTGTAAGTTATGTTATTTTATGCACAATTTACATACAGATTTTTGTAGTCTCTTGCACCTCCTTTTGAGTTGACAAAATGAACAGAAGCTAGCTAGATGTTTTCTACCAAAGAGTCTTGTCTCTTGCTATGAAAACACCTAGCATGAGCAATTCTTCACCAAGCGTTGGTCTGCAGAGCCAACTCTTGCTGGGTATTGTTTCCGAGTCTTTGGGGCATACGGGGAGTGGGTTTGAATAAGGTACACTAGAAGAATTGTTGTCAATCCCATACCTTGAATCATCAAAATCAAAGAATGAGGAAGGTGCCCTTAATCACTCAGTAGTCCCACCTCTGAGATATGTAGTCACAGCTGTATGCATGTAACCTTATGTGCAAGAACACCAGATGTACGCAGAGTCAGCACTTTCATTCTAGTAATTTTGTACACATCATACTGTAGATGTTTGCTTAAGGGTGCCAGCTGCTTTGTGTGACCACCACACAGGGAGTTCATTTTGTGATCGGACTCAGCCACCACTGCTAATAACTGAGGAAACCTAGCAATGGGTTTACTAACCAGGTGCTTCTCTGGCGAAGAGGGTATGTAGTATCCAACAAGCTCAAACCTTCAACTACAGTTTTTGCACAAAAATGGTGAAAAAAAGAAAGTGCATGGATTATTGACTTCATGGATGCATTAACTTTTCTGAATTTGATGTCATTAAATAATAGCACCATAAAATGGGAGAGAAGAGCAGAAAGAGCCATCTGTTTAATACAGACAAAACTGTTGTTGTAGGAAGGCAGCCTGTTTGGATTACACAGATAAACAGATTCTACTGCCTGTAACAAGTAGACTTACACTTGCTTGAGTTATCTACCACAGCTTAACATGAGACAGCCAAAGACAGGAAGCAACAGAAACGTTGTTATGTTAAATGTTACTGAGGCTAATGGCATCTTATCCATGGAGAAACAGTACTGATACCTCCAGCACAGGTTGAGGGATCTGTTCAAACCCCAAACTTACAGGGAGCATTTAATCTCTGCTTTGGTTTTACAGCAATAACGTATCAAACATCAATACTTTTCTGGCCTGTGAATTCCACTTTAGTACAGTACAGTAAAGTTTGTGTATATGGACTTGTCTTTTGGCTGTGCCAGAGAGTTTCACTGAGTGCCTCTAATGCAGTTACAAGACAAGCAAGAAGCAGAGGGTGAGAAAAACAGCTATAGCAAAGGTGAAAAGCTATTTCAAATACAATTTGAAACAAGAGTCAACAAGAGACAATATAAGGTTGTTCCAGGTGGTGGAGCTGCAGAAGAGAAGATACCCAGCATGGATAGCTATGACGGTAGAGAAGAGACCAAGGTGGTACAAGATGGGCCAAAGGAGAGTGCCAGAGATTGACCTTGCAGGATGCTATACAGAAGGGTTGTTAGTACAGAGGAGATGAAAACAAAGAAAAAGCAGTTTGACAGGAGAGGAAGGAACCAATTGTGTGATTCTGACAGGCTCCTGCTACTGCTGAAGATTACACAGATTCCAAGAAGTCTGAAGTGTATCAGATCATTAACTGCAGAGAGGAGAGCTTTTTCTGTGCAGAAGAAAAACAAACTATTAGTCCGTCAGGACATGTCACTGCAAAACGTGTTCCTGACTCCTAGCGATGCAGAGCCCCATGATTCTGCCTGTCTTGGCTACAGGCTTCAGGAACAAGTTTTCTGTCAGTTGTTATCAGTGCTGCAGCTTATGATCGTGGTTCAGGACTCTTGGACGATTAACTAAGGAAGAAATTGGCTTTGCAATTAAGTTTTTAGACAGATTGTTATGGTCCTTTTTGTCATAAGTTTAATTAATTACAAAGTATTTCTTACGCCCTTTAAATTTAAAAGTTACCCAGAGACCACTGTGTGGCAACAGTGAATTTTGCCTGGTTGCCTTCTTCTGAGGGACTAGATATACTACAGCAAGAGTTCGTAAAACAAGTTTACAAGATACTAATCGTCAAGAACATAGCATACCTTCATGTCAAGAAAGAAACTCTGCTAACCCTCCACAATTCAACACTCCTCACCATAACCCAGCATGTTTTTTGTTAAAAAATTAATAAACTTGTTCACTTAGGAAGACATCATTTTTGAAAGCATTTCTCTAATGGAAAATTAATTACTACCCAGTCAAAAAACACTAGTTACATGATTCTCTTATCTTAATATAGCTGTCTCAAAGAAAAAAAACCAAACTCAGAAACATATTTATGCCATTTCTATCTGTGTTTGTTTTACTGAAATAATGTTTTCAAATTGAAAGGAATGAAGGGGTGTGGGAAATATTGAAAAGTCATGAATCAATTTCAATCAATTTTAATTCCAGTATAAGAGGAAGTAATGCCAAAACAAAGCAATAATTTTTGACAGCTAAATTTGCAAGAGACTTATTGCTGTCTGGAGAGAGGTAAAGCTGAATCCTTCCCTACTTCTACCCCACATTAGTTGACTTCCAGTGCTGTTCAGTTTTTTCTAGTGAAGTTTAGCTGTGTCCTGTGACTCCTACTTTTTTTCCCTTTAAATCAGCACTGCCATGCAAACAGAATTATCTTTTTCCCCAGAGTGTTAACTTGAAACTTGGACTTGGTTTACAAAAATATATGTAGATGTTTTGTTTAAGTACTTTTCTTTAGGAAAGATATCTCAATTTAAAACAATTGTCAGGGACTATTGAAATGATAATAAGGCTAGAATAGAACTAAAAGTAAGACTAGGATTAGAAAGAGCATCAAGTCCCACTTTTGTGTCACTGTACTCATCTTCTTTTACAAACTGACTTTTTAGGCCTGCATGTACTTTGTGGTTAAAACAAGCCAAAATCCTCCTATGACACATATATATCATGTAGCACCCAGAAACAGTTTTGGCTGGTGGTTGCCTAAACATTTTGCTAACTGATTCCCCCTGAAATCTCTGAGGGTTATGGATGTTAAAGGGTTGAAACATTTTACCTTTGGTGCTACCAAAAACAAGCAGGAACCTCTTCCTTTAGAAGAACACCATGGCGCTCTGTGAATGTTTGCAAGGGAAACACCCCAGCAGGGTCAGGAGCCTGGAAGGGGAGATCTGTGCTGGAGGAGTTTGCCAGTATCTTCAGAGTTTCAATGCCAGATCTTGGCTTTCACACTTTCAAAACTGGTTCCTCCGTGTGCAATGGGCTCAGGCAAACCATGAAACAAACAACAGGATGGCAAACAACGCTGAATATTGGCTTCATTCAATAGCCTATTCAACACTGATTTTTTTCATTACTGTTTTCAAATTTTTTAACTGAAGAGGAAAATTTGCTGCCCGGCATAGCTGCCACCTTCCTAAGAGGCAAGACTCTGCCTGTACTTAAAGGTTGTTTTCTTCTAGACCTCGCTGTTGCCTTTGGCAGCAATAGGACTTGATGGACACACTTCCTTGTGCATGTGCTGGAATTGTTACCAGCAGTGACCAAAATATCATTTTTACTGTTATAAGCAATTCTGAACACAGATGTCTTAAAATTAAAATGTGTTCAACTTTTATTTATTTCTGCAATGTATCTTTTCGTAAGACAGTTTGCAATGAGTGACCTTTTCTACCAAAAGCTGAATGCTGAAAGTAATCAGTTAATAGGGTCTAATGTGAAACCCTCATCCTACACACCAGGACTGCCTACCAGCACAGGTTTCATCCACTCCCCAAGGGGCATCGGAAGCCCTGGACTTGCATGGGCATTGGAAAACCCCCGAGGTAGTAGCAGCAACGCAGCCGGGAAGTTTTTAATTTGGCTGAAGAAAAAAAAGACAAAGCCATTTGTACTATGTGTACTAAATATAAATACAGTAGCAGAAGAGGGTTTGTCTTGGTAAATTAAAAATTTTGAAAATAAATTCACTTTCTAGTCTTGAAAAATTAGGTGCCATTATAGGTCTCCCTTTTCTACAAAACAACATGTGTTGGGAAAAAGGGAAGGGAAAGGGGGAAAAAGGCTTGATCCGTGTCTCCGCACCCATTAGTTTTGCGAGTAATGCCTTGCAGTGCAGTGAAGGCAGCTGTAAAGGCTCCTTGCATCATTAAAGACTCATAGCCCTGGGCCTATCTTTTGTTACATGTGTTGAGACTGAGATCACTGTAACAAAGAACTTTCACAACTTTTAAAATACTGTAGAACAAGTATTTCATCTTAGGTTTCACCCCTGAAATCCATCATTACTGCTTAACTAACAGTTCCCTCCAAAGGGAGCCCACAATGCAGAAGTATATTTTCAGACATTCAAGAGCCTGTCACTGTGACATCCTGTCTTCCAGGAAAATTCATTAGGCCAGAATTAAATACTTACTGTGGAAAATATAGGAAGAGAAACTTCAGCCTTTGTCACCCATACTTTTGTTAACCTAGACTTTGCCAGATTTGCAGCATGTCACAACCGGTGCTTGCCAAGGCCATTGAGGCACCAGGAATGCATTCGCTTTGTGAAGAAGTAGTTTCCGCTTCCATGTGACAAAGCAGCTAGCTGGCTAGTCAGCCTCAGTCAGTGTCTATTTATGGCAAAATGTCAAAAAAGAATGTCCTGCATTTGTGGTTCAACAATAATGAACATGGCTAAATCTGAAAATGAACAAAGGGAAGTGAACAGCTTTTTAAATCCTGAAGAACATTCGATTCTTGGTGTCCTTTTTGTTCTGATTGTTTGGGCTGAAGGCTGTGAAAGGACCACCTGTTGGGCTGCCATTTTGGGATTGTGTTAAATGCAGTGATTGCATGAAAGAACACTTTCCAAAATAACCTGGTATTATTATTCACTTATTTTATAGTAAATCTGCATTCAAAACCTGCAGGAAAGTATAAGGCTTTTTTTCTAAGTGAAATTTAAAGCTGTAAGTTCTCTATAACTGCGCTTATTGGGATGCATGATTTTATAGTGACAATCATGATACTTTAAAAGGAGCTCAATTAAACCTTTGATGCAACAGTAAGTTCCTCTGTAATAGAAAACTAACCTTTTGAAGTAATAAACATAAGACGAAGGAGAGATTAAGTTATACAGTATCTCTGAGGATTAAATTAACAAGGACTACTTGCATACCGTGTAACTTAAATATTTGTTTTGCTCCTGGCACGAACTTGAAATTTGTAGTGATGCCAATCATTTTTAGTGTCTATAAGAATGTTCCTGGGTGTAGTGTGCTTTTGCTCAAAAGACTGCATTGAATTGTGCTAGAATCTTATTGAACTTTGAGAGATTTCACCATAAACCAGTATAAACATTTCATATAAAATTATGAAAGATGTCTTCATTTTTCTGCTTTTTTTTGTAAAAGGTTTTATACAGTGAAGTGATAGTGATGATTTGCATAATAAAATCAGAAACAATGTTGTCCAGATTAAAAAGGAAAAAATCATTTGTCTTTTATAAATATCAAATCATCCAACTGTTATTTTTTAAGTTGAGACAATTTAATCCATTCACACAGTTTAGTGTCTTTAATACAATACATAAAATCTTCTACCTGATTCCACATGACCATTGATGTATTAACAAACAAATCTATCCATGACTGATAAATAACGTTTGTTTAGAGCCAATGTTAATAATGCTTGAAACAGCAAGAAACAAATGTTTTTCCAAAATGTTTCGGTTTTGAACCCACGATGAATTCTGAAGTTATTTACATAATGTCTCATATATTGCCTTAATTTTTCTTTAATATATATAGGCGTTCATAAGCTTATTGACACAGGTATGTTATTTACCAGGATGAGCAACAAGCATTCTTTGTACGTATCTAAACTTACACTCTCACCTCATGCTGTACAACATGCATTTCCAAAAACTTTTTATGAATTTTAGCTGGGAAAGGACTTCAGGACTGGAGCTGGGTTATACGGTTAATTGGATGGATAGCAGAAAAGAAAGTCTAAATGAATAGCCAAATATGTTTCCAGCTGCTTTTGCCAGTTTCAATCACAAAATTTATAGCTAAAACTCAGGAGTAAATCTCTTGGGGTTTGCATAATTTTTTATCTTCAGAAAAGTAAAGATTATGTCTGAAAATGAGCTGTAAGTATATTAGTATACATAAAGAGCTTATTTCCTAGAAACTCCCTGTGTATTTTATGCTAACAGAATTGTAGTTTAATGTATCACTACCACTGCTTTTAAAAGTTAAAATGTGATTTTAAAGATATCACAAATAATAGTTTTGTTGGTCAAACAAAATTGCTAGCCAAGCAGATTTTTACATGTGGATTGAACTGTATTTTCTATGCTAGAGAAAAATGAGGTTTTGTGTGACTATCAGTTCAGAGGGAGAAAGAAGGTGAAGTGGAACAGAGTACAATGCATGAGTATAAATTAATATCTGGGTTTATTGTTCACCACATCATAAAGAGTATGTACTACACACAGCTATTCTATTAGGGAATTATGGAAACTGAGGCTAGCAAGCAAAAATGACTTATGTCTGAATAAAAATTTGTGTCTTTGGGAGAGATGCAATATGTTTGGAACCCTGAGGGTTAATGAGAGGTAAGCTGGTGAAGGGGGAAGAGGAGATAAGGGAAATAACAGAAGCTGAATAGATGAAAGAAGTGATTCAGCGGGAAGCATTGTTGATCTCAGCTAGGTGTCAGAAACAAACTAGAAAAATGGGACCTGCTTTAACATTGGCAGGAAAATAATATATATAAAAAAAGAACTTATACTACATACTAAAAAGAAAAAAGAAAATAAGAAATAATAGAAGGCTTTCAGTCTTTCTTTGGGACACGTCAATGAAAAAAAATGCAAGCAAGCAAGAAAGCAGGCACTGAAATGGAATTCTCTCTGAAGGTTTCTTGGGGAGAGGGTTCATTGTCCCATCCTTTTCACATCAAGAATTTAATTTTGCATTCCTTTTGTCTGACTTGAGATATACTTGCAGTTATTCTACACTGGTTACTTTTTCTTTCTTTTCATCGACTTTGGTAGTCTTACATTGATGGAGCAACAGCCAGAGTGGGAGAAAACTAGCCATGAATTAAATCATCTGGCTGTTCCTTGCCAGTGTAATTTTTGCCTAACATTTGATCTGTACTCAAAGGCAGAGAGGGATTCTTTTGCTGAATACTAGAGGGAAATGCATTTTTATTTTCCTCATTTTCTGTTTGCATTTTTAACATCTGCCTGGAGTGTCCAGATTTCATCATGTGTATGCTACATGAAATGCAGATATACCTTATAGAACTTCATTGCCTGTTTACCAATTTTTCACTTTTGGCAATTTGAAAAAAAGGTGCCAGCTTATATTTTCCCTCTCGAAAGGCCTATGCTAAAACCTTATTAACAGAACATTTAAAAAAAACCCAAAATGCCTTTTGCATTTTAGTGCCAAGGACATTTTGTGTGTACATATTCTGTTTATACCCATCCCCCATGAATTCCTAAGACTGTTTCTCTTATATTAAGCTTCCTTCTGGTGCCCATAGCAACACCATCTAGTACTGAAATGTTCCTGCAGGATTTGCAAGAGTCCTTTCAACAGGAGATACTGATTCTGCAGTTATTTCTCACCCAGCTACTTATATCAGGTTCCTAGACCAAGCCCTTGGTTTTGTGTGGAAGGCAATTTGGCTGACTACCAACTGCCCATCGTTAGGGCCAAAACATGTTAAGATGTTCTGATTTGTTTGGAATTTCTTCCCACAATAACAACCAACTTGTTTAATTTTCGTAGTTTACTTAACTGTGCAAAGAAATTGCATAAGGTGTCGGGGTTTAGGTTTTAAGATGATTCTGCTGTTTTCTTAATTTCTCCATCTGCAAATGCATTGACATGAAAATTGGCCTCTGCTATCTGGTATATGGCTCAGGAGTCGCTTTCTGGTCTAGAGAGCAATTGTGTGAAGGGAGAAAAACTATGTTTGGTTAAAAAAAAAAAACTGGGTTAAAAAACAAACTGGGTTAAAAAACAAATTGGAAAGACCCAATGACTCCTGCAGCCGAGGAGCTTTTACCAGAGCTTGTGCACTGGGACCCCAGGACCTTTGGGACAGCTGGTAGGGGTCAGAGCCTGCCTGTGTTGAGTTGAACTTTGGCAAGTGCTGCAGGTGCATGCAGCAGGGTTAAAGAGCCCATGTCTTTGCCACTGTGTCCTCTCTCCCCATGTGTGTTAGGATTGTGTAGGCTCAAAAACAGCTGTGGGAGCTGTTCTGCTTCTGAGCCTCTCCGCTGCAAGTTGAAGATGCCAGCAGATCTCTAGGGAAGTAGAGAAGGCTGAGGAACTACCCCAAGGCATGCTCAAACCCTCTGAGACTTCCATTCTAGATCTTCAGGCTGAAGAGGAAAAATGCTGCTCCCAGGCACCAGAACCATGCCCATTGTCAAATATCAATCATTCATAAGACTTCGGCAAAAATCCCTGAAAGGGTGAGGGTAGTGATTGACACTACACGCTTTTTTCATTCATTTTGAAGACTGCATTTAATTTAAATTCTGTGTTGTGCCACGTTGCATGCTAGGAAATGTACCCTAGGATATTTTTAAAGCTATAAAAGTTTAGTAAATGGAGACTTCCCTGCAGGATTCAGCTATTAAATCTTTGCTGGAAAGTATGATCCACGTCCATTAAAAAAATTATATTATGGTGAGAATAATCACATCTTTGTACTAATAAAGTATGCTTGAATTCAGTTGTTAATCACATAAATATTTGGCGGTTATAAGTTGTGTAGAAAAAAAGCCACAATTTGCCAGAGTTAAATAATGTCTTATCTCTGATATTATCTTGAGAATACAGAAATATTTGGAACGTGTGTTCAGGGTGAAGGCAGAACATTCACCAGGGTGAGGCGAGAAGAATCCTTTCCCTGGCCATCATATAGCAAAAGAAGGATCCACCTGGAATTCAGCTGCACCTGCCCTCTGCTGTGCACCATGGCACGGGCTGAGTTCGGCATCCTGCTCCAAGCAAACGTGGCCCAGCCAGGTGCAGGCCCCTAGCCTGGCAACCAAGCCAGCTACGCTCTGAGGAGAAGCTAGATATTGCCCACGTGTATGATACTGACATAAGTTTTGGGCCTTTATACAGAAAATGTGCAAGGGGTGGAACGAGCGCACCCAACCCCACTGGTGCTCTGAGAGATGCTTTTCATCAAGACAAGGAGTCTGATTCAGGTGTGCAGAAGACATCCTCTGAACAGAAAAACAAGGTCTGGAAAAAGGAAGAGCTTGAAACTCCTTTGGAATAGATGGGTCACAAATCATTCTCCTGTGTGTTGGCTTTAGCCAGAACTCTTCCATGATAGCAGAAGTAAAGCTGTGCAAAAAGTGTCCTGCGGTGCAACACAGTTCGTTTCTTCCTTGTGACCTTCACACATGCTGTGCAAAAGGTGTAATTCTGAATAACCAAGAATTTAATTCCAAGTTTAATTCTGAATTTACCGCTTGTTGAAGAAAGAAGAGGTTCTTTATGAGTCAAATACCCTTTCCACCTTGCCAGGAGATAGGAATGACTTCTAGCACTACTATAGGACAGTCATATTTTGATCTGATGTCATTCTTCCTACCCAATATTAAATGTCCCATTACTGACAATTAACTCCTTATTTCGCCATTGCTGTTCTTGCTCGAGCAAAACTGAGGTTCTTTTGTTTCAGGGATTGCAAACTGATAAGCATATCTAGCCCATGGGGCAGTTTCTTCCACCTTCCTGGGAATCCTGCTTGGGCAGAGGAAAGCAAAGTTGGAGGTATTATCATGTGTGTTGCACGAATGGAGGGTTTCAGGGAGGGAGGGAAGGAGGAATTTTCAGCCCAGATTGGATCTGGCAGGATTTCTTTGATCATTTGATCAAGAAATGCTGTGTTAACATTTCTATACTGGACAGGCTGAGAGCACCAGGTTGAAATTAGAAGTGGCACACAAACGTACTGAATGAGGTGATCTCAACTGGCACAGACATGACTAGATAGGGATTTTAAACAATACAGATACAAAAAATTTTGGTCAGTACATTTGTCAGTACAGGGACTAGAAAAATAATTTTTACAATCTATTTATGCTGATTCTCAGGGTTTCTTCTCTTGTTTGTTTGTTTGTTTGTTTAGTACTCTTCTTTATGTCTTATTATTAGGGAATATTGCTTTTATGCAAAGGAATCTTGATGCTAGACAAGCCTTCAAGGAGAAAAGAAAACATTTTTCTTGTCATAGGTTTTAGAAGAAAATGCAAACTGGAAGAGTTATCGTCCGTTTCTTAAGAAAACTTTTATTGCAAAGATACATTATCCCTGCAAAGTTAACAAATCATCCAGTTCACACCAGACTGCATCTTCCTTGTATTTAAGATTTTGTAGTTTGGTATTTAGATTTCAGAAAGGTCCAAGATGTGCGGCCCAGTTCATCACTGCATTAATTTTGGTTTATGCTTGCATAAATCTGTTGCTTTTGAGTTAATTTGAATTAATATAAAAGCTTTTCAAGATGTATGCTGCCTCTTTCTGAATGTCTAGAAAGTCCCTGTCAAAATTCTGAATGAAATTTTTCTCAAGATAGTTTCGATCGAGAATAATAAATCATGTCCAAAGACATTTGTGTTCATGTGAAGGCAATGTATACTTTATTTTAAAAAAAAGAAAATGTACCAAGTGCAAGAATAATTTCATTTGAGAGCAAAACTGTGTAACTCAGGGCTGTCAGGCTGCTCTGAATGCTAAAGCTCTTTCCATTTCTGTTTGTAGTCTGTTTTTCTTGCAGTGGAGATCGTACCCCCTCTTTTGAAGAACTGGTTTACTACTTGTAGGTGCTACTGAGAGAAAATCTGGGTTTTGTTGAGCTATCATTCCCTTTAAAAAAATCTTCTCTGCTGATAGTCAGAATCAATATTTACCAATCCAAGAAATGCCATTCCTTGTCTGAACACTCTGTATGCTTGTACCTGGTTTTAACCCATCCCTTTGTTATCACTTTGCTCTGCTGAACAAATGCAGGTTCCTTTCTTAAAATGACAAAAAATAAGAATTGATTATAGTAAAAGTTATTTTTAGTAAGTAACTCAGTAATCAGATATCTGATATAAAAGTTTGGAGAATGCAGCGTAGTTAATTTAATAGAAATTCTGTGTTTCATGTACTGAAACTATAAACACTACGCAGATTAGTTGATTTTAATCCCATTTAACTAAAGCTCCCCTCCTCATTCTTCTAATCTTTGCTCATAAACAAATCCTTCCAACTTCTCAGTCATGTTTTCTATCCTCCTTGGAATTCCTTTCTATTTGTCTACGTATTTTGAGCATAAAGAGAGGCCCAGGGTGAATGCAGAATTCTAGGAGGGATTCCATCAGCATTGTGCTAAATCCGTAATTAAAAAGGGTTAAAGTTAATATATTTAAGCTACAACAGTGAGTCTACTTGATCACACATGACAACTGAAGTATTTATAATTTTAATGATCGTCTTACCTCTCAAACGGTCAGACTTAGAGTGTTTAATCTGTGCAGATTTGTTTTCTATAATGAAGATATTAAGGACATTTCCAAGGCAGTGCAAATTTTGCTTGAATTGGAAAAAGAAAATTATTTTTAAAGGGTTTAAACAATCTTGTGCCCTAGTGATTTTGGTCTGCAAATAACAATCTCTCTCTTCTCCACCTTCACTTTAACGCTGGTCTTTCCGTCCCAGTGTAGGAGGACCCATACCTTACAGTGGTAGCCTCCACATGCAGGCTCAGAGCACGCAGGACGATGCACAGCAGCAACAGCTGCAAATAGCATTTTCTAAACATTTTTGTGCATTTTTACTGAAATGCTTAAATAACGCAGCGGAGGTAAAGAAAACCCACATGTTCATTCCATCAAGCATTAATTGAACGCAAATAGAGTTTACCTGTGTAAATTTTATTATTTAAATGTCCGCCAAACTATGCCGAAAAAACCAGCTGCATACAGAAACCCCAAAGCTATTAACTGCCAGGGTGTAGTATTAGACTCTGAGACACCACACATTAAGATTATATAAACATAATCTCTTTGTTTTATTACCTTTCTGACCTATAACCAAAGCTGAACATAATTTTAAAGTCGAGAACACTATCCATGCCACTTTATTTTTTGACAAGCCATCAACAAACCTGCTCTTTCTGTTGCCGCTGATAGGCATGAACATGACACCTCAGAACTGTTCTCGTGCATGGGGACCCCACAGGGTAATGACTGTTCCCACCTTACAAAAATTCTCTGATCTGAAGAGCTTCCCCTGGGCACGCGTTCTCAGTACTTTGTATTGTCAAGCTCATAGACACAAGGTTTAGAAAGCTGGGATTTGGTTTTTTTTAGACAGTTATGCTGTGGAATTAATCCAAACAGGCTAACTTGTGGAAATGGATGTTGTTCTCTCCAAAGACTAATTTAGTGTTACAAAGCACATATCCATGTGTACCTTAACCCCCCACACACACACCTGCACAAGTACACACATGCACCACATTTCCATGAGTACATTAACTACATCTAAAAATCAATTACTTATCTCTATGTACACGTGTTGTTAAGATTTGTGAAAACTATGCATAGATTTAACTTCAGGTTCCACTTACGTGCCTAAAAATTTGAATCAAAGTATGGTCCAGATGTTCCTCATCCCTCTGCTATTTACCTACACACTGTAAGCATGTGATGTTCATTTGTATATGGTATATACAGGTGTTAGGGAGAAGATACATATATATACATCTATCTATATATCTGTGTATGACCATTATGCATTATTTATAAAATGAGTTTATTACATCTACAAACAATAATTATTCTAAACACGCAATTATATATCCATATTTGTGTGTCTATATAGATTTTTTTTTTGTCCTTAATGGAAAACGAACTGTAAGCAGGCATGTCAGAACTCAGATGGTTAACATTCACTTCTTGCTGTTTTATTGCATATTACTGTGCGCTCCTGAGCAGCAGGAGCAGATTCAGGCAATTACAATCAAGTCAGGGCACACGCCGTGGCTGAGCAACACGATCATGATGAGGATACTGATGAGGCACTTATCGAAAACCCCACATCATCCACACTCATCAGCCACAACATGTCACCCCAAATGAGGCATCAGCTGCCTTCAAATGGCTCATTGCACACTGTTTACAGCTTTCTTTGGACCCACTTTTGATTTTGCGGTCAGGACTTGGTTCAAACAGCAGCTGACTGGCACTGGCAAGCCTCAGGATTCAGCAGAGCCGACTTCCCAGGGGTCAACTGTTTTGACATGGGGCCTGACAAATGGAGAGAAAAGATCCCAGTTCATCTCCCTCAAACATCAGTCCCTCTGAGGGGGGTATGTGTGAGTTATTTCAGACATGTCTGAAATTAGGGGACGAGGGGCAGTGGGAGAGAGAGAAAAAACAAACAAACAAACCGTCCCACATCACTTTCTGATTTTTTTATTTTTTTTAATTTCCTGTCTCCACCTTAAGGAGTGGCCAGCAACAGGAATTCAGGCAGAAACTTTTTGGACCAGATCCCTGTTATTTCTGGGATCCCTAGAGCCACTTTGATGTTGTAAAAGGGTCCTTAAAGCAGGGGGATGAGTCATAAGTTCTCTATTCAAAATTGTCTTTGCTTGGGAATTGTGCTTAGCTGGGCAGTAAACTTCTCCTGGCCTAAAAACCTTTCCCCATTACTTACTGGCATTCAGGAAGACCTTTCTTTTTCATTTAGTTACTCCTGCAAAAGGCAAGCAAACAAGAATCAGCAAGCAAAGCTGAGATAACATGAGTGGTTCCTGGAGATCAACCTCTGCTTGAGTATGGGCCAAGGAAGACCCAAAAAGGAACAATGCCAAAATAGATAGATTGAGAGAGACTCCCTCCAGCCCAGCCACTGGACACTCAAAAGAGGTATTTAGAAACTCACTGAGACCACATTGAGACACTTGCCTAAATCAAGTGGAGTGTGAGCTCTGAGACGGATTGGTTACTCCTATAGAGGGTCCCCTGGGCTGAAGTAGAGCGGAGATGGTGTTTTCCTGACACCGCTGCCTAGAATCAGGTATTTGCACAGCACAGATTAAAACTAATTTGTTTTTGGCAAATAGAGATTTTTCTGATGCAAAAGTGCTATGTCATGGAGTCCCTGACACTCTGCCAAAGAGAGGTGAAAGGACTTTAGGATTAATAGAAATCTAGACCTTGAACTTCAGATATTAGCTGTTGAAAATGTATACTAATCAGTTATTGTCAGTTCATATCAGTTTATGTGAGAGGCTGGGAAAAAATGAAGTTATTTTACACTACCACTCTTCCTCTTGTATCTTATTGTATCTTAAGAAATTAACTTATTAATTTATTACAATGACAGATGTTGAAATTCTGAGATAATTTTCTTCTATACCAATTAAAATACTTATTTTTAAAATAAACAAGCTTATGAACTGAAAGCTGAAGTTATTCACCCAATCTTAAACAGGCAACTCAGGCCCATGAAGTAAATCATTAGACAATACTTCTTCTTCTGATTGTTCAATTGAGATGTAGGAATATACTTGTGTGTATGCATATATATAGTTACATTTATGGTTACTGGGTGCAGCATGTGGTGTCTGCCTCAATAGTTATCAAATTCTACAATGCGGAACACTCCATCCAGATGCCAAATTGTAACATATTGCATCGCGAAAACATTTAAAGCAAAAATAGACATCCACGCAGGTTTTCCTATATTTGTACATTTTTTTTCTTGCTGCTTTCATTTCTAATGCTTTTTTTTTTTTTGTTAGGGACAGATTCTTCCTGCTGCTTACCAAGATTTTATTTAATGTTAAATAAAGAAAAAATATTTTCTAAAAGAAGCAAAACAAATGGACCCAGGAGCAACAGAAATTAATTTGTACAATCCATTTATTAGTCTTATTTAATACTTTTTTTTCATCCCAGAGATAGAAAATGTTCCACAGGATTCCTAAACCCATTAATTTCCTCAGAACAGTATAAACTTGTTGTTAGGACTCCTATCGTACTGCCCTCTCTGTGGTGCTCAGCAATATAAGCAAGGGGAGGAGGTAAGGAGTGTGCATGCATTAGGATAGCACAGCATAGAATCCCTGAAAACTGCTTGGCCAAAGTAAAATTGAGCTACTCGTGCACAGCGCTGCAAAGACAGGGAACTGTGTGAATGATGCTAGATAAGAACTTAAGCACCGGTGGTGAAGCATCCTAATTACAAACCTGCGGTGCAGGCAGAATAAGGGACATAGTGGCAGCTCTGGTAATTGTGTAAAAAGGAGTGGAAGTTTGCATTTTTGTGGTTGTATCTTGAAGTGTGTGTGTATGCGTGTGTGTCTGTGTGTGAGAGAGAGAGAAAGACAGAGTGAGTGCGTGTGTGCTAAAGAACTGGTTTTGGGTCATCATCTTACGCTCTTTGTGATGCACATTCTAATTTAGGCAAAAGGGATGCATCTTTCAAATGCAGATCATGTTTGCATTAGAAGAGCAATGAGAACACTTGTCACTTTCAGAACATTTATGTGCTAGAAGTACTGTTAGCAGAAGAGCAGTTTAGATAAATTCAAGACTTTTTTTTGCTGATCACAAACATTAAGCTTCACACCTGAAACCCTCAACCCCCTGCTGTGCTCTAATCCTAGCACCATTCACCCTTAGAGACTCAAAGTGCTGTGCCACTGCTCTCAAACATTTGATTGCCCTTACTTTGAATGCCACCACCTGCAAAAATGCCTTTTTATTCCCTTTGAGCCTCTTGAGAAGGAAGTAAAAATGATAATTCATGACAAACATTAATTAATTGTTTACAAGATGATCTTTTCTTTTTCTAACTTCTGTTCAGCAGACATGTTGAGCTGCAAGACTCCACGCTTGATGCCAGAGCTTGTCAAGAGGTCTGCATTGTTGTTTATCACTCAGGCATAGGATAGACTGCAGGTCATTGTTTCTGCAGTTCAAGTAGGACTGTCTAGCTCTTGTTTGAAGAATGGAAGTGCCATGCATGAGTTCCCCAGTATAAAAGGACTACCGGTTCTAAGAAGGAACAGGGATTTAGTTTCTAATGCAGAGTAAATAAACATTTTTCACCATCTCTTGCTCCATGTGATTTTGGAAAGGTCAAGAGGTGCCATTACAGTATTTTAAAAGCTTCAAATTATGTTTAAATAGTGTATCGCTAAACTCAGAGAAATCTTATCAGAATTTAAGAACCTATTGTCGTTGTTTTAGTTCTTGAATTCATCATCAGAGGAAGACGTGTTTTGAAAGGAATGCACTGTTGTTAGGAAGGCTGAGGTTTGCTCAAGTCTTGGACTCAGCTTCTCCCTCAAGCCAAAGCATATTCCCCCATCCCCACCCCATCAAGTCCTTAAATTCAGGAATTAATTCCACTAGAGATGTTACACCATGCTAATAACTAACCCTACAACAGGCTAGAAAAGAAAAGTGCAGTCAAAACAACACTACCAGAACACTGAAACTTGTGCAACAAAATTTAGCTCCCGGAATTACACTTATGCAACTAAAGGTAAGCAATCAGGTTTAGAGAGAAACTGAGCTGCCAGTACCCAGCTGAAATCATCAGAAACTGTGGTGAACAGCACCTTTACTAATCAGACTTTTTTATCTACTCCTGTATTTGTAATATCTATAAGCATATATTTATTTACACACATGCAAGCAGACATGTTTTGGCCATGTTACTCTGTTCCTCTTGCAACAAAACAATTCCAAGAACTTTAAACCACATCAAATGTCTGGCAAAAATGTAAAGAGAGTGAAAAGTCTTACTTGTAGGAAGTGTACAGTAATATAGCTTCTCACAGAATTCTGGTGTCCAAATTCCAAATTAGAAGCCCTTAGATCATTGCTGTAAAGTTAAAAATCAATGCTATATTTTCTGAGTTAATACTAAGGGTTGCACTTAACAGACATGGAGACTAATAAGGTATGCAGAAGGAGTAAAAGGAGTGCACAAAAAATTCAGGCCTTCATCTTGGCGACGATCCAGCACAATGATGTTTCAACCAGATTTGGAAAAAAAAATCAATAACATCTGTGGTATAATGGTTAATTAAAGAAGCTCTTCAGCAGAGCTCAAGATGAGAGGCTCGGCCTGAAATTCAGACAGCTGAATCTTGATTATCAGGAAAGAATGCTTTTTTAGCTATGAGTGGATAGGCCAAAAGCTGCAATGTGTGGAAATGGGGAAAAGAATTACTTTTATTTTAACTTTCTTTAAGTAATCAATACATGGTTTTCACCTGCATTAGGAGCTGTTTAGGGAAAAAAATCTCTTTCTATACATCTATATAAATATAATCCACTCCCTTTGGAATCTATAGATTTAAAAGCAACAGTAAAGATAACCAGGTTGGCTGCCTGCTCTTAAGTCACAGATTCTTCACCTTCCCTGCCTACTCTTCAAGTCACCAACTGTGCCTTGCGTGCAAAGCCCATCCAATGGCAGATCCCTTCACCTACATTCTCTTCTTTTCTAGTTTAATATTTGAGACCCGAGTCTTTCAAGATTAAGCTGGAAAGAAATGAATTAAAGATTGAATATTAAACCATAATATCCGTAGTAACCAGACAATACTGCTGTCAACCTCTGCACCTTTCTAGACTGTTCTTTCTACTCTTTTTATTTGTCTCCTCTATCTAAAATGTATTTGCACAGATTTATAGACAGAAAAGACCATTGTAATCCCTTGCATGACACACAGCAGAGGTTCCCAGCTAGTAATTCCTGTGCATTATCTATATCTCAGGGATGAGCAAAAAAGTTAAAAAAAAAAATCCTGATTTAGAGATTTCAGATGACAGAAAATCTACCCCATCTCTTGGCAAGTTGTTCTGAAAGTTAATTAGCAACACCATAAAACCGCCTTATTTTTAGTCTGAATTTTTCTACCTACTTATGTCTCGGTCTGCGAAGTTCAAGAGCCCTGGGCTATCAGAAATCATCTCTCTGTAGAAATTGCAGACCGTGGTCAAGCCTGCCTTTTGTCTTCTTCCTAATAAACTGAGAAAGGTGGTACCTTTTACTTTCTTGCTGTAGACATATTTCCCAGATTTCTTCTTGTAATCTTTTCTATGTCAAAGTGTTTTTCAAGGACAGATAGACAAACATAAGCTATTCTTCCAACAGCGATCGCACTAATGCTTAATCTTGGGGCTCTGGCTTCTACTTAATTTTTCCCCACTAGTCCGTCCAAAAATTTCTCAGCTGCCAACTCCCACACTAGGAGTTCAATTATTTTCAGTTCAAATTATTTTTTTGCAAAATGCGTGTGCCTTCCTTAAAAATAAAAGCAGCACCCCTCCTTCCAGAAGGTGAAGATACCTTGTATTTGACCATGTTATAACAAATCTTGTGACAAAGAGTTCAACTCTGCAAATATTACAATCCTTTCATTCAGCAATGCTAAGCAATACATCTCCTATGTATTGCAACTGACAAGTACTGCATTTTCTATTTTCTAGGAAATTTCAAAATGGAGTTCAAAGAGATGGCAAAAAAATTTTAAGTTATCCAGCCGATAAAGTTTCAGACAAAATAAATTTCACGGGTAAAGAGGATTTATTTAAATAATTTAAAGTTTTCATTCAAATTTTTGTTGTATAGTTAACATTATTTCTATTTATGTGTTGCTTCTTAATTATCAAAACCTGTTCCAAAAATGTTAAAAGAAGTTGTTTCTGCACTAAAACATTTTTTCTTTTTTTTTCCTAGGTACATTCTTTTTGAAAGCATTACTTTTTCCAGACTTTACAAATCTAAGTTACACAACGCTGCTCATTAAAGAAGATTATAATAAATTAGTGTAACTCACACTCATGAAAATCTAAGTAGGCAGATCTTTCTTTTTAAACAGTAAGGCACAAAGTAACTGTAGAAATAAAATCAGAAGTTTCATGAACTCAGAATTTTCAAGATAGAGCTTCCAAAAGCAATCAGGATGAATTTACTTACACTTCCATTTAAATCAATGTTAGCTTTTGACTGTTTTCAAAGGGAGCAGACCTAAGTCAAGAGAGACTGCAAAGTGAAAACCTGCCCCCTCAAACTTTCTGTCAGAATTCTTCAGATTGCTCTGGAGTTCAAGTGGAATTTTCCTCAGCAAGCAGCATACTCAGTGCAAAGATCTTTTACATCACCAGCACTGAAGAAATGAAAACATCAGCAAGTCCATATTTGGAAATATAACTGCATTCACAGTCAAAACCAAAGGAGGCAGATATCATTAATTATTAGCTGTACCTGACTTACTCCACATCAGATTACGTCCATCAGTGCATTTTGTTGTATGTGCCAAACATATTTTAACATGCTTTTTTTTTAACTGAATTAAGTATTATTTGGTATACACATATGACATCCAAGTAATGCATAATCATGTTTTCATTTTGGGCAGAAATGTTTCCCATCCCTCAGACCTGTATTGCAAAACATTGTGTTCCTTGCTATCATTATAAGCTCCTGCAGACACTGGACTATTTCTAGTTGTTCAGTCTCACACAAGGTGAGAAGAGCACTGATGAAACTTCCTTGTTGTCCCACAGCATCCAAAAGAGCCAAACACTTCATTAATAAAATATTTCTGCCTCTGAATCTCCTCACATGAATTGACAGCTCTCCACTCGACGGTACCCTCCAGTGAGATCCCTTGCAAGGGTCCTCCAAACAGACAGTCTGCCAAGAGATAACACACTGAAATAGTTTCATTTTTCAACCTAGTTTTAATAGTGATCTGGCATTCGGCTAGGTCCATCAGTCCCTACCTCCCACAACCCCATTTAGGTAATCAAGTAGTTAATTATTATTTGGCACGTGTAATGCATAGGCATTGTTTGAGGGAGAATTCCTCCCAAAGACCAGAGCCCGCTGGCAGATGAATGGTGGCTGTTAAGGGCTGCAAGGGCAAGGATTTGAGGCAGTCATATTGGCAATATTCTTCCTAATAATGCTATCAAGATAATCTAGAAGGCCTAGGAGCCAGAATATCTAGATGAGAAGCTGGAATGTCATGAAGATTGTACGTCATCTATGCAGATCGACACATGTCAAGAGATAACTTGAACTTCCCTGACCTTTGCAGACTCTTCCTCAGGACTTCACACCAGACTGCCTTTCCTCTTTTTTCTCAGAAGGTGTCAGTAGACCATGATCTGGCATGAGCGCTCATGGCACCTCATTAGGAGTCTCTACGAACCCTAGAGTTCAGTGAAACTCTTTTCTACCATTTCCTCACAGCCATGCCTGTCCCAAAACTTAACCATAGGCAATATTTGCAAATCTGGCCCACATGATCAGCAATTTTTTTCATTTTCCCTAAAAATTTTTTCCTCTGAAACTGCAGATTCCCAATAAACACTGGGCATGCAGACACCAGAGGCAGGATATGTTGAACCTTGGATGGGCAACTGGTACCCGCATTACAGGGTCTGCCCTGTCAATTTAATCACAGGGCTAATATGACCTAGGTCTGGACACAGTGCCAGGTTAAACATGTGCAGACCTCTCACAATGTTGCTTGAAAATACAAAAAAAACCCTTCTTGGTTGAGAATCATCATTGCAGGTTGGTATCTCAACCATCTGAAGTCTGCTGTTTTGCAACGTCCAGGAGTACATAGGAAATTTTAACTGCACCTAAACCCCCCTAACTCCTGTACTTCCTTTGGACAACTGAGACCCATCAGGAGCTTCCAGAATGCTCGTGCATCCCTATGAACCTTAAAAACGACCAATAGTATTCTTAACCTCTGTCTGAGATGACTCTTACAGGTAAGATACCAAGCTCAGAAAATTTACTTGAGTGCTGGCTTTAATATATCTAGAATTCCAGAATTCCACTCTGCAGTTCAACCTCTGAACTCTAACCAGCAAAACAAGATTCAGAGCAAGATCCTCCCACATTACTTTAAACACACACATGTGGATATGCACACTCTTCTGCAAAGTCTGAAGCAACATAGCAGCTGGCTAAATCAAGAATTAACAGCCGAACTGCATTCCAAAAGTCGTCTTGCTCAACAGCCTCTTCAGAAAGGTACTAAGAACCACATGCCTCGCTGAAAAAGATACGACATTTCTGCCTGGTTTTTCTGTTCTGTACCTCTACTTTGAACTCTGCTAGTTTTCATGCTTCAGTGTTTTGGAGAACATTGTATGAACTGAAGTGAAAAAAATGAGAAATATACACTGACAGAGGTGATGGAGTTCAAACAGGATCTACTTGGGTCAGAGAAGCAGTGAGATAATGGATTCCTTTATATAAATGAATAAAAAACCCCAGAGGTTTCAGTTTAGAGAATGAACTCCTTAGAATTTTGTCTGAACTGATTCACTTATGCCCTGATTCATATATCCGATTGATGATGTCACCCCCACCATTGCAGAAGAAACATAGGGCAATAGGCAGACCTTCACTATCTTTGCAAAGATCTGGAGCAAGTCTGTTGACGTTTGGGAGTTACTCTGGGTTTACAATGAAATGAATGAGAGCACAATCTAGCCCATGAAACTATAAACTCAGCTGTTATCGGGCAGAGTCTTAGAATTCACTATTAATATCTGCACTGAGAGCTATTCTGATTACAATTGCAAAATAATATTTTATATCCACTTTTGCTATCTTATTCAAATACAGGAAATGAGTCAAGCGTCAGAGAACAGAAAGACCAGTCAAAAGAATTGGAGAGTCATATAATTCATCATCCAACTTTGAAGTGAAGGAAAGAAAAACTGATTTCTGCAAACAATCTGCAAGTGGGACTGTTAACGTATTGCTAAAGGTCATACCCATAGACACTCTTGGGATGGTGGGATGGTGGCTTCAGTTGTTCTTTTTCAAAGCACATACAGTCATGTAGATACCCCACTTCGCTAAATGCAGAATGAGCACAAATACTGCTGAACAAAAAATTGCCAGCAAAATCTTCCTACAATAATTCACCATGAAGTAACTTGGGAATCTTTAGATGAAGAAAAGTGAGGACAGTACCTGCAACTGGTGTCACTTAAACATTTCCATCTGATGATAATTATAGTTGTCTTACATTTGGGAGGTTTGAATACTAGTATGTTTTGTACAGTTCCCACTTAAAGATGCATTTTCTGTAAAATGCAGCTAGACCAAACTCACTTGCTTTTCACTATAAACGAAGTGTTAAAAATAGTAACTAAACCACTGGTGTGAAGGCTTGAGCCAGCTCTGCTCTAGGGCTCAGGCTTTCTTTTCCTTTAATGGATAACTACATACATGGCTCAAAAAGGAGGCAGGAGCTACTTCTGCTTTTGTTCCTTACTTTTCATTGAAAGCCAATGCCTTTTAGTGCTTTTAAGAAATCCATTTCTTCATATTTACATCATGTGCCAGCTTTCACTGATGTGGCTTTTGCTGTGGGAATGAAGTTGCAAGGGTAAATATAGCCTTCAGGGCAGGTTGTACAAGTCTATTCAGGACTTTGGGTATAAACTTGGGTGCTGGCTCGCTACTTGCTGGTAGTGCCATTCAAGGCAGAGTTTAAACTACCTGAGATACTTCTGTAGAACAGTCGTAGCATTAAAAGGAAGGAACCCAGGAGCCAGGAAATGACAAAGTTTAAATAATCATCAGGTAATAACCTTAATGAAGTCCTAGCTGAGGAGTCAGCAGATGTGAGAGGGAGTTTTTGAGCTGGGACTGCATCCAGAAATTGCTATGGCAAAAAGGAAGAAAAACAGGTTGCCATAGTTGATCACTGGCCATTTTATTTAGCTCCAATTACTGCTCCAGAGATTGCCAGAGAAGTCAGGTATCGTGCCTGTCCTCTAAAAGAGCAGTGCTCTTGCTCAGTGGACCAGGGGCAGGAGGGCAGGAGCAGTGCTCTTGCTCCTTCCCGACCAGGGGCAGGAGGTCTGAGCCATGAGAAGGACAGTGCAACTGTCCTGAGGCTCTGGAGCAAGGGCAGGCACAAGGCTATGAGCTTCCCCTCAGAAAGAGGGGATATGTCTTAAATGATGGACTCTGTGAAAGAGTGTTTTAAATTAAAGGTCTTCCATAATGGAAAGGAACGTTATTTCTAACATATCATTCCATATATTTTAAGGTACTGCTGTAGGGTATTCCAACAGAAGACATTTTAGAAGTCCTTTGAAGAAGAACAATTGTGAATTACAGACTTGGCTGATTCTCCCTAAATAGCAATGGTGCAGTAACTGTGATATGGGTATCCAAGTCACTTCTCCTGTGGCTCCATTAAACATTTTACATTTAACAGGAGGAGGACTTTAAAATAACTGACAAATCAAATGGACAGAAACGATCAGCAATGTGCATTGAACATCCTTAGTAGGTAAACTATAAAAAACAGGTAGTATATTAATTGTTCTCGAATTGCTTCAAACATTATTGAAGTCTGTTTTTTCTCAATGAAACCAGGTTGCCAAGGCATGTTAACTACAGAGCTCTGCTGCTGCCTGAAGTCATTGTATAGTGCATGAGACATAGGTCTCCTTTCCTCATTTTTTTTCTTCCTATTTTCTTATTTGAGCTGTTTTGGGTATTTTTAACCTCACGGACAATAACAGCGTGCTGATGCTGTGTTATCCTGCTCCTTGGGCAGAGAGAAACCCATACAGTCTTGAGGCAGTTGCAGTCCTCCAGCAGCATTAGGATCCTGGTTCACCAGAAGGGAGGAAAAGGGAGACAGGGCATAGCACATACCATGCCCGCAAACACTCATGTACTCCTTGCCCTCTGGTATCTCCTCTCTGGAGCCAAGGACACCCAACACATTGCAGCAAGCAGGTTTACCTCTATCTTCAGAAGCCTGAGGGTTAGTCTACATGGAGGCATTCAGGAAAGTTAACTTAAATTAACTAAATAGAGCAGTTTAAAATGAATGCATTAAGCTACATTAAACCCCTCTCTGATCTCAACTGTTTCAGTCTTAATGAAGCATTGGCTGTTCCTTTTCCTTTTGATTTAGATTGTCAAGTAAAAGGTACTGCTTCTTCCTAAAAACCTTCACCACTTCATTCATGTCAACCCTAAGACTCTTTTGCTTGTTGATGAATTAGCTCTTGCATACCCTCATCAAGGCAACAGTGCAAAAATTCACTTTATAACAATACAGGAATATATCATTTCCCTAAGAGATAAGTATTTTGAACCACATATCTGTTTGGCTAAATTAATCCTTAGTTTGTGATAGACTTTAATAGCACATTGATTAACTCTTGCACAAAACCGAACCCACAAACTACGTGTGCTGCAGCTGAATTAAGGTAAATACCCACCCAAATGTGACCTGATGGCACAGAGTGTTGTTAGGGTCTATGCTATCTGGTTCTGGGGGAGGGGGTTATGTTCACACAGCAGCTCATCCCTCTGTGTGAATGATTTTCAGTGCACAAGTGCACAGTTCACTCATGCAGCTGGAGGGGTTCAGCTCATTTGCAGAAAACAATGCAACATATTGTGCATATGTGCTCTCAGGATAGCTCAGCTCCCTTAGTTTCCTGCCTTTCATCCGTTTACACCACAGACCTAATGTCAAAGACTTCTTGTTTGGTTGTTTTTTTCTTACTAGGGTGAGTTGGAAGGAGATGGATCTCTAGTTTAAAAAAAGTTCTGAGTCTTTGTTCAAGGATATCCCATATAGTTATGTCTTCCCATTGAATGTGAATGATATATTTTCCAATTTTAATTAACAATTCACAAGTAGATAAGCTAAGTAGCCATTTAGAACTATGGAAATGTAATTGCTCCACCATCTGGTCAGCTGTAATATTTTATGATGACTACATGAAAAACGTATTTTTTTTTTTACCGCCATTGTAAACCACTGTGATGCTTTCAGAGTGCAGTTGTGTAGATATGGATTCTGATCTAAGGCCATCCTTGAACATGAAGATCAGCTTCCTGGGCATAATGGCTGATGGCTAGGTAAGGTATAATTTACATTTCCCTTAACTTATTTTGAAGTTAATGCTTACAGATACTTTGGCTTAGTTTTGATCTTTATTAAGTTAGCAGGACTGCTGAAAGAGCTACATGGTGTTTTCATTTTTTCAATGCCATTCTGATTACTGTGCAGTACGCAGAGTTGAGGCAAAGGAGATATAATTCCAAGACCAATGTGATATTCGTTGTATTTACATTGCTACTTCAAAGGGGAAAAAAATGTCATTACCATAACAATATACAGTTCATGTATCACAACTATAATAGTACTCTAATAACTTTCTGGCTACTGAGTCTTGGAAATTTAAATGTAATAACACACTTTTCCTGAAGACGTCTGGTAGCAGAGGCCATTTCTTAGATTCTATTATAGAAATGATCTAACTGCATTGGAAATGTATTTATTCTTTCTGAAAGGAAGGACAATGGTGCAAAAAACAGGAAAATGGTCTGTAGAAATGTACTTTTTTGTCTTAATCTGATGATCAAAACCATATAGATCTTATTATTAAGAGTGTAAACTCTCAGATACAGCTTTGACAGATTTAAAAATTTAATGAGTTCTTACATAAAAGGAAAATAGTGAAGAGATGCCATATACAGAAATTGCTATGGACAAAATTCTGTAAAAGACAGTAGGAATTTTACTATTGACTTGAAAGAAATCCAAACTTCATCACACACTGGAAAGACCGTAAGAAGATTCAACAATGTGACCTTAGCTTGTTCTAGGGAAGTGTAGTGAGGGGCAAAGAATGGGCAGCTCATCCCTATAGACTGGAATTAGTACTGAAGCTATCAGCAAAAGGCAGATTAATTAAAACAATAGTGACTGTTACTTTGCAACTAGAGTAGACAAGAGAAGTTGAACAGGTTAGGAGTTTTTTTTTTTTTTGAAAAAGCTTTCTTCAGTATTTGCTTTTGATTCCTACTAGTTCTGCCAGGGGAGAGTGCAGGGGATGAGGCTGTGTGATGAACCAGGATGAGGATGCTGCTGTCGGGCTGGTGCTAATGCAGCTTTCACAGAAGGTCCACCTGGAGAGGGTGACAGGGGCTCAGCTCCTCACTCTGCCTTTAACCATTGCCAAGCTATTCTACGAGCAGTCAAAAGAGTGAAGCCACTTGCTGATATGTCTGTGTTCCTGCTCTCGCATCTGCACAGTGTGGTAACAGCAGCACCTTCCATCTGTTGTGCAACCTTGCTTCTGACTGCTAGATTTCTAATTTTCCACTTACAAAACCAAACCACTTCCATGGCCCTAATCTATCCTACAGACTCACAGCTTCACTACTGCAGTTTTTGAGCCACGTGGTTGCTGACTGATCAGTCCACAGCTGAGCAAAACAGACTCTGGTAGGCTCAAGCTGGAGCTTCAGCTGTGGCACAATATTGAACCTCCCTGTCCTTTTCCCAGTCTTTTTTACAGTACTTGTGGGAAACTCTAACAAATGTGATTGAAATTGGCCAGTGGGCTCAGAAGCTGTGAGATGGAAACATGAGGAGAGGGAAAATTTAGAAAAACACTGAATTCAAATCTTTACATTATTTTATTCCTACCTTATCCATGGTTTTGGTGTGCACTAACTGGATTCCTTCCCTTATCACATCTATGGCTACTTGGAGCCTCCTGACGCTGCTGGAGTTTGGATTTACCCCTGTTTCAGTCTTTGACTCAAGATCTTTTTCCTTTCTTGAGCAAGGCGGTCCTGTGGCACAGCTGGGACCGGTTCCAAGGCTGTGCACTAGAGGGCAATTACACTTGTACATGTGCTGGTTCATTACAATAGTATTCATACAGTAGTGCAGAATATGTCGATGCAGATATCCTCAATTACCTGCAGGATCCTGATGACTACAAATCATTCACTGCAGGCTAGCAAATGGTACTTCTTAGCTGTCTCCATTGTATAAGATGGCTTTGCATTTTGAAAATTACCTGAATAACTTATTTTTGTCCACCAAGGAGATGAGTCTCCTTAAATAATCCTATTTTCCACCAATATCCATTTAGATATTATTTCTTTACCTATCTTTTTAAACTTCAATTTGCGAATGCAGCAGCAGTGATTATATGTCTTTATAGCCAGATATTGGAAAAAATTAAGAGTTCAAATTGCTGGTTTGTTGCATTAGATTTTATTTAAGGTTGTATATCTTTTGGAGAAAAATATTCCTAGTTGTGGACTGATCTATCATATTTTGAAGAATCTGATTTGAAACCATTGAGCTCAGTGTATTTTGTTATTTAGTTCAACAAAACCACAGAAAATTCTAAATTTCATTTGGTTTTGTCAAGACATCAATTAATTGTTTTTTTCTACAAAAAGAAGGGGTTTTGTATATATAAGACAATTACCATGTACTGCTTAGGAGAAGTTTGCGTGTCACCCAGTTTCTGGTGACATTGTGATTCACTCCTTCCTATTATTTATTAGCCACAGCAGCTTGCAGGTAGGCATGATGGGATCCCCTTTAACGTCTCTCAGGAGAAACCTAGGTGAAAGTAGAAGCAAAAGGGGCTGACACAAAGCTCTGCGAGACCTCAACAACAACAACAAGTTGCTGAGAACAATTCTTCACGTGAATTACCGGAGACCTACAAGGTAAATGACAACTGCTGGAGCTGACGGAAGAGACAATTGCTAATGGCAGAAAAATGGCAATAATGCAGTTTTCCAAGATCTGGCAAAGCAGAAGTCATGTGAGCTTTTAATGAGGTAGTGAGAACTGAAGATATATTAGACGGATCTTGGATAAAATAAGAAGGAAGGAAGTGGTTTCGGCTCTATTATTATTCAATTTACTGTTCAAGACACAGTAGTGTCCAAACCCACCAAGATCTGTTCCAGAACCACAGATCCATAGTTTTTTGAAGAAAAGAAGGCAGACTTACAACTGTGGCTCATCACAAATACACACTCAACAGGAATCAGATCTAGAATATAAAAATAACAATTCCTGGCCAAAGTACCCTGACGATGCAAGTTAGACTCCTCTTATTCAAGGCCCAGCATACTTGCTGATCTTCTCCTACCAGAAACTGACCAAGCCTGGAGACCCACACTGTCATCTTGGGGACCATAGCATCATCCTTGGGACTCGAGTTCATCCTTTCTGTGGTGCAATACTTACTTGGCGCTGCTGAGAAAATTCTCAGGACTGCATTCTTCTCCAGCTTCCAGCTTCTCTTCAGCTCAGACCTCTCCTCTGCAGGTCCAGCCAGACTCCTCCTAGAACCACAGTGCTCTGGTCAGAGCAGGTACCAAACTGTTGCTGGCAGTTCAAAAGAAGTGTGCAACCTGCAGTCTCTAGTCCCCAGAGAAGGATCATCTGTGTTTGTTGATGATATTATGTCAGCTGAACATCATTCAACTTTCCTCTTTTTACCTGAAAAGGAAATGAAAAAGGTAAAGGCTGTATCAAGGTCCCAGCCTGCTATTCCTACTGCTGCATTTCAATCTTTTCTCAGAGTCAGAGGTGGTGTTCTTGCCAGCATTCCTCACACTTTTGAAAACTATTGGCTTGTCTTTCCTCCAGAAAGCTTATACACTGAACCAATAGGGCATTTCTTCTAGATACAATGACACAAAAACTTTCAAAACTGAGACAGGACCCTTACTTTCAAGTGTGGTTGTTCATTCCTCTCTAGTATTTTTGTCACTGTGCATTTAGAAACATGAACCACTTTTCCGCTATCCCCTGATAACAGAGATCTCTCAGCTGTTGACAAAGAACAAACTCCTTAGGTAAAACCCGTTTAGATTTTACTTCAGCTGGACTGTCTGGGTCAGGTTGCAAGAAGCATAAGTGTTTATTTATGGGTCAATGGAAAGAAAAATGAGAGTCCTTGGTCAAGGAGGACAATCAGAGTGATCAGGACAGGACAGGAAGAATATGCAAGAGGGGCAGAAAGAAAAACAAACAAACTCAACCCTCAAATTTCAATGAGATATTCAACCAATTATCAATGGATGGAAAGAAGCTCAGACTGTGCTCCACAAGTCTGCAAGCGCTCCGGCCAGCTGCAGGTTGGTGAGTTCTCCTTGCAGTTTGCTCTGAGCATGGAAATGGAGCGGGACAGTGTAAAAGAGGAAAAATCCTCCCAGGGTCATTGTGCTGTCAGAGGTGGACAGGGAGCAGAGGGCAGCAGAGTGAGGAAACAAAAGGGCTTTGCTATACTCCAAGTAGCTCTGAGTGCAGACTGTTTCCTTGCTAGAAGAGCACTAGTCCATAAAAAAAGCCTCGAACAACCCATGGTAAAGGTTGGTACTTTACATAATTCCTAAATGTTATTAGAATAATATTAATTATGGATGGGAAATCCAAATATCAGAAGCCAAAAAAAGCAACTCTATTCAGAACATGGCTACTATGAGGAAAGGATAAACATAAAAAAGCAGAAAGGAAATATTTGAGTGAAAGAATAAATATTTTGCGTAAATATTGCCATTTGGTTCCGCTACTATATTAAGCAATCTTTGGTTTCTAACTTAAACGATGCCTCTTATTGAGTTCAGGGGTTTTTATCTGCTACCATGTTTTTAAACACCAGGGGAAGAAAATGTAAAAAGAAATTAGGTGTTTGAACCCCACAGACTCCTACAGCAATTTAAAGACTATATTATGCTAAGAAATACATTCCTTTCTTTAAAAAGAAAGATTGGAATGATGTGTAAGTGGAAAATATTTCTATTTTAAGAAAAACAGTATTATATGTAAAAACTTGGCCAAACAACTTTTCCTTTAATTGAAATAGAATGCTATTTCAAGTTTTGTTTTCATATTCATTAAGGTCAGCATCTAACGTAGCCTGTATATATACTGCAAAATATAATCTACATGACATACAACACAATACAATTATATACAATTATTTAGTATACAAAAATATACAATTGTACATTATGTATAATATGTACCATTGGCACAAATGTTTTCCTCTGTCTTTTCATCATATAAAAAGTTACGGATATTAATGAAAAAAATGTATGCTGATATTTTATTAAAAGATTTGTAGCAATAACACTCTAATTTTTTTTATTAAGATGTATCCTAGCCTTAAAAATACCAGGCTTTTTTTTACAGAGCCTTTACACAGAGACAGCTTTATGAGGCATAATAAAGACCGATAAATGTTGAAGGAATGGGAAGACCAAGGTCAGGGTTTTACCCAAAATGTTTTTCCAAAGGAAGTGAAAACTAGCCATTAAAATATTTCCTGCTCTCAACAAAAAAATAGAGAAGAGGGAACAAAGAAAAAAGAATGAGGTTAAAAATAAAAAGTGTATGGCCCCCAAATTACATTATTGCTTTTTAATTAGTTTTCAGTTAGGATAACAAAGTAGAAGCTGGGAACAGAAGCAGCTTGGATAATAGGAAAAGTGTCTAGAAATGGTTAGAATAGAATTTTCTGTCTTAGGTGGATGAAGAATTCAAAGAGCTCAAAGCACTCAAGGAAGGTACATGAGATAACCTTCCTCCCAGACTACTGAAAGGACTGACACATGAAATTGTGAGCCCTATAGAAAAGAGTAAAAATAAAAATCTATCAAGTCAGGCTGGTATTGTCAACTGAAAAAGAGCAAACCTAACATCTGTATTTAGAAGAGAAAAAAATGCCCTGGGTTAGCACAGACCAGTGGTAGTCTGACCTCAGTAACATGTAAGGCTTTCTGGTGTACTTTAAGGAAGACAAATACCATATTTCAAGATTATAAATCATATACTCTATTCACTATTTTTTTTTCCTGTGAAGCATCCCCTTGGATTGTGTACATGTGCAATAAAAGTGCTTGTTTACTTGAAGTTACAGGGCAGCTCAGATCCAAAAGAGAGGTTTCTGGAGTAAACAACCTCTTTAGACCCTTCTAGGGATACTCCTTCCCCATTCATTATTCTGGTCTTTCCTATGCTTTGAGCCCTCCCTGCCCTAATAATATCTTCCACCCAGGACCAGGATCTTATTCTGGTGCCCTCTTCTCTCCCTGCTTTTGCCTAAGAAAACAGCCGATACTGTATTTTCACATATATAACGTACACATTACCTCATGGAATTGGATTACCTGGGCACTTACATTTTGAGGACAATCATTTCAAAAGTTAATAGTTATCTGACACATGGGTTATACCATGGATAAACAATTATTAAATGCTTGAAAGATAAAAAGATTTGAAAATGCAACACTGGATTCACTCTATCAAACATAAGTCATGCCTTCTTTTTTTAATTAAGAATTTTCTTCTGTATAAAATAAACATAGTACGCGTAAGGTTTTACAAAAGCCTTTGATGTGGCAAAGCATAAGAGATTGTTAGTTTATTAGGATTAATTGAGGAATAGCCCAAGATCTGAAAGATGGTTAAAGAACTGGATAATGGAAAAATGAAACTGGGTTGTTGAAAGAGCTTTTGGACTGGTTGCAAGTTATGGACAGAATCCCTCCAGAATTAGCCTTTCACCTAATTGTGTTTAATCTTTCCCTTAAAGATGTGACAAGTCCAAAGTATCAGTCATGTCCGGCAGAGTTAATAAAGACATTTTTTGGTCTAAGTGTGCAACCAAACCTCTATAGCCCACTGTCTCCCTGCTCCTTCCTTCACCAGGACAGCCAGGGAAGGAGGAGATGAGACCAGTGCGGGAGGGTTGGCTTCAGCTTGACAGCAGCTTTAGCCCCATGTTAGAACATCACACTCAGATACTCAGTGCAAGAGCAGCTGCATGGCTGGAGCCACTTTTATCAGGTCCTGATTGATCCTCTGCTTTCTCAGGGATTTGTGAGGAGACCTTAAGTCCCATTTCCTTGTAATTTTTTCCTTCTGCATGCCTCCAGTTCTTCCATTTGCAAGATTTTTCTTAATCTTTTGTTTTGGTGTACCAGTGCTCGTTGTCGTGTTCTCTTGAGATCCTGTAACAACCCAACACCCCTTGCGGTCTTTTTGTCCAGACTCTCTCCATCTCCTGAGCAGGTACATGCCTCTACTTTTGCAATTCTCTTACAGAGACAGACCTTTAAAGAAAATAGCCTGCCCCAACAGTATATCAACCTGCTCAAGTTATCTCACTGGGCTTTCACAGGCAGGTGGAGGTTTTGCCGCTCCAATTCTAGTAGAAAAAAGGTCCACTTTCCAATGATGTATCTTGTTTCTGCACTTCCCTTTATGGATGCCTGAGGGTATTTAATGGGGTGGAGACAGAAGCAGAGGAAGGGGCCAGGTCTTCTGTGGAAAGAAAAAAGAAAGAAGAATCATAGAATCATAGAATTTCTTGGTTGGAAAAGAGCTTTGAGATCATTGAGTCCAATCCTACCAGCCCACTATTAAACCATATCCCTAAGTGCTTCATCTACTCGTCTGTTGATTACCTCCAGGGACAGTGAATCAACCACCTCCTGGGCAGCTGTTACGGTGCCTGACCACCCTTTCAGTGAAGAAATTTTTCCTAATGTCTAATCTGAACTTCCTCTGGCGCAACCTACAGCCATTTCCTCTTATCCTATCATGTGTCACCTGGGAGAAGAGACCAGCACCCACCTTGCCATAACCTCCTTTCAGGCAGTTGTAGAGAGTGATGTCTCCCCTCAGTCTTCTCTTCTCTTCTCTAGGCTAAACAACTCCAGTTCCCTCAGCCACTCCTTATTAGACCTGTCCTCCAGCCCCTTCACCAGCCTTGTTGTTCTTCTCTGGATGGGTTCCAGCACCTCAATGTCCTTCTTGTATTGAGGGGCCCAGAACTGAACACAGCACTCGAGGTGTGGCCTCACTAGTGCCGAGTACAGGGGCACAATCACCTCCCTGGTCCTGCTGGCCACACTATTTCTCATACAGGCCAAGATGCCATTGACCTTCTTGACCACCTGGGCCACTGCTGGCTCATATTCAGCCAGTTGTCAACCAACACCCCCAGGTTCTTCCCTGCCAGGCAACTTTCCAGCCACCTGTCCCCAAGTCTGTAGAGATACATGGAGTTGTTGTGTCCCAAGTGCAGGAACTGGCACCTGGCCTTGTTGAACCTCATCCTATTGGTTTCAGCCCATAGATTCAGACTGTCCAGATCCTTCTGCAGAGCCTCCCTACCCTCAAGCAGACCAACATTTCCACTCAGTTTAGTTTCATCTGCAAACCTACTACTCAATCCCCTCATCTAGATCATTGATAAAGATATTGAACAGAACTGGACCCAATGCTGAGCCCTGGGAAACACCACTTGTGACCAGCCTCCAACTGGATTTAACTCCATTTGCCAGGACTGCTGGTAGATGAAGAATAGAAAGAAGAAACAAACTCTTCTAGTATTTAACATTCATTAGGCCAAGTAGAAGGCCAGGTGTCACTATGATAGACCTGGTATAACATGAGAGGACAGTTCCAAGGGCAACAGGGTGCAAGGGCAAGCATGGTATCTTACTGAACAGCTGTGATTAGAGCCCCAACCTTGTTTTAGCTTCCTCTGGATGAATCTATTCCATATCCCCACTCTCCAGCCTAAGCATGTCTGACTGTAACTTATCTTCAACACACTCCCTATTCTCTTAATTGTTCCCGTTTCCCACCTTTTGTATCTTAGTCCTAAGCTTTCTGCTAACATTTCCCATTATCACCCAGAGCTATTCTATCTAATCTCTTCAAGACCTTATCTAATTTAATCTAAATGGTACCCAGCGAACAATATAAGTTCACCTCCTAATTTTCCTCTGTCCCTGCTTTTATCACTAATATCACTGACTGCAAGATGAGTGTGATGAAGGCTAGCTCTTTTATCTTGAGGGGTGAGTTCATTGCTATCTGGGAATTTAACTCCAAAAAACTCGAACTGAATTAGGTTTAAGGCATTTTCAGTGGGGATGGTGGGTTTTAGCTGGCTGCACAAAGGAGATGACCATCATCAGTGTCTGAGTGAAACACAGATACCTCAGAGAGTAAAGGAGTTTTGTACATGTATAAAACAAGTAGCATATGGGGTTAAGTATCTCTATGGAGTTATCTCTGGCTGACTACTGAGTTCAGATGTGATGATGGTGCTAGGAATCTGTTGGGCAAGTGGGAGAGCAGAATTTATTAGGAGAATGGCGGAGTAGAAGTAAAAGTTAGCAGTCTAATATCTTTCATACTGCTAACTTATGTTAACTTATGGAGATTACGACAGTGTGTCATGGCCACTGCATGTAAGGAACTGTTCAGTTTTGTTGCTATCTTGTATGCCACCCTTAACTTGTTGAATTGTTCATCGCCTATCTCTGGCACCCAGCAGCCTTCATGTCCTACATGGTGGAGGCTCAGTCATGAGTACCAACAGGTGTGCCATGAAAGGATTGCCCTTAGTAGGTGAATCCCTCATCTTTCTCTTTATAATGGCTGAAAGCTCCTTTACACAACCAGTCAAGTTCAATGTGCTTCAAGCAACGGCAAGCTTTTGCCTAAGCATTTTTTTAGACAGCAATTTTAATTGTGCATTTAAGGAAATAAAAATTCCATGTGATACCGAAAGCTGGCCACAAGATTTACCAGTAGCCATAAATTGCATGAAATGGGGCAGGAGAGAGTACAGAGGCAGTTTTTGGCTAAGGCATGGAGTAGCATGGATAGGACTGCCTGCACAATTCTAGCATGCTATTGTTAGGTAAATACAAAGAGATAGTCAGGAGTTTGTGCCCACCGCTGTTTTCAAATTGAGAAAACACTTCCTAGCCATACCCAAGTACCTCATCATTTAAAACCAGCAGCTCCCGTCCTCCATCTCCTTCCCTAAAATCTATAAATTATTCTCAATAGTAGAAACCACAGATCCATTTTTCAAGTGATAAAAAAAAATTCCTTTCTTCCTTTCTTGTAAAGAAAATACCAGAACTTCTAACATAAAATTGGAAGCTTATAATAAGAGGCTATTAGTGTGATACTAAATTTGGGATATTTCAGAGAAGAAGTACACTATTATGTCTGTTGATTGATTTGTGCGGCACACGTACAGTTGCAATGCAAGTTTCCCTGGAGCTGGAAGAGAGGTCTGCACAAAATGCTGTGATAAATTTTACAGCAGACACCAGTAGGCAGAAGGGGTTGGTTTAAAAACAACAAGCCATCATTTCTAATCAATGCTTGACACGTGTCCAGTTTTCAGAAATTAAAGTGAAAGGCGAGATCAGTTATTCATTGCACAATTCGGTCATATTTATTTGCATCTGTGTATTTGAAAATCCAAGTTTATGTTTTTAAAGCTAAATAAAGTTGCCTTGTGACACTCATATTGTATCTATTACATATTTCACTTCAAAACCTCATTTCTCCTAAAGCCTCTTCAGTGTGCTTGAAGTAGCACAGCAAAAGAAAAGGAATTTTCAATTTAACTAGAGCACTGACATTCTGTTACACAATTCGATCTTGTCTATTTACCTGCTCTTAAAAAACAGAAGACTCTAAACAGAAAAAAAAGCTGAATGCATCCAGCCGGCAGTGCCATAGGTGTCTGAATGCATCTGTAGCTTCTCTCTCACTCATCAGTGTAATTGTTGTCATGTTATTCCATTTTTTGATTAGGCTGGTCCGCCAAGCTCCCAGCTTTTTCTGGCCAAACGTTCTTCTGCTGGTTGTCATGGTGACTGCATTGTTAGCAGAGAGAAAGGCTCTGTTGTCTGGCATTGTTCTGTTGTGCTTTAGGTAATGCACGAAGCATCACAAGTGAAGTGGATGGACCTTTTTTGCTCGACATCATTGCCGAGTATTGAAAATCTCACATAAAAAAGGAGCAAATAGGCCCTGACCAAAGAAATAACCAAGTTCTTTTTTTTCTTTCTTTCCTTTTCTTACGTTATTATAAAGAGGTAAAACGGCACTGGCGGTTATCTGAATAATCTAAGGAAATGTTATAGACATTATATTTATTACAAGAACAATTACTGTGATTTGAATGTTCCTATACAATGTTAAACATTTGGCAATTTAGTTTAAATATAGTTTTTAATTATTCATTAATTAAAATTTTGCAGCTTGCAATGTCATTTAACCTTGGTTTCTATTTAGCTTGAAACACTACACTTTAGGACACAAAAGCAATAATTTGGTTTTTAAAATTTGATTTATGAATGTCTGTCTTTGTAAGTAAGCTACCATAATTAGTTTACCACTTTTTATATCATTGCAGAGCATGTAATAAATGATTTTCCTTTTTTTTCTCCAAGAAATTAGGTTTTACTCCGATACTAAGTAAACTATTTGATAAAATATTAAAACATTAGGCACTATTCACAGGTTTGACTTTGATGTTCAGACAATTTCTTTAAGAGACATCTCAGGCAAATTAGGGGAGAAGCCCTGAGAAAGTTCTTTAGGGAGCCTCAGCTTATTTAGATGGACTGCCAGACAAGATATCTACTTTAAATTGTGATTAATTAACACCTTTACGATAGCAATTTACACATTAAATATTGAAGGTAAACCTAATGTAAATACCAACTGCCCTAAAACAACCAATAGTATATGGTTTAAGAGTCTCATCTTGTGTTGAAATTCTTCTGCCAGTCCCATTAGGTGAAACGAGCAGTGTACTAGTCCTTCTCTCCTGTCATTCCAGGGGGAAAAAGACACCTATCAGCAGAACCCGTCACTGGATGTCACCAAAGTTCCATGGATTTACAGATAAACCAGCACTAATTTGTCAGTAAAAATTAAAGAGTCCTAAAGAAAGCAAGTAAAAATTAGTATCACAGGCAACTCAGTTTACCTGTAAAGCTGGCAGGGCCAGAACCTGCACTCAACAACTATGGATGCGCTCAGAGTCTTCAGTGGAGCCACTGGGTTCACTTGCTGCAGTTTTCAGTTGCCAGGTATCCCACAGACATGGATCAAGGCAAGATTTCAACTGCTGGCACAGCAGAACCACTGCACAGAGTGGCTTAAATTGGGTTTTAATACCCGTTGACATAAATTTTGTCCCTTCACGTCTTTAAAACGAGGACAACATATTTGCTTTCTTTTTAGACTTTTTTTGTCTGGACTGTTTATTGAGCCCAGCAGGGCCAGCACCATGTGGTATCACCTATGTCTCCTGCACTGGGGACTGCGGATGGCACACATTTAGAACCTGAAAGAAGTTTTTTCCTCTCACCTGCTCAGCTCCTCCACGTGTCAGATTAGAAATCTAAAAACAAATAGTAGGAGACTCTGTTTTCCTTGCAGGAAAACCAATACAAATATGTAATCCAGGGAGACACTTTTTGATTAATATTAAAATAATTTAGGTGAATATAGAAAAAATAAAAATTTGTCATGAAGACGGAACTTTTAAATATTATATATAACAGAAAAATGATTTGACCTTTGGGGAGGAAAATGTCCTACCATGGAGTCCATGTACTTTTAAAGCCTAAGAGTGGGTATTTCAAAATAACAAAATTACTTGGGCATCTGTGCCACAATGACTTCCTGTGGATACTAGGTCCCCAAATCCCTTGTCATTTCTAGTTTTCTCAGAAATTTCTAATTTTCTCAGAAATTACTTTTAAAAGCTAAAGAAATTGGTAGTCTTCATACAATTTGCCAAGGAACATTGAAGTACACTGGCTCTCTTACTTAGAGTTCACCCTGGACCCCAGCTGGCCCTACATTTCACAAGTGCTCATGAGAACAGGGTCTGGCCACAGCAGCAATCCTGTCTTTCCATGTTCCTCTGCTGTGAGGGGCTCTGGCCATGTGCCCATGTTCTCTGGCAGAGAACAACCACAAAATCAGTTCCGAGACAGGGTAGTAAATCAGGATTTATCACACTTGCATACATGCACACAGATTATTTACTCACATGGCAGAGGCAGGTCTGCACACAGCCTCGCATCAACTAATGCCAGCCTCATCTACGGCAGAGGTATAATTCCTGCTAAATTCCTAATTCTCTCTTAATTGTATGAAATTACTATATAGGCCTGTTCGTTTTACAATTATTAAATTCAGGAGAGCATTTCCATAAGGGATAGCTTCAGAAACATTAAAATAGGACAATTGCTGTTTTTTGGAGAGCTCTATTGCAAGTGTATTGCCTTCTCAGCTGGGAAGGATGATTACTGATGTTTGAAAAAGGTACTTACTGCTTAGTATACAGTAAACATGTATTCTGTTTTCCTTTTACTCTGTTAAACAATATAATACATAGCAAAAATCTACAGAAATAGCAATCAAACCAGACACACTTTAAGAAGAATCCCAATGCTTCTTAATTTGTACTTCTTTCCTCCCGTCAGCATTTCCACCAGCGTTCATCACTGAATATTCATTCCTGCTTCTGCCTTTGGGTTCAGCGTGGCAGCAGCCCAGCCAAGTCACACGGGCATTTCATTGAAGAGGGTGGAAAGACATCCCTCCCCCACTCCTGCTGCAGCACAGGAGGGTCTCCAACCCCTTTCTGGTTTGGGAGAGCTGAGCTCCCCACCAGCCCCTTTTCCCCTGCCTGATGCGCTGAGAGCTCCCCCTCCTGTTACTGTCAACCTTAACCGCAGTTGACAGATTAATATTATTACCTCATTTTAATTAATTCCTCTCTTCATTTCAAAAAAGCACATCTGGTGCTTTTCAGAGCCAAACAAAGCTTCTTTCCTCCCATCCTCTCCTGAGCATAAATTAATAACTTGGCAACAAAAAGAAAATAAGAGTTTGTTCTGCATACCTAACAGTCACAAGTGACAGAAAGAGAGAGAAAAGGGACTTGCTCCATACAGGGATCAAGGAAAATGACAGAACTGCCAAATCTTTTGTGTTTTGCACCTCAGCACTCAGCAGGGCTGATTAGGTCAAGCCACAAGGACTCAGCTACTGTTGCTTCACAGTTTCCAGACAAGGGTTGTCTCACCTCTCTTTGACTTGAAGTGCATGTAAAGTGACGTGTAATTCTTCAGACCTATCCAAGTAGGTAGTGAACAGCTGGCTACCATGCAACTGTTGAAGTCCAAAAGGTGATTTCAGACCTTACTGCCAACGTTTCAACTGTCAAACTCACCGTTCAACCTCTGAATAAGAATTACTCCCCTTCCTGTTAGAATTTCTAAAATCTCTCTTAACACAAGAAGAAAACACATAGCAGCCTGAGTTCTCCAGTTCTCCAGAGCAAGTGGAACTCTCTTTGAATAGAGAGATGAAAATAAAGTTCAAAGGAAACTTTATTGCAAAAAAAAAACAACCCTGAGGACAGATTTTGGCATACAAAAGCATGAGAGTTTGTTACAAACATTTGTGCGACATTAAAAGATGCATGACTAAATTCTGTCCCTCTGGGTATGTCCTCCCTGGCCCAGGGTCTTCCATAAGACCTAATGTACAGGGCCAGGGGACTGCAAGCCCATAGGAATGGGCTCAGGCCACGTGCTGACTGGGGAGTCACTGGTGCTTTACACACAGGAGGACTTGTGGCAGTCAGAGCCTGCTCACCTTAAAGAGAGCCCCTTGGACGCACATTCAAACAACGCTCAACATCACATCATTGAATTTTGTATGTGAATGGTTCCTGTTTTCTGACCTGACCTCAAAAAATTTACTGATGTCAGAAAAAAACACATGAAACTTTCCAGGATAATAAACATCCATGATAAGTAAGGAGTAATGTCCCTGTTGCCCACTAAGTCAAAACCAAATGTGACATAAAAAATAAAGGAATAATTTATTAGTTTTCAAAAAGGGAACAGTGGCATATTGTTCTGTTGTTGTCTCCAGGACCTCAGTTCTTCAATTCTCATTGGAGAGCTAGGCTTTGAAGTCACTGTCCAAACTGCCTTTCTTCATTTAAACTTGACATTATTCAGGCTCATGACTTTCTTGGGAGCTTTAGAATTTTGCTCTGATGATGTGTTTGTCCCAGCTTTGTTGCAGCTACTTTCTTCCTTTTTGTCTCCATTTTATTTTGTCTCCTTAATTTTCCCCCAAAAAAGAAATTCAAATTGTGGATCACTCTCATGTGATTTCAGTTGCAATTCCTAACTGAAGATCTTCTTAGGAACCTATTTTTTAATGCCCAAATACCTTGTAGTTGTTCTTGATCGTGACAGATACATTAACAGCCAGATATATTAAAAATCAAACCAGACATGAAGATGAGATGAAAAATGTAATTATGAACATTTTATATTGAACATAAATATATATGTTACATCAGATGGGAAAATGTCTTCTCAGAGTATGGAATTTTACTAGGCATGAAATAAATTTATTTACAACTAAACCAGCTCCAGGAAAAAAAAATGGGGCAAAAAAATAGCTAGCTGATGATGAACACAGACAAAAGAAATGAAAAAATTAAAGCAACTGTACCAAAACATGAGATTCAGCAAACTAGAAGTATGCCCTCTCTTAAAACTTGCTTTAAAATTGCTTTTTTTTTTAATTATTATAGAACTGACTCTCACACAGAACAATATAGGAAAGGGAGCTGTGTTAGCTAATCTGCCCTAACCCTTTCAACTCTTTGAAAGAACAACAAGCTATTGATAAGCAGGGTCAGGCTGGGTCAGGATTTCGATAGGAGACATCTAAGGAATGTCTAGGTGCTTCAGGAAGGGGATGTGGGTGATTTAGCAAGCTGGCTAAATCTGCAAGCTTGCTCTCCCCTCCACTTCAGTAACAAGCAAAGGGAGCAGACCATGTGCTGTGGAAGGGTTCACCTTTTGGGGGAGATGGGTGTAATAACAGAAATCCCGATCAAGGCACTATTTTACCCTTTTATCAGGCAGTGGCTTTAACTAACACCAGTTCAGGGAATTACAATTTACCTTGCAGACTGATGGATAAACTCTTTCCCACATGCAGTCCTGCAATTTGTAGGGTGTTGTCAGGTGCTGTTAAGCTACACTATAAACCATGTTGTTGACACATTGTCTCAAGTCACTTGTCTCCTACACACTTTGGAGATATTAAAAATGTATTTCTGCAAAGTGATTATAAACTGCAGGAATACCAGCTGTGCCTGTTACAGTTATTGACAATATCAATTCTAGTGTTGGTTTTAACAGATGATTATATATATTATCACCAAAAATGGATGATATGTAATATCAGAAAATATTTTTAATTCATCCACCACAAAGATCTCATCTGAACCAGAAAACTAAATAAGATAAAATATTTTAGAAGTACCTACTTTGCACTTCTGAAACATTATACAGGCTGTGCTTGCAAAAACAACCACTCTCCAAGAAACTATCTCATTGAAAACTCAGTATCTGTGGGTTACTGAAAGAAATGTAGCAGTTTCAATGAAAAGAGTAAAAGCCTCTCTCTCAGACCTCATTTCATGCTTTTTTGTTTCCACTGAGCATATTTTAAGAACTAATCAGACTTATAAAAGGTACCACTGTTAATCTACTGTTTGTCTTCGTGGTCACTGCAGCTGCTTAGTAGATAGAGAGCAAACAAAACTAGAATTAAGGTCATTCCATTTAAATCCTTCAGAGTGGAAAACAAGGACCAAATTATTGCTGAGAATTACATGAAGGAAAAGCCCAGGATAAGATAACTATTGTTTATTATTTGCCAGACCCATAGTGGCACTGCATTTACATATTTGTGAAGGGATTACATTAACATTTTATGAGATTAATTGGTAGCATGGAGAGATTCTCTGATATACTGTCCACACAATTTAAAAGTATGCTACTGTGCTTTCAAAGACCACATGCAGTACATATGGGTAGTAAGAAATAACCCAAACTGAGCAGCTACCAATCAGTTGTCACACATGAAATATAATGACATTTTTTTCACATATATAAAATATAAAGGACATCACTGCCTTTCATGATGCAGCAGAGGTCTGAATCGCACAGAATCATGAAGACCTTAATGGATGATTTTACTTTCCTTCATGAGACACCTTAAACCTGTCCTTTCCTATCTTTAAGGCAGAAAGAGCAATAGCACAAAAGATCTCTTTTATTTAACAGGAAGTCATTTCACAGTAGTCAAATATGAGTAGAAAATGAGTGGTCAAATGAATAGAAAATCTTCTGGCCATCAAAAATCCACAAGCAATTCCTTCAAATTAGGAAATATTCCCTGGGACCTACTCTATAAATAATACATGGTGGGGTTTAGTGTAATCTTTAGTACAAGAACATGCTTTCTTTAGAGCCAACGGTAATACCACTCCAAGAAAGAAATGTTGTGTGAAGAGAGGGTCTTGCAGCTCTCTCCCACTTTAAATTCAAGTACATTTGCTCCACAGTATCTTCAGTCCCCAGGAGTCTGGTGGCTACAAGGTGAGTCAGCTCTACCACTCCAAACTTTCAAGTGGCAGAGAAGAATGTCCCAGTTTGGTACCCTGTGGTGGCTCAGACTTCCTGCCCTGAGCCTCTGTGAAGCTCACTCGACACAGAGGCTGGTCAGTAATTAAATACTGGCACCAGGTATCCACAAAGAAAACAGAAGGAGAGGCGGCATTTCAGGTGGTTGAAGAAGGACCCTTCCTACTCCTTATGCAGGTGTGGTATGAGGTGCTCTGGTGTTGTGATCTGAGCAGGGGAAAGCCATGTGCTGTAGTGAGAGGGGCCATGGCTCACACCAAGACAAAGCTTGCATCTTTCTATTTTTAAGCAACGATTTTGATAGAAGGTAAGTCCCAAACAATGCAGCACTGCACTTTGGATTTACAAATAGCATAGAAATAGTCCTTATCCCAGTCCCTTCCTCCCTCCTTTCTCCTCACTATACAAATGAGAATTTTTTTGCTTAACTTGTTTCATTTGGTCTCCTAAACCTATTTCACCCAGCCTGATTTCACCTATCCAAGCCGAGTCGGGAACAAAGGGTTTTTAACCATAGCCATTCATTGCCTGGGCTGGGATCTGTGGGAGATGACAGACAGCAGGCTGGATGAGGGGGGAGCCAGAGCAGAGATGTGACCCCTCCAGAGCCCCATGGTATAACCAGGTCATTAAGACTCACTGTGTTTGCAGACCATGTGAGTGATCCCTTCAACTTGTTAGGAACCAGCAAAAATTTGCAAGGGAGGTTTTCATCAGCCACCCAGCACACTGAATCAGTTGGACCGTGCTCTTTTGGTCATGTCCCTTCTTCTAAAAATTCACCTGTGTATGTTTAATGTTATATGGCTCTCCTGGGATGCAATATCAGTAAGAAGATGACTTGCAACAGAAGATAAAAAGTAAGTGAATCATAAACCTTTCAGGTGCCAATAAATGACTGGCGCCTGTGGAATTGCTAGGAATATCCGCAAACAGAAATTTCAAGGTGAAACAATAAAAAACCCTACATTTTCCTCCATTTCATTTGGAGTACAAAATAGAAAATATTACTTTATGCCCTACATTTCTCTGTGGAATATGTCTGTCTGTCCTGGGAAACCAAACCTATATCTGCATTCCCTATACAAAACACTTTATTTTTCTTTTTGTGCATGTACAAATGCAAAAAAAAAATCTTCTGAGCCTCATGCTGAAAGCAGTCTGAATGTATCTTAATGCAAAAAACACAAGCCCATAAACCCACAATAATATTTATAATACTGGAAACCTATCTTTAGTTCAAGATTTAATACCTTCTGTAACTAAGAACGCATGAGCATACGTCTTTATCACCTTGTGTGTAAATAAGGCTACAAATCCTTTCTGTCTTATCATTGTAACCATCTGCGATCATGACATTTGTGTGTCATTTCAAGTACTAAAACAGTAAGAATACACCGAGCTCTGGGCTCTTCCTCTGTCTACAGTTGACTTGGTGGGGCAGAAAGAAGTTGAGCTGTAGATCAACAAAAAGTCCTAATAGAGAAAGATGCACAAATAAAGAAGGCACTGTTGATTTTTGCCCCAATTTGTTGGAAAGCATTAATCAAGAAACAAATCATCAGCAGATGGATGTCATCTAATGCATTACATGTATTTCTTTCAGCAAGGCATTGGCTATGCTAACAACTGCCAGGTTCTATAGGTTTGAACTTTAATTCTCTTTTGATGGTGGACTAAGCCTATAGCATACAGTATTAACAGCAAACTTGGAAAATATATGTAATACAACATGAAAGCTATTTGTCCAGTTTAAAGACACTCAAAAAGAAATACATTGTATGGCCACAAAATCATAAATGACTTTATATATCAATTATAAAGCACTCCCTTATGCTTTACCAAAGCTGATCAAGCAGTTTGGATAAAAAAAGGCAGAAAAGGATTGTATTCACATTGTGATTACAGTTAAGGAACTAGAAAATTATTTGTTTGCAAATGTTAGTCTCTTGAAAGGAAGTTTCATAGACATTGAATTAAATTATTTATTTAACATAAAGGAGGCATTATACTTGCAACATGTAAATATTGACTGACTTAGCTAATGAGTGGCTGTCTATAAACAGCCTTCTTTTTTTTTTCAACTGGTGTCTAGAACAGACAGCTTTGTATATTTTACAGTCTCTTGTACCTGAGCCAACAATTGATAGTGCAGGAGATCAAAGCCTTGATACAGCGATGCCAAGCAATTTGTGTATAAATGTGCTCCTTAAAAAGCGATAAGAGCACAAAAATGTTTTAAGATACTTTCACCACAATTTAAATGATAAACAGCTAATTACTATGATGAGCTGTGTTAAAGTTGTACCTGATGCTAAAAATATACCAACAGAATACAAGTTCAAAAAGTGCTTTACATTTTTTCCACAAGATGTGTAAGTGAGAAGACATTTTACATTAAAAGCGGCCACAACTCCTTCTGTTCTCAACAGAAATATTTCATTTAACTCCTTAATTATTTCTTCAGATTTTATGTAACAGGTTAGGACATAATTTTGTGTTCATAATTTAACTGAGATATATAAGGAGTCAAGGAAGAAAAAATGCCTTCAATGACCATAAGATGCTCACTATTAATGTCTGCTCAATCAAAGTAATTATTAACACATTAAAGTAATTATTGACACATGGAATGATAACATTCAGTCCAAGACTCAAGCTTCTTCATGGTTTCTATTATAGTTACCCTACCTAAATCATGAGCTGGCTGAGCATGTTATGCCTTCATAAAAAGTAAGTTAAAAGTATAAAAGCAGTCATATATATTTTCCAACCAGCTTGCTGGGACTGTAGAACTCTAGGAAATATTGCATTAAAATGCCTTCAATACTTTGAAAAACTCTGTGGTTTACACTGTGATCCCTATATATTATTTGAAGGGTTAAATTGTGGGCAGAATTATTTTCTACTTACTTAACAAAGTACTTGGCTTCTTTACTCTTTATTGTGCAATAAAGGCAACAAGTCAGAAGTACAAATGTAACACGCACTATGGTTCTTAAAAATGAACATTATAACCTCTCGACTTGTTTTCTCACACTGTATTTACAAAATTGACTAGAACAAAAGGGAAAGGTGAATGACATCTGAACGACAGACTCTTATTTACTGTTATGTTACTAGGAGTCACATGGGCTGGAGAGGAATTGAGAGAGAAAGCCACCTCTCCATGCAGATGTATATTTAAAAAAAAAAAATAACAGAAAAAGTAGCATCTTGCACTAATTCTGCTCAGTTACAAATGATGTAAGGCAACAGTCTACCAAACTCACAGTGGAGTTGTGTGATGATTTTTAACATGGGGGTGCTTGTTAACAACACAGTCCACAATGTATATCATAAGATGAGCCTAGGTATAAGTGGCAGCCAAGCTGTGACACTCAGCCTATATGAACAACACTGTTAGTAAAAGAGAAGCGCACTGGCTGCAGCAATGAAGGAAAAGACCCAAGGAGGGCTGGGTAATTCCAAGATATGCCCATGCATTTGTGCATGCGTGTATGCATATACGGATGTGTGTTTGCAGAGCACTGTGAAGAAAGTATTGCAGTGTCTGGAAATACACCCACCCAGTTTTAATCCAACTAGCTCAGGCAATGAAAACAGTGGAAGCATGCAATCCAGCAACCAGGGTACATCCCAGACTCCAGCCATCTGAGCAGCAGCCTCTGCAGAAGTCTGTGTTCGATCTCCTGCTGCCATTGCATCTTTGACTCCCACACAGATGCACCTGATCCAGCAGTTTCCCAAAGGTAAGCAGAAAGCTATACCACCACACCTACTGCTCTCTCACTTGGCTCATATCTCTTCTCTTTCTCTGTGTTTGGGAAAAATATGAACATAGACTTATCTCTCCAGCTATGGCTTATTTTACCCCAATGTAATGGCACAAGCCTAGAAAATGAATTTTAACACTTTTCCCCATTTAGTCTTTTTCAAAATGTTGCCGTAATTAGAGATAAATACTGAGTGGGTACAAATCCCTTTTACTGTTAAATCTATAAATAGCTGTGCTTATAATTATTATATTGCAAAACAATCCCCAGCCAGCAAAAGATGAGAAATTAAATAAACACCATCAATCATAAAACTAGCAGTAAGGCAGAACTGGGGTTTTGCTGGCCGTTAAATCTAGGTATGACCCAGGAGGGTGATCCCGACAAGGCACCCTGGCATTTCCAGGCGGAAGCCGCTATAACAGAGCCTAGCACGACCCCATATTGTTGCTGCTACAGAACTATTTTCCAACTCTTGCCAAGGGAAGACAAAGCCCTGATGCAAACAGGGGAATGATATGGGGACCTGACATGACAGTGTGGGTACCACAATGGAGGTGTGGGATGCTTTGCACAGCCAGAGGATATAACTCTGCTGAGAGGACAAGTTTCACACAGCAGCCTGGTCTTTTTAGTCGGCACATTATGGGAGGACACAGAGGCATGATGCAGCTGCACACACAATTATAACCACTTCACTCCATATCTCCAAGATTCACGGACTATTAAACAAAAGGAACCATGTCTCCGGTTGAGGGTGGAAAAAAAAACCTGAAAGAAGTTGCCTCTCATACCTTTTCTGTAGTACTGTGCCATGTGGTGAATACAGTCATGCAAATATTTTGCAAACAAGCATAAATGGTCACATACCATGCTGAATACTGTCATCATCAATCTGATCATCTCCACGGTACATGATTTTGGAGGGTGCTTGGGAAAATACAGATGCTTGGGTACTGAACTTTATAGTATTTCTAGAAATCACCCAGACCCCAGTTTTCCTGATATTACTTTCCCATCATCAATATTTGATCACTTTATTTTACTCTTTTCCATGAAAAATTATTGTCTGGAGAAGCAAAGAATTTCATTCACCCTTGCAGTATTCCTCTGAGACAGCTGCCATCAAGTATCTTCCTTATTTACTTTAATGATGTGCAGTATATCTCCTGGCTATTTATGGTCAAGGGCTGACATTTGCTACATACAGATTCATACTTTACCGGATTTTAAATAAGCTCATGAGGTGCTGCAGGCTTCCAAGAAAAAATGTTCCTTCCATCCTCTGTCTTCCTGTTCATCAACACCTCATTTTCTATGGTTGGTCCTGGGAAATCATATGGACATGCAGAGGTTTAATTAACTTTAAATAATTTCTCTGCCTTCAAGGTACATGGTTTCACATTTTTTAACTGCATAGGTGTCTATCTGCATCTTCCTAGCTTTGAGATATAAAACCCTCTTTTTAAGTCTTGTTCCACATCCTCAAGGACAGAGTGGCCAAACTCAGGAATTACAGAGCAGTTGCTAATCACTATTCAGATTATAAAAAAATATTTAAAAGGTCCTTCCAAGGAGAAACCCAGGTAAGGCTGATGTCACAGGTACCTCTGCGGTCTTCACCCTGCACAGACTAAACCTGGGTCTGTTCCCAGTAGAAGACAGAGGGGTGCAGCCAGCCTACACTAGAGGATCAGGGGGTGCACCCTGTCCTTGAATGGTCCTTTGCTTCCAAAGAAGACAAGTGTGTAATACTTGAAAATCTCCTGTTTCACTGTTAAAAAGACTGAAATTATTTATTGCTTGTCAGACAATTACAGTTTATGCAGATTGAATGACAGGAGGTGTTTCTGCCAGGATTTCACCATCATCTGACCTTTTCCAATGTATGAAGATTTGATGACATGGTTGAGTTATATTAGCTTTGAAATTATTGACCTGTTCATTACGCAGGTAGTAATTTACATCCCCTGCTAATTCACAAAGGCCAAGTTTCTCTCACTTTCAATTTCTCAATATATGGAATCAAGCCAAAGCTAGCTCTGCTTTCTGATCCTGATCCAAATCTTTCTAATTCTAGAAAGAGTTATTTCTGAAACTATCATGCATTTATTTTGGAGGCTAACATCTCATTTTTCTTTAACACAGTTTCTATTGAAAAGCCTATCCATGCTTTTGGACACTGCATATTCAAACAACAGGTTATATTTGCATCCATAATAGATATTGGCTGATAATGGTATTTCTTTCTGAGCACCTGAACAGCTGATTTGTTTCTGCACGTGTATCTACAGGCCTCATTGCATGAAAGACAAAGTGGGTAACTCCAAAATACTATAGTCGTGTATAAGTACCTTAAGAATCTTGTGCACATCTCTGCTACCAAGTGGAGTCTCCCATTCTTTTCAGTGGAGTTGAATAAGACTTAAAGCAGCCTTTTTTTTTGGGTAGCAAATTGATGTTTGTTAATTCTTTCACATATGGGTATTCTTATATTCTGACTAAAACAAAAACCAAACCAAACCAACAATACAAGTTGTACCACCCCTTTAAATAGTGACAATAATGATTTCTAATGTGGTGATATGTAATACCTAGATTTGTGTTAGATTCCTCTGGAATGGACATACTTGCATCTTTCCTTATAGCCTTCTGCTATTTCTTGCCAGAGTGCCCCCTGATTATTTTTTGTGTCCTTCAAAGTCTTAATAACTTTACTTTAAATATCTATGTTGTTCCCACAGAAATAATGAGTTGTCATATTGGGCCACTTTAGATCCCACACTATTCTGTAACATCAGATCCACAGCTATTAATTCTTTAAATAATTTAATATTTACACATTACTGCAAGAAATCTCCCAAATGCTAATGCAATGGTAAGAGCCAAACTCTGTTCAGTGGCAGACAAATAGATCTGATGCTGAGGTCAGGTACTGTAAGCACATTATCATAAGCACTTTTCAACTAGGGAAACAGAAACTGCTCATGTGGAACGAAAGGTGAGTGGAAACAAAACAAATAGTCAGCTCCTCTACCATGTCATAACCAACTGGCTGGCTATAAATCACCAGCTAAGAAGAGTCTCCAAAAACTTGTTTTGAAAAGAGCTTGAAGATTTTTTTTCATACCGTTACTCTTGCCACCTATAAATTAGGTATTTGAATTGTATACATTCTTCCAGTATATTCAAGCATTAGTTATCCTTTTAATTATACTTCGCACAAAGGAGAGAAGTGACATCTTTCTTTGGTCATCCAACCTGAAACTGCAGCTACCAGGAGTTAGAAGAAAAAAAAGTTGGTCACACTATAGCATCATCAGTTACTGCATCTAGTAAGCCTTATTACTCCAGCATCAAATAGAGGATATGAAAAGGTGATTTAAAACACCCATTTAAAATTTAAGAATGTTAAATTAAGCCAGAGGACTTGCAAAAGGTTAATTTCCAGTTATTTTGGCAGTCAGTGACTTGTCAGTAGTCCTAGCAATCAGGATACTTACTTTGGAAATAAATGTCTCTTTTCTGATTTTCCTGCAAAATTAAAGGAAAAAATAGTCAAAAATTACTAGAAAATTCAAGCTAAACATTGATATTAATTTTAAAATTTCTAACTACAGTGAAAGATGCTCTGCTTCTATTGTGTAAAATGTATACACAACAATGGTTTGACATTTTAAAATAAATATTTTCAAAGAAAAATGCTAAAAATATCTCTTTTCTATATATACATGTCCAATTCAAACCAAGACAACCACTAAAACATAAATTCCGATTGCAATCTGGTTACAATGCACACCAAGCACAAAAGCCTTCTAATGATCTTTGATTAGTTCTTTATTAAATTCATCAACGGAGCAAAGAAAATTTAATAATCTTCACCATTTGTCATCTTTCTGATTACAGTTTTGATTAGAACTTTCAGCTTTTATTTTCTTCTTTTCTAGTCATTGCTATTACTGTGATAGTGATTCTTTCTTCTAGTTTAAGAAGAATGAGACAGGGTAAATGAAACAAATTTGAAATTCCATGTATGTATTTAACTAGGTGTGCTCATGCCCTGAAAAAAGGCTATCTAAGAATATGAGAACTTAAAAATGCAAAGTAGCCCTTAATGAAATTTCTCCACATTCATACTATAAATTTTTCAGAGTCCCAAGTAAATAATATCTTGCTTAACTAATCAGATACCTTAAAAATAACCTATACGTGAATTTTGTTAGATGGAAAAAAAATCCCCAACATTTGGAAAGGATTTTTCACTTTTTTTAGAAACATTCGTAAATTTCTTCTACTATTTTAGTATTCAGTGTTATGATTCACTTATTTAATACAAACAATTTTAAAGATGGTTTGCTATGTGTTACCGGTATCTTTATCATTAAAAAACTGGAAAGAAGCAAACTGAAGTAATCTAAATAGATGAAAGAGTTTTCCCAATACCATACACTGTATCAATCAAAATAGCATGCATTTCAATCTCTGTTGCAAGGGTTTACTTTTTACATTCCCAATGCAAATCCTGCCTTGTCACCATGCTATGAGAAGGCAGCCATGATTCTCTGGAAAGCTAAGGGAGTTGTAGCTTTCTTATTTGCAAGTGTTACTGCAAAAAACCTGCAGCAACAAGTGCTGCTTTCATCAGTATGCAAAGGACACATTAAACAGTCACTGGCTAAAATCCTGAAACAGTCCTGAACCAAGGGATGAAATAAGGAAGCCCATCTTTAGCAGGTGGAAGTCCCAAAGGCTGGGCTTAAGAGCTATTCTTTCCCTCCATTCTTCCCTCCCCAGCCCAGAGAACCTTTAGATCTTCATACAGAACTGAATGCCTCATAAGAAACAGAAACTTTGTTTTGTCCCCCACCCCTTGTACAGAGGGATAACTCTGCAAGTCAGAAACCCGTGATTGAGGACTACAAGGAGCAGGTGAGATCATGTAGGCATATATTTAGAAGGGCTAAAGCTGAGCTGGAACTTCAACTGGACAGTTTAGTGAAAGACAATAAGAAACACTTCTTCAAATATATTAACAACAAGAGAAAGACCAAGGAGAATCTCCCTCCTTTACTGGACACAAGGGGAAATGGTAGTAACCAAGGACGAGGACAAGGCAGAGGTACTTAATGCCTTCTTTGCCTCAGTCTTTAATAGGGAGGAAAGATGTTCTCTGGGCTCCAAGCCTCCTGAGGCAGAAGACTGTGAAAACAAACCCTCAATGTTCCAAGAAGACTTGGTTAAAGACCTCCTTGGGCAATTAGATGTCCACAAGTCTATGGGGCCAGATGGCATCTACCCAAGAGTACTAAGGGAACTGGCAGAGGTCCTTGCCAAACCTCTTTCCCTCATCTATCAACAGCCCTGGCTTACTGGGAAAGTACCGCTTGACTGGAGACTGGCAAACATAACTCCCATTTATAAGAAGGGTTGGAAAGGTGATCCGGGGAATTACAGGCCTGTCAGCTTGACCTTGGTACCAGGGAAGGTCATGGAGCAGATCATATTGAGTGCTATCACACAGCACATGCAGGACAGCCAAGTGATCAGACCCAGTCAACATGGGTTTATGAAGGGCAGGTCCTGCCAGATCAATCTGATCTCCTTCTATGACAAGGTTACCCAGTCAATGGACGAGGAAAAGGCTGTGGATGTGGTGTACCTGGACTTCAGTAAAGCCTTTGACACCATTTCTCACAGCATTCTACTAGAGAAACTGTCTGCCATTGGCCTGGACAGGCACACCCACTGCTGGGTCAAAAGCTGGCTGGATGGCCAGGTCCAGAGTGTGGTGGTAAATGGAGTTCAATCCAGTTCGAGGCCAGTCACGAGTGGTGTTCCCCAGGGTTCAGTGCTGGGTCAAGTCCTGTTCAATATTTTTATTAATGAACTGGATGAAGGGATTGAGTGCACCCTTAGCAAGTTTGCAGGTGACACCAAGCTGGGTGGCAGTGTTGATCTGCTTGAAGGAAGGGAGGCACTGCAAAGAGATCTGGATCGATGGGCTGAGACCAACGGGATGAGGTTTAACAAAACCAAATTCCGAGTCCTGCACTTGGGGCACAACAACCCCATGCAGCGTTACAGGCTTGGGGAAGAATGGCTGGAGAGCTGCCTGGAGGAGAGGGACCTAGGGGTGCTGAATATGAGCCAGCAGTGGTCCAGGTGGCCAAGAAGACCAATGGCATCTTGGCCTGTATCAAAAACAGTGTGGCCAGCAGGACAAGGGAGGTGATTGTGCCCCTGTACTCGGCACTGGTGAGGCCACACCTTGAGTACCGTGTTCAGTTCTGGGTCCCTCAGTACAAAAAGGATATTGAGGTGTTGGAGCACGTCAAGGGTGACGAGGCTGATGAAGGGGCTGGAAAACAAGTTCTACAGGGAACAGCTGAGGAAACTGGGGTTGTTTAGCTTGGAGAAGAGGATGCTGAGGGGAGACCTCATTGCTTTCTACGGCTATCTGAAAGGAGGTTGTGGCAGAGCGAGTGTTGATCTCTTCTCTCAAGTGACAGGTGATAGGACAAGAGGAAATGGCCATAAGTTGCGCCAGGGGAGGTTCAGACTAGATATTAGGAAGAAATTCTTTACTGAAAGGGTGGTCAGGCACTGGAACAAGCTGCCCAGTGAGGTGGTTGAATCACCATCCCTGGAGGTTTTTAAAAAAAGGATAGATGAGTTTTTGAGGGACATGGTTTAGCAAATAATGGGTGCAGTTGGACTTGATGATCTTAGAGGTCTCTTCCAACCAGAAAATTCTATGATTCTATGAATTCTCTTAGGCAGAGGCCAGGCTGTGACTTGTGACATCTGTGTACAGGAGGCTTTTCCTGACAATTACGAGAAACAAGGGAGGGAAAAGGACACCAGCCTTATTCCAAAGTTATTGCATCCATAGCCTGTGTTGTTGCATGGACTTTACAATAAAGCATGGCATAGATTAAGAATTCCACACCAGGGGATATTGGAGTGATGTCTTCTTGAAGGCAAAGGAGAGAAAAAAATCTTTGCTGGTACTGTAAAAGAGAAATTCAGCAACATCCTTCTTACCCAGACTAAGGCATGACTGAAATTGTTACAGGGAACATCTTGAGTCCTTGAGGTGCACGAATGCACATCATGACCTCTTTTTAGCCAGAACACCTTCTCCTGGCTCTGAAAGTCACCAGAAGAATGTTCCTTCACAGCCAATGCTATAGTACTACTCCTGATTTATAGCTTAGGGAAGGTGTTTTCAAATACCTTATCTGTTGCTTGATGCAACGTGATTCAGAGTTGCCTCAGGGTCACAGTCTCGAGGCTGATCATGACCAGAAATGGGGCACTAGTCACCTTGAAACTACTGTTAATACAAGTAACTACAATTATTTATTTATAAACACCAAAATAGAATATAAAGACTTGTAAAAGTGCAGGGAGTACCAAGGAAGTTAGAAATGTACTTATTCCACTTTTCTCATCCCCATCACCCCAACAAAAGTTACTCTCTCTAGCTTGCTGATAAGTCATCTGATCTAACTCAGCCACTCTGGTCCAAGGACACATTTCCTGTCACTACACTGCACAGGTAAGAAAAGGCCCTTTCTGCAAAAGAGACAACTTTTATAGCTACACCTTTGAATTTTGTTTGAGGGTTCTCCAAAACCCAGATCTCCCCTTTCTTTACTTATTCCCTCCATGTACTCACAGTGCGGTTGCAATATTATCCAAACAACTCTCTGACTGTCCCTTTAGAAGGCAAAGTAAAAATGCCTTCTGTGCTTGGGGAAAATATTAGAAAAACAATAAATAACCCACAAAGGGATGCAACTGTCATTCCTACCAGGCGAAGGGTTCTGCACAACTAACTGAAGAACCTCATATTCCAGGTGAACTGAAATTTCCCAGCCTGCCCTTCCATTCCTGTCTTCACCAACCTTCCTCTCAATATGTGGGCAAACACCTCGGTTGCGACTGGGGAGAATTATTTACCTGGAGTATCCACAAGAAGTTTTTAAAGAGTTCACAATTATTGTCGACTAAAGAACTTCCCTTTTAATGCAAGCAAACGGACTCCATCCGAAAGCTAAAAGATAAACATCTCCACTTTCTAACTCGCAGGAATGTATTTGATTCATATAGTTTTATCAATTATGTAAAATAATTGATTCTTACCAATGTATCCTTTTCTCTCCAAGATGCTACTTGCTAATTTTGCCTGGGTTTATCTCCTCTAAATTATTAAGCTAGAGCTTCTCAGTACAGTATGGCTTTGCCTTGAAAAGCAAATTGCATTTAAATGAAATCCTAGACTTATAGAAAATATAGGTTTGTCTTTTTGCTTGGGGCTTTTTTTCTTGGGTTTCAGGTTGGGTTTTGGTATTATGTCATTATAGGAACTGCTCTATGAAAATAAAACGCTTATTGTTATGTTTATAATTTGCCTCACTGCATTTCCATTGAATGTTAAGCTCTGCATTTTTCAAACCTTTTCATTTCCAAGTATATAAATGGGCAGTTTCCCTAGCTAATTTGAACCCTTTTTCTTCCTCACAGGCTGTCTACAATCTCTTAAATGCTCCAAATAATTCCATGATGTCACATATGTAAATATTATATCGGAGCTTTTCCTTGCACGTGATGATGTATTTGTCACATGGCCCCAGAAGCAGCAGTCATTGTTTGTGCCATTTTTGGCTAAATAGCAGTAGCAAGGGAAGAAAAAATAAGAAGGAATAGAAATAATGGAGACATTTAGCATTGGTGTTTACAGTAAAATTTGTGCATGTCTTCACTGCAAAAGATTCATGATGTGACATTGTCACTAGGATATTAAAATCTGCATTTGGAAATAAAACTTTTCAGCCAGCATGAAAAAAAATCATCTTCAGCACAAATAACTTGCAGAGGGCAAAATCTGCAGAGAGTTGATAGCATTGTTGAGAAGAAGTCAAAGTTTTACACCTCCTAACTGCTCTTTATTAGAAAATGATTTACTCAATATAAAATAGGTTTTCAAAATGATGATGGGATTAATCAACTTGTTAGCAGAGAAAGTATTGAAATAACTTCACGGTTGGCATAGCTAGTTGTCAGATCAGCTCTCCCTTTCATAGGCACTTGTTGTAACAGGCAGGGGGCTAACCCTCTCAGACATGGAGCTAATCAGTCCTTGAAAGTCACTTCATCCAGTGGAGTGGAATAATGTACTCTAGCGTCGTTTGTCCACCTCTACCATTTGAAGTGACAGTATTTAGATTGTCCATTTTTGCCTCATCAGCTTCCATTTCAAAGAATTACAATTTTTTCCTACAGTATCTTTTATCAAAATGTCAGGGTAAACGTATTGTCTCATACTACCCACTTTCTAGCCATCACTGTTAAGATTGGTCTGTGAATATATAGTAAGATAAAGAAAAAGCAGCTGTATATTTAGAAAGACTATTCTTTAAGCTTGTTTAAGTTCTCACCAAAAAAAAAACAAAACAAACAGAGAATTCTGGACAAGAAATAAGATCACTAATAATGACAAAGAACAATATCTCCAGCAGAGTTAACATAATGAACCTGCTGAACTGCAGGGTCCATTTACAACTGCTGTACAGATGACAGTAGCTTTTCTGGTGCATGTGCCTGCCCACCCTACACAAATAGATGTTCTTTGTCTCCTTTTGCAATTTGTTGCTGCCCTTGCCACCAGGACTAGCCCCTTTCCCTGCCTCCAAGAATTGGTTCTTTACCCAAGTCTGGGCTGAGCTTAATTGAGCATGAATAGATTCCCTGGCCCCAAACGAGACTGCTGAGCTTGGAAAAGACAAAAGCTGACCGACAAGGATAACATAATAAACTTTTCTACGCTGCTGGCTTTTCTGCACTGTCTCTCAGCAATATCAGCAAATAAAGTTATCAGAAGGAATGGTGTTTTACAGAAGAGGTACCTCTTTCTCCAAGTTTCTGGATATTCCTCCTTAGGAAATTCCCCAGGATTCTCTTTTTGAGGTAACATATAAATCTTACTGGTGCGCTGGAGCTTTGTTACTAGATGTTATCAAATCCTTTAGGGTAGCTTCACAATTTAAGCACCACTCAGTCAGAAGTATGGGTTTTCTTCTAATAGTCTTTCAGACTGTTTACTAATGTATTGGATCTAGTGAACCACGTAATAACAAGAACAAGTGGAAATTGTCTCTAGCAAATGGTTCTTCTAGATGAACTTTCCTGAATGTTACATTAGTCAATTAACCATGATTTAAATTAATCAGAAAATCCATGAAATGAATAAAAGTAGGACTAGACTAAACAATGTGGACAATTTGATTATGTTGTACACAGAATTCACCTATTCACTAAAATCCCCTTATTGTGTTAACTCCACTCTTCTGATTACAATTATTTAATTAACATGGCACGTGTTTTACTTTTGTTCTAACAGCAACTGTTATTTTAAGTGAATATTACCATCTACCTGGAGGAGGCCGGTGTCGACAAGGGAACGGATATCTTTTTAAATATTTTTCACCGAACTGCATTAATAAAATAAACACCCAGATGTATTCCTCTTTTTAGTGCCATATAGTGTGCAAGTGGCTACTTTTAAACATTGCCTCCCAGCCATAGGCGCATCCTTTGTGTCTATGCAACTATAACGTGTCTGCTAGATGGCCACCATAGGGCTTCCAGCATCTCTAGTGGTTTCTCTGTCTCTTCCAGTGACTTCTGATAACTACAAAAGATCATGAAAATCAATTTTATTTTTCATAAATGATTGTCATTTAAATAGCAATAGCACAAAAAATGGTGCGTGGGTTTAAATGAGACCATCACCTTCCTTGAGCTGGGAAGAGTGTATGTCTAGCTGCCATGCAGAGAGGAATATTTATGTTAGCAGGAAGTTGTCAAGGGGATGGCTGTCTGCACTGCTTGGGCTGCAGGGTAAAAAACTTGCTCAATTAACTTTATCTTTTGTCAGTGTCACTGCATTTGTTTGTAATCGTGGCATAAAATATACTCATTTCCTGACTAAACAGTTGACGCAGAAAGCCACAGCAATTTATTACGTATGTTTCTCTCTTTTGACAAAAGAACGATTTTCTTATCTCAAAAATGTTGGTCTTATATTTAAAAACATGGAGTTTTACTTCAAGAAAATTTATTAAAAAAATTGCCCCACTAATATTTCCCACAAAATCAAAATTTTCCACAGATCTTTTATAACTGAAACTAATTTATTTAGTTTTATGTCACTTAATTAATTTAGTTCATGACATTCATCACAGAGTACACATCATATTTGACAGTAGCTACATCACGAGGTCTGGTAGAACTTCCTACAGGCTTGGTCTTCTGCTCTCCCAGCGAGGTAAGTATAAGGAAAAGTCATTACATTGCAGCAAAGAGCAAACAGGGAGGAGGGAGATAAAACTGTGACCATTAAAAGTCCATTTGTTGCTTCCCTCCAGGAATGGTTCCTGCTACTATTGGTTTGAACAGAGAAATGAGTTGTATTTCTTCCCGACTTGCTTCATCTAGTTACAAATTTTGTTACTTGAAAGGCTAACTCAAGCCTTTTGTACTATAATGAGAGTAATAATGAATAATGGTACTGATGTGTAGTAAATTAGGGTGTTGCTGATAAACAGTGTTTTTACACAGATGCTTACTTTCCTGAATTTCAAAATACATCAGAGAAAATCTATGTGGAACAGTAGGTGAAATTAACTTAAGCAAAAGAGTATACTGCAGTGTTCAGCAGAAGTTACTGGGTATTAATTAGCTAAATTAAACATAATAAAAACTTAATAAATCAGAATTATGAAAATAGAGTAAATTAATGTGAATAATTATCTCAGAGTCTTCACACCACAAAGTGTGTGCTGAAAAATATGTGCTTAGTACTGAAGTTGGGGAAATCTGGCTGTTAATATTTCTCTGCTGTCTAACATTACAGTGCAATTGGAGCAATGTTTCTGAAAGACCAGTTCAGTACATTAGCTCTCAAATATGAAAAAATACACTTTCATCATTGAAATTATTCACTTAAAGCAGCACTTCAGCACAACATTGTCCAGGCTGACCTTGCAATTATATCACATCTAATATGCACTGATTTACATACCGTATTCCACCTGTAATTGAGGCTATCAAGCAGAATGCAGGGGCTGAGCTCCACCCTCTGTATCTAGCAGATTACCCAGGTGCAAACTCAACAAAACTCATTGGAGAAGCTGCTGGTGAAGTTACACTTACAGGGTCTCATTGCATGCCAAAGTAACACTTCTCCTGCCTGGAAGGTGCAGTTCAGCATTCCTTTGTTCAGCAAAGACACTGCTATTTCTGACAAAGCTCACAGCCATGGATTGGTAAAGATCATCCTGGGATAAACTAATCTGGAAAAAAGAGAGATACTGTGATGACACAATTCTTATTTTAGAAATAGATTAGATTAGACCTGGATTAGAATTAGAATTTTAGATTAGATTACGATTAGATTTTTTCAATATTTGTAATACTTCCATTTAAATTACCCTTTAGAAGAGACAGTATTTCTCTGTCTGAATGAGTCATTTATAAAAATGCTGAGTTTTAAGTAACTAAATCACTTTCAGATTTAAATAATCATCTGTCCAAAAACTTTTCAAGCTTTGGGAAATAATATGTCAACTTGTCTTGCTACTGAAAATACCAACAAATCAAAATCACCTTTTCATTCAAACAAAAATATCTTCAAAATTTTTTTTTACAATACTTTGAATTTTGTGTGCTATCTCTGGTTATTAATGTGCTATAAGCTGAGAATGCTGATGATCTAATTTGCTTCTGAAAACATAGAAAAGTCAAAATCAGTAATTTTCCTAGAGGCCCAGGAGAAAGAGTAATAAAAGTAAAGCCATCTTGAGATCCTAATCTGCGATAGTATTTTATATTGTTCTTGCAATATAAAGTAATTGTGGAACCAACTATTAGAAGACGCTGAATTAGAGCCTGGATGGCACCAAAAATCACTGTCATGAAGGATGGAATAGGATATTTGCATATGAAAGGATTGTGAACAGTATCTATAAAGAATTGTGAAATTACTACCATATTTATTATTATAATTTTGTATCATCACAGCCTCATTTCAGCATGACCTGTAAGAATGGATTAAATTAATGTCATTTTCTCTTCTTGTTAACATCTTTATGACAAGAGCAAGCTGTCACAATTTTAGTGTCTAAAATACTCCATGAATTACAGAGGGCAGGAGCTGGACTGTTTCCCCATTCTGTGCCTTGGTTGGCTCCCCTCTCCCTGTTCACTCTTCCTTTTTCACCACACAGGGTGACAATCAGCATAAAAGCTCTTTATATCCTTCTCTCTGGGAAAAAAAAAAGAAGACAACCTTCACTGTTTTAAACTTCAAGGTGAGTTAAAAATGTAGAAAAACAGAGCTGGATGCAAAGAGAGCAGAGGAAAAGCAGGTTTGAATATAGGCAAGGATCAGAAAAGATCAGACAAGAAAATTAAAGCAAGAATATACATACTTACTTGAATGAAGATACATATACATGGTTTGAATACACACTGTCAAAATAATTACTTTTATCTCTGCAACAATGTAGTCCCCCTAAATCATCTGATGGTAAAAAAAAGATCTCCAAGAATGCACCGGCAGTTTTCAATAACAAGTATTTTGGACTTTAAAAAGAGCAAGACTGTTACACGTAAATAATTTGACCTTTGGAAATGTTGTCTTTTTATGTAACCAGACTTCAAGAAATAGAGCTTATGGTTGATAAGTTTTATCATGTTTTTCCCTTCCACCTCCCCTTGTCATTTTTCAAAGAAAAGGACAGGAATAGAAAGACTAAGACACTACCAAGGAATTTCCCAAGTGAAATTTCGAAATATTTTCTTGAATTTTCAAAAAAAAAAAGCAAAAATCTTTCATTTGGATACTTGTTGAACAAATGTTTCAGGACTTCAAAACTAGTCAGTCCCTCCTTTCTCAAATATTTTGTTTTCTTGGTTTTAAGTTGCTATTCAATAACTGCAGATATTTCTGTGAGATGTTGTTGTGGCTGATTCCACATTGCTATTTATAATCCACCTGTACCTATAGAAATGAGGTGTGTTCCTCGGATGCAAGTTACATGAGATGTCCTACCATTTTTTAAGAAAGTAGGAAGTGGTTGAAGGAAGTAAAATGACTGGATTTGGATATCAGGTAAAAGGTTGCCATAGCTTCCCCTACTGAGTTATGAATAAATATTACATCCATTAAAAGATCTCTCAGATCACATTGTTCACTGGATATTTAAAAAAAACCCAACAATATTGATAAACACAGACATACTGGTTTTTGAAAAAACAAAGAAATTCACTTTTGTACTTCTTAGTGGGGGGTGGGGGAAGAGATTTTTACTTTGGAGGTTTTTTTAATAACTTAAACTCATGACTTGCAATGGTATTCATTAATATCAGGCACAAGCACTTTCCTTCAGCATGAAAGATCCACTGTGATGCCTTTAGGTGAAGGTGCAATGTGACCATTCTCTCCATTCCCCAGTTACCCACGGAGCAAATGAGACTTCCAGTCATGGAGGGAAACCCTGGGGTTTTTTCAGGCTGAATGTTAGCTAGCCAATGTGAGGAATTGCATGTGTGGGTATTTCACCAAACACCTCGACTTCAAATCTGCTGTGCAAACCCCTGGGATTTTCTGTAATAGCTCTATGCCATATAATCTTATCAACATACTCTTGCACCACTGAACAGGGATCAGTACAGCTGCTGTTATGTTACCATTATATTCTTACAGAACATTATAAAAACATACAGAGGTATACACACAGCATTTCGAACAACGATGGTTTCCCAATTAGAACTGGCCATTCTGAACATTCAGGCATAATACAGATAATGTCCTCTCTCTTCCCTCCAGGCAGCTCAGCTCTGTCATCTGGTGCTTCAGGACATACTGCTTTTGGCTCAGCAAAAGGGCTACCTTCTCAGCTGAGTCCCAGACAAACAAAGCAATGTAGTAGATTTTCTAGGCAAAACCATATATCCAGCAATAATGATAATTCCAGCACTGCCTGGAAAAGGCGCAAAATGTAGATATGCTGTGGAAAATATTGCCAAAAACTAAAAAACCCTCATACTGTAAAAGTACTTCTTTTGACTCCACAAAATACTTGTATGCAGACAAAATTTTGTTAAAAGCCTTGGCCAAACTGTAGTCAGGATGCCTCTGCAAATGAACACCTCTGCTGAAACACCTGGGGGGTACATGAAGTGTCAGCATGAGCTATGCCATGCTATTTAAATCTGCTCAACGCACAAGGCTTTTGGAAGACCACACGCCTACTTTGCTTGATAATCAGCAGTAAGGTGAAATCAATGACTGAAACAAGCAGATAAATTGTTCTAACTGCTAATGAACTGATTTGGGAGGGTTAGTGCTTTCTTCAGCTGAAAACAGGTTTTGGTTCTGGCAGTCCAGAGTCTTTGCCTGTCTAAATGTTCATCTGTACATTCTCTAACCTCTGTCTGCCAAACTATCTGGCTTAAAAAGAATACTGCAACCTAATACCAAGACAGCAGCTGAACAACAAAGCCAACAGGACTGGGGGTACAGTGCAGAATTAGTTTGGGGCAACCTGCTGTTCCAGCTCAGCAGCAAATAAAGCAGGCTGCAGCATTATTTACATGCATAATTCATGAGGGTGCTTCTTAGATAAAAGTAAAACCAAACCCTTGTGGAGTTCCAAAATAATCTCTACCTTCTCTTTGATATGCTGAATACATTGACAGCTCATTTGTATTGCATTTTTTTGGTCTAAGACTATCCAAGGGGTAAAACTGCATACTAGTTTCTGGAAGGATTAGGAGAATCAGGCATAATTTGATGTAGGCCATGTTGTTGTCAAATGATGCCTTTTCAACATGATACATTTATATACTACTAACTCCAGTTTCCATTGTATGTAAAGGATGATTACTTATTTAATGAAGACACTTTAGTGGAACAGAGTTTTGTCACAACATAATGGTCTCATGCTGTTAACCAAATGGGAAAGCATTTACTGTAAAATATATACACTCTAATTTATGAGATTAGTTTGTACAAAGGGAAGGTCCAGCAATGAGATGTGGGCAAATGTAAGAAAATGCATAATGAGAAAAAGAATATTTGCTTGTCCATAACAACAAAGATGGTAACACACACAAAAAAGACTACTTTGATGTATCTTTATTCTCATAATACATGTACATTCCAATAACTGGTTATATCAGTGCAACTTACATGCATCTGTGGGGAGAAAAAAAAATCACTTAACAGTGATTGCTACAGAACTGTAGGATTCAAATCTTCCGCTGTTGGAGACTGGGTAAATAAAACAAAAGGCTATTTTCTGTGAGTTTCTATGCCTCTGCTTAGGTACACTCCACCACTGAGTACGTACTACATTCCATATTCAGCACATGTTCGGAGAGTGATCCTAAATCCTCTGTAAGTTCCCCTATTTCTACTACCATTATAACTTAATTTGCATATAGGAGCTTCCCAGTATTCCTGAATGTGGTGTTAATATCCATCTATAAAAACCCAAAGTGTTAATCAGGACTAGTAAGACAAAAGATCTCCCTAAGGAGAAACTGGCAGTTACATAATCAGAATACATTAAAATCTAGTAGACTGTATGATTTTTTTTAAAATAGCAAGTGAAGGACTGGATTTATATCCAGCAGACAAAGCTCCCTTAAAAAAAAAGGCTATTAATGTTTCTTGCGAGGTCGGATCAAGGGTGATGAAATGAGAATTGACCAAATATAAGAGCAATTCCAAGCTAAATAAAAAGCCAGATATTCTTTTCTTCACAGAAAACAGAAAACGAACATAGAGACAAGAAGGGTTGATTACTGATGCCAAAAATGTACTTTCCATTCTCCAAGCTTTCTGAAGTCTCTTCTTATATCCATTTTCCATTTTTCATCATATTGCCTCCCTTTTTTGTCAATGACCTTTCTTCAGTCCAACTCAGCTTCCGTCTAATGACCTGAAGAGGCCTTCTTCACAGGCTGGAAAGCTTTAGATTTAAGAACCCCCTCCTTCATTAGAGTGAAAAGTGAACAGCCTCTATGTGCTGGGTGTTAATGAATGTGAAGAAAGATTTTTTTTTTGTATGTGTTTTACACATTATGTTCTTGACTCCTTGAGGTGCTACAATAAATTGCTGCGCTTCATTTACAAGGACTGATAACAGAAGCAAAATGAGGATCTGGCAGCAAATTACTTCTCCGTTCATCCTGGGTCAGGCTGCTGGGGCTAATGAGAAGAGGTGCTCTAATTTTAAACTCCTCCTCGACCAAGCTATTCTTGCATTAATGTTCACTGCTATAAATTGTAAAGTCAAATGAAGGAGCACTGTTGAAAATTAACCAGTATTTTTATCCTTTGAGTACCCAGTAGAACATATTTTGGCTTCTAAGCCGGGTGGTTATCAAAGGCAGCCGCTCCTGCTTTACCACGGCAGGATGCTCCTCGCATGCACACACCACTGTTTCTGCCTTTTCTTTACACAAGAGTAGGAAATGGTATGGGTTTCCAACAAGATTATAATTTAACCCAAAGAAGAAGGTGTTTAAAGCCAGCTTTTTTATGTCCCTTTAACAGGACACTGCACACAGACATTAAAAATCGTGCAGAATTACTCCATACATTTAATGCTGCTGCATGTTTAATGACTTGTAATTGTGTATACGGAAAGACCCTGTAAATCACTGATCTATTTAGGTCTATGAGCACTTTGTTGCTATAAGCCCAAAGCAGGATTTGAGTAGTTAATGAGAAGTTAATGCAACACCTGCTTCTCTTGTGAAATATCTTTCCAAGCCTATAGTTTTCTAATTTAACAAAATCGAATACAATACGTATTATAAAAAAACCCCAAACAAATAAAACTCCAAAACAAAACAACAGCCCAGGGTTCATACAGGGGAGTTATGCTTCTTTGAAGAATATGGTTCCAGATTCTCAGCACTGGGGTTTTTTTATTGATAACTTGGCACTGACTGCAACAATATGAATATATTTAAAACATATATCAATGATATGGTATTCATTTGTTGTGTGATGTGTCTGTCCTGGTTCATTCTTCTGTGAAATTGCTACATAACATACAAATTAACTACACTACCCTACTCTAATCATTGTAATCAGTTATGTTTTCATGTGTACATTACTAATATATAAGGTTGTTGTAGTTCTTGTGTGTGGTTTAATTGCTTGTTTTTGCATATCTTGTGTGATTGATGATGTTCTAGAAATCTTTTCCCCGAAAGGAGACTTTCTAAATTACTTTGTTTAGATGCTAATGATTGTATTTCATTAGTGGCCCTCTCATCCAGAATCATCTTTAAATGAATGAATATGCCATAATTAAAAATCTGAATTATGAATTACTTTGAAAGGAGACAACATTGTCCCGATTTCCCACTGCGACTCAGTGTTATTTCAATTATGTAAATATGTTTAATCATTCCCCTTTTGTTTTTCTAATTATTTAATATTAATGTTGCTTTACCCCTTTATTGCTACAAGAAGGGATATGGCATCTTAAATGAGAGTACTTAGACAAGTGATACACAGATGACTAGATTCAAGCAGACATTTACCAGAATGCATAACCCATTTCAAAAACAAACATGCTATTAACATTCATACTAATATAGCAACACTAGCAGTAATTGCACTTCATGCGTGTTTTGTCTTTATAAACCTAATGTATTCACGATGTACAATCTCCAATCAATTTTCTTATCAAACTTGAAATCTATTTGTAGAACTTTAAATTCTCTTGAAGTGCAAATTTTAAGTAATGAGCTTTCTCTGCCCACAGGCTGCACTTTTTCAATAGTTTAAAATTAGATAAAAATTATAATGCATCTGGACATCGGATCACATTTTCTCTGCCATTACACCCAGTCCCACTTTATGGGACCAGCAAATAAATTATTTCCTGTGAGTCTAAGCAACATGAAAAAAATTAATGATCCCTAAAATTCATGCAGATTATAGCACTTTTACTGAAGTTCACAAAATCAAAGGACTATGAAATTAATAGCTGTAAAAGTATCGACAACGTAAATCCATATAAGGAGTTATACGTTACATGATTGATAATGGGAATTAATTATAAAATATTTATACATCATGAAAATTCCTTGTGAGTGTCTAACTAAATGCAATTACAGTCTAAAATGTAATAATTCAGCAATTGCATTGAAACATCCCGAAGCAGAATTTATAGAATTACAGTATCTCACTCCTGAGTAATGGTAGCAATGCAAGTTCAAAACGTTATTTAAAATAATTTTTTTACATAATCTGAAACCCACACATAGAAGAAAGGAAGAAAGAAATGTGAGTTTTATTTCCATATGCTTTAAAGACCACTGCAGCCCTGTGAAAAAGTGGGAAACTGTTACTGGAAGCTAACGCATCACTTTCAGTTCTCATTAGCAACAGCCATAAAATCAGTTTATTATTAAAAATGTATCCTTTTAATGATAGATTTTACATTTTGCCAACCGGCAGGGTCAAAAAGATAATGAACTTTGCATGAGTATTATCAGTAATAACATCCTGCAGCTTCCTATTTGAGTTTATTTCCCTCTACTTTGCAGTTTTTGCAAAGACAATTCTTCCAATAAAGGTTGCTGCTCTTTCATTCTCTGAATTGCACTTGGATTATTAAATACAAAGGAAAAAAAGAATCCTGCTAATATTACTTTCTTGTTTGGATTTTTTTTTAACATAAAAATATCATAGGCAAAAGGAGGTTGGTCATTTTCTTCCATGGACTTCTCTGTGCAGCCCCATAATAGTGGATTTTATTCAGCATATGCCATCAGAATGAAGGTCCTACCTGCAAGTGGATTTGTGCATTTTGTCAAACACATTCAGGTTTCTGGCCAGTTCAGCAAGTTCTGTTAAAAGTGTATTTTTGTGTATTTTTTTGGCAGTAACTTCTTTCACAGTCTTCTTTTGTTGCACTGACATTTTCCATCAAAAAAAATGACATGAGGTATCAGCCACAATTCCCATTCTGTTTCAGTTAGGGGTGGGGTGTGTGACAATTTATATGACTAATTTAGAACAACTAATGGAAATAACTCCTCAGTTATTCTGCATATCCATTTCAGTGAACAATCATTTCTATGGAGATCACATTTTTTGAGAGAAGGTACTTTCCAAAACAACTTTTAAAAAAAGTCAGAGGAAGAGAGAAGTTAGAAACAGACACCAAATATTTTATGGATTGGTATGTTAAAAATGAGAAAAGCAAACAGCAAGGGACCTTAGCCTGCCAGCCACCATTTTATATGTTAAATTTTTCACAAGACAGTTTAATTAAAAAAATTAGGAATGGTAATTGCTACATATAAATGTAAAGTGTCTCTCTTGGCTCAGCACAACGGATAAAAACCCCCAACCAAATCCCGAACTATAATGCCGCTCTCTGTTCTCAGGATTCTTAAGTATGCAAATAGTTTTTCCACTTAAGATCTCACAGACACAGATTTGGTCCAAGCAAATTACCCAAACAGTTTGCATTCATCAGAGAGGAAAAGAGATGACAAGGCAGATAAAACCCAATGAATGTAGACATTTTGAACAAAAGCCTACCATTTTACAGAGGAGATTATCTAGTACTTTAATTCTCTACTTAGATAGGTAGCAGAAACTTATTTTCATATTATAAGACAATGTGAGGTGAAATGTCAGATAAAACTTGGATTCAGTAAAGTGAATGACAAGATTTTCATTAACATGAACGGAGTCATTTTGCTTCATGGGGTTTATGCCATGTGTCATTTTTTTCAGTTTTTTTTTCAAAAACACTCACTTATTTAACAGAATTCTTCACCATTCAGTATTATTTGCACAGCCTGTGTTCAGCCTGGTCACATGAAATTAATGATCTCAAAAAAAACATCAGCTGGAATATCAGTTGTAGTTAATTTTTCTTATATTCATTTTGTGAATAAAACGTTCCCTTTTTTACATGGGCATAAAGCGTGGAATTGTAGAATATTATGCTAAAATGTTAAATATGACTGATCCTCTAATAAAATACAAAGGTACATAAAATCTTCCTTTTCGAGTATATTATTTAAACCTTATCACATAAGACGTCCCTAAAAACTCCATCTCCGATTCTATTACAGCCTTTTCCTGACAAAATTTCTCATCACTTAGCATTTAGGATGGAGCTTATGACAGAATCCATACCCTAATACAAAGCTCAGACCAGCTTCAGGTGCCAAAATCCAGAACAGAAACTAAAAATTATCCCTGCTCAGCAGCTGACACTGAGAGCACAACGCTGGTTTGGGGGCTCCCTGCATAGCTAGAAACTCTGTGAAATGTCACTGTTCCTCTGTACATCTTGAACACCTCTGCCTTGCACAGCGAGGTATCAAGCACCCTCTGCTGCCCATCTGAGTCCAAGGAATAGGAATGACAGTGCCATGATTCTCTGGTTCAGATGGTACAAACCCCCACCTGTCATTCAGTGGCAGTGGCCATTTTTAGTAGCTCCATGAGTGTCACCCTAAAATGAGAACGATGGCACAGTTGTCAGTTATCTGCGTGAGACTAAGCAAACTTTCTAATGAGTCTTGGGTAAGGATGAATATTCATATTATGAGTAATAATACAAATAATTAATAAAATTATTAATAAAAGTGGTTGTTAAAAAGTAAGGGATATTAAACAATAAAACCATGAAGTACTATGATTAACACAATATACAGAAGCTGAAAAAGCAGGCATATCAATTGCAATTAGTGTTCTGGTTATGCTTCAGCCTTTTGAGTTTATGTAGAGACTATCACTTTAAACCCATTTTCCTCCCTGTAGCAGATACAATGAATCTTCATCATCATCTTCATAAATATCTGTGATATACTGAAAGATCTGTGTCCTGTTCCCTTTTGTATTATCCTTTATTTAACACATACTGAACCAGACATACCCTACTTCTCACACAAATTAGAAAATATGACTTCTTTATTATTCCTATGACCTCTCTCCCCAGTGATCTACTTTGTTCTGGAAATACCATGTTCAAAACTGGACACAATACTTAACTGATGTAACCACATCTTATGTCCACAATCTGATGCTCCCAATTAGTACCTTTCTGAATGAAATATGCCTTCTTTTCTGCAAAGATTCCTCAAAATAATTTCCAGTTCTACCGTTGCTTACAGCCTTCCTCAAATGATCACCTCTTAGATCTCCTCAGATGCAATGAATAAAGCTAGCCTGACTTACTTGTAAATGGATTGTTCTCATCAAAAGTATTAGGTTAACCATTAGGAAAAAAATGAGATATTTGTAATTTCTAGTTCATTTTAGAGCAAACAAATCACTCGGAACCATAAGGAGTGACTGGCAGTGTCATTAGTAAAAAGTACCACCACTAGCAAAGCCCACTTTATAGTCAACAGCCTAAAAAACGAACTTCATAATGAAGTTCTTTTCACCTTAATCTGAAATGGGAATTTAACATTAACAGGCATGCAAGAGTTTTTAATACAATCAGTTTTTAATTGCTTACAGCATTTTCATCATCATCTGAGAATATTAAAGCCATCAAACCAACACAAAATCTTTAACCTGAATAACACAAAAGATCAAATTTAACTCCACCTGCCTCTCCAGAGCAACTCTTACACTGTGACAGTGAAATCATTCTGGAGATGTCCTTGTATATCTGGAAACACAGTACTTAAAGACGTAGCATCAGCTACAACTTCAGCTTTATTCTAAAGAAAGGAGCTGGAGGAAACACTTCTTTAACTAAAGCCTTTAGTCAGGGAATATTAAAGGGACCCAGGCCATGGCAAAAGGCAGGTGCTAGGATAAGGAAAAGGTCCTCTGGCCCAGGCCTGGGGGGGTTCCTCTCTGCTCAGAGATCTGGTCATAGCAATGTCCACCTAGGCACTGGGTAGTGGGGAAAATGAGACCTCACCTATGCGGACTAACGTCCTGCCAACCTAGTGGAGAAGGCAGAGGCTGAGTGCCATGTAGGCACAGCTTTGCTGAGTTTAGATGGATGAATGTCAGAAAGAATAATTATTATACATCTAAAATCATTAGACTTGCCATTTCATACCATAAGAAATGCCTGCTAATGTTGCCTGCCACTTTAGGACTTCCAAAATGAACTCTGGTTTTTCAGTTCAATGGTTGAACTGAAAAATGTGGAGGAAACAGTTCTATCTTGGTTATCAAAAGCTTGCCCTTTCTAGTCGATTTTTAAAAAAACACTTCCAGGTTCAGCATTTTGACCCTAAAATAATTTGCAAACTTAGACATCAAGTTTTTTTTTTTTTTAATCATTATTTTAAACTCATTATTAAATTGGACCTATTTTTATACAAAGTTTCTATTCCTATGCCTAATGTTCCATTTTCAGCAAATGTGATTTCGCTGAAAAAGTTCTGCCTGGCTGCAATGTCCAGAAGAAGAGACGTGTTTGAGATAGATTTGGGCAGATAGGATTTTGTGGGAATGGGGATTGCTTAAAATTCTTCTGGATCTGAAGAAGAAACAAGTCTCAATACACATGCTACATATTCTACAATGAGCAGAGAAGTTAGAAGATAACATGTACAAAGATACAACATGATTATTTTCAAAAAAAGTAATTTTATTTTAATCACTTGAACCATTCAATGCCTTTTAATTAATTTCTAGAAATGTGCCAATTTTGAAATCCAAAATCCATTTCAAAATGGTAGGTCACATTCTTTTTTGGAAAATATTGGAGCAGGTCAGCTTCTTCCCCTCATTTTTGGGGGGAGGGACAAAATCTTCACTAAATTCAATTTGATTTACTTAATTTTTTAAACATTGCTGTTCTTCCTCCTGCACAAAACATCTTCTTGAACAATTTTAATGATCTAGGAAAGTTTCCTATAAAATGACAGCTATGTACCAGAGAGGGGAAAAGAGTGATTCCCAGAACTTTGATTTTCCATATCCCACTGCAGTGTTATCTTAGTTTAAATGAACAGTAGCCTCTCCTAAACAGACAATCTGGCTAGAAGTCAAAAGTCCAGCACAGACAATTTTGCACAGTAGCAATTTACAACAAACTGATTCTGGTAGGAATTGGCCACTTCCTTGCTTTCCTCACTGTTTACCAGTCAGGTTTCCATCCTCTGCTTTCTCAGATACCACAAATCTTGCACTTATTTCAGCATAGTGGACCAGTTTCTCAGAAAAGACAAAAGGAGAACCCAGCGTTCCTCAGTGGTTAGGTTGCTGTCCTAATGAGATATGAGCTTAACATTACCATCCTCAACCTCAGGGTATACTAAATGATACTCCGAACCTTCAGTAGGTTTTAAGACAAGTCAGTTATTAATTGATTTCTAGGTATTTCCATCAGAACTTGAAACTCTGTTGTTAATAGGTACTATAGGCAACTGTCTCTCCCATCTGGAACAAGAGTTAGTGTCTATGTCTGAAGAAGAAGAAAAGCCTTCGACTTCCCCAATAATCAGGTTCTCCTAATGCTGGATAACACTAATGGACTCCCTTTCCAACCTTCTACATCAGCTTTAAACTTCCAGATCTTTCTTTCCAACATGGTTAAAAGAGAATTATAGAGACACAATATACCTGAGGAAAAAGAGAAGGTAGGAGAGATACGAATAATGGCACTGTTCTACTACTGTTGTTGTTGATACGCCTTTGCTATAACTCTTTTTATATACAGAGAAGGTACATGTTCTGCTTCCCCGAGCACAATAAAAACAGACAGAAATCGTTCACATGAGCACACTTCCAAGCTTACCTTTTCAAACAACAATCTGCTGAGAAGAAGCTTGGTCTTGGTTTCGCCAAACAATGGCAATACCCACTCCAAAAAAAATCACCACCTTGGTCTCTCAAAGATACCTTTGCTGCAAAATTTTTGTTTTCTGCTTTGAGAACAGACATATCTTATTTCATTGTTTGTTTTCATAAAGAAGCTTAGCTGATTTTTCTGTTCAGTTAAAATTAAGAGAACCAATGCACTAAATAGCTTGACTTTGATTGCCAATGTTTTGTTTTCTATCAATGCCTATACCAAAGTGCATAAGTCTAAAAAAAAAGGTATTTTTCAAGATACGCAATTTAGAAAGTTTTACCTTTTCTTGTATGAAATTATAACAAGAAAAGCCAGCTGGGCAAGGAAAGACATACAAATTAAGCAGCACATTAGCAGATATCTTTCAGAAAGCTTGAGCAAGAAAGTCATAGAACCATAGGATTGTTTAAGTTGAAAAAGACCTTTAAGCTTCTCAAGTTCAACCATAAACCTAACACTGCCAAGGAATTAAATGGTCAATCCACAACAATGACTGGTGAGGTTGCCCAGCTGAAGGGTTTTGGGAGCCCAGTATTCCAGTGCAGGAAAGGTGGGAAGATGCCCTGGCAGAGTGAAAATAGTAACAGGAAAGATATAGCCCTAGGAACACCTAGCACCACTCTGGGGTACGACAACCAGTCTTCAAGCCAGCAGAAATGCCGAAGCAGTGCAATAAAAGGAGCTTTTTTAATACACAATCTAAAACTGTGTTCTCTTGTCTTTTCTATTTGTTCCCATGGTTGCATATCCCATATTACTTACCCCTTATCTGAACAGAATGAACTAAAATTACTTTTTTTAACTTAAATATTGTGATAAAGCAGGACTAAGCAGGAGCACTGAATACCTCATTTGGTTCAACTCATACATTTCCAAGAACATTCCTGTATGCAACATTCCTGCAAGGACTGAATCCTAGGTTTGCAGAGAAAAAATATAATTTGTCAAGTTTGCCAAAGGCTTGCTGGCAAGCATGGGAAAATGAGGGAGGGGCAATATTTTAATGACTACCACGTTTCCAGATTCTTTGAGAAACTCTGCCTTGGATTGCAGCAGTATGGAGCTTCCTCTCAACAGGTTCTCACCTAAAAAAAGAAGAAGGAGCAGGAAAGATACCTCCTTTCTGAGTGTCACTCCTACACAGTGGTTAAAACTACAGCCAGTGTGCAGGGATTTCTGTTCTGGAAACTGGTCTGGTCTAGAGAGAAGGAAAAATGTAGGGTAGGTGCAAAGGCTGGGTCTGCTGAGGGCAGCACTGTCCCACTATCCTTCTGAGAAATAAGGACCAGTGAATCAAATCTAAAGAAAATTTCCAGCAAAATTCCCAAATCAACATATGCAATAGGAAATGCAAACATCATATGCTAGCTATCACAGAGCAAACAGTAGGTATGATCTCATTAATCCCTGATTTGATACTATACAAATTAAGAGGTATAACTGTCTTTCTTTTCTACATTTCTATCTAGACTTTGCTAACAAACCCTGTGTTAACTCCAAATGAGAGACACAACCAGGCCTCAGAATACTTTGGCAAGGACAACGCTTTCTGGTGAGCAGTAGTGCTAAGATTAACACATCTATCAGAAGAGGGCAGCTTGAAGGCCACAGCAATCCCACTGTAACCAGTGTTTTTAAAAGGAGTCCTTGTTCAGCCTTGGCCGCTCATCTTGTGCCAAGCTATTGGGAATTAGACCGCACATAGATTTGCTACAGAGAGGGTACAAGGAACCTTGCAGCTCCCCGCGCATGCTCTCGTGTGATGCTGCTCCAGTGGCTGGATATCTAGGCTGTTTTCAGGTTCAAACTTGTTGCAATTATTAAACCTGTTACTTTTCTGCCTGAGACGATATTTCTTCTGTGTTGTGTTCACAATAACAGAATGTGTCTTGGGAGTCTTTTTTTCTTTCAACTGCTACAGAGGCACGTCATATACATGAATAATTTTCAAGTTTGACCACCAGCCTGAGATCTGGCACTTTTGTGCACTCTTTTCACCAGTGTCAGCAACAGTATGGGTTAACTTTTGGGATAACATCATACTCAGCTTTTTATAATGAAGTTCATGCTATATAGACTCAGTGGGTTAAACTCTACCAAAAGAAATTACATAAATCTGTGCATTCCTGCATCTGAAAGATATTATTTGGGGGTATCTATACTCTAGGTTACTTAAAGAGCTTTCATAAGGACAGTGGCTGTCTGGAGAGGCAGCCTAGTTATGGTCTAATGTGCAATGTCCTTCAATCAAAGAGAGGTTTTTTAAATGGTTGAGAAAATTTCATTTGTTGAAATATAAAATATTACATTCTAGTCAAGAGAGTGAGAGAAAGATTCAAAACGATAAAAAACTAAAACATTGTTTCTCTCTTATGAAGATGCATAATACTACTGTGATAAGAGTACATGGGAAAACTCCCACAAAACATTTGGATAAAACATTTGCATGAAATGCCGGAAATGTTATGTAAATACTGATGATGATTAAATGCCTAATTAATTATTATTATTATTAGTAGTAGTAGTATTACATACATATTTGAACTCTCTAATTAAGAACACAGTTCTACTGAGTTCAGTGCTGTATAAACACGTCAGGGGAGAAGCTCTGTTTCCCTTGTAAATTTGCAATTCAAAAAGCAAATGTAAAGCAGAAAGGGAAAGAAATTCATAAAGTGACTTACTTACCCAAGGGCACATAGTGAGTCACCAACAGAACAGCAATAAAAAAAAAACACGAAAAAAATCCCTTCAGTCTTAGTGCTCTCAGATCACACTGTCTCTATTCAAATCATGAAACATGTAAGCCTGTATGGTTCTCTTTACCCACAAACACTTCTCCCTTATCTTTCTCCTTTTGCCTGTCCCTGTCACTATTTACTTAATAAGTCAACTAAACCATCTGAATATAATCAGACATTCTGAACAGCATAAATATTCTTTCCTTATATCACAACATAAGCTGGAAGTTTAGCACTTCCCATGCTACATGTACTTTATCTGGAATAATACAGAGCTTACACACACAAACCAAAATCAAACAAAACCCGAGAGGTCAAGTCATGGACCCAAGAAATCACAGAAAAATGTCAAGGGATGAAATGGCCAAAGATAACTCAAGCAGAAGAGAGTACCCTTGCACTGACATTTGGAGGAAGACACAAAGGTATTCTCATAAAAGGAGGTTCCCAGAGCCAAGGAGGCACTGATCCTGCCACAAAGTTGTGCTAATGTTCAGAGCAAAGAGCAAGTCTAGTCAGCCTCCAAAATAGGCTGGGCAAAAAACAGTAAGGAGAAAGAGGCACCTCACAACTTCGGTAATGGCGTAGTACACTAATATAAGCTGAATTCTCCAAAATTCTCTATGGTATTATGTCATTTTTAACTGTGCTACCAGAGAGCTGCTCTCAGGTTGTGGAACCTTGCACTGGGTCAGTGGTACCTGCTGGTCCCAGCTGCCGCATCCCGCTGGTCCTGGCTGCCACATCCCACTGGCCCAAGAGGACTTGCCGGTCCTACAGCTCCCAGGTAATTGACACATAGCAGCGGAAGGGTGCAGCCAGAGCAGGCCACACGACAACCATTGGCAGCACTGTCATACATTTCCTTGTTTTCTAATGGAAGAGGACAGACACTTTATCTGCAATGAATACAGAAATCCGTGATAGAGCCTAGGAGGGGGGAAGATCCACTGGAATACAGGGATGAAAAAAAGGCAGCTTCTGTAACTATATTTTCCCTGGGCCATTTTCCCCATTTCAGTGGAAGATTAAAGAAAATTAAATTAAATACTTCTGGCCAAATACAGAAAACTCAGATTTGGAAAAGTTGTCACTGTGACTTGTGTTTGCCTTCACAACTGGGGATGAGGCTTCTTGGGCTCAGTACAAGATGTTTTCCCTTCCAGCTGAAACATCCATCACTCCTGGTCTTGATAATGTGTGCTTTACAAAAGCCAGCCAGATCAGGGAGTCCCGTTCAGAGAGGAAAGTAGACAAACAAGCTACAGTCCTCAGGTGGGAATTCCTGGATGCACAATTTTGATAGAAAGCTAAGGGTTTTGTCCAATCCAAACTACAATTCACTAGTTATTTTGAAGTTTTGTTCAAACCCCAGCCTCAACAACTTCAGTCACCAAAAAGACACCATTTCAGATCCCTGATATGGGTTTTGACATGTTCAGGTTTTCCAAGAAAATGCATTTTTAAGGAAGCATATATTATGAAAAGGGGGAAAAAACATTTTTATCACTGTCTTATCAGAAATTGAAGAATAGTCTCAGGGAAAAATTTTCAACCAGTCTTCTAAAGAACATTTATTTCTACTCACTCTGTTATTCACAGTGGTTTATATTTGCACCTGATTGCAGAATTCATGGACCAGCCTCTGCAACTGTATTTAGAGATACTTTAAATATAAAAAAGAACACCCCAAGAAGCAGCACCTCTTTCTTCCATTCCCTCCCTGCCTGCTGAAACACACCTGGCTCACCTCAGAAATCTTTTCACAGAAAGATCACATAATAACTTGCAATCAATCCCAATGTCAGTTTTATTGCATAGTTCCAGCCAAGCTGTACTCAGGACCAGATCAAGGGATAAGAAAAAGGTAATTTTCTGTCACCCTTGTTATCCATCCACACTCTCACACAGTAAAAAGCAAAGAGCTAATTCAGTCATCAGAACAATTTAAAGAAGTTTTCCTGAATTACTTATCTGCAACAAGCCTCAGAAGGCTGTCCCATCAATGGCAGACAGCCAATGGGAAGCAGTGATCTAAACTCACCTCTCCCCACCACAGCATGCCAAATGCAGAAGGAAGCAGGAAGAACAAGACCTGTGCAAAGTATCCACAATTGAGACCAGAAATGTTATAGAATATGGCAGAAAGGGTCAGAGGTGTGCTTGAAACATCAGAGAATGGATCAAACTCCTGTTTCTCTCTGCAACAGGCTACCTGTTACAACTTCTGAACCTCAGATCACTACAACAGTTTCATGAGGATAAACAGCAGGATTTAGCTGTTTCTGCAGGGAAACAGGTATCTGCAGGTTCAGCTACTATTGAAATTATCTGTGCAACTAGAGGCGCCCCCAAGCCCTCTCGTAATTTTGCAGTGTTTCCAGGATTCCTGGTCTGTTTTGTGATCTCTGAGTTTCCTTCTTGCTGTGCCTGGTAACAGCACATTCTTCTGCTTATTTGTGACCACAGATCTTACGAGATCCCAGAAGGCATGAAGGGGCAACACCAGAAAGACAAAGCAGCCACTAGCACTTGCAAAAGAGCTCTGAAGTGCCCATCAGCGCTGCAGATCACAGCGCACCACAGACCTGTCAAAACTCATCAAATTGGAGATAGGGCTGTTTTTGTCTTCACAGACAGAAGAAGAGCTCAAAGATGAAGAAAGCCATAATTCAAACATCTTGCAAACTTTCTGTTGGACCCTCAGAATTTATTGCCTATTAATGACACCAGAAGCAGGGGCGTTCTCCACTGAATCTATAGTGGTCTATTCCAGTCCTGAGATAAAAATGAATTAGCTGTGGTCAATTTGAGTAGGAGCTGCTAAGCAGTCAGCAACCAAGGTATAGATCCCTCCCTGAGCAGCATCATCCAACACATATGCAACCCTGCAAAGATAAATACCTTTGTATCTTTTCTTTTAAAAGGCGAGTACTGACTCAGAAGCACCAACTGACTAATGAGGAACTGAATTAACAGAGCTGACGAGAGTCCAGTTCCCCCACAGTACCTGGATTATATTGACTGTGAAAAGAGAGGGCACATACGCTATTCATGAAGGTGTGCATTAGACTCAATTAGCCTTCCCACCCAATTTCTGTCCACTCAAACACCACCAGCACCCTGGAAATATCGTACCTGTAACAGATGGAATTGCTTCTAAAACATGCATTATTTAAAGCCTTTAAATGTCAAGAAAATGTAATCTAGTTCATCGTCTAAATTTCAATGCTGTATCCTAACCAGACTTCAATTCATCAAAAAATACTCCACAGAGGAGCCAAGTAGCAGAGACAAACACTTTAGGTATGGTTTTAGGCAATCAGTCTCCTCTAACACAACATGAGATTTTGCAAGCTTTATTTCACCTTCATTGTGCCTGAAGCTTTCGTTCTCCATGATAGTTTGATCTTTTTTGCCAAGCCTCTTCAGCTGCAGAAAGCTTTGGTTTTCTTTCCAGTTCAGGTTCCCTTCTGCCACTTCTAATCCTCATTTTCATTCTTGCCAGTTAGTCATCTGATCTCTTTGATCCTTTGTAGCAAGCCTTGAACTCTGTTTTTATTGAGATTAGAATCCAGTGTCAAGAAGTAATGTTTTCTTTTCCCTGTGGTTTTGCAAGCTTGTTTAGGCTTGGTTTTTTTCTCAAGTTTTCAGTCTCTTCACCTGCGTTTTCTGTGCTTTCAGGCCGTGTTTCTGACCTATGCACAGCATTTGTAACAACAGTTATCAGCCTCTGCTGGCACAATTGCAGCTGGTGAACACTTTCCATTTTGTTCCTCTTTTGCAATTCCTAGGCATTCATTAGGCAGTAGAGAGGCAATTTGTTTTAAGCACTGGGAGAGGAGCAAGCTACCTATCTGTAACAACCACTACTTAGACTCTCACAGCCTTGTAGGTGCGTAAGATAACGGGATCTTTCCAGGGCTTCTGTTCACTGTGGCAGGTAATGCACCCTGAGGGTCTCCAGTGTAGTATGGGAAGTTCCTGAAAGCCCTTCAAAACTTACAGTGGTGTGGGTGGATGTTCACGCTGGCTGCAGCATCTCAAAGCACCACCACAGGGTAGATCCCACTGCAGAATGACTGACAAACACAATTTGTCTGGCCCATGCAAAGGAGGATGGTGCTTGATTTTAGCATAGATCATCTGGCTGAAGATGCTGGTGGACAGTAGGATTCATTCCTTGGTGCATAGTAATGGTTATGAATCTTCAGAAGCCACAATAGTCATCTGCAGTATCACTCCAATAGTATCCAATAGAATTTTCCTCAAGGTTCCTTTCCACAAACAGAGGAAGATTTTTCAACTGAAACCAGTTAGTTGAGTGGGGTTGATGAGGTATGGGCTTCTGAAGTGACACAACTGCCACAGACATCAGTGTTAACTGCTAATACCCTGTAGAGCACACTTGGACAAGATGTTAAGTCGTCTGTTAGGATGCACCACTGTTCCTTAACTGGTTATCAATATGGACAGTGAAGTTGGGAGTAGTACCAAAGTTCCCTTTGCATCCATCTCCTGAGAGTATATTCTGTAACTACACAAAAGGGGCAAGAAAGGATATTGCGTCTTTAGCTTCAGAGCAATATAACTTTCTTACCCTTTAGCTTCCAAACAATACAGGATTCTCAGTCCTCTTTTTGAAGAATCCCTCAAAGATTTTTGTAACTATGTTTATTTTCCATCACAATCTCCTTCAAGGAGACTTCAATGTCATAAGCTTGGATATTGGTCTGACATTACCAGCACAGCTGTTTTTAGAATTACATATAAAATATACTGACATGAGTAGTGTTAAGGATGTTAAGCTAAGAATACCTAAATTTTTGAATTCTCAGATATAAGATAATCACACCGAACCCTTCTCCACAACCTGACTTTCTCCAAGCAGGACAGACCATGCCTATACATGATTCTCGAAGGTTCAGAATTTAGCAGAGAAGTCACTATGGACGCAAAACACTGAATCCTATTGGACAGTGCTGCCAGATATAGCCTTTCAAAAAACATTTATTTCAAATAAGGAAAGGAAATAAAGCTCTTCATGCCTTTGTAAAAAATTTCATAGATTTAAAAAAATCTCAAAAAGCATGAGTTGAACAGTCATTGAGTTGCATCTCAAAAATGCTGAGAAGAGCCATGAAGTCTGTTTCTACAGCCTCACATGAAGGTATGAAAATCTGGGACTATACAGATGTTCTCAAAAGACCCTACTATTCAGAAGTCTGGTTTCTCATACATTAAGCATACATGTCCCTCTCGATCCACACTGGTAAGTACTCAAAGAAGACAATACATTCCCTAAAACAAAAAAAAATACGAGTCTAAACCAAATTCAGACCAGACAACCTGAAATCTGTGCTGTGAAGCCATGAATATTCTAATTTAAAACATTGTTGACAAATTTTAAGGACTGCTGAGCTATGAAGTTTGCTCAATGAAGAAGTTAAAGATCAAGGGATCACTGTAGGGGTCCTTCAGGACGGACATATTCTCTAGAAGGATGAATCACCTGTTTATCCAATAAACCACAGTATAACTTCTCGAGACTCTTTTTGTCTCAGAGATCTAGGAAAGCCTGAAGCACCAGTGCTGACTCCATAGCTTCTTTGCTCTAACACTCTGACCAGCAGTGTATACATAGTAAGTAAGAACAGATTCATTACAGCTTTCACATTTCACCTAAGATACTGCAGATCTAAAGCCTGACTGACGGTGTGTGAAATATTCTTACACAAAAAAGTAAGGGGAGGTGATCTTTTTTTCTTTTAGTCTTACCTGTCAGGCATTAACTTCTTCCCTGGTTCTCTATGTCTGTGGAGTTTTCTTTTCCTAAGCCTCTTTCTCTTATGAATACATTTCACACATTTCTTACCTGTATAGAGCAAATGAGCCATTTGTTGCCATGGTTTCCTTAAATTTTTCCATGTCCGTCCTCTCCTGTTTTCCACAATACACAATAAAAAACTTTTGTCAGCCAGAATTTTACTGAAGTTCACCTAAGTTAACCAGAGACCTTTAACACCATGTAAACATATTTCATATTTTCATGTTAACATATTTCATGTTTTGACTTACTCATTTTGTAAGACTTACAAGAAAAATATTTTCTGTCTCCTAAAGCAACTCCTAAACAGCATGAAATAAGAAAAAGACATACAAAGGGTAAAGCTTACAAATGTAAAACACAGCTTCATATAATTCTTAAAATTCAGTTTTTCATATAGCCAGGGCCACCTGCCATCTTCACTTCCTCTGAGATCTCTACACTGCCTAATAAAGAAGTTAAAGTGCTCTGTCCAGATGATAATTTGTGCCTAAAAGTGTATGAAAGAATTTAGAGGGAGTCAAAGAAGCGGCTAAATAGGAAAAAAGGGAAAAACCCATGTTGCTTGCCTTCTGCTCATACTACATTCAAGTTTCAACACTGATGGTTACAAGACCAGCAGGAATATCCACATTTGCTTGAGTTTCTCTACCATTTAACTGCACAGATATTTATGTGTACATACTAGCCATTCTGTTAGTTCCTTCTTTCACTGCAATGACCTGACTGTCATTCATTCTTTAAAAAAAACCCACAATCAAAAAACAACACACAAGCACATTTATTTGGCCGATATTACAACCAGAAGTTACTTCGATGAGTTAAAAAGATAAAGAATCTGAAATACTAGTGAATTAACAGTAACATCATGTGCAGAAAGTCATACTAATAGACAATAACATCTTCTTAACCAGTGACTACAAGTTTGCTTTTTTTTTCATTAAACTTAACAAAACAAGCAGGTCTGTGTTACCAATGTGACAGAGAGTTTGTGCACAGGTGCTGTCCTGGTGACCGCATGAAGAGGTTGTGGTTTGCCTCTTCCTTTCCTCCCTGCGTTTCTCATTCATGAATCACCAGCCTCTTTGCTTAATTTAGACGCTTAATTTAGACGTTAATTTCGTAACGGAAAAATGAATGCAAATCAGCGGAAGCCGTAGGAAAGTTGTGCTCTGCAAAGCCCGGCAGGGACGGCAACAAAAGGCAGAGGCGCAGATTTTGGGCAATGCTAAAGTCGCGTAAGAGAAACAGCGGGTTTTTACGCCGCCACTGGCTTAGAGAGGCACCGTCGCCCCGCCTGGGAGCGGCAGGGAAGCCCCGCTCCCCGCCACCCGGGCCGCGCTCCGCGCCCCGCCGGCTCCACAGCCCCCGCTCCGCGCCTCTCGGCTTCGCATCCCCCGCTCCGCGCCCCCTGGCTCCGCGCCCCCCCGACTCTCCCGGCGCGGCGGTGTCCCTTGTACAAGGGCGCCATCTGGTGGGCACGGTGGACGGCGGCGCTGCCCTGCCCGCCCGGCACCCTCAGCCCCTCTGGGAGCCCCGCGGTCTCCTGTGAGAAAAACGAATAGGAACGGCACTAAAGGTGAGGACTGAATGCATCAGAGCCTCGTTGGAAACGCAAGAGCAAAGACAGGAGGAAAAACCTACTTTTTCTTCCTCAGGGGAAGATGTAATTCTGGGGGGGCGTTTATTGTAACATACCAGATTATCGTAACAGACCAGTTATCCCACTGTCAGGGTAAACACCTTTGCTGAAGGTCGTGCACGGGAAGCAGAGCTCTGTGTAAGTCCCAGGCAAGGTCCAGGTAACACCCAGTCTTCCCAGGACCAAAAGCTAGGGGGTCAAGAACAGAAAACTGAGCAGGAGCCAGTTTCTGTGCTGCATGTAAGGGAGTTCACAGGTACCAGTCCTCAAATAGCTGCTGAAATTTTAAATTACCATGTAAATATTCATGGTCATGGAAACATTCAGGAAAAGGCTTTTATCAGAGACTGGCTCTAAAGTGAAGGTTTGTAGGGCTGAATACTGACGGCATTATAGGGATGCTGGACTGCTGTTCCACTAATGAATACGTTTGGCTCCTCAAAGCTTTTATGCCCGAGTGGTTCTATTTTTCTGTAGTAAAGAAGTTATATTGCCTGTATCCACAGACCACAGTTATGGCACTGTTTTATACATACCTACTTTTTGTCTCTTTCTTCTGCTCACTAGTTCTCCCCTTAAAAAAGCACTCTATACCACCCACACCCCCCAACAACACCATAAAATAGTTTGGTTTTGGTAGGTCAGAATTTGTGGTAATTTGCAGCACTCCTTCAGAACTGCTGCCTTGGAATGTTAAAACTACTTACCTCAACATAAATTGGTATGCTGGTAGAAGAATAAATCTCAATAGCTGTACAAGACGATTTTGTATGCATTTAACCTCATGTTAAGGACTTTGCATTGTATGATGGAATTTTATAATATGTCCGGTTTTGCTTTTCTGGTCTTTGTTATTTAAACTGATGAGCAGCCTTTTCTTTCTAGCCTCCACCACTAAAAAGTTAACAATTTCCTACATCAAATGGAGTGCGAAAGAAAAAGTAAAAACTCCAAGTGAAAAACACTTGAAAAAAAAAATCTTGAAAAATCATACCTACTTTTGTTTGTAATATGTGAAATTATTACAAGTGTGTTCACTATGAGGACTATTGATAGATGACTCACAATTTAGCTAAATTCAATAAGCCACATACTGTGCCTATCCCAGTAGGTGACTTATGCATTTTGTATTTCAAGTATCAAATGTTTGCCAAAAACAGTATTTTAAAAAGTAAGAAAATTGTTCCAGAGGGTTTGTGAATAGGTTGGGACTACCCACAGGCACTTCTGTTGTGACCACTTACATAGGATTTCATGGCACCACTGTAGTATTCTGAGAGAAGGAATGCTTAGCCACAGCAGCTCCACCTTCTGCACTTCATGTGCTTTTTTTCTCACATATATTCTGCCTTCTTTAAATACACACACATTAGAATTTAATGTGATACTTCAAAGCAGTTGTGTTTTAGAGAGACAAGCTTGCAGAGTAAACATTTTCCCTACAGAGTCACCGCTCCATAATTTTATACACATTTCCTAATTTTCCTAGTACTATGCTTTGTCCTTCTAAAATTCAATGCAAAAAAAAAAAACAAACCAGCAATCTCAAAAGAACTATTCAGCTAGTCCCTGAATACTGTATTATATATATACAGTATATTACTGTATATTATAAATTTAATAACTTCATGTAAAAGTGGCAGAATTGGGCCCACAAGGAAGAATACATTTGAGTCTTGCTGTCAATGCCTTTTCACTCTTTCAACAGCTTGCAGAGCAGCAAAGGAAGCTACTACATAGTAGGGACTCAATAGATTAAGTCAGATTTTAGACAGTTTTCCAAATGCATTCATACCAACCTCAGCATACACTAGATCTTATTTTTAACTTTGAGCACGGGTTACCTGATCCCAGAATATTATGCATTGCGTACATATCATGAACTCTTTTGTGAGAGTGGAGAATCACATGCCTTCATGGCACGTGTTGAGAAAGGACAGTTTTTTTCACCAAGGTTTGTGAATTGTGCATATTTATAGTGAGAGCGACTCAAGGTGACTGGGTGACTCAGAACAGGTGAAATATTTGGTGAAATATTGTTTCATATCTGTTATGAGTGTCATCTAAAAAGAAATTAACTGAAAGTTCATGTTGACTAGGGATATATTAAGTTGATGGAGTCACAGCTTTCATACATGCAGAAGTGATAAAACTAAGCTTAATATTAAGCTGTGAACTTTATTCATTAAAAACTTGGCATGAAGCATGTTTTATTCATTGTTTTGTCAACCACTTCACATTTGCATCCTGTTTTTCTTGCAAAAACTACCAAAAGGACTCTTGTGGAAAAGTATTTCAGGAAAACACTTTGTCTATTTTAGTTTCATTTAATAAAATTTAGCATCCAGGGAACAAGTGGGAGAAACAGCATCATCATGCCCAGACAATTTTCCAAAGGCCTTTAGCAATTGCTTTGTAAGAGGGCCATTAGCTTCCTGCCTATGAACTGATCTCTTTGTATTGACTTGGGTTCAAGTTATGCTACTTGAAGGAAGTATTAAATTTTAAGCAAAGTATACATACTAATGCTAATTAAAACTTATCTTATTGTTCTACATGTGGAGTGAATGAGAACACGATATGGAAAATATTAAACAGCACATGGGAAATCATATTAGTTGTCAAATGGTGACAGCTGTAATATTAACATTATTAGCAAGGGGCCAGAGTATTGTTTAACTATCCATGCATCATGCTAGAAATGTTTTTTAACATCAGAGACTCAATATTTACCAAGAGCATTTGATTTAATAATATCCAGTGTAACAGTACTCCACAGTTTCCATTAGTTTGATTGAATGTTGTATCTGTCTAAGCAAACCAAGCATTAGGCGCTTCAGTGAAAGTCACTTGTAATAGAGAAAAATATAATGCATGAATATTTCAATTGTAGATGAATAGCCATCAAAACTTTACTTGAAATGCTTGAAAGTACCTACTGAATGTTTGCCAGTTATTTCATAAAATGGAGATGGTTGTAATGCTGCTGTTGAAACAGGAAAAAATCTAGTGGATCATTTAACATACTAGAACAATTATGGTATAATTATAAGGAACATAATTATATGTTCTTGATGCCTTTAATTGTGCAAGCCTCACTAATTAACATTAGGAATTCAATCAAAACAAATTATGCTTTAAAATATAAGGGTGAGCTTAAAGAGAAAGATCACATTTCCCAAGTAAACAATTATAACTTTGTATTCCACCTCATATATAATAACTTTGTATTCCACTCTTCGTATGTGTGTTTGCAGTCTCATTTTCTTGCAATTTATTTTTTTCAGTGTATTTAGAGAGAGAGAGTTATGTATATATATATAGAGAGAGATGGATATATATACACACAGATGGTCAAGTGACTTACCCTTATTTAAAGTTATAATGTAAGTTTTGCCTGAGCCAAAATCCAGTAGAGATTCTTGTGGCCTTTGGATTAAACTTTAAAGTAAGAGCTTCATACTATGTCCGCTGTATTTGGATATTTTTTGCACAGCCTTGCACTGTGCATAAATTTACTGTAATATTTGGGTCTCCAGCTCTAGCCTCGATTTGTATTTTGTTTCCTTCTGCTGCTTCTCACCTCTCAGGACTATGTATTATTTATAGAACAAACTAAAAACAGTTTTGGAGGAAAATGTTCCATTCTTTTGCAAAGTTTAGACATGTCATGTCATGAAGACTGTCGAAGAAGAGCTGGTCAGATACTTTCCAATAAATTGTACTCTTTTTGAAAACATCTTTTTTGCAGAACCTCATGAGATTGGCCTAATTATTTCAATCCTGTTGTTATTTTCAGTTTTTCACTGAAAAGGATTTCTCTGAGGCTGAAGTGGGTTCCAAAATATATAGGTGGGGTTTTTTTCAGACAAACATTTTGTTTCATATCAAATATGCACCTACACATCTACTCAACTTATTGTGGTGCTTTGCAGGAATTATGGGTCAGTTGCTTGTAGCCCCTGCATCCCTATGCAGAGGGAACTCACAGCCATTGGGTCATGTATCACAAAATACCCAGAGAAGCACAGTTCTGTGAGTAGCCCATACAATAGAAGTGAACAAGGCAGGAGCATTTGAAAACCTCTGAAAAATAAAGTATTAATTAATTCAAAAGAAACAAACATATCACTATTGAAATATTCACTTGTTTGGGGTTTTTTTTTGTCATTTAAAAAAGAAATCCAACTATCAGAATTTCTTATGGAGTAAAAATTTCCCGATTTTGACTAGCTCTATTCCTAGACCTGGTCTGGTGAGGTCGTTTATTTGGTTTTTTTACTCTCATAGTCTCAACAAAATACTTACAGAATATCAAGGAGATGAATGTAAGAATCTTCAGCAGAAAGAAGAGAGCTAGTTTCTTCTTAAAATGTGTGCCATTCAAATATTTTTCAGAACCTTTTTATTATATTTTTTTTACTACTGAGACTGGACCCTAATTAAAATGCTGTAGATATGTTCTTCTCTCTGTCATTGAAAAATTCAAAATGGCATTATCATTCATGAGAGCAGCAAAATGGAAACCTCTAAGAACTTGGCTTCTCTTTTTTCGAAACAAAGCAACATACAGAGAGTAAGTACTGACTGTACTCCATTTACTATATATTTGCTTTCTGCTCATTTTCTTTGCTTAAACAAAGCAGGACTGTTGTCAAATGAAAATATTGGCCATCTCCCACTGCACTTTTCTTTCAAGCAAATACACATGCTCAAAGATCCAACCACAAATTTTGCTGAACACTGAGGGCACCAGTCTGTTTCCTAAATGTAGAAGTCCAGTGCTAATTGAGAGACTATCAGGTAGTCCAGGCATCCCAGGGCAGACAGATGGAACTGTAGGAGATGCCTGCATCTTCCAGCATGACCAGCCCCTTAGCTGCTCTTCTAGGACCACATGACTCTTCAGTCAACTAACCCTCACCATATATCTCCAGGTAGAGTCTGCTGACTTCCAGTCAAAGGTAGTACCAGTTGGGTTAGCACAGCTCCCTGTTTCTGGGTGGCTTAGCAACTTTGGAGTGAAAACTCTGAAACCATATAAGGTGTAAAAAATGCTAGACTAGTTAACACTGTAGCCTAAGTTATTTTACGTTCGTCTTCAAAACAATCTTGGTATTAGGACTGTGAGCTTTCAAAAGTCTTCACTGATCGTTAAATGAGATGTTGCTTGAGATTCATGTGTATTGCTAGAAAGGTTGGATTTTACCAGAGCACATCAATGACAGCAGTGATCAGTGGCAGTAAAAACTTGTGTGTATTTTTTCAGAATAATTGCATTGGAGTATTTGAATTGTAAGAAGAAAATTCAGGCAACTCCTTGCATAATTTGATTAATCAACACCTCTTTAGTGAATAAAGAGACTCTCATGTTATCCGAGGTTGAATGGATAGAAGAGATATGCTGGGAAATGACAGAAAATTGACTGACTACCACAGACACAAATTTATCAAGTCCCCACATATGAGACTGTTTTCTATTTCAGGTGCTGTTCCATTGTTCCATGGGATCAAAGATGATGGGATGTCTGGATCCTCCTTATAAGCAGCGTAACACCTTTGGTGTTAGATGATAAAATATCCCTGGTGTGCTATACGTGGTCTGTTTTTATCCCTTCAGTACACAATGTTTTCTGGAGCAGCTGGAATATGGAGAAACATTTATTCCCATAGTTTTGCCTTACGATTTCCCCACTGCACTACACTTACTTCTGTTGGCTTAATTTTTTAAAACAATTTTATATGTATTTTATTTCTATATATTGCTGTAAAGTCAGTTTGTTATTTCTTTTAGGTTATAAATACATGATTGAAAAATGCCAAAAGAAGAAAGGAGTTTTTTTCTTTTTTTTGGTGAGGCTTATAACAATGTATTTTCTAAAGCCTAGTATCTTCTTTCGTTCTTTAAAGAACTGCCAAAATTCCTCTGTGGCTCTGGCATGCATTTTACTGGTGTTTGGAATGGTAACACACAGAGACAAGTAAATAAATAAATAAATAAATAGTAATAAAAAAAAATAGTGCTACATCCATTTCACTTTGAAGCAAATGATTACAGAGCAGCTGATTACAATTGGAGAGAAGATGTAGAAAGGCAAAATGCTAGTAGTAGCAATTGGAGTAAATTAACTGGGGTGCTCAGGCACGCTCTCAAGAAATGGATTGACTCACAGAAGGAGTTTTAGTGGTGTGAAAACTTGCATTACGTTTCTTCAGCACACAGAAAAGCAATCTACCTGATTTTCCTAAAAGTAGCAAAGCAATCAGATATTTTAGCAGTCTATTGCCTGCTAGGAGAGGTGGGGAACGGAGGAAAGCACAGAAATAAGAGGAAAAAACCAAGAAAAATCTTTAATGTGCACCAGTACATTATCAGGAAACATACTTATTTATTCAGAAATTTTATCCTAAAAATGGATTTTTCTAAACCATTTTGGAAGAAAATATATCCTTAATTGTTAGTTATGTTACTTGAGATAGAAAGGAAGAAGTAGTAGAAAAGCCAATCTGAATGCTGCAGGGGACTTAGAGCAAGTTTCTCTTAGAGTGTTTTGTTTCTAAACTTTATCCAACTATTTCAGCCACATAAAAGCTTTTGTTACACAGAAATTCAAACTTCAACTCAGGAGATTCCAACACATGCAGTAATAATTTCAATTTTTTTTATCTCTTTTACTCACAACCTGTTGCTATGTTATTTACAGTTGCTTCAACACCTTCCCTTAATGTTTTCAGCCTGTGTATCACCAAGTTAAGTATGTCTAGTCTTGACCAGGACTAGAGGTCTTTAGCTGCAAAACAGCTAATGGAGAAATTCCTGTGGGGATGTGTGGGAGATTTCCAAACCCACTGGTATGAAAATGCCCAATTTTCATTTTCAGCCTTGAAGTTATTAAGCTAAATTTAATTTTTTCAGAGTCGAATTTGACCTGGGGTGCATATGCACTGCACATTTGTTCAATGTTCTAAATATGTAATTAAATAGGTTGAGCAAAAAGAATATAAGCCTAAAGGTGAATAACCCAGCCTTTAGACCTAATATTCTGAGAATACAGTCATTCTTTTTTCACTCATGCAAATCCAGCTGTATTTTTGCCATTAGATGCTAGTTCAATGTCTTGTCAAAGTATTGCACCACAGCATAATTAATCTTCTTTAATATGTTTTATCCAATGATCAGAGAGAAAAAACTAGATTACCTCCAGAATAAGCTTGTTACATTCACAAAATAAGTCTTGTTGGTTAAATAGCCTTTCACCAATGCTATCCATTCACAAAAACCAGCAATGTGACAAATAACAAGAACATAATTTTCTCTACTGAGACAGTGACAAAACAGACTACCCTGTAATTGTCATTGAGATCAGACAAAAAAGTGGAGACACAATAAACTAATCAAGAAACCATGGCATTCTGACTTTATGACCAGTATCACTAACCTGGAAAATCAGTTGTTAAATATTCACAGTAGGTAGTTCTCACAGCTTGAATCAAAGATAATACCACTGAGGGCAAAGTCAGTACAGCATGCATTAAATAAGTGGTATGGAGACCCCCCAGGATAGATATAATATTTTCATATTTATTCACTTATGAACTGCAAATAATGGTGCATTTTAAGACTCTGCAAAAGGTGGAATAATAATAGAAGGAGTAAACAACATCTTCCTCCAAAACTTGTTTTTCGAAGAGGCAAGCAGGAGAATGGGATTAGTAAGAGGCTGCTCGAGAGGGATTGTCCTCTCTGAGAGGTGGTAAAGAGCAAGCTACAGGTAATATAAGAAAAGATATTACAGTATCTGTCATCCTTCAATGAGTGACCAAAGAGGTTGGGCTTTAGCACCAAAAGGAAAATGAAAGCCTCCACTAACACTCCTGAGGGTAAGTCACTGTCCTCAGCAGTTCAAGCTGGCAACTGCACTTCATGCTGTGCGCCTACACCAGTGCAGGAAGTCTGGCATCATTTGTCATCTTGTAGTGTAACAGCCTGTGATTCACGCCTTTCTAGAGTCACTTTACTGCCACAGGATATGGTACCCTGGCGCTTAAGGGAAAATAACAGCATAAAATCTGTGGACAATGTGCTCCTAATCATATATCAGTGTTGTCTTCAATCCTTCCTCTGGAAACCAAAGTTTCTGCCACATTTGGATGTTCAGGGTTTCTTTTCATGGTTTCTTAAACAAAAATAGGCTTCAAAACAAGAATTGCAACTAATTTCTGACTTGCCCACCTGGAGGACGTCAGTGATGAAGACCTTATCTATTTTGTTGACCAAAACAAAAGATGCTAAAACACTATTGCCCCATTTGCCTTTTTAACAAAAACACCAGTGCTCCATTAGCATCACTTATTTTACCTCTTGTTTCTTGCATTCAATGCTTCCATCCACACTACATTTTCTGCATTTTTCCTGCATCTTCTGCAAGTTTCTCCTTTTGCTTTGCATGCAGTCAGTCTAACACCCTGTGAACAGGGCTGTTTGTTCACAGGAACATGAGTTGTACAATTGCCTATAGGCCTCTTGACTCCACAGCTAGATCAAAACCTCTAGATTCTTATTTGAAGGCTGATAGATGATTTTTTTTTTTAACATGGTACAAAGCAGTATGTCTTCCCTGTGCCCATCTTCTCCCCTTCACCATGTTGCCATGCAGAGGTTAATATTTTTTACTTCTTTGTTTTGATGAAGAGCAAATTTGTACACATTTTGGAAAGGCTGGAAGGAAGTAATCAGATTAGTGGAATTCATCTGGGACTGGATCCTAGGAAACGCTAACTTTCTCAGTTCACTTTGACTCCTGAAAGTTGACTGTAGTCAGCACATTACATGAGTAAGCCATGAACTGTTATATTCCCAAAGTCTTTTGATATAAATGTTGTACCTACTTACTTCAAGAATGTAAATCTGCTTCAGTGAGTACTTTCTCCCCATAGTCATTCTACTTTGAAATGAAAATGCATACATTAAGCAAAACCCATGTTATACATAGATATAGCTATGGGAATAGAATATGCCACAAGATCCCTGAAGGTTTTGCTAAAAACTTTAAAAGACATTCATTTTGATGTTATATAACTAGTATTAAAATTCTTGCAAACATTTTGGCAAATTAATTCCTTATAGCCACAGTACAATAATAATAAAAAAAGATAATATTATTGAGAAACTTGATTTTTTTAAAATTACAGTTATCAATTATTCAGCTGGGAATCCAGATAAGCCACCAGTATTTGTCAAAATAGTTCAGACTTGTAATACCAAAAAACTCACCTGAAAAAATTCCAGAACAAAAATTCTCTCAGGCGACCAGTGACAGAACAAGAGGACATGGTTTCAAGCTTCATCAGGGGAGGTTTAGGCTTGATATTAGGAAAAAAATTTTCACTTTCCAATTTCTATTGGAATGCGCTGCCCAGGGAGGTGGTGGAGTCATCATCCCTGGAGATGTTTAAAAACAGATTGGATGAGGCGCTTAGTGCCATGGTTTAAACAATGAGTAAGTGTTGGTGTTGGGTCATAGGCTGGACTAGACAATCTCAGAGGTCTTTTCCAACCTTGTTATACTGTGATTATTAGATGTTCTGCAAATGCTTTAGAAGAACAAGCATATTAGAAAGATTGTTGTACACGACCAAAACCATATGGAAAATAAATAAGTTAAATAATTTGCATTGAATTCTGTAGCAAATTCAAACTTCGTTTGGCATGATAGATTTTTGAAATGCTAGCTTGAATTTTCATTTTTTTTATATCATTAAACTTTATGAAACTGGAACCAGTCTAGTGTTTGTTGCCTTTTGGTATGAGGTTTTGAGTATCTTTCTTTCTCACAGGCAAGATGTTTTTGAGTCAAAGTCTGAAGAACATCAGTCCCATTTCACCGGTGCCAGGAAGTTTAAAGTTCCCAAAGACCATTAAGTTCAGCTGATGCAGGATCTAGAAAGCCCATCACTGGCTCCAATGGGGCTGACAAGTCTGATCAGTCTTATTTATTTCCCACGTTTGTTGCAAATAAAAAATACCAAATGAAAAGATAAATTCTACATAAAAATGAGCAGATGGTACTTCAGGCCTTGTGTCCAGTGTTAGTGTTAATTTTAGCCAAAAGGAGAATAATTGATAGTTTGCTATTAGATAAAAATGTTTGTAGCTCCTAGATAAAAATTCTCACCCTTTGTAGAAAGACAGGTAATCCCCTGAAATGTAGCATATTCCAGTAGTTTTGATATTTTTCCTGTGTGATTTCACATCTCAAACCTTCTATGCCTAAATGAAATTAGGAGAAACCCGACACTAGAAGCAGCTAGTCAGTGACACAGCCGGTGTCCACATCACTGTTCAAAACTGACCTCTTTCTAAAACGCCACATCATGTCACAAAATACTTTCCAAGAAGCAAGGTCTCAAAACTACAGTTTTCACAGGGTGGCTTTTAAACCTTCTCAAATATTGCCTCACTAATGCTAATTGTCTGAACACAGACAAATGTATATTTTTATTTATTTTTCTGACTTTACTCCTCCACATTGAAAACTCCTCACAACTCTGAAAAATCTCTCTTCTCATTAACTCATTTGTGCAGATCAGCCTTGGCCTCAGAGAGTAACAAAATCATAAGCAAATGCTTGAGTCTTTCTATACCAGGGACACAGAAGAAAGCTGACCACTGAGTTTTGTTCTCTGTTGTTCTGCAGGTCTAACTCTTTTCTCCTACGATAAAATTCTACTGACAGGTGTCAAGGTCCATCTTCTAACATAATAAAACACAAATATGTTCCTAACAGCAGAAGGTAAACATTGGCTCCTAAGTAATAGCTTGAAGTAATATTCCTCTTTTGCTTAGCGTAACTATTTTGTGGAGCATTCAGGGCATAGTTAGTTGTTTGTGGTAGTGTTAACCTGTTTTTATCAAAATTTCACCTCTCAGTTGCTAGTAAGTGTGCAAGATATTACAGCTAGGAAGTTCTGAAACATCTGGGCATCAGTCCTTTACAAAGACATAGGAGAAGGATTTACTTAAATCCTTGCTGAAGGTGGTTGAAGCTGAACCATTTTACTATGCATCACAAACCCTTATATATTCGATTACCACTCCCCAACAAACAAGACAATAACCAGCAACAAAATTTAATGTGCTAATGTAATTGTCCGAATATATCCTGCAAATGCCAGTGTACCAATCAGCTGATGGCAGCATCCTTATAAGAATTACATTTATTCATTCATTATACCTCAAGCTGCTAGTAAAGCAATTAAAATTCCATTGCAGAGTCCACAGAACAAGTAGATTTTTAAAAAATCTTCATTGTGATTATTAGAAATTTAACAGAGAATGTGTTGTTGTTTCCAGAAGTCTTTTTTTTCCCCCCAGAGAACAAACCTTAAGGTGCTGGAGGTCACATTTTAGATCTAAAATACAGAGATAATGAGACTCGTCTCTTTTGTACAGCGCTTTAAAATCTCCTGATGAAAAGTGCTATATAAGACCTCGATATTATTATGATTAACGCTCATAATCACCATCTTGTCAGTACTTTTCCCCCTTCTGACCTTGTAGTTTCCATGTAGTAAAAGGCACTTACTTCACTGCCTTATCAAGCTCTTAAGACAGCTCAGGCAGCAGGTTTATGCCTCCTTTCCAGGAGGTGGATTCAAGAATCTGCGTAGGCAGCTTGAAAAAAGGAATGGGATACTCAGAGAAAAAAAAAAAAACCAACAACATTGATTCTTATTTATGCCAGAAAGTTTTTGATCTCCCTGACTTTCAGGATTTTTTCTCCTTGGGTCACTGTCCCATTAGGTAGGGCATCCATGGAAATCATCCCAAGTGTTTTATTCGAGAGAGGATGCATTAAAGATAGTGTTTTAGCAATGTGAAACCTCTCATTCAGCAGCACTAATTGCAGAGCAGTAATTTCATGCCTATGAAGAATAAAAGTCAGAATTTAAGGACTTGTGCAAATTTGACTTCAATGCTTTTCTGGTCATGTTGGCGCTGATGTTTCTCGCAGGTTACAAACCAGCAACCTGGCAGGCAGCAAGTGATTTTTACAGGAGCTGCATCCTTATGTGTGGCCTCAGCTCTGCTCCCCTAACCTAAAGCAAAATGCAAACTCACTGAATAAAACACTGGTCTTGGTGGAGTTATTGACCAGACCTCCTCTAGCAGTAGATAGAAGACTTCATCTACTTGTGAAAACAAGTATTTTGGAAAGATTTGTTAACATGTAGAACCTTGTCCAGACTTTTTAAAAATGAACACATTTCAAAAGGTGCACTAAAAAAGTAAAATTCCAGAACAATGTAAGTGATTTTAATAATTGTCTGATAACTTACCCACTGCACACACTTTTCCCAAGAGGCAAAGTCCGATTTACCAGTTTAGGGCTCATTCAATATAAATCCATTCATAATGAGCTTCAGTTATATACTTTTCTGTGAAACTAAAATGGGGTTTTTTTAACTGAAGTTATTTGAATGTGAGATGAGTGGATATAAGGCTTCTAGTTATTTATTCACATACTTATAATTGAGCTATTCCTAAATAAGCACATTAAAATGTTCTGAGTGAAGTGTGACAAATTTCTCTCCTACTTAGTGCTATTTCACAGTGGACTGCGGTAGAATATTAAACTCACCCATTTTTAGCAACTTTTCAAGAATTAATTTATACTAAAATTAATCTAACATGGTGATGGTGGACAAGTTTCCCAGAGTTGCACCTCATATAAATAGATGTGGCTTCATATCATATTCTACTGACATGTAACAATATTAATATAACTTCACACTTAGCATCCAATCTTACGGGAAACTCAGAAACTAATATCCTGAAACAAAAAGGCAAAGTGGGGACTGCTCTTTAATTGCAGATTAACCAAATATTATTTTTATGAATCTGCTTAATTTCTGTTGCAATGTTTGTTTCTGTGTTTCTAGGTACCGCTTCTCCTTACAGAACAGAACAGATAAGAATGTATTGAGAGAACACTTAATGACATTGCAAATAGAATAGTTGAGCAAGGCCAGTTTGATAAAAGCAAGCAAGGTTCATTTACTTTAACTTTCTGGTAGTTCATGCCTTGCTGCTACAAGTAGCACGTATTTGCATTCCAGGTAATGTGAGTGACTCATGCATGCCAGTTTCCCAAGTTCAGATGGAAAGAAATTTATTGCTTATGTAAAATGAGCAGAGGTCAGTATTTCCAGGCTAGAATATGGCATTGTTCTAGCAGGCTCCCCACCTGCAGTACCAACACACAGCTGGTAGTGTGGTATCCAAAACTCTGAGGCAAAACAGTAAAAATAAACATTTAGAAAACTAGAAGCAAAGGAATGAAAAAGCAGATCATTAACAGAGAATTAATATTTTCTCTGTGTTGTAGTCAAAATTTTTCTTCTGAAAACCTAAAATTAATTTCCTAAATTAATGCAAGTACATGGTGTTTTTGGCATTGCCAAACACATGGTCTATATTTTTCACAAAATCCTTGCCAGCTACAAGGATTTAAAATAAATGCAAATACTTCTAGAAAGCTTATTAAAATAAAAAAAAAGATCTAATTGTATTGTAAAGAGGAAACTCCCCTAGATTTAACTGAGACCTAAACCGGGACAATTATTGTCAGAATATGTGTATAAGTATTTATGGTTCTTGTCGTTAAAATTCAAGATAAATTGCTAGAAGTACATACATCAAAATGTTTAATGAAGTCTAAAATAATTCTGGTTACATATACTTATTGTTGTTTTGACCAACAGGTAAGATACTTAAAAGTACATAAACACAGTACCCAAGGAGTATATTATTCGTGCCTCAAATTTTCTCTTTTCATGACAATTTTCAAAGTCAAGGTTCTTACAATAACCAGAAACAGTAAGTATTCTGAAAGATTAGTAGGAAATCCGCTTACATCTTTTTTCCTCTGAAATTGCCTGCATACAGACTGTATTCAAACAGGTTATATGCTAAACTACAGGAAAAAAAACAATTGGTTTTGTTTTCTTTTGCAGATAAAGGAAGTTCAGGGCTAAGGTCTTGGTGGGGATGGGGCTACCTAATCTATGTGTATTCATCCCTAATGCTTGTAGCAGTTTTGGCAGAATTAATGTGGGTATTACTGTAAGGGATGTGGGGAAATGAGAGAAATTAGTTTGGTGGTACAAGTTTTGTTTCTGAAGGGGAAATATCCAAACTGAAAGAGAATAAAAAGCCCTGTAACAATCAGTAGTTAGTTAATTATTGCTTAGGAAAGAGGCAAGGACTTTATAAAAAAAAAGATAATGAGGCATTCTTCAAAATGCTTCCCTCTGTAAATATTTAAACATACGTATAGGACATTGTCAGGGAACTGTCAACAGTGCCATCAGAGCTTGGTCTTTGGAAAATTTCAACATCAGACATATTTCATAAACCCAGAATTCACATTAAAATATTTCCCTTTTCTTGGCAGTCACAGGCAGGTGATCAAACATTTTCCATGCCAGATCAGCCTTTCTCCACACGAACTCAGATGTCTCTCTCAAATAACCTTCACTTAGATAATTTTTACATTTCTTTGTACATTTTTCTCATCGTTTTGATGAATTAATGTCTATTTTTGCCCCACTGTGCCAGCTGCACAGATACCACTAGCTGTGAGACAAAAACCTTCACAGCTGGAAACAACCTAAAATAGTCACTGGGATGATGCCACAGTTAGACAGCATCAATTAGCAGCGGGAGCAGCTGTTGCAGCAAGCAAAGACCTTCCTATGTTTGGTTTGCTCCTTTGTCATTTAGCATCAGATGACACCACTCCTCATCAGGAGGCAGTCATTGCATGCGTGCAGCATGACACTCATTACAGCACAGAGGGCCAAAGTAAGTCTTTGGAGCCACTTGCATGTGGCATAAGTTCTATTTTGAGGCTGGTAAGAAGTGCATGGAGACTTTTCATTGGCCCTAATGCATGCAAGTTCCTTCCCTTATAGGGAGTAAAGCACGATGAGCTCTTATTCACCGAGTAGCTGCCCTATTTTCAGATTCATAGGAGGTCTCTACCATCACAGTGACAGTGTTTCAAGGACAATGGATGGCCACAGAGGCCTCAAAAGCCACGGATGATCCTATGTAACTCTAAGGGAGCGTTATTTGCACATGCACATCTTTCAAACTGCAGACATGATAGTAGCTCAGGCTTCCGGTACTTGTCGATGCTTTCAGGGGGAGAAAAAGAGGCAGAGGTGAGAGAGTGAGAAAGAGAGAAAGATGGATAAAGAGAAAATGAGGGAGCAAGGTAGAAGGAGAGAAAGGAGAAATAAAAGAAAAAGGACTCATTAAACTTGGGTCGTAAATTATAGGCCAGATAATAAAACTTTTTCAATAAATTAGTGTTGTTAAACCAAATATAATTAGACTCCCTGTACTGCGCGTGTATGCAGGTTCATATCTTAAGGACATTGTTCCATCAGGAATCCAAGATACCGTCACGCATCAATCTGTAATAATCCTGCTGCGTATCATGAACAGAATTACTTGAAATATCTTAACTTCGCCAGCAAGTCTTTATAAGTGAGAAAACATATAGAAGTACTGTGTACAAAGCATTTGGAGGGAACCATGAAATGAAATGAAATGAAATGAAATGAAATGAAATGAAATGCAATGAAATGCAATGAAATGCAATGAAATGCAATGAAATAACCTTGTCTAAGACAAGCTGCAGCTTGGAAACATAGAGATTTCAGTGCCATCTGGGAAGAAGGCTTTATGGGTAGGATTTTGGTAGACAAGTGAATGAGGCACATCACATTAATTCTGTCCAACTTTTCTGCTTCCCATTTCTAAATATATCCAAAATTAAGCATGAAAATTAACGCAAGATTCCAGTAGGTCTTTAAGAAGACCAAACAGAGCATAGAAAGAATAAGGAAATATTCAGCCATATTTTTGTGTATACTTTGAAATAGTGTAATCAGAAAATACAACACTGTTGTGACGTAAATACTTTATCTTTGAATTGTTGCACTTAATTCTAAATGTACTGAATTCAGCCTCAAATAAACTGAGGTTTAATAGTTTTAGGTGGTTCTTTAAGGGAAATTAGCAATGAAGACACAAGTCCATCAGAGTTGAATTACTGGGGAAGTACAAAATGAGACATATAATCTCAGATCACTGAGACAGTTCCTCAAGAGAACCAGTGATGTTGATATTACGCTCTCAAATAACAAGATTTTTTTCCTATGTTATCAGGGGTTTTTTCCCCTTAGAAAGTATTCCTTTGAGCACCAGTAAATGCCCATGCCAGACCAGGAGAAGTGCATTTTACATTTCCAAGTGTTTAGTTGCTCCTGGATTTTAAAGCCTCAGTGAAAATTTTAATTACATCACTAGAAGTGTTTCACAGACCATAATTTGGCTAGTTTAAAAAATGTTCAGAAATACAACAGAACAAAGCCTAAAATGGCAGGATTTCTACTCTTAATTACCAAAGAGTAGTCCACAAAACAACCATAATTTGCACTGGTTCTCAACGCTTAAACCTTGAAGACATCTGTAAGCAAGTGTCCTAGATACTCAGAGCTGTGCAACTTCTTATACCAAAAGGTACTATGTCTTTGCTGAGCCACCTACGTACTGATTTTCCTGCTTAAGACTGCCTGAGATGCTTGAACCTCTTTCCTTGCAGAACCCAGGGAATTGGATCTGCTCAGTCCCCTGCTGCGTCCCTCATAAATGGTGATGGCAATGCCTTTTTCCCCCAGTTCCTGGGTATTGCTCCCAGTACTGGGCTGCTCAATGAAGAGCAGGCATTTCTCTCTCATTTTAGAGGGAAAGAGTGATGTCACCTCCTCAAATCAGTATGGAGCTTCAGTGAGGCAGCCTGTGCAACTAATGCAAGGGGATAATGTTCAACTAATCTTGATAGGTCTCCTTGTCTCCTGTAAGGGAAGGGGGGCTTTGCACTTCCAGAAGCAGGTCGGAATATGCAGAGAAAATGCAAAGCAAGGTTAGAAAAAGGACCTCTTAATCAGTCCAGGGATTCCCAACGGCAACTGAGCAGAGGTTCACAGCAGTTAGGAGATGTCCACGGCGTCACCAAACTTGACTCGTGGTGAGGAGCATATGGTGCAGCATATGTTAGCTTTCATGTGTTAGGTGGGTGCGTGATCAGCACAGGCAAGCAATGGATTGGTCTAGTTACTATTCATGTATTCATATGATTGGTGAACAGTGAAGCCAGGTGCGTGATATTGCTTACATTCTAGTTGCTGGCTAAAGCAAAAGTAGTTATTTTTGCAGCATGTTTTTGTACAAGAGTGCGGGATGTCTGAACAATGTCCGTCACCAAGTCTCCTCATAATTCTTCTGCAATGGCCCATATATCTCCAGTATCTCTGCTGGCTCAATTTATAATCTTTGAATACATTGTATGCTGCTTCTGAGGTGCATATTGATTTTAGTACATTTTAACGCAAAATTACCCCTACACTTTGTGTTAGAACTAGTGTGGTGACTCCCACATCAGTATTTCTATTTTAGTTCTAGTATTTAAGGACATTTTCTCCACTGCTCCAACTGAGCTAAAAAGCTGGACTCTTAAATGAACGTTGTTTCACTCGCTGCAAATTATAGGTACAAATCCAGCTGGTTTTAGTACTACAATAAAAAAGACTACTTGGTAAAACTATTGCATACCTTGTGAAGAAAAAGGTAATGTGCAAGAGTCCACACCACAAAACTTCTCCACAGCTGGAATCAGACTGCAGTCCTCTGAGAGTCTCAAAAGAAAATCAAATGTCTAAAGAGCATCAGAGATCAAATCAGTCTTTTATCCACCAGGGGTGATCGTGTTTGGGCTGTAAAGAACACGTGTGAGTACAGCAGGGCAGCAGCAACACTGTCGCCCCTATCTACACTGCGCATGGTCTGTGAATGAACTTAAGGCCTCTGTTCCCTGGGCTGTCAGTACAGAGACTTTCACAAACACTGCATTCACATAAAAGCGCTGTAACCTTTTATTAGGGGAAAAAACACCCTTTAAACAGTTGGCTCAGTTCTCCGTTGAAGGAAACCTTCCTGCTTAAGCAGTCAAAAGTACATTGGGAGAGTTTAGCAGAAACTGGCACCAAGCTGGACAGTGATTTCCACGTGCCAAGTATCACTAGCTCCTTGCTTTGCCTATAAATCAGCCGTGCCCATGTATTTTCAAAGCTAAAATCAATGGTCACTGAGTTATACCGGAGTTCATGCTTCATTCTCACAGTCCAAACTAAGCCAAGACATTGTATAACGCCATATATTAAGTGAAACTGCTCTCAAGAGCTTAGTAAATTAAACTAAACAATGTTACATTGCTCCAAATGCTCTCAGCATGGTTCTTTTCTTTTTTAGAGAAATAACATGGGATTTCAACTATTATATCTGGAGACAAAATGAAAAAGCCAGCACTTACTCTTTTCTTTTCCACATCTTCTATTACCACAGAACAGATAATGTAGCACCAAAATGCTGTACAAAAACATTTCCAAAGACACATAAGTGCCTTTGGAGCCTTGGACCTTTGGGTTTTATGGCTAATTTCATGAAGTATTCAATGCCTAAACATATACTAAGGCAGATAGATATAATAGTTAGATAGATAGACAGACAGACAGACAGACAAAGGTATTAAAAAGCCAAAGAGCCTAATTCTAACTTATTTCTCCTGAAAATCCCTACGTGTCCTAGACAAATAGTGCCAAATAAAGTGAATTGCCCATGCACCTTCTATAAATCAAAACGAAACACTTAATGTCTACTTTTATGCCCTGTGTATCTTTTAAAAAGTTTCCTCTGTGAATTAGATTCAAGAGGAGAATGCAGGCACCTTTGGATGCACTTTAGGCATCCAAATCAAAAATTCAGATCCTCAAATCTTCCTCAAGTTTCCATAAGAGAAATCTCCTAGGAGACTAAGTTTCTGCATGAGGAACAAGCAAAAGTGCTTGAGTCCTGAAAGCACTCACTAACTTGGTGTCTATCTCACACCTAGACCCACTGATGTTCCCCGATAAGGTATTCTATCAGCTGCTTTATCTTCAGGAGCTGATATATCAGATATACATTGAGGATGTCTAATCTCAGACAAATCAAAGCCAGGAGGAGAAGCCATCCATCCCCTAATTCCGGACCTTCTTATTCCAGTCATTAGTAGAAGTATTAGCAGAATAGAAGCATAAGTAGCATCAGAAGTTTTCCCTTAGGATGCAGGATCAAATCCCTCTTAAACTTATGTTCTCTGTGAGCACCTTAACCACCAAAAACCACATCAAGTTGTCCTGTTGTCTAAAAGCACATCATAGGCATGCCTCACCCTCCACATGCAATTATGGATTTACAGGGTTATGGAGAAAAGACTTGCACTCCATCTCTCCAAACAGACTTCATAGAGGTGAAAGGGAGTAATTCAGTAAGTGACAAGACAGAATAATCATCTGATGGTATGAGAGATGTAGTGATGTTCCTAATATGCCTCAGTATTTCTTCCTATCAATAATTTGGGTAGCTCTCCTCTGTGCTCCCTACTTTCTCCATTCACTTATAGAGACAGTGGGATGGCAGATGTGAATTCACTGTGTGGCAAGACACCTGGAAGTTGGATGCTGCCTTACAAAGCCTCCTTTGTCAAGCTAAGTCCACCTGTTTAAGGAGCTATCACTCTAGTTGTGGAGCACTTAATGGCATTTATTTAATTTTCAGTTAATTCAATGAATCTGGTTTATCACTTTTAATAAACAGGACTTACATGTCCACACAGATATACAGACTGAGGCCTCAGCTGGCTGCAAAGCTGTGGTGTAGGATCCTATATCATTAAGAAATCCTAGGAAATGTTATCAAATATGACATTACTCAATATTTTCAAAAGACTAAAACAGCTAGAGGTAAAAAACCTAGTCCTCATTAAAATATTGTACGATCTCACTCTGCTCAGACACCAAAAACTCTTAAATAGATTACGTAATGTAAGAACAAACTGTAATTGGATGAAGTGAGACTAAAAAATTGTGGGTTTATATTCCCCCTAATATTAATTCTCTGCCAAAGCACTTCATTAAATCTCAGTTACAGGTCAGAGTTGCACCATGAAATAGTAGGATATATCGAATAATTATGTACTAAGCATGGGTCTATATTGCCTCACTTCACTTTCTGAAAACGGTAAATGTGATTTTGTGAGGCAAAAGTTCCATACCCACCAGTCATTTATAGATCAGGAGAAGGAAATACATTTGGTTGCAGGATCCCCTAGTGTTCTTCCTCCATAAAGTATTTTCTCAGGTTACTTATGAAATCAGTGAAGCAATAGCACAGCTGTTTCTGAAACATGCAGCTACAAATTTTAAAACTAAGAAAAACATACACATTGTTCCTTCACGGCCTGGATGAAAAAACATTTGATAATTCTTTTGTGTTTTCAGTATTTTGACTGAGAATAAAGTCATCTAGGCAGTGTAAAATAATAAGGAAGCAGGGAGTATCTGCAAGGCCAAGTGTGTGATGCTTAGTTCTTCACTAGTGCATGGGAAGAGTTAGTGCCAAGGAAGTGCAGTCATGCCATGCAATAGATTCCGATATGTTGTGCTAAGATATTTGGCCTGAATCTGTGCTCTTGATAAAACAAAGCAGCGCAGACCAGCAGCATTTTTGGTTTCCACTCTGGCCAGTTTGAGCTGGCTTTGAGTTCCTCCTGCCTTTGCTAAGACAAGATGTGTTCTGCTGCAGAACCTAGAGCAAGAATTTTTTTTTTCAGTGAAAGTTTTTTTATTAAGCAGTTTAAATTTCAAACCACACTAGCATCTAGAACATATAAAAATGTTTTATCTGATTTCATTTAACAATATAAAATCATTTGCATTATTTAGAGATGGCTTTATTCAGCTTTTCTGCTACTGAACACCTAGACTGAATAATTGGCTACCTTATACATGCGTAGTTGTAAATGAAGCTTAAAACATGATCCTTTACACTAAGCAAAATTTGAAGGAAAAAGCATCCTAGACAGATGTCTACTCCATCGTTCATAAGAGGATGTGATACCATCCGCACTTTTCACAGCTAAACCCTTGAAAACTGGGAAATTGACAAAGGGACCCAAACGTGAAGAGCATTCATTAAAAGATGTAAATAGCCAGGATCTGTGCTGGTTTTTTTCAATCTTCTTTATCCTGTTGAAAACAGGAAAGCCTCCTGTCATGCAGGCTCAGGGATTTTCAGGGCCCAATAAAGGTTAGCGACATTTTCAATTCATGTTTGTTTTCATTCTTCTAATCATGAACCCTGCATCAGCCTGAGAAACCAGCTGAGCTTAATCCATAACCTTTTACAAGTGAAACATTAACTCACAGCATGTTCTGTTGTCTTTTTAAAGAAATACAAAAGCAAAGGGAGGAAAAAAAAGATCCACAATATACATGATAAAACATAGCAGCAGCCAAATGTGAAGGTTACTTGAAAGCAGTTACAGTTGTGGAAAGCAGTATATTTTTTAGATCATTAAATGCACCATGTTCAGATGTCATAGCTGTTGTTTGTTTCACAAGAGTATTCAGGACCGAGAGTGGCAGGAGGCTAAAGGCAAAAACGTAGAATGACCAAGTAAAGATTATCTAGAAGGTTTTTTATCCTATATTTCATATATCACACCAATATTCTGACACATTTTCATACCATCATTTTTGAGTGATAATAACTACGAAGAAAACACTTGACTAGTTTCTCTCCTGTCCTTTTACAGATTAACTACTCCCACTGGTTTTCCCTTGCAAGTTGCATGTGATGTGGACAATGCTTTAGGATTTTATGGCAGTACAGTGCAACACATTGGATTTTATACAAGGCAGATTACTGGCTGCATATGGTAACCCTTCTGCCCCACTGAGCGTGGGGAATGACACACACTGAGCAAACCTGGAGGGAAGAACGCCTCTGACTGCAAAGCACACACAGCCAAGGAAGGATAATTATTTCTCCAGCCTGTAAAAACCATTACGGAGAAATCCTGACCTCCCTTCTCTCTGTTGGATAACAAACAGACTCACACATGTATTAAGAAGGTTGTCAAGTTACAAATTTTATCACCCGTAAGAAACTGTGCTCATTCTTAGAGAAAAACAAACAACAACGTGAAGCTATCTGAAAACAAAGCAGTAAGACAGAAACTAAAGGGTATCTGATTTCAAGAAAATAAACATGCTAAAGATGGCAAAGGAGCCCTTAAAGTGGAGAATATTAGGTTTGAATTACTGTACATATTACAGATCATTTCTGTGAAAAAGAAAACGAGGGGGAAAAAGTGAAACCTCAACATTGGCTTTGTGAAGTATTGCTGATATGTCTGAGATTATAAAGAGATGTAAAAGAAATGGAGAAGAAAGTAGTTGTTCAGTGCACAGTGAAATTAAACTAACAAAGCTAATAGATTTTATGTTGTGGTCAACTGTTCTTTTAACTGAGTTGACATAGAGTATGAGCTTACTCAACATAAGAGAAGGTACATGTTCAAGCTGGCCCAGACGTGAGAAATGCTTCAATCAGCAGTTTTCCTTGATTAGAAACCAGAGAACCAGTATGGGAGGTAAATCTTTACCAAGCAGTGGATTCTCTCATGTGTAATGGAGCAGCACAGGCTGCACCATTTTCCTCAGAGATGGCATTCACAGGATTCCTTTTCCTTTCCCTGACCACCTGTGTACCTAATACAATAGGATGCTCTATTCCTGTGTGATTGGATTTGGAAAACAGGCTCAAAATTATAGGGCAGGAGGAGGCAGAGAAAGGAAGAAAGGAAATAATTAAAAGGTAGGTGGACATAAGTGTACACACACACACGTACAGTAAAATCATGTAAGGGCCATTTACTTAGAAAACCAGTTTAAAATATCCAGAGTTGATTAGAGGAAGCTGACATGGGGATTCAAAAAGAAGGGTGAACTGTCCCAGGCATTACTTTATTCGTGATGCACCAGGATGTGATGCTATTTTCCTACCCAGATTGCTTGACTGTGACATTTGACAGTAAATATGTGCCTGCTGGCCGGTAAAGCATTGAAGCCTTCCTATCTAGCTCAAAAAATTAAAAAGTTGAAAAATGAAAAAATTGAAGCTGAGACTAACAGAGACAGCAAAATATTACATTACCTGCTGCATTTTGCTCTCTGCTGCAGCAAAATGTTTGGCATGGAGAGCAGCACCCAATGCCTGTGCGCAGGACAGCAGGGAAATAATTCACTGCCTCTGCAAAATGATTTTCTCTGCTGTTTTTTGGCCAGAGTTACTAGTTAGACTGGAAGTTGCACAGCTGCAACCCAGCACTGTCTTCAGGAGAAGAGCACAGGGAGAGATAAGAGCTCAAAGTCCTTCTTAATTCTACCCTGGGACAGGGTAGCTACTTTCTCAGGATGCAGTGTAGCATTATAGTCAAGCCCAGAATGAATAAAAAGGTACTGAAGAGGATTAAAAAGGCTTTTATGGCTAGAGAAGTAAATACAAAAGAAAAAGAAAGGCCATTAACACATGAGAGGGATGAAATTAATGGCAACTCAAAAATAGGTGAGGTAATTGTCCCGGTAAATGAAAAGTAGAAGGAACAATAAGGGACTGGAAGGTCCACTAAAAATAAGCATTGATAATCACATGGAAGGCTCTATAGTAAATATTTGATTTATCATTTTGTATGAAGAGAATTAGCTAACAAAATTATTCCCTCACTGATTATTACAACTTCAGTAAGTACATCTGCATATTCATGCATGACCTGTGATGATGTCATTGCAGAGTTTCCAGGTGCTTCTCTAGTTGGACGGTTACCTTTGTGGCCTTACCAGTTCACACTTCATCTATCTGATCTTCATGTTAACTAACCTTCCCTACGTTACTCCACTGCTAGTGTTTCTGCAATTGCTTTCCACTCATACACAAACATAAGATTGTCAACTAGTTTTTGACAGTGCTCCCATTGGAGCACATTCAGGGAAGGATGACGAGGCTGATGAAGGGGCTGGAAAACAAATCCTACGAGGAACGGCTGAGGGAACCGGGGTTTTTTAGTTTGGAGAAGAGGAGACTGAGGGGTGACCTCATCACTGTCTATGGCTGCCTGAAAGGGGGCTGTGGCAGAGCGAATGCTGGTCTCTTCTCTCAAGTGACAGGTGACAGGACAAGAGGAAATGGCCATAAGTTGTGCCAGGGGAGGTTCAGACTGGATATTAGGAAGAATTTCTTTACTGAAGGGGTGGTCAGGCACTGGAACAGCTGCCTAGAGAAGTGGTTGAATCACCATACCTGGAGGTGTTTAAAAAAAAGATAGATGAGCTTTTAAGGGACATGGTTTAGTGGATGATGGGTGCGGTTGGACTCAATGATCTCAAAGGTCTTTTCCAACCAGAAGATTCTATGATTCTATGATTTTCTCTAAGCATATTTCTAGCACTAAAAAGCATTTTATCTTTATTAGTTATGTAAACATATATGCTTGTTCCTTTCAATATATTCATGACAGTTCACGTCCCTGGTTAGTTGCCTGTTTTCGCCTCCAGGATTCTCCATATTGCATTAGTCACTGCAGTACTGGGTATTGTGCTATTAGCATACCAGAGATCAGGTAGGACAATCCCACCAGTGGAAAATTCTGCTCCTTCTACATGTGAAAATCCATTCACAACAGTTTGAAAATAAATTTATTCTTCTGTTTAAACGGGTTTTTTTCCCCACCTCACTGGAAGCCATTAATTTTCAGCTGTTGTTCTTCATACCGCATTTTGATATTAACAATGGAGGTCTGTGTTGAGTTCAGTGATACGTTATTGAATCTCTACATCTGTCAGTGAGAAGGTGTTAAATGCTTTCTAAATAATAAATAAAATATGCAGTTAGTGGGTAAGCATGTTTTTTCAGCGATGTGGCTTCAGCACTGTAGATGAACTACATCCCTTCTCTGAGAAGCTTTCTGTTGCGTGGTGATATTTCCATCATTTGATTCCTGTCATCCTTTAATACAAGGAGGTGAATTTTTCTTGAAAGGAATGTCAGTGAGATGGTTCAATTGTAACCCTCTTATGTACACTTTCTTTGATATGGATAGAAAAATTACCTTCATCAAGTTGTATCACCAGTTTTTAAACTTTCATAAAAAGTTGCAGATTTTTTATAAGATCAATATGACAGCCGTCATTTAAATCTTGAAATTTTGCCTGGGTACTCTCTCTAGATATGCTTTCCCAGGCTGCACTTGTAGATTAGCATGCGTTACAACCCTGATAGAACTGATGGTCTGTGTGGTCCTCACTTTTTAATGTGTTTCTGTCATCCTACACTGTGAGTAGCAGTGGGTTGACAAAGCTTTTGCTTTCATCACCTACTATATCTAGTCAGAGAAAAGGCTGTGGTTAAATGTGACCACACAGGTATTCTTAGCATTATTTCTCTTCTTGTAGCTTCACAGGTCGCATGTGTTTGCCTTCTCTTATTTTGTCAGCCTTTGAGTTTATCAGCCTACTTGCTTCTACAGTTCCTGTCCTATATCTGCGCTCTGTGTGTGAGTTACTTTTCACTGTTTTTCACCAGCTCAAACACTTACATGACTGCATGGTCCAATAGCCTTGCAGCAGAAACTAAGCTTTGCAGATTATTTTTTGCTGCATCGCAAAACTCATTCGGGCTTTTTGCCTTTTCTCCCTTCACGGTGCTCACACCCAGTCTGGATATCAAATTGCCTCACATGTTTCCAAGAAAGTCCAGATGCTGTGATGCTGCTTAGCAATTTGAAACTAGTTTTGTGTGAGTCAAACTCTGATGGTCTGATCTTTACCTTAAACTCAAAAATGTCACTGCTGATTGAGCATTCAATTTCCAGCCTTGGTTGTTTTTTCCTTTTATTGGTTTACATTTCTAGGATGTTTAATGAGGAGGGATTTACAGTGATCAGGTGGTTAAGACTGTTAAAATCAATTAAATGCTTTTCCTCCTCATTTCATAAACCCAGATCACTGTTCTTGATTCCTTTTGAGAATCCATATTCTTAATAATTCCAAGCCCTGTTACACGAGTTACTAATAGATATCCCTAGTCTTTTAATTGGCATCTCTTGGTCGTAGAGATCACAAAATTATAAAGACAGAAAGTGAGAAGGTGAAACAGAGCAATATACAGTGCAAGCAGAAATTTCAAAGACTGTAACCCTAGGAGTGAGTGAAGTTAGTCTTCTAGATCGATTTCAGCTCTTAAATACCAGGTCTGAAAGGCAGATATCTCAATGCTTCCTTCAGCCTCTCTGGGACCTGCTATATGCTCAGCATCTCTGAAAAAATTGCCCTCACCATTCAGTCCCCATGTGGATTTAGGGTCTGGGAGCAGTTTGTGAACAACTTTGGAACAGCTTTGGTAGTCTTGCCTGAAAGTGACTGAGATGAATGGGACTAAGCTAGGAGAGGGAAAGCAGTGTTAAGCACCATGAGATCATTACTGATCACGTAATACAGATGTGTATTTGTAGCAGTTCCCAAGGAAAAAACAATAGACTCAACACCTGGCATGCTGAGGCTACCTGGCATGCTGGCTTCACCAACACCTGTGCTGAAGCTGGCAATACTCTTCAATGACATATCTCTACTATTTATTGTTCACTGCCTCACTCTCCCAGACGACTTCCCCCTTATATCAGATGTAAATTATGATAATTTTTAAAAAAAGCAGTCTGTACCTGTGCCCTGAGTGCAGAACCACACGGTTCAGGCTATGCGTTAGGCAGAACTTGGAGCAAACTGAGCCCAAAGTCATGAGGCTCTCTCACTAGTAAGCAGGAGGTGGGGGTCAAAGCTGATGGGTATCCTTGATCTTTAGCATACCATTTATTTCATTACATCTAATTTGGTTGATATTATCAACATTATTATACTGATAGTTGTTTGAACTCAGACTAATTTAATTGATAGAATTCTGTGTCCTTGCTGTTATATGAGACAATTAGCTCTCATTAGTTCACATTTCACTCATTTTCCACTGACTGATTGCACTACATACTGATACTTGCTAATATCAATATGTAATGCAATCAGTCAGAGGAAATGTTGGTACAGTATCTCTAAAAACTATCACACTTATCGTTCTGATTGTCTTCAAAGTACCAATATTTTCCTATAAATTAATGGTTTCATAATGTAATATTTTGTATTAATAACAATCTTTTTAAGGTCACACATTTAATCACGTATTAAACAGCAGTTAACTAATAAGGATAGCAACTTATTAATAAATTGCAGATGATATATTTCGGTTATTCAGTGTAACCTTTAAAGAGCAGAGCTAAGACTGAGAGTTGACTTTAAGACTGTTTTCCTCTCTTTTCATATTTCTTCCTGAGGTATTTTGTTCCTGAATTCTAAGCTTTTTTTTGTATGCTATTGTCACAGTCCCGTTGTAACCATATGGAGAGCTTTAGCAAACAAGAACATGCAGCTGATGCTTTGATAGAAAAGGTGAAGAGGTTACTTGAATTGTACTACTGTTAATTTGTCCTTTAAGCACCTACAGCAGGGAGTCTATAATGGTAAGGATTGAAGCACTGAGATTTGTCTATCAAATTATTACATCAGAAATGCTAAAGATTCAAAGGAAAGAAAAGGGCAAAAGGCGTTTTGTAACCAATTTAATGTAATCTACTGAGCTTTCACTGAGGCCCATCTGCAAATGCACTAGCAATTCACTCAGGAAATCACCTACCTAAATTTGTCGTCTGAAATATTTGTATACCGCTACTCACCGGAAATTTGTAACTGTATTTATAAACAATAAACCTGCAGTCCTTACATTTATATGAAGTACAAAATCCCTCAACATGCCAATATAGTACAGATCATTCTGTGAAAAATAATAGTTGAACATTCTCCAATATGCCATTTGTGAAACCTCAGCTATTCAAAAGCAAACACAATTAGTCACCTCTACAGTTAGTGTGAAACAGGCTCATAATCTCTAAAAGAAAACAACTGATGTGGGAAATATTAGAAAAGCATAAAATAAATGGTTTGCAGTTTGGGACTTTAAAAATTCCCAACAATCATATTTTAAAGAGTAAATCCAAATTAGCGTTAAAGAGTAAATCCAAATTAGTCTTGCTATGCTAAATTTGATGTTGAATAATGACAAAGGACATTTAAATACCATAGTTACTATAATAATCCCTGTTTGAAGCATGGCTTCCATGAACTAGGTTAAGTCTTTAGACAGAAACTAATTGCTACAAACACTAATTTTCAGATCCCTTTTGTTTGCTATTGCAGGCACCTCTGGATGCAGAAGGTACCCAATTAGCAGAATTCACGGTTCTGATTGTGCATTGTGGGGCTAGTATAAATACTGCTGATTACTATTCCACTGTAATGGTTGATTTTTATTTTTTTTTTGATTGCTTAATAAGGCCATCTATTCTGCATCAGGCACTGGCAAGGCTGCTGGTGAGATCAGTTAGGTCACTTTTTCTGGTCATAGTAGCAGGAGGAGCCTTGTGATGGTAACAGATGACTAAAGGCATAATTATAGGTTATTTAACCACATCTGTTTCCCCACTTAACATTGTTTGCTCAAGTTAGATGTAGTTAAATAAATCAAAAGGAAAATAATGGTGAAGACACTAAAAATTACTGTTACATGGGTAGAAATCTAGGGCTTGTTTTAATTACAGGAAACAGTTTACAGTGATTTTTAAAAGGCACTAATTTATATTAGAGAGTTTCTATACAAATACACTCTGGCTGGTTTCTGCTTCTTTTATAGCCTGTTATTTAAATACCTATTTGTACATAAGAATTAGTTGAAACTAGAAAAAAACTGAAGATCGCTATTATTTATTGAATATAGCTGTACATCCTTATCCAGTATAAGAATTATATGACGAGTCTAGTAACTCTTTTTACAATTTTGTGATTAAGAACAAATCCCCAAAATACTACCACCTCCTATCAATGACAATGAGAAGATCAGAGAGCTCAAAGTATCTCTGTATGTTTCTGCAGTCACCCAGAGATACTGTTCATCCTTTTATTTATTCAGGTAAATCCTATGTTGTCATACCGTAATGTATTAATGCTTCATGATGAAATACAGCACCAAAGTACTGTCAAAGCCCATGTTTGTACAAGGACATGTAGCAAAACCATCTAGAGCAGCCAGTACAGACATCCCTGTATGTCTAGCTAACATCAGCATGCATGTTAAAAAATTTCCCTGCGATACTTTGTTCTGTGCGGAAAAAATGACATAATTTAATCAAAATATGCACTTAAAAATGACAGATCAAGGGAGATACTGGGTTTGTTTGGTTTTTTTTTGTTGTTGATTGGTTGGTTTAAGAGTAAGCTTTTGAAGAACCGGAGAAAATATTGAACTTCCTTACATCAGCTACTACCAACAGGGAGACTTTTAGGGCTAACCCTAGACAAACTACTATATTTGTCTAAATGAAGCCCTTCACCAGTGCAAACCCCACTGAAAAAAAATGAAGTTTGTGTGATTAAGGCAGGTGTCCTTACATGCTCAGGGTACAAGTCCTAGCACAAGATCATCATATGCTTTAAAATAGCACTGCTTAACTTCAGGCAATAGAATTAGAGAGTCTTACATCAGCTATGTATATGGCCCTCTTTATTTTATTCAGGCGTTATTTGTTAGGATGGATGTTGGGGTATTTTTTGATAGACCATTGGAAATAGCTTGGTGTATGGTAGGGAAAGTCGCTTGGCTTTTCAGGTTTCCAAATGCTCAGCTGCATTAGGAACCAGTTTTGCTGGATACAGTGGAGTGTAATGAGGTAGCTCTGAATCCTTGATTAGATACCAGCAGCACACTTCTAACTATTACAGAAAAAAATGTTAGTAAACAAACTATTCTAAAAGCAAAAATAGATTTGTAGGAAAGATAAACTATGTAAGTGGTGCAATCCTAATTTTTCCAATGCGGCCGAATAACAGTGTTCTTTCAAAACGAAAAGCTCCAGGGTCAGATGCAAGGGGGAATGTAAGAAGCAATGTCACTGTGGTGCAGTGCTGGCAGGGACTGTCATCACACCTCAGTAGCAGTACAGGCAGAACCTGCTGACTCAATTAAATCATAGAATTGTAGAATCATAGAATCGTTTGGGTCAGAAGGGACTTTAAAGACCATCTAGTTCCAACCTCCCCTGCCATGAGCAGGAACACTTCCCCCTAGAACAGATTACTCATGGCCACATCCAATATGGTCTTGAACACTTCCAGATATGGGGTATCCATGACTTCTCTGGGCAACCTGTTCCAGTGTCTCACCAACCTCACAGTGAAAAATTTCTTCTTAATATATAATCTGTCTTCTTTCAGATTAAAACTATTACCTCTCATCCTATCACTGCACTCCCTGATAAAAAGCCCTTCCTTAGCATTCCTGTAGGCCTCCTTCAGGTACTGGAAGGCTGCTTTAAGGTCTTCCCAGAGTCTTCTCTTCTCCAGGATGAACAACTCCAACTCTTTCAGCCTGGTCTCACAGGGGAGATGCCGCAGCCCTCTGGTCATCTTCGTGGCCCTCCTCTGGACTTGTTGTAATAGATCCATGTCCTTCCTGTGCAGAGGACTCCAGAACTGAACACAGCACTTCAGGTGAGGTCTCACAAGAGCAGAGTAGAGGGGCAGAATCCCCTCCCTTGCCCTGCTGGTCGTAATGCTTTGGGTACAACCCAAGATTCAGTTGGCCTTCTGGGCTGCAAGAGCACTTTGCTGGGTCATGTTGAGCTTCTCATCCACCAATACTCAAGTCCTTTTCTTTAGGGCTACTCTCAATACATTCCATGCCCAGATTACAGTATCACAGTATCACAGTATCACAAGGATGGAAAGGACCTCTGAGATCATCAAGTCCAACCTATAACCCAACACTCACACCAACACTAACACCAACCATCATCTAAACCATGACACTCAGTGCCTCATCCAATATCCCCTTAAACACCTCCAGGGTCGGCGACTCCACCACCTCCCTGGGCAGCGCATTCCAATGGCCGATCACCCTTTCAGTGAAGAACTTCTTCCTCACATGAAACCTAAACTGTCCCTGACGAAGCTTGAGTCCATGCCCTCTAGTTCTGTCACTGGTCACCCGAGAGAAGAGACCAACCCCTGCTCGACTACAACCTCCTTTTAGGTAGCTGTAGAGAGCAATGAGGTCTCCCCTGAGCCTCCTCTTCTTTAGACTAAACAGCCCCAACTCCCTCAGTCGCTCCTCAAAAGGGCTTGTGCTCCAGCCCCTTCACCATCTTCGTTGCCCTCCTCTGAACACATTCCAGTATCCTAACATCTTTCCCAAACTGGGGGGCCCAGAACTGTACACAACAGTCCAGATGAGGCCTGACTAGTGCCGAGTACAGGGGGACAATAACTTCTCTGGTCCTGCTGAATACACTATTCTTGATGCAGGCCAGAATGCCATTGGCCTTCTTGGCCACCTGGGCACACTGCTGGCTCATGTTGAGCTTCCTGTCAACCAGCACTCCCAGGTCCTTTTCTGCCTGACTACTCTCCAGCCAGTCTGTAGCTCTGCATGGGATTGAAGTACCCGACATTTGGGCTTATTAAACATCATCCCATTAGAATCAGCCCATCTCTCCAATCTGTCCAGGTCCCTCTGTAGGGCCATCCTACCCTCTAACAGATCAACCCTTCTTCCCAGCTTGGTATCATCTGCAAACTTGCTGATAATGGACTCAATCCCCTCATCCGGATCATCAATAAAGATATTAAACAGGACCGGACCCAACAGCGATCCCTGGGGGACACCACTGGTGACCGGCCGCCAACTGGATGAGACACCATTCACCACCACTCTTTGGGCTCGGCCATCCAGCCAATTCCTAACCCAGCACAGAGTGCTCCCATCTAAGCCACGGGCTGCCAGCTTCCCTAGGAGTCTACTGTGGGGGACAGTGTCAAAGGCCTTGCTAAAGTTCAGATTGTAACTGTGCTTGAGACTGTTCCATCCCAGGTGGCCAACCTTGCATTTGGCCTTGTTGGTGAGGGTACACTCAATCCCATTCTCCATGTCTCCGACAAAGATGTTAAGCAACACCAGTCCCAATGCTGACCCCTGAGGAGCACCACTCATCACTGGTCTCCACTTGGACATTAAGCCAGTTTCCACACTCTCTGAGTGTGACCATCAAGCCAATTCCTTATCCACCAAGGGGTCCATCCTTCAAATACATGTCTTTTCAATTTAGAGACAAAAATGTAATGCAGAACAGTCACAAATGGTTTGCACGAGTCCTGGTAGATGTTATCAGTTACTTTTCCCTTATCCACCAATGCTGTAGCCCCATTGTAGAAGGCCACCAAATTTTTCAGTTATGATTTGGCCCTATTGAGGCCATGCTGGTTGTCACCAATCACCTTCTTATTTTCCATGTGCCTGGGCAGAGTTTCCAGGGGATCTACTGCATGATCTTACCAGGCACAGAGGCAAGATTGACTGGCCTGTGCCTCCTGTAAGAGCTACTATTGACACAGAAGATTCCTATTGTGCAAAACAATCAGTTTTCGCTTAGTAACAAGTAATTATGAAAATGCACATCCCTACTGTGCATGCACATTTGTACACATGTGCTCACCTATGCATACACATCACTTCAAAATAGACGTATGATCATGGTAGATTAGGAGATTCACCATTCTGTGCTCTGTAAAATCATCTGTATTTCTATTACACTGCCTGTTCCTGGGATTAGACTCCTCATATTCACCAGATTCTCACTCAAGGTGATACATTCAACACTGACCTTATTCATACTTCATCTATTCCCACGCTCTGTACAAGGAAAATGAGACCACTGTTCCTCTTATCATTACAAAACCATTTCATGATTTTGTTTTCCTTTAAATTATTAATACAGCCTCTTCCCTTCTATATGTATCTTACTCTCAGTTCTCCCTCTACACGTTGCCCAATGCAAGCAGTTGACACCATTCCTCCTGTGTTGTTCATTCCTTCTGTCTAACCCTTCACTAAAATTCAAACACTTGCTCTTTCCTTGAAGGCCATGTAACAGCTATTCTCCAACTTCTGTGCTATTCGGTCATGACTCTTAATACTGTTGTCAAAAAAGAACTGATTTCTTCTGGAACCATTTCTAGTGAGCTGTAACTAAACAGACTTCCACAGAACCATGTAACCCCACTAACTGTGGACATTGAAGTTAACTTTCCAGAGTCACGGCTTCCCTTCTTAACCAAAATAAAGCATTTAGAGAAGAAGAAATGAATATGATAAAAATAACTATAAGCCACACATACTGTCAACTGTCTTTGAAGTGCCTTGTGTGGTGCTTGTGTGGACACCCAACCTTCAATCCTGCCCTGCCATACATCAATACTCTGAAGAGATGGTCAGTGCATTTGCCCTGGCTCCTTCTTTTTCAAGCAACTATCATCATCACTTGCCTGAGGTTAGGGAAAAAGTAGTCACTTGCTATCCTTCCTCTCATTAGTTGTTTTTGAGGACAGTGTTGCTTCTCCACTTGGAATATGGCAACTTTATAACATTCTCCTAAACACAGACAATACAGAGTCATGCAGCTTTACACTCATACACAGATGGTGGCTCAAGGAGGGACAATGCATTTACCAGGATGAGGGAAAAATAGGACTACAGCCATAAGCAATGTATATATGCCCAAACTTCATGGCAAAGTCACCATCAAAAGATTTTATAGCTCACGTCTCCCATTACCACCAGGTTCAGGATGAATCTACTGCCGCTGCAGCGTAACATGCCATAATTTAATCAGGCATGAAGACAGTAAGCAATCTGTGGTTGCCAGTACCTTAAATACAGGGGTTTTTTACATGGTTTTCCCTGGCTAGTTAGGTTGAGAATGGTCAGGAGCACAAATACCTATCTGAGACAGTACTGCTCTGCCAGCTGCTTGACTTCCTGCCCATAACAGTGTAACTTGTCAGCAAGCAACAGACTTGCAACAAGGGACAATAGATATGAGGTACACAATCATTCCTAAGCCACAATATTTTCTAATAAAGCTATTTAAGGGAAATTAAGGCTAATGTGTATCTTTTTCAAATTTACATGAGCAAAATTATAATACCTCGCTCAAAACTCCAATTTTCTATTGTAGTTATCAGGAACTGTTCTGTGAGTTGACCTGTGCTTTTGGCAGACACAACAGCTCAACAACTTTGCTTATGTTAATATCACAGTATCACAGTATCTCAAGGTTGGAAAAGACCTCTGAGATCATCTGGTCCATCCTATGACCCAACACTAGGACCCACTCATCATTTAAACCATAGCACTAAGTACCTCATCTAATTTGTTTTTAAACACCTCCAGGGACAATGACTCCTCCACCTCCCTGGGCAGCGCATTCCATTGGCCAATCACCCTTTCGGTGAAAAATTTTTCCTAATATCGAGCCTAAACTTCCCCTGACAAAGCTTGAGACCATGTCCTCTTGTTCTGTCACTGATTGCCTGAGAGAAGAGACCAACCCCTGCCTGCCTACAATCTCCTTTTAGGTAGTTATAGAGAGCAATAAGGTCTCCCCTGAGCCTCCTCTTCGCCAGGCTAAACAACCCCAGCTCCTTGAGCCCCTCTTCATAGGGCTTGTGCTCCAGCCCCTTCACCATCTTCGTTGCTCTCCTCTGGACACACTCCAGCATCTCAACATCTCTCTTAAACTGAGGGGCCCAGACCTGGACACAGTACTCAAATTTTCATTTGTCCGTCTAAAATATTCTAAACTTATTCTCATAGACTTGCTTCATGGGTACTCATAAAATTTTTATTTCATTTAACTTATTTTTGAAAGGTTTGTTACAAGTTAACACCTTAAGGTTCTTCGTAAATACTCACTTAGTTTGCTTAAAGAGTACAGAGGCCAGGAAAATGTGACATCAACTATCTTGTAATAATAAACATGAAGATAATATCCTCCAAAGACCATGCAGAAGTATTTCTGGCTAACACTAGGTAAGTTTTATTTGAGATGAGACAGTGTGGGTTGGGTGGGTTTTGGGAAGTGAGAAAAGGTGCCCTCAGGTTTTTTTAACTACATTAATAAGAATCCAATTCATCTGTGACCTTTACAGCCTTCAGTTTTCACAAAGCTTACTCAGCTGGCAAATAATGTGTTTATAACTGAGTAAAAAACCTCTTAATTCTTTGGAGATTGCTTGTAGTAATAATTACTGGGTTTTGTAAATGGATTTTTTACTTCCAGGTTTGCAGCATTTGACCCTGACTCACCAATTTGTTGGTGAGACACAAAAGTGTATCTCATCCATAAGGTCTTTTTTAGCATCTACATCTCTATTATATAGTAAAGTAACATATTTTGTCTTAGTCCCTTCTTAGCAACATCCAAGAACAACACAGTTATCAGTTTCATCTCCCATTTGAAAAATAAGATTTTTTTCTGGACTACAACCAGCCTCATAGCACCTGTGACTGTTGACATTTATTTCTCTGACCTTCATCTCTCCTTTTCCTTATTGCTTTCACTCTCCTCTGGTTTATGGCTCCCTGTACCTGCAGGCAATGCATGCAGAGCAACCCATAATGTTTTCTACTTGTCTTGTAGGACTCTGGATTCATTTCAACTTGGTGTGTGTCCAGGAAGGAGGCCTTTGTGTGTATCCAGAGTTGCCTCATACCAAAGTATCACCGTATCTCACAAGTCAGGTGTCCCTGTTTCCAGATCCAGGCTCAGGCCCCAGACCTGAGTACACCAAACACAAACCAAAAGTGTTGATCTAAACACACCAGAGAACTTCCACACAGAGGTTATGAAGAACGCAGTATGTGTTCAGATGTCAGCTACAGCAGCAGGGATTTAAAGCACGATTGTTCTTAGCTGCAAGTGTGACAAACTCTGACAAAGCAGAAGGACAGCTAACACGGTAAACTGGTGTCAGAGTTGCTTGTTTCAAAGGAACTTTTTTTTACTAGGGTGGAGAAGGAGAACCAGCCAATCAGCCCATTGCCAGCAGTCCATAGCAAGGCTGGATTCGTGTAAAACACTGTTAACAAAACATGCTGGCAATATCACATCACCAGTTAACCCGTCATTTTCAATTTACATAGTTGTTCCATTAACATTTCTTTAAAGCTATGAATAAACATTGTAAAGTACATAGCTTGATTTTGCCGAAGTTCTAGGTGTTTTTCTAGGTGTAATGTGCCCAGAAGACATTTCTGTCCCTCAACTACGTCTTGGCAATTTTATATTCATATTTGGAGGGCATTCGCAGTATCACATCAGTTTTGGGTATGGTTTTGCTTTGCATTTAATTATTTGTTATATAGTGTCATTTGGTTAAAATCATAAATACTTTTGAGTTCTGATACTTATCTTATTGTTCTAGGCTGAAAATTTTACTTGACATTGTAAATATACTGGCAATATTTTATCATTCCTTTGTACACTTCCAAACAGCAGATAACGTCATTGTAGTCTCAGATGTTTCTACACACCTGTCTTGTCTGTTTGCCCTCATTTTCTGAACTGTCCCTACAGTACTCCTCAATACAATGCTTTTTTTCCTTCTTGCATTTTGACAAAGATTTGTCTTTTCATAAAAGCACAAATTTTTGTATAGCATCCAAAGACAGCCTGCTTGGGGGTGGGGGCGGGGCGCTAGGAGCAGAGGGCAGAGAGGGTCCTCCAAAGCTATTGTGTGTTTTCCCATGCATTGATATGCTTCCTTTGTACTAACAGTGATTCATTTTCTCTTTTTCTGCTATGGTTGTACTATAAAGGTGCATTTTTATGACATTGAGTAGAGTTTGTGTTTGATCATTTATCATTCCCATCAGGTTCCTACATCTTTCATGCTCATTACAAAAGTAATTACACATAAATCCCATCACTGAACCCACTTCCTGCTGGTATAGCAGATGTTCTCAGGCCTCATTGCAGTCTTAGCGTATAACTGTTAAGAGGAGAGATCTTATATGGAAAAAAACTTAAAACGGCCATACGGTTATCAGTCCAAAGCTTCATTTAATGCAGTTTGCTGTGGCCAAAAGCAGATTCCCATGAAAGTAGACAAAAATGGGAAAAAAAATTCTTTAATACTCTCTCAGGCTTACCGTAGTCACCTTTCTTCCATCCCTGCTGGAAGTTTGTCATTTTCCCATGAAGATTTAAGGATTTTTGAGTTGTCGAACACAGCCTCTTTCATGTCCATGGAATGAGTAACAGGAATATAAAAGACTACCATTGCTGCTGTTTAATGTTTTTCTGAGTTGTACTGAGTTCACACACCTTTAGGATGTGAGTCACTTTTGCTATCATACTCAACCTTCAAACTTAAAGTCTTTGTTCCTCTCCCAGATAGGCTAGACTCTCTCATAAGCATTTTCTGAAAGTACTAGTCTTATAAATATAGAATAGTATGACACCTTTACTTGCAGATGTTCAAGCACCAAACAATTAGAACTCAACCATTATCTACAAGCACTAAAGATGATTATACAAAATTAATAAAGGTATGGAAATGCCTCTTGTGGTTTCCACTTGTCATAAACCTTATTTTATTAAACATTTTAGATTTGAATATTCAGAAACAGTTAAAAAGATATATAAAAAAATATTTAAAAATACATAAATTATTTGGCTTTATACATTAGCTATGTAAATTTTAGGAAACAGATATTTTAGGAGTTATTAGGCAGCAGACAAAGACTGAATATTGTTTTTAAATTAAAGGATGCAGGTCACAATTTGAACTTTAGATTTTAAAAGATAAGAATCTAGATGTAGTTTTTTATTTGTTGTGTGATAAGTTATTCAAATCTATTGAAATAGATACCTAACTATGCCAAGTAGTGTTACCAAGCAATGAAAATGTGGAAACACACAAGTGTCATTGAGGACAAAACGTATAGATCACATATTTCGAAAAGCACGTTACACTTTTGTGTCAAAAATATTATCCAGGAACTTTGTTCCAACTGGATGTCTACCAATAAACTATGACAAGTTAAAAATCAGTAGAGTTAAACCCCTTGGAGAGATGTAATACTGTGAGTATAATTGAAATGTTAATAATTATACTTATAATGATAATTACCAAAAATAGTTTGGTATAGTAGTTACAGAGTTCACCTTTCACCTCTGGGTCTTGAATTTGATTTCTGCCTGGGTCTGTATGAAATGAGTTCAATTATCTCCATCTCCTGTTTAGTAGATGGATTTTCCACCCCATTCACACCTCAGAAATAAACAAGAATAAAAATGGAGAGGGACACAAAGAACATTTTATGGCCCCTAATTAGCAAATTAATGTGAAGTTGTTTTTTTTAATTAAATTTGACAGGAAATGTAATACAGTTTAGACCATTTGGGAAAGACACAAAATGATTGAAAAATACAATCTGAGAACAAAGCTCTACTGAAGACCTTCCACTATGACTTATTTTCATATTTCGAGTATAATGTATAAAAATTGCAGTGGTGTTGTAATGCCAAAATAATACACTTAAGTCTAATGCGTAATGAGAAAAGGAAATAAATTACAGCTCATGTATAGGATTAACAAAGTTCAAGGTCAAGCAAATACATCAAAACTATACAATGTTTGAATGCTGGGTTTTAACTAGCCCAATTGCATCCATCTACATATAGAAGGAAAAAAGTAATTGCTAAAAAAAGTAGGCACCTAACCTGAAGGTTTCAAAAATTTTATAAATTCTGCTCACTTAGAGGTTTACCTCATACACCATGACAGTAAGGGCAGGGCAACACCTGAAGGCCTAATGCAGACCTATCAAGCAGTGTGCAGTCGGGAATTTAGGAGACAATGATGCTTATCTTATCCTAAAAAGAGAAATCTCAGAGAGTTCTTTAGTGATATACAAAAATTAAGCAATAAAGATCATAGAATCATAGAATCTTCCGGTTGGAAAAGACCTTTGAGATCATCAAGTCCAACCACACCCATTTGCTGCTAAACCATGTCCTTAAAAACTCATCTACCCGTTTTTTAAACACCCCCAGGGATGGTGACTCAACCACCACCCTGGGCAGCTGCTCCAGTGCCTGACCACCCTTTCAGTAAAGAAATACTTCCTAATACCCAGTCTGAACCTCCCCTGGCACAACTTATGGCCATTACCTCTTGTCCTATCACCTGTCGCTTGTGAGAACAGATCAGCACTTGCTCTGCTACAGCCTCCTTTCAGGCAGCCGTAGATAGCGATGAGGTCTCCCCTCAGCCTCCTCTTCTCCAAACTAAACAACCCCAGTTCCCTCAGCCGCTCCTCACAGGACTTGTTCTCCAGCTCCTTCACCAGCTTCTTTGCCCTTCTCTGGATGGGCTCCAACATCTCAATGTCCTTCTTTTATTGAGGGGGCCAGAACTGAACACAGCACTCGAGGTGTGGCCTCATCAGTGCTGAGTACAGGGGCACAATCACCTCCCTTGTCCTGCTGGCCACACTGTTTTTGATACAGACCAAGATGCCATTGGTTCTCTTGGCCACCTGGGACACTGCTGGCTCATATTCAGCTGGTTGTCAACCAACATCCTCAGGTCCTTCCCTGCCGGGCAGCTCTCCAGGCATTCTTCCCCAAGCCTGTAGCACTGCATGGTGTTCTTGTGTCCCAAGGGCAGGACTCAGCATTTGGTTTTGTTAAACCTCATCCCATTGGTTTCAGCCCATCGATCCAGCCTTGAAGATCTGCACTTAACAACAATAATTGTTTATGAGATACTGCAATTAGTCTCCAACTACTACTTACCATTTACTATGGTTAATGTTTTTTTAATCTGTGAGTTGTGCAAGTCAAAAAAAAAAAAAAGCAAACACTTAAACCCACCATATTTCCATTGTGGACACAAGCTGCATTCCTTAACTGTACTAAGAACATTGATCCAAATGCAATTTTATTCCAGTCCTATCTGGAAACAACACTGTCACTATCAGTGCTCTTCTTTGTTAAGTGTTCTAGATACCTAGAAAAATAAGAAGTGAAACAAGATCTAGACATTGTAAAGAACAGTACATTTTGGAAAATTTAGATCCTAGTACTTAATTACCACAACAGAGATAGATAAATATATATACTCAATGACGGAAATTAACAGAAATTTCCCCATGGATTCCAGCAGCATTCAAAAGGCCTTTGAAATAAAGGAGGCTAGCATCAAGGATATGAAAGGATTCAGTTTAGCTTAGAATTAAAATACACAAATTATTAACATAAACTATTAATATAAACTATTAAAATACCTCTAGCTACTGACAGTAGCACGCTCTGTTGCTCCATTCCTCTTCTCCTTTCCCTGGTATTTAGTTACAAGAGCTTTGACTTTAAGTCAAATGGTACCTATCATGTTAAAATACATGTTTTGTTCCTTTTTTTTTCAGCAAAGCAGTGAGTTATGAAGGTAAAAGGAGGGAGATGGGGGTATTGCAGTCCAAGAACAAGGCACAAAATATGTGAAATCAGGCTTCATTAGGTCTGTAATTAATGGCCAAGAAGAGGCAGATGGATGGGGGCAAAACCTTTCTCTGCTGTAACGTGTTCACGTACCTTCCTGGGGTTGTTTTTTCCTCTAGTTTATGTGTAGTTTTACCTTTCTGGTGCAAATCAAACATATATCTTGCAGTTACAGCAACAACTGTTTAATTCCGAGCACCTTATATGCTTTATTCCACGTACATGGCTGAGGCAATTTAAATTTGCTTTCCCTAGCAAAGTGCTTTGTGATTCTTTATTTCTCTCTATGCTAAGATGATATTGCCCTAAATTGATAAATTACGCACAAGAGAGTATTTATTAAGCAATACTAAAGTTTGCTTTCACCATGCTACCAGGGTACTGCGTGGATGAGCTGTACTTCCATTTGGCAAATACATGAATTGCTCTACATTTGCCATGTCTACAGTTTTAAATGCTACAATTACAAAGCATGAAAACACTGAGTGCTTTACTAAAGATGGGGAAGTGTTGAATTATCCTAGCTTTGCTTTGTAAAGCAACAGGATTTCTCATTCATCTAGTGATGCATGAAGGTCTTTCCTGAGGAGAAAGCTGTCAAACGAGACTTGCATTTCCTGCTGTGAAGTAAACACAGTAGCTAGTACCTAAAAAATGCAATAATATTAGCAGTAAAAGGACTGATTACGTGAACGTAATAATCTGTTTGGTAGTAAAAGCATCTGATAAAAAGGATAAGAAGGAAAAGGTGGTGTTATGGGCTGTGAGATGGGAGGGATGAAGGGATCTCAGAAGAATCCTACACCAAGTCTCACCAAGAAAGGATGATATACAGGACCAAGGTCAGAGGAAACTGTTTGAAAGGCATTGCTGTGCATGTTTCAGTTATCTGTGAGAGGTGCCATACCCGCAGGCACAGTGCTGTGGCATCACACTGTGCATGACAATTTGCACATGCCTTGGTTCTTTTTCCAGCAATGTATCTCCTGTGGTGTTGAATGTCACATTACAAAAATTCAACAAACCTACATCAAAGAGAGGCAGACAAAGATACCAAGCAATTAAAATGTATTTTGAAATCCTTGAAATGGTAAAATGCATAAATGTACAGGAAATGCAGGAGCCACTGGAAGGAATAGGAAGGGGAAGAATAACCTCCTCAGCTAAACATAATCAAAAGCTTTGATATTAAATGTACAGGTGCTATATTGCAACCACAAAGTTTCAAAACAGCGAATGTAAGGTTTTCCCTCTCTGAGTTTTAAAACAGGAAAACCACTAAACCCCAAGTGAAACTGTGAAGATAGAGAATCCATTAAAGGTATTCTCACAGTAGGATACAATAGACCTTCTGTTTTAGTCGCTCACAGTTAAGGGGTTTGCAAACTATGTAGTTATCAAGGAACTTAAAACAGCAATTTCAAATCTATTTTTCTTTAGCCTTGCTTTATTTTATTTCACAGAAGAAGTTTATCTACAGAATGTTTAGATGCATATTAAAGGACTCTGGTCTTGAAACTCCTCTCACACCTGCTTTACACTGGTGTCTCTTACGTCCATTATTTCTTTCAAAATACAAATACTTCCACTTTTCAGGTACAGCTTGACTTATTTACGTCTCCAAATCCTCTGATTTCTAAAGAAGAGAGATCTGGTGCTATTGGACATTCCACATGTACTCTGTATTGTGTTTTCCCCCCATTTTAAATGGCCTTCTTTTTGTTTTCATAAGCATTTCAGTACATGTGGGGACACAAGTAAACACAGCACTTGAAGTGCAGATGCATTAACGCCATGTGTCTTGCAAACACTATTGCTTTTCATTTGTGCACTGACTCACAATACTTTCCACCAAAACCAGCCCATGCTTTCATCTGCGATGTCACAATTATTGTTTTAATTATTAAAATTCTGCCCATTTCTAAACTTGCTCACTTCTAAAGAACTACTCCCAAATTTGTATCCATCCTATTGATTTGCTTTCCTGTGCCATATATACAGCCTTACACCTGCTGGTGTTTAATATTATTTCAGATGCAATATTTCACACTCACATACCATCTAAGTCTTCAGGTTTTTTCTGTTGTTTTATTTTCACAGTGAATGTGAATGTGTCATACCTCTGTTTTCTTTGCAGTAGTTCACTGTTCTAGACCACCATATTTTCTCACATGCACCGCCAGCTCCACTGTGAAATCGGTTGGCTGTTGCACGCTTACACAGGGCTGCCAGAAATCTCAGATTGATCACTTGCCCTGGGACTTGGCTTCACAAGAGACAGAGGCCTGGATTGTAGCCGTCCTAAACACTTCACCAGGCTTATTTTAGCCATTTCCAGGCTGATTTTCCTGTTGGAAGGTATTGTGAAGAGGCAGTGGGTGGGCAAATACTTTAATGTAAGAAAAGCAGCTCTATAGCACTTCATATATGGTTATCCTTTGCGGATATCACAGGGCTAAAGAAGCACTTGTGCACACAAGTACATGCTACAAACACAATTTCTGCAAGTTACTTCCCTGTCTTGTCTCTCCTTTAAAGTTCAAATTTTACCCAGTATTTACTATTGGCATGAGTTGGTAATCATATACAATCTAAAACAGTGATTACCACAGCTGTGAGTGCTCCCCTTCACCAGTGTCCTAGCACCACAGCCCAGGCAACTTCTTGGCCGGGATGCGGAACAGGCCAGCCGAAGTATGTCCACCTCTGGAATTTACCTTAACCTACCCTTTGTTACTCTGTGTCAGTTCATCTGACGTTTTGGATTCTCTGACTGAGTTCTTTTGGAAAATCACTGACTGGGATTTTTAGGCACCTGTTTATTTTCACTGTTTCTTTGTAAATAAGTCTGTCTGCTCTATACTAAAACACTTTTACTTTGTTAAAGAGCATTTTCTCTATTTTTCCACAAATAACATTCTGTTGAAAATGGAGTCCTAGCACACTGGTTCTTTGTGTGTCATTGTAAATTGACCTTGCTTTTTGTTGTTGATGTTATTGCATGCCCTCCCTTTTCCCTCTGTCTTCTTCGTATTTCTAGGGCTAGAAGACAAAACTGAGCTAGTTATTGAGACAGTATCATTTACTTGTGTTCTTTAAGCAGGCTGCAGCAGAGCCAGAAGATAATGGGCACCTCATTTATTCAGGCTTTGAATGATCATATTTAATTCCCAGTGACAGCTGTCTTCACCACATTAGCATTGCAAATCAGCTCTGTTTTGTAATGGCCTTCTATTGAACATGATTCAATTATGTGTGGTCCGCAGCAAGGCAGGATACGGTCTTAGTATCTATAGCAATATTTCTGCAGGCTGCTGCTCTTTACATTGCTCACATTTAAGCTGTCTGTTTACCACAATGCTTTCCTTGAACTACATTGAACTCTCTTCATTTTGCAGCTAAATAAAGAAGAATGAATATAATTTGTAAAAGCAGTTATCTGGTCAGACATATTACATACCCCATCTTCTTTACACATGCCAGGAATCAGGAAACACTTGTTAAAATAATTATTATTATACTTCAAACATTTATATTACAAAAGTCATTAAATTGGATTTAAATGCTTATACAGCATTAAATGGTGCTAAGTACTAAAGCTCAATGCTGGTTTGAAGAAAATTGTAATAACATACAAGTATGTACAAACAAGTAGATTTTATTTTACTGCCATGGTTTTCCAGGAAAAGGGCAGCAAGTCTTAACATTTATAAAACAAGCTAAAAATCATTGCATATCAAAAATACAGTTTCAAAGGGTTTCAGATTAAATTTACAGTGAAACGGCTAAATCTTGTGTACCATATATTTTAGTGTTTCTGCATCGGGGATGGCGTGTGCAGATAACATTTCAAGCTGTTGAAGGCCTGAATTATAACGCTGTAGCACTGTGCATGTTTCTGTATTTGTTATAACACAAAAACCTTTCTAAATTCTGATTCCATATATAAAGCAAACTCTCCAATTTTGACAGGCAGTCTCAAAAAGAAAAGCTTCCTCTGAACAGATCCAGCAAACACATGCCAGTCTGTGCAAGGCAAAGCACAAACCTTACTCTTTTCTCCAGGATTTCCACCCCTGTGATCTCTAGAATATTTTGCTCTTGCAGAAATCTCATTGTACACAATACAACTGTACCCAGACTCAAGGTTCTCTTAGCATCCTTCATCTTGGTGTTGAAGTGCACTTACAGCAGAAATACATTTTTTATCCCACAAACTGGAGTGCTGGCCCATGATTCTAAAGCTTTTTATTGAACAAGATGGAAGGAGTTTTAATCATACACTAACCTTCAATTGTTTAATTGTTTAAAGATTCTCTTTAGATGATGATGACAGAGGAGTTACAGTGCCCCTTCCATGGGACACCCAGTTTGAGGCTGGTCCTGGGCTGAAGCCAAAGGCCGCTGCTCACTGGTCCAGATGGGTTGGAAGGTCACAGAGATTCATGCTAAGGATGTCACTCCCTCCAAAGCTGCTGTATTGGGTACTGGTGTACATTTAACACATTCATCCATTTTTTAAGAATTAATTCAGGTTTTTTCTTTTTTAAGCCTTCATTCACACCTTTACCCCTCTATTGTCTCCTATAACAGATCTTGTTTTCTTTTTCACAAAGATTTGGAACATACCGATATCTCGATTATGTTCTTAACTTAGTTTATGAGGCTTTACTACATTTTTGAAACCACAGACCTTATTTGAAAATAGTGAGTGCTTCATCACCTAAATACAGTATTAACTGCATTTTTTAAAGTAAGACTTGCTAATTTTTAATGACTGTTTATTTCATATATCATATATACATGAGAAGTAAACTAGAGTTTACAGAAGCAGTTGGATTTGTTCTTATCATGTCTCCTACATGAAAAAAAATGTTTGTGCAAGCATATACCTGTACATGCTATTTTTGCACATGGTCCTTGATTTTTTAAAACTATGTTAAAAGGAAGTTGTTAATTTCTTTTCCTTATACTAGTTTTTTGATTTTTTTCTTAATAATACTATGACAGTTTTAACCTAAAATTAGATTTCTTAACAGAAACCAGCATCAGAGATAAATTTAAAGAATGAATAGTGGAAGTCAGAAAAAGAACAGAAGAAAAGCATGCACCAGAACCTCAACAGAGAAGAACAGAGTGAAAGGCTGTAGAAAAGAGTTTAAAGGAGGAAGAAGATCTTATCTGTTCCTTTCAGCTTCTTTATTCCCATGGAAAAAATGAAGAAAATATTACTTTTGGTAAAATGTCATTTCCAATGTGCTTACTAAGCAACTCAACTGTGGCATGCATTAAGAGAACTTACACTCATTAGAATATGTTCCTTTTCCATCACAGGTTTTCACCTCAGAAACATTGCACTGTGATTAAAAAGGAAAAACATGTGTGATGTCTACACTGCCATAGGGGTTGGTAGAGCTCTTGACGGAGCATGATGTCATGCTACGGAAGTCAGTCACAGCGTATTGTCTGACCCTACCAGATGGTCCTCAAGTTCACATTTTCAGAGGCTGACCTTCATACAAAATATTTTTATTTATTTCTTTGGCTAGAGAGACTAGGTTTATGTTGCCATAGTATCTGTCTTTCATCTGATTTGCCACTCCCACAATTGTTATTAACCCAAATCTGAAAAGTACTAGAAGTCCTACAGATGACTGCACTCTTACAGCTTTCCTGAACACCAACTTTTAGGGACAGAGAGTAAAAGACAGGAACTCATGCCTGCTCTGTGGAAGATAAACAGCCTCTGCAGCTGCCCAAAGAGCTGGCATAATTGTACTGGCATGCTAGCACAAACCCACTAGGCACCAACATTACTGCTTGCTTTATGACCAGTCAAGGATATCACAGGAGGCATGGAGGGAGGTGGAAAAGCATTGCTGCAATAGTGGGCACCGGGACCGTAATCCATAGAAAAACAGGTTTCATCAGTTTTATTACTCAGAAACAACCGTTTTAATTTGAAATAAATAAGGTCTTTTCACATGAAATCTGCGCAAACAAAACTAACATCACCTCCTGGGCATGCATGTCTGTTATGTAAGACGTGCTTACAGTCAATTACCGCAAAATACCCAGGGAATTTCTTTCTATATTGCTGTGCGTAATGGATACTAATGACAACTTCCTCCACCTGTCATGTAAATTGGTGTAATTAAAGTAATTTGTTCTGGTAATTGTAAGAAGGTCAGGACCAGAGTTCATGAAATATGAATCACTTCCACATCCCATTTCAATATTTATTGTCTTGTCCTATCCATACATACCATTAATACACAAATAACTTCATTGAGAAACAATGAAGGTTTATACAAATAAAAATAAACTTTCCACAGTAGTAAGGAAAGGGAAATTAAATCCTATAACACCTTCTCATTCTTCAGCTGGAAGTGCATGTTCTACAGCATTCATATATCATAAGCCATCACTTCAAAGTCTACTAGAGGTGCTGGCCTTCCAATATCATTACTTATCAGCTGTATTGCTGTAGTACTTTAAAGTTGTTTATGCTACTTGTCTCTGTCCCGGATTACTTATGTTGCAAGTACAAAGGAAATTAATGCAGACAGATCAATGGGGAAATAAAGCAACTAGAATTTCTCAGCATAACCTCAGGAGACGGTGATCATGTGCTCTCAGGTATTAGACATAGTTGAGAAGAATATTAAGCAGGGATTTGGAGGATAATTAAACAGTTCGGGGCTGCTTATAGGCTGCTTTCCCACTTTAGAGGGAGGTATTGGAAAACTACAGGATACAAACCAAATGTCTTCCAGGAATTTTAACAAGCAGATAGAGAAGTTTGGGCCTGAGAGCTAACCGGAGGTTGGTGTTCACCCTTGGTCTTGAAGATCAAGTGCTAAGTATGTTAAAGGGCTTAAGAATGAATCAACAGCTTAGGTTTGGTCAGGCAAGCGAAGGGAAGTGGATTTTACAGAGCAAGAGAACTAAAGGCAAGGTAAACACAGGAAGGAATGCCTTTGTAGCAATACGAAGAATTGTCAGAGGAACAAAATTATAAAAAAAAGATGAAAAGTAAGTCATAGTAACTGAGTCACAAGATAATGCCAGTTGCTGCTATATGGAAAGAAAGATGGGAAAGATTTGAAACAAGATTTGAGAAACAAGTCTAGTGGCATTCATATTCAGGAAAATGAAATTGTAGGCTGGAATTAGAGTCAAAGTGTGGTAGCTATCTCTGAAACTAACGTGAGTCCACAGGCCCTTTGAGCCATACAAGAAAGTTGGCCTAAGATTTTAATTTGGACTAAGTAAACGAAGACTGGAGTAGAGAGACAGCTTTGTGAGACAAGATCCCAGAAAAGCTGTCAAATTCATATTTTCACAGGTACAAATACAGGTAAGGAGAACAAACACAGTCCATGCAGAACCACTATGAACAATTTTAAGGAAGGTGAATCAGACAATTTCTCCAAGGGAATCCTTCCCAGAAGAGTCAGAAGAGGACAGAATCTGAGCAAATCAAAGGCTGAGCAGAAATAACCATGTCACAGTTGCACTTGACCAACAAGTCCAAGAGATAAGGATAGAATTCTTGCTCACTGAGTTTATTTAAAAAGAAACTATAGTGACAGAAAGAAATAGAAGTGAAATGTAGATCTTAAAACCAGATGAAGGGGATTAAGGGTAGAACTGGAAGACAGAAGTGGAAGCAGAATTTGGTAAGAGATCATCTGCCAGATCAGAGATCCATGAGATGAAAAGGAGTAAAGAAGTAGGCGGGAGGGAAGATCTCATTGTTTTAGAATGGGACCCTAAACCATGCATTTATTGTGAGGAAACAGTGTGAAGTTATGGATAACGTTGGGGAACAGTACAAATGTGGTCATCAGATAGAGTACAAAGTAGGACAGAAGGCTCGCTAACCTAGGAGAACAGCAGAAAAGGCAGAGAGAAGGAAGAAAAAGTTGTATCACAATTTGTGCAGCAAGAAATAGGGGATGTCCCGTGGGAAATCGATATAGAATCCAAATGTGTAAAGAATTGGGGCTGAGCCCACTGTGCTGAAATAGCTATAGCTGTCAATGTGGTGCTCAGGCAAGCAGTCAGGGTGGGGACTGTAGAGCTGCAAAGCCACGGCTGCATCACATGTTGAGGTAGTATTTGTCCTCATCTCCTTCTGATACGCATCATGGGAGTTGCTGTTGTCTTGCAGACTTATTTTCCCTTGATGTGATTATGGCCTCTCATGTTCTTCTATTTTTATATTCTTTATGCTTGAAACTTTTAATAGGATATTATCTGGTAATTATCTTGCTGATAATATTGCCTGCATTGTAGAGAACCCCTGAAGCGACTTGTTGCTTAGTTATCATGCACAGTTTTGATTTTTTCAGAGCCACTTTTGAAAGGGGAAAGGTTATGGCCCTAAGATGCTTACTTGAAAAGCCTCTAGTTTCATAGGGATACTTTGAAATTGGTTTAGTCTTATTAATACCAGTCTTCAGAAAATGTTGAACAAAGTCAGCACAGAATCAAGTCAAATCTGAGAATAACTTGGGAAAGCACAACGTATCTATTAGAAAAAGACTCTGGAGTTACTCCATCTACAATGTTTTGTGCAAGTCAATTCCTCCATTTAACTCTTCTCTCCAAATAAGCTGATGTCTATCTTTGTCACTGGTTCGTAAGCTTTTGGGAAGTCTAAAAGTAATCACTTCTCAGCATTTTGTTAATATACTCTAATAAAGGATATTGAAAGGAAGCATCAGCACTTTAAAAGGCATAACTTACCAATGCTAGTAAGAGACCAATGGCATCAATACGGGTAAGCTGGAAATAATGTCTGGGTTTTGAATTGAAAAAGCATGTTTATTTCTTAGATATATGACTCATAGATGTTTTCTTTTCCAAGAGATACCACTGTTCAGTCCTCAGCTGTAGAGAATCACGTTTTATATAACGAGCTTCTAATAGCAGAATGCCAGTAAAGAGTTACAGTCCATATATTAAAAAAGTAGTCATGCCACAATTGCTGATGTAAGAAAAGGCAAGCTTCTTGTTTATTGTTTACCAAGTTCCCCTCTTATTAAATAATTTAAATACAAATATGGAGAAGTGGTGGCCAGTAAACCTGAAGCATGCTCCACTAAGCCATAAACATGTTATATGGAATTGTAATAGGTATTAATAAGGCCTCTAAAATTTATATCCTTCATAACTAAATACATATTTACTTTGATTTTAATTGATCTTTAGGTATTCAATTGAACTTTGAGTATTCATTCCCTGGATAACAAGCAGGAGAAAAGCCATGTAAAACACAATAAAATTCTGTCTTAGAAGAGGAAAATGAAACCACTTTTTCATGGTTTCCTATTCTGTTCTATAATAAAACTGGAATACAATTTTATTTTCTCTTACATTCCTTTCTCCTGTATAATATCCCCATATTTGAAATAGGGTAATCCACAATCACAATTTTTAAAAGGCATTTAAGGGAAATACAGATAGAACAAAGAGAAACGATTCTGAGAACCATTTCCCCAACATCTCTGTGGACAAATAAGTCAGATTAGAAAACTAGAATTACAAAAGGTGCACTCCAGCATTTCCTCTGTTCAGTTCAAATTAACAGTTGCCAACTAAAGCAAGATGATCGAAGCTGAGAAGTTAAACACCATAAAACACATCCCAAATTGCTCATGAAGGGCAAAAGCAATTAAAACTCCAGCTTATCAAATTCTAATGCAGTTAAATAAACTGCAGTTAAATAAAAAATGGTATTATAAATATACTGAAGAAGTCGTCTCTATTTCTAAGACTTGCTGGTTGCCACCATGGCCAGTCAGGCCTTAGTAGCAACACTGGAGATAAAACTCAGGAGTGAGTGCTCTAAAAGCATAGCTTGTAGATCCACCACTAAAGAAAAAAATGTGTATTAACTCGAGGCCCAACAGAACACATGACACAATAGGGTCAATTATTTTATGCATTAAAAGTCTTTCAGAAAGCTAACCTATTTTGATTTTGAAATGCCACCACCTAATTTTGCTGTTAAAAATGGTCACTTCAAAGTTACTAACATTGATTCAATGGCTTTTTCTACAAGATATCTTCTACTTCTATCTCCTAATGTCTCCTAATGAGTCTACAGATGTCCAGGTTGGTGCAGTTCTACACATCATGATATGGTGCACTACCACATGAAATCAGCAGTGGACTGAAGAGTGCTCCCAGTTTTTTCTTCAGGGAAAAAAAATCCTCCTATACAACAGTGTCTTAATATCGGGGATGGACAGAGAGGATTGCAAAATGTTGGAAATATGTTGGCATTGCAGTATCCAAGACATTCATGCTTTAAATACATTGTTACATACAAGATTCAGTTTATAAACTATATACATTATATGTTTTCAACTATGTGTTACAGTACCTTAAACTACTAAAATCATATACATACACATGTACATGTATATGTGGATCTAGATCTACATATCTCCTTAAAACCTCTAGCCATTCACCCATCCTTTCATTTCTTTTCATTAGGAATAAACCAGTCTTCTTCTGAGCTTAATGAATAAATGAGTTAAAAATCAGTGAAGTCTTCATCATGAGTATTTGTCCTTATCAGGATGGAGGCTCCTGGAACAATTACTATGTATCTAGGCAGCAGCACTACAAGTGAATGCGAATTAGCATCACTACGGATTATTCCCATAGATCCTATTCATCACAAACAACAACAGCTTCAGGAAAATGTAACATTAACACATGCGACCCGACAGGGGATATGCAAGAAAGCGTATTTCAAATTAAGAAACAAATATGAAGACTATAAAAAAATGCTAATGTAGAGGGAAACCCACAAGATTTGTTTTAAAATTTAGAATATTTAGTTGAACTTAACAATAATTTCTGAGAACTGCATCAGATAAGCTCTTATTTGTATAACACAAAAGGTTATAAGCAGACAATCCATTCAGAGAGTGACCTTGCCACCCAGTACTGGGGGGGGATTAAACAAAAGGCACCATTTCCCATCACCTTTTCCAGCACCCTTATTTCTTTACCTCCCCATGGAAATGTCATGCAATTAATAGAGGGCAACGCATGTTAAAATGTGGTCCACACATGAAAAAGTTTGGAAAAACATAATTAGGATTAAAATGAAGAATATTTTGTACCTTATCTCCACTATTTTTATTCTAGCAAATGAAAGATATATGCCTGTTCTCCCCATTCTCCCTTTATTTATTTGTTATCTGCATGCAATCAGTACAACAGCACTAGAACCTGTATTTATTTTTTGGATTAGATTTTGGATTTTATGTAGATTGCTGAACTAAGTTTTACAACTAAACACCATGGACAAAAGTGGTTTTTAAAGCATTAATTTTGGATGGATATTTACAAAGAACAGTCTATCAGTTCTACTTATTCAATGATCAATTCTGACAGCAGAAACTGTATTGCTAAGAGGAAGTGAGCAAATATTTTCAGGCATTACAATCTGCATATTGTTAAAAGAATTGACCACAATTTTTTCTTATTATATATCTCAGGAGGAGAGGAGCAACTCTTCATGTCTTACTTATATCAGATTAATCTCAGTGGGCCAGAATTTGTGTGACTGTCTACAACCCAAAAACTAACTTCACTTCTAGAGTCCAAAGCCAACTTGCAGAGATCTTCACCAAGAAATAGGATTCTTTTATACCATTCTCAATTTTTTGAGGATATTTTTTTCTCCACAATATATATTATATTCATATTCATTTTATTTATTAAAATAACTTCCAAATTATAATAGCAACCTTAAATTGAAAATAATTTACAATATGGCTAAGGTTTACTACCTGCATTTTAATAGAATAAAGACACAAAGCCTGTGGGTCTTGGATGTTGTATTCAAAATTGCAGAACAGGAACAGAAACTGAATCCTGCTTTTTTCCCCCAACACTTTCTCTCCACATATATACAAAGATCAAACCTACATGGATTTTGGGTCATGCAGACCAAATGGTAGGAATTTTCCATTTTGAGTATTCCTATTCTGGCATAAATGCATATCCCATTTCTATTCTTGTTTCATCAAACTGTCATTCCAGGAGTTTAAGAAGTGAGTTCAGAACATTTCTGCAAATAACTACTTGGTGCCACCAGCTGTAAACATACCTCAAACGTAGTCAGAAAGCAATTGGCAGTGACCACAGTGCATCAAGCATGCCACAGTGGATGAGAACTTAAATACAGAAGTTCAAGAGAGTCATTTGGAAATATAATCCTCATTGATAACTGCATTCAATTTGCATCTCAATTTTTGATACATGTTCCTCAAAGTGCCTAAATACGAACACTGAAGTGCATGCAACAGCACCTGAGCCCTGCTTAGGGACAAAGCGAAAGGGTTCCTGGAGTCTGTCTAAGTCCCAAAGGTCAGGATGCTGATAGCATGCTCAAGAGTGATTCTCTTATGCCATAGATTACAACACAACAAAACCGTTCTGCCCATTGCCATTGTTCCATATATCCAACACTGCGTACACCCACCTCCACACAGCATTTCCAGCTTCCTCAACTTAACATACCAGACATGTTACTCTTACAGGTGGAGCCACTCAAATGCCTCTGAGAGCCAAGTGCAGCACATGCATCGCCACATGAAGCCAGTGTCAAGTTTAAAATTGCCAGACCTCTTGTGCTATAAACAAATGGCAGCACAAGTCCCCACTCCATTAGGAAACCACCTGAGTAGTGGGACACCCATTCAAACAGGCTGTTTCATTCTTTAGCTTTTAGAAGCTTGATTCCAGGTAATAAAATATTATCTGTCTATAAATTTTAAATAAATAGAACACCTGATTCTTGACAGTTCTTCTCAACATTTCAGCTGCTGATGGCAACATTAATAGCCAGCCTTTGAATTTTCTGTCATTATGCCCACCTCACAAGCTCTAAAGTTTGATTCTGTCTTCAATATTTTTTTGTAAAATACTCTCAACTAGTAGAGAAAATGTAAATTACAACTTCTTCAGTTTTGCAGTCAGAAGAAACTCATTTCCTTTCCTCAGAAAAGAGGGGAGGAAAACCTTGCTAACATTTTGCAAACCTTCCATGTGTCAGTCCTGGAGTTGTGGTTTTGTTCACGTTGGGCCTTGACAGAGAAAAGATCATTGTCATGTTAGCTTTGGAGATCCATGAAGACACCTGTGTTCTCTCACCAGGCTGTTCTGTGTTCCCACAGAAACCACATATTTAGTGGGGGCAGCCATTGAGATGAATGAAATTTTCCACATTCATACAGTAATAAAGGATGACAACAACCTGGATTCCTGTTCATCTGGTGCTATTTTATAAACACAAAGATATTGAAAATATTGAATCATTCTTTCCTTACCTATTTTCGCTTCACTAAAGCAAGACTGTAGAGAAACTTAATTACCATCTTTTGCTAAAGTGTGGAGATACATCTCTCTCATTTGTCCTTAACCCACACTATACTTATTGTTTTGAGTCTCAAGCAGTATGTTCTATTTTACTCATTATTTTAAGCAACATTGAAAATATTTTTATACTATTAGATATATTATAAAAGTCTAAAAAGGACCATTTGATAGAAAGTTTTTATTGGATTATTATTGAAAGATTAGAAATTCTGATTAGTGCTCAGTTATATGACATTTAATCATGCAACCCAAATAAAATCTGGGTAGTTTTTTACTGAGAATAGTCCGGGAGAAAGGATAGCAGAATCAGAGCGTATATATTTAGTACTGAATAAACCATATTTTCTACTCAGTTTTCCATAAAAACAGACATGCTAGATCAAACTAAAAGATTTTTCTCAGCCAGTGGCCAGAAGCTGACATTCAGAAAAAAAGAACATATGAAAGAAGGAAAGTAGAGTGGTAGTTACCATCTACTCCTGCTTTAAATCATCCATCTCATGTTTTCTAGCTTCACAGTGTTTCCTTTATAAAATGCTTTAATCACTTTTTGAACATGCTGTAATTTTGTCATCCCATGAAAATGAATCTCAAAGTGTAATATTGTCATGCAGGAAGGGACTTTATTTTGTTTGTTTTAAACTTGCTGCCTAACAGTTTCCTCGGGTACCCTGCAGTGAGTAATCATTCCCTATTCAGTTTCTTCATGTCATTCATAGTTTTATATTCCTCTGTTACACCTGCCTTTTGTTGTCTCTTTGGAAAGCTGAAGAGTACCAGTACAGTTATGTTTCTCACACAGAAACTGTCCCATCCCATACCTCTAACCTTTCCCTCTGCTATTCTCCTTGCCCTTTCTCCCAGTCTTCCACAAACCATTCATTATGCGCCCATCTCGTCAATATACACATAGTCAAGCTTTCTGTTTCTTTTTTTAGTTCTTTTCCCAATACTTCCCAATATTCTTTTTGCCTTTTGATGGCTGCTAATGTCTTTAAGGAATTAATCAGAAGAGCTTCAAGATCTTCTTTGCTAATTTAGAGTCCATCACTGTGAGCGTCGTCATTAAAATAGTTTTTTTCCTCGGGAGGATAATTTTGCATTAATTTTTTTTTGTCACCCAATTACTTAACCCAGTAAAACCCTTCCACATCTCTTTACCCTAAACTTTGGCTATCTTGAGTTAATTTCATATCAGCAAAAAATTGCCTCTTCATTCACTCCCTTTTCTAGATCAGTTACGAATATGTTGAATAGGAGACTGCTCCATTCACTCACCTACTAAATCTCCTGGAAAAAATATTGTCTATCCTATTATTTTTTTCTTTCCCTTTATCCCATTGCTGAAACAGGAAGGAACTTATTCCATATCCCTTATCAGTTAATTTTTGTTAGCCTTTTGTGAGACGCCTATTAAATATCCAAGTTGTGGTGATTCTTCTCCATTACAACACATTAACCACTGTGACATAACTAATTCTGGTCTTTATTATTACACAATTTCAGCCAATGTACAGATACATTGATGAACTTGAATCTCACACACTACAGGTTCACTGGCTTCACAACTATCCCTTTTTATTCCTCAAGTATTAAAGCTGATGTAAGTCACAGCTATCCATCAGAGGGAGCAGTGCAGCACCTTAGGTTTGATTTCTGCTAGAGCGTTTAGATGAACACGGTTTGTTTCTGTTGGTTTGTTACTATTTATGAAACAATTTGTTCTAAACCTTTTTCATGATAACTAAGTCAGAGGTCCTTAGGCTGTTCACCACAAAGAAAGGCTCCAGTATGAGGAAAAAAACTCAACACACTTCTTTTTGCTCTTTCTTAGTAAACAACAATAGAAATATATCATTTAGGGGTTTTTTCCTAAAGTCTTATCTTTCTTGAATATTTATTTTACAGTTTGACAGAACTACAGAGTCGGGCTTTCTGCTTTTGTATTTTAAATGCTGTTACTAGTTGTGTCAATGCTTTTAGCAACCAAGGCTCAACAGCATTTTTGGCCTGTTTCATAACTGCTTTTCATTATCTTGCCAAAGTCTTCTGCTTCTCATTTGCACAAAAGATTCAAAATGGAAGATGTCGCTGTTATCTTTAAACAGTCTCCTTCAGGGATTTTACCCTTTGGATTGCCTCTTTAATTGCTTTTGAGAAAGCTTTTTTATTTGTATGCACTTTTCTGTTGGAAATTATATTATGGTGGGGAGATATGCATGAAGTTGTGTTCTTCTGCTTTCAGTGATATTGAATTTGAGAATGCTGTGGACAGGATTGCAGAGCAAGTCATCATTAAGATTTTAAATTTCAAGGATAACATTGATATTATTTTCATTATGAATTTCTAATAATCTGCTGCTGGATTAAAATAACTGTCTTAAGAACCGTAACCACTGATGGATATATGCAGTGTATGCCATGTAGTTTTCATCAAAATCTGATTTAAATCACTGCCATTAAATGGGAAAGAAGAATGAAATATATGCTCTTTTTATTATTTATGAAATATTATTTTATTATGAGAATCTTTATTATGTGGGGCTTTTTGTTGTTGTTTTAAAAAAATTAATTTGTGTACATGACTAAGCTTGCCTGTTTCTTGACACTGTAGAATCTGTCCCCATGCAATTGTTCATTGAATTTTATCATTCAACATAAATACATAAAATCTTGCCAGGAAAAGAGATCCTTGTTATCATTTCATCAAACTCTGATTTGCAGATTATTGACATGAAAAAAAGAGCAAATACTTCAGTATTATTTACACCACTAAAGATGAAAAAGCAAAAAGATAATTGCAGATTTCCAGTTAAGTAAATAGCTTAAAAGAAATTATCACTAAAACAACAAAAATGTCTGCATGTTGCTATCGACATATGTGATCTCACAGAAATTATTTCAATCTGTCAGCAATTTTTTTCATTCTTTGTGAATAACATGAAAAAGTGAGTACTTTTTGTCAGAAATACCTTTGCATTCTCATTTTTAAGCATATCAAAAAGCAAAATAACAAAAAATTAATTACTGTACAATCTTCCTGTCTGTGTGACAGCAATTGCCACATTGTACTGTGGGAGTTTATTTTTGGTTGAACATATCAAATTTATTATTTATATAAAGTGCTAAACCATCTTGAACTATTCTGCCCATGTTTTACCAATGACTATGGCAAACTCCAAATTCTTTGAAGATACTGCCCATGCATGAGCACAGCAAAAGTAACTTTTGGTAGACTTGGAGAGAAACAAAGACTGCTGATAGAAATTAACTCAAAAGTAGCTCAGCTCAGCACGAACACAGTCTTCACCTGGATCACAATTACAGGGGTATTGGATAGTGTTGTACAATTTTTTCTCTATATCTTTTGCCACCCACAGCATTTCTTCTCCCAGCTCAGTGAGTTCCCTTGAAATAAGAACACAATGAAGACAAACCTTGATCATTTTACCCAGAGATAAATTCACCCTAGCACAGTGAGAAATTGCTAGTGGGTGGGAAAAAAGTTCGTACTAGTAAACATGTATTGAGTCGTCTAAAAAGGCTCTGCCATGAAGCAAATTCTGAACAGAATTCAAGGATAAATAAAGGTGACTAGCAGCTGTATTCTGAACTCTTACTTTCTTAAATGAGCATGAAACTACCAACAATATCCAAGACCCCTTGAAATTTAAATGATAGTTACTGAAGAATGGCAGGAGGAATTTTCCATCCTGTAATTACATGGATTGCAACCAAAGTCCACTTCTAAGCACTTCACACTGGAAAAATAATATTTTTCTTTCAGATATACTTAAAATATAATAAAATGTTGCACAGAACCACCTCAAATAAGAACTCTAGAGAAACCAAATTTAGACAATCTAAGATATAGGCAGCATCTACAAATCTATACACACACAATATAAGAAATAGTTTAAACTATATGTAAAATTTTTTTGCAACAGATTTCTAGTAAGAGAAAACAAAAATATTTTCTCTTTTTTCCTCTGCCTTTTCAAAATAAATAAACCCCTTTTTTCTCCTTCCACTACACCTTGCCTTGTTGATTTTTTCCTGCCATTCCTAGATTCTTTTCCCTCTCCCACCATGTCCATGTGTATTCTTTTATAGATCTACCTGACTTCCTTCCTCTCTATCTTCTCTATTTATTTTTTTTTTTGCATTCAAATTGCTGTGCTGCCTGGGATGTAGCCTCTGTCTAAGCCAGCCTCAGCTAGTTTACAAACATTGCTTTCATAAGAGGTTATTCAGAGCATAAATGTCATTTTCTCCTGCACCTCAGTGTCCACTATATCCAGGCATAGTCTGGTCAGAGCATGGTCTAAAAAAAATAGAAGCAGAAAACCTATTGGCTTAAGGCTTAAGGATCTTTATGTCCATCTGAAATTTGAGACAAACAGCAGAGCTCTTACTGTGCTAGCTTTTTCTTCTCCAGTTTTGCATTTCATTTGTTCAACAGCGTGTTTATTTTAAAAAAAATAAAGCTGGCTGGCTATTTTCTGCAAGTGACACTTCTTATCTTCTCCTCCCATCTCTTCCACACCAGAACCCCTATCTGTAACAGAGGTATTTGTCATGCACAGCAACCAGGGAAATGAAGGGCCAAGAAGGAAGAGAGGAGATCTTGCACACCTTCTATCACAATTTCACCACTGAATTTTGTTTATAGTTTCATGGAGTTCGTGGGGAGATATGTAAAAATATAGAAGTCCTCTGATGAATATTAAGTCATATTAATGTAAGCTAAATGCTTGAAAGCATAGCCCACAGATTACTTGGCAGACCCAAGATAAATAAGCCAGATAAATTCTCCAAGTATCTAACAATTGCCTGCACATCTTTTCTGGCAAACGTCATGATATTTTCAAGGACAACACTCTTCCCTAGTATCCTTGCATGTAATTAGCTCACGGTGTAATCAACGGGATGTGAGGCAGAGGAGTTCTGAAGAGATTTTTTCTGGTTATAAAACATGGAAATGAAAGTTTTTCTTATTGAATATACACCTATTGACAGACGCTAACAGATATTAGATAAATTTATTGCAATTTAAACAAGTTTAATGTTCAATTATATTAAAACCTATTGATGAGGCGAGGAGATTCTTTTAACAGATTGTTAGCAAGACATTCCTGAAGCCTTCTCAATCATACTCTGCCAATCCTTTTACCAAGAGGTTCTTGCAAATAAACTCTGTCTCGGCTTGTGACAAATCCTGTAACTCAGAGGCACATGAACTTGAGAAACTCAAGATTCTTTATGTTTATTCCTACATGTAGGCAAAAATGTATCTCCTAAACAACAAAGATTGAGAAAAATAATTCCTGTATCAAAAAACACAATAAAATGTACCTTTTTTGACTGAAATGAATAGAATAATACTATAATACCAGTTTAAATACTTTAAAATACTTTTTTAAAAAACAAATTAATCAAAGTAAGTGAAATATTGAGTGAAATTTGCATTAATGAGAGATTTCCTCTTCAGAAATATTTTAATGAGTAACAAAAAAAACCCAATGAATTGTGCTGAAAATGACTTCATTGTTGTAATTTACTATTAAATTGAGCCACCCGATGCATTCATAAAAGTAGAATAATTGCCCCAGTAATTTGTTAATATATTTGTAACCTTAATAAACATCAACGTCATAACTGAATCCTGAACAGCAAATGTCATAATAAGGTTGGCTGTTAGACACTTGGGGGATAAGTGTGGATACTCTCCTTGAACAGATTTCCTCCCTTTTTATGCCTGTTTCTTGGTTAAATTATTAGAGTGCCACTGATTTCTTTTCTGATGGCTCATGGGCTTCTATGACCAGTCAAGTTTTCTCTTCATTCTCTGCGCGTTTATCCAGCCTGTTTAGACTGTAGTCTGGCCATTAGGAGTTAAGGCAATGCTATGCACCTCATGGCCTTTATTACTTATTATTCATACAGCAGTAAATAAAGTGCTTTACTGGTTGACCAAATAATCACAATAAGTTTCTTTTTAGAGCTCTTTTTATGTTGTCAAAACAATTTATTTTTATTTTTCTCTGTGTTGATATAATGCTTTATTTGCAGTTATTTTGGAAAGCTTTTGGTAAAGAGCTATCCTCCTGACACAGCAGAAGATAACCCCATCATTTTTAACTTAGCATTACTCATCCATACATATTCACCACATTTCATATTATGCCTCATTGTTCCACCTAGCCTTAATGTCAAATGAGGTCTATTTGCGAATTTGAGTTTCAGTGGTTTTGTCTACTCCACTATTTGCTGTGGTATGTTTTCTGGGACTCTTTAAGTGAAGCCATGCGACATGACAAAGAAGCAGTAATGATCCTCTGTTCAGATGCAGACTGGCACAAAAAGAAGACAAGGCATGTTGTGTTTCCTATAGACTTTAATACTGGATTTTATTTTGTGTTTCATGTTTAAAATGAAAATTATTAGGCCTTGAAAGCAGACACTACGCATGGAATATGGCAACACAGTTTCTAGTACGCTAGTAAAATGCCTATGAAAAAAAATCTGTTTTCTTTAGAGTAGTACCACCTGTATGCAAGTAGGTTTAGATGGCTGTGTGCATATTGTATCCAACTGGACAAGAAAGCAGTGGTGTACCTAGAAGTCCTCCTGGAAGGAAGAAGACAATTGTCCAGGTCATGAGGGACAGGGCACACACAGCCCTGCTGCTCAGGGGAAGAGGCATGTGCTCCATACACTGTGTGAAAAGGAGGCTCAACATTGAATGAGAGAGCATAAAGAATAAGACAAAGGTAAAATGTATAGCTCCTGTAAGAGCCTTCAACAGCAGACTGCTAAAAAACTAAGGAGTGATCCACAGGTTAAGAAGCACTGTTGGAATATGCAAAACTATCTCACTCAGTAGCTCTGAGAAATTTCTCAATGAACATTAACAGTTTCTCTCACAAAGAGAGCTGCAAAACCAATTTTTGCAACAATTGCTAATATGAGAGAGGAGCAGTTAGACCAGCTCAATGCTTACAGGTAGTTTGTTTCATCTTTCCCCAGTGTTCAGGTACCCAGACAAAGGAACCAGAGCAGTGACCATTCTCAGTGCCAAAGAGACCTCATGTTGACAGGCCAGAAAAAAAAGAGGCAGCAAGTAAAAAGGGAGATACATCTCCTCTATGACAAGTCACGAGAAAGGTAAAAGCAATTTTAGTTGCAGTTATAATGGAACAATACAAGATTGACACAAAAGCATTCTCGTCATCCCTGAGTTAAAACCAAATTTTTAATGTGCATTAGAGAAACAAAATCAAATCTTGACAGCATAGTCAAAATGAGATAATTTTGACAGTGATAGCAAGGAAATATCTGGGGGGAAAACCTGAAGTTGCTGTTCAAACACCAGAAAGGTCTAACATGGCACAGTGGGATTAAATAACTACAGGTTTGTTCAAAGTAGCAAAGAGGATATGAAATGGTTGTCCTTTGTCTGAGCATATCCATCACCTGGAGGACTGAAAAAGGAATCATTATGAAATTGCATTCGAAGGGTACTAAAATATTCTTAACCACTGGCATGGGATTATGTTGTTAACCATCTGTGGCAGTAGTACCATACAAGATTGCTGATCAGAATAAAATTATGCCAACAACTATAGATTTTAATTTCCCTCCCCCAACCCTGTCAGTGGTATTTTCCCCTTCCCCTTTCGCTTATCTTGAAAGGTAATAAGGTCACATAATAGTATTGTTGAAGAAAGCTTCATGGGAGGTACCTCTCTTCATTTAGAAAAACTTCAATAGTTTAAGTGAAAACCATTTGGGATAGATAATGGTGAGATATTTCTTTGGAAAAACACAGCTGTTAGAAGTTTTACAAAAATAGGAGATGTCCTGAGAGGTCCAAACTAGAACAAAATTATTGGGTGAATATTTCCAAAATATTCAGATACATACTTTTACCATTCCAGTTTGCCTTTTCAACAGGTCATCTGCACCAAAACAGAATTCTGCAGGGAGACAGAGAAACTGATTTTCCTTGTGTTACCTGTTTACCACAGACACTAAAATAAAAACCCAAACCCCGAGACACTGACCACAGTTAGTAAATGTCAAAACTGTAAGACCCAAAAGTTAATGAGACTTCAGGCAATATACCTGTTCTAGCAAAGAGGGCTGTTTAGCAGCAGTTGACTAACGCATGATCTAAACAGTACCACTTATTACTCTGATGACTATATTGCTAATGTAACAACTGGAGTCAGTAAGGAGAACCCTGCTTCTCAAAACCTCACCTGAGAAGCTTAACACGATTGCTCATCACAAGTATGCTACAAGTCTTCAAGAATAGTGCTCCTGTGTCCCAAGCTGTGAGAGTCCCATGTCTTCCCAAGGGAAGGCTTTCCCAAGGGAAGTGTGCCAACATGTGTGACACACTGCACAACTACCAGGCAGAATAAAGAGAATTTTTAGCAGTGGCAATGACCAGCAGCTCTGCAGTAGCACAGAGGGGATTTATTTCACCAAAGTAAAAAGGTTCTCCCAAAAGTGTTAGATTTGGGGTTTTTTTTGGCAATCCCAAGGACAACTCACACCACATTTAAAAACTAAAGGCTAAAAAATTGATCAAAGCATTTCTCAGGATTCTCTAGGATGAGAACTCATCTGCTTGCTGTACCTCAAAGTGCAGGAAAGCGGTTGGCTTGGTATAAACAAAAGTAAAAAAGGAAAAGAAAGAATAAAAATTAATTGCGTTTTTTCATGGTGAGAAGCAATGATGTTCAACAACCTTTTTTTCTTCTCACTTGTACAGCTGAGTGAAGACAACAATGTAATTATATGTAAAATGTATCCTCAAAGCAAACAAAAATTATGATCTGAAGGAAATGAGTTTCCCAGCTTTGGAGGTAAGCTATAGGAACTGACAGATGAGGAGGTTTTTAACACCACTACATTCACGTTGCTTTCTACATCACATTTAGAGTTACTCATTAAAAATTTTCCAGCATAACTGACAGTCATCTATCAAGATGTTATCATTTAAATAGAATAAATCCAAGAGCAGATATACACAGCAAATTATTCCAAAGAATAAATGAATATTATCACAGATACATGTTTCTCTACTTTTCGAATACAGTGCTTTATTAGTAATACCTTTTTTCTAAGGCATCAGTATTTTTTAAAACAATCTTTGAGTAAACAAGACTGTAGCCATGAAGTGGTCTTGTAGTACTCTCTGGATTTAATCTGAATTCAAATGCAGTAACAAATAATATGCATTTCTAAAAAGAACCTTTCAAACCTTACTGCTGTTCTTATGCCTTGCAGCTAATTCACTAATTAATGACATTTCCACCAAAAATACTATGGGTCAGAAAGTGCAGCAGAAGAAAACCAGATTGGGCTTTACTTTCACTATACAGCTGAAGGGAAGTACGGGTTTGTTGAGGCTGAGAATCCTTTTCTGAAAGACAACTTCCACCTCAATTTTTTTTAAATTCAAGTATAAATCATAAAATGGGAGTTATTTTTCCAACACTGTATTTTTATATCAATTCAGATAGCAAACATCCACTGTTTTTTCAGATCAGATAGGTATTTAAGATGATTATTTCTTTTGTGTATATATGCACATTTTAAGAAATTGTATGCTGTTGGCTTCTGCTATTGATTTCTATTCCTCTTTTCTAAGCTGATAAATGCAAAAAGTGTATCTGCTTGGTGGTATTCCCAGTATATAAATGCATACCTTCAGCAAAGGCATGCCCTTTCCCAACATTTTTTTTGGTTTGCATTTAACAAAATAACTGCAAATGTCAGGTATTAGAAGGGTTGAAACAACCTTTTCTATTTTGTTGTCTTTAGAACCCAATCTTTTATTCATGACTTCTCTCATGGTGCTGGAAGGGAGGCTGTGTTGCTATAGCAATGCCCTGCATATACTTGTGGATAGCTTACAGTTTCACTTTTTTGAAACAACAAAGAGCCATTGATACTGCATGTTGCCAAAGGTTACAAAGTTGAATTCTAAAATGGAAATATTTCTTCTATAAGACTGCATAGGATATATATGTCATGAAAATTCAAAGCTTCAAGTAAACATACAGCCCTTTTGTGAATAGTGATGAACCTAGTATAATACTGTTTGGCTACAATATATTATTCAGAAGAAAAGTATTTAAAATATACTCATAATCTACTGTTTTCAAGATATCAGTGTTCAAATATGTACAACCTACTCTTACACCTTTCTGACCTGCAGTAGAAATAAAACCTTTCTACATTTTAACAGTTCCAGATAACAAAATGCAATCTTGTACTCCAATTACAATTTAATGCTAAACACACACCCAATGTCAGGGAACAGTCACCTTATAGAAGCTTCCCTGCCCACAATGGATATTAAATATAGTTGAGTGTCACTCAAGACTTCTCAAGTATGGTTTTTGTTCCTACCCTAATTGATTTCTCTTCTGTCAGATTTGAGACCCACAGATAGCTAGATGTTTACATAGTACAAATCCAATAACAGTTCAACAAGTTACATCAAATAAAGATTTAGATGGAAATATGTAAGGTTACAGTCATAAAAAAGAAAATTATACTGATGATTCAGCAGGCAGTACCAAATGAATCAGAACAGATCAAAGAGGGGAATGTGGTCAAAACATCTCCCATCACTACTACAGAGCAGTAAATAAGGAAATCCAGGCTTTTTCCACTCTCGAAGTATAACGCAGGAGGAACAAATACCTCCCATGCTGGGTTTGTGGCAGATACTTGCTGCCTCTTTCGTACTGTGTTCACAGTAGGACCAAAGCCATTTCAGGAGGTGTTTCAATAGTGTGATTCAGTTTCCCATGTAATCCTGCTGACATCACTGCCTGGCAGCCACAAGGGCCAGGTTCAATCCCTAAATCACTAAAACACTTAAAACAAGCCTGCCTCACTCCCCCGACTGCAAAACATGGCACACAAAGGCCACTGCTCAACAGACAACAGCAGTGTCACAAGCAACACACAACAGCAGTGCCACAAGCAACACCTCCTGCATTTTGCAGGCTCACCCCAGCCTACTCCTCCCTCGTGGCTGCACTGATGCAGGTCTACTGGGGCCAGGCAAGAGGTGAGCTCAAGAAAATATCCTTCCACTCAAAACCAGAGTCCTCTGTAGCTTCCATATGTCACTGGATTTACAAACCCATGAACAATTGACAACAGAGACAGAATACAACTGAGGAAACAAAGGAAAATTCATCCAGTAGGATCCATTGCTTTGGCTTCTCAGCAGGAAATGTGTCAGCAATGCAGGGAAGGCAATAAACGTTCTGCTTAAGATAAAATTTTCAGTCTGATACAAAGCATGCAATACTAAATACGTCTAATAGACTCTATGTACACAACTGTCTCAAACTGTCCAAACTGCTTTTAATGACTTACATCTCCCAAACCTGGGCCAAGCTGTGATCGTGAGCCACAGCTGAGCTGGAACCCAAACTAGTTGGGTTAGCAAAGTCTCAGGTTGGAAAAATCTTGCAGCTATCATGCTTACATGTCTGAATCTTTTGTGCTCATTTTCTGGGGCTATCCCTTCTGGCAGGCTGCTTATTAAAACCAACATTTGTGGCAGCAGTTTGAGGTTATCAGAAAATCTTGGTTTGGTGGTTTGTTTGCAAACATAATTGCCTTAAGTGGCTATTTAGCATTCAGAAGGATTTTTGTTGCACATACAGTGGAATTCAGTGTTTGAAAAGCTGCTAATACAGTAACAAATTTATTTGTTGCCATCCCACTTTAACCAAGATTACTGCTTTCGGTTTACCCTGCTGCTCTGATTTCCACTGCTTGAACCTGGCATCATAAACCCTTTCCCAGGAGAGGTATCTACTTATTCTCTGTGAATTACTTGCCATTACTTGATTGCAGCCTGTTCCTCCCAGGTTCTCAGCTGCCTATCCCTCTTCCCAAAAGTTCCCTAGCCATATTTTCAAGCTTCCTTCATACAGCTAGTCTAGCTTCTAGACTTCTTCTCCAGCACCTCAATGTCTTTCTTGCAGTGAGGGGCCCAAAACTGAACACGGCATTCAAGGTGTGGTCTCACTAGTGCAAAGTACAGGGGGATGATCACTTTCCTGGTTGTGCTGGCCACACTATTTCTGATACAAGCCAGGATGCCATTGGCCTTCTTGGTCACATGGGCACACCGCTGGCTCATATTCAGCTAGCTGCCCACAAATATCCCCAGGTCCTTTTCTGTCAGGCAGCTTTCCAGCCATTTGTCCCCAAGTCTGTAGCATCACATGAGGATGTTGCAATGTAAGTGCAGGAAACGACCCCTTTTATATCCTCCTCTCCTCTCCTCTCCTCTCCTCTCCTCTCCTCTCCTCTCCTCTCCTCTCCTCTCCTCTCCTCTCCTCTCCTCTCCTCTCCTCTCCTCTCCTCTCCTCTCCTCTCCTCTCCTCTCCTCTCCTCTCCTCTCCTCTCCTCTCCTCTCCTCTCCTCTCCTCTCCTCTCCTCTCCTCTCCTCTCCTCTCCTCTCCTCTCCTCTCCTCTCCTCTCCTCTCCTCTCCTCTCCTCTCCTCTCCCTCTTCTCCAAATACCTTTCCTGTATGTCTGCTCTTATAATACTCTCAACATGATCTTAAAGACGAAGTCTAGGTTTGTAACCATAGACCATCCATCCAGTCCTGGATAAAAATATTTTTATACCTAAGATCGGTGCTGACCAACAAAGAGATGTCATGGTCTAGATTTATAAAAGCATTATTTCTATCATGTTTGACGGCACTTGATTGTTATGTTTCAACATAGGATTTCGTGTTGCAAAATCTAGGTAAGCCTACATGCATTGGACTTCCCTCTGAAATACCACAGTAGAGATCAATGCTTATTGTCAGAAAGATGGAGCTGAAGTTGACATGTATGCAGAAATGAATTGGGGTAAACTCATTACAGGTCTGAATTGTAATTATTTTAAAAATCAGGATTATAAACCCTAGGAAAATCAGGGTATACGTCTCACATGAAATAAATCCAAATATAAGATGTTATCTAGGGTATCATTATAGGCTTAGGTTTGTTTGGGTTGTTTTCATATTCAAGGGCCTTACAGTCTGCCCTGGAATAACATGAGCTAATAGTAATGAGATTCTTATTCAGTATCTATGGTTGTTGAGGCCAAATTAAGAGACCTGAGACTGCTCCACAGAGCAATGTTCAACCTTATGGTTTTAGCATGGCCTTTAAACAATTTGTGCTTGAAAGTATAATAATAGATGCCAGAGCTGACCATGAGAAACTGAAAATTTCCACAGTTGAAAAATATGTCTTAGATAGAAGAATTTTAGTGTTTATACTCTCAGATGAAATCTACTTTTAAAAACACACTTTGGTTTTTATGGGGGTTTTGCCCTCTTAAAAAAGGGATATTTTTGCAGTTATTCACAGCAAAAGAAAAGATGCAGAAACTATACTTGATATAATTTTCAAATTAGTTTTCATATTGCAATGCAATATTGTTTTAAATAAAAAAATAATTCTGTGTCCATCACATTTTCTGAAGAAAATCTCTGCAACTTTCATATATTAAGAGGGAAAACTTCTTGCACAAAACAGAACTATATGTTCAATATAAGACAGCATATTAAATGGTTATACTGAAGACACATAATCTAGATAATTCCTTCTGTGTTTCATACAAAAATGGTAGGACACGCATAATTCTAGGCAACAATATTCAACAGCTGAGATGTATGTGCAAATATTTTAATACATTAGTGTTGGGAAATTTCCAGCTTCCAAATGATAAACTTTGTAAAGAATTTAGAGGGCACAGTGATGCATTAAATTGATGTGAAAGGTGACTTAGAAGATCTTATTATGGACTAGAGGGACACAATGATGTGTCTAGGAAACAGAAAGATTTTTCTATTAAAAATACCAAATTTGAAGGTCTTGAAGTATAATAATGGGGATATGGGCACGCCTGAGATATGCAGTACTAACCAACAGAAGGGCTAGGTATTATGGAGAAGCATCCTAGCTAGCAGCATTAATGTTCTCTGTATTTTAACTATTATTTAACATGATCCATTTTCTGTTTTCCCAGATTATGCATTGTAAATTAACACTTTCAATGTTTTTTGATCTTGCAGAAGTGATGACTTGAAAATTAAGCTCTTATTTAATTGTGTCACAACTATTTACCTAAATTAGATGCTGTTCTCTTGAACTCCAGAGGTTTAATAAAATGCTATGCAAAGAAATACTTTCTTCCATTTCTTCAAGATGACAGCCTCTTAAGTCTCTTTCTCTCATCTTTCTCACTTTCTGACAACAGCAATTAATAAGCAGTATGCCCTTTACAAGCTTACAAAGGCCGTGAAGGATTTCCAGCACTCCAAGGTTGTTCACAGCATCCCTCTGTATCTAGAAATGATGAACCAACTTTCAGCATTTTTTCTTCTGTTGTCTTTGGATTATTTTTTTTTAGAGAGTATGGACACACCACAATTTTTGTAACACTAAGAAAACAGTTCATTCAGTATCCATTTGAAAAATAAGTGTCTCTGTGTACCTTGGTACTTGCATGCACGTTTAAATTTGTGTGCATGCTTTGTATTAAAGCCAACATTTCAGAATGTTCCAGAAACCTGAAAAGGAGACCATGGTAGTTCTCCAGCCCTGACGAGGGCAGTCGCATTCAGTATTCAGTCTGCCTATGCAACTTCAGAAGTAATACTTACCCATATCACTAAAAGGAGTCCCTTAAAGAATCATAGAATCGTAAAATGGTCTGGGTTGGAAGGGACCTTAAAGATCATCTAGTTCCACCCCCCCTGCCATGAGCAGGGATGAACCCATTAGGACCTCTAGTTGAACCAACTGAAACCACCTTTCTTCATGCTTAAAAAAATGTACATATGAAAATCCAATATCCAAAGACAGAAGCTGAAACACAGGTCTCCCAGAAATGTAATTGACCTGCTAATATCTCTCTTCTGTGCCCAATAAGTATTTTAAATACTTCATAACACATGCAAAAATCAAGATTAAGCAGGACAGAGATTTCTACTCTAAAACACACATTTTTGGCTTGCTTGCTAAAGTATTCTATCAGAATGTAGGACCCCTTGGTTGCACCCTCTTTCCTGAATCAAACAACAACATTTGTAGGTTTACGCAGTCTTGGTGGGACTCTTGGTTACCAATTACAAATAGATTTGGAAGTTTTCTCCTTGCTGTTTCTGTGAATGCTCCCTACCGCGTCGAAATTTGTATTAAACTAAAACCAATTCATCAAATCCCACTGGAATTAGCAGAGTTTTTCCTTTCTCTTGAAACTTTCTCCTGAAAAAAGCTATCTTATTGGGTATATGAACTATCAATCAAATTAAAGAGGGCACTCTTTAATTTTGTTTTAGAAACATAATAACTGAAGAAATATCTGCTAGCTACAGAGTGTTTTTTTCAACTTTATAGCAGTGGTTTATTAACTGCAGAACCTACTGAAGGTTAAAGAGAAATTATCTTTTTTTACTCTCCTGTTACTTTCAGTTATAGCACACGTGTTTGAAGACAGTTAATAACCAAAGAATACTCTGACTTAAATTACTCCCTGGATCCATCCTTATTCATTGCACTGTTCTCAATTACTGATAACGCCATAGGAACAAATATAGGCTGGGAATACCATAGATCCATTTGATTCTAGTTTGGTTTATGGGCACTTGTCTAAAGTGTCAAGCAGATAATCTGACCCTCTAGAATTCCAATGATGGGTTTGCAAGAGATTCCAAAACACCCAATACAGAAATCACTTAGCAAGAAGGGAAAAAAAGCGTGTCCTTGCTAAAGGACTGCTTTTGCCAAGTCAGAACCATTTACAGTGATGGAAACAATCTGTTAGGAAGATGAGAAAAAATACTAGAACCTTTTTTATTTAGGTAGTGTTATCAAATTTTATGCCAGAGGATAACCACAGGAAACAAGAGCATAACAGGAGAAATAAACTTATGTTGCTGAGCATGCATAAAACTTGTAATGTTTGCAAAGTCTCGAGATTTTAAGTAACATGGTCCTATAGTCACTGTATAAAATAAATACAAGGTATCTATTGCAGGAAGCATTGTGAAATCAAACCCAAGTTTTCTGCAGACTTCGCAGTAGAAGCAATTACTCTTCTAAAGTGATATGTGAAGTTGAAGCGGCAGTTACATCCAGGCACAGGAGGTGGCAATGTGCTGCCCCCCAGGGACTGCATTGATCTCTTCTCTTAACATTGTGTTTCTTAATATTAGCAGCAAAACTTGCATCCTTGCTTTGCCATAGGCCAAAACAACTCTGATCTAGTTAGTTCTGAGCTGTTTATAGGCTTTGGTAGCCATATTAGGGAAACTAACCACTTTTTTAATGCAACAGCTGAAATCTAATTCTAAGGGCAATAGGTAGGTACAGTGCCTTGTGCTTTTTGTTATTGTGTACCTGAAGTTTCCAATATGCCTGCAGTCCTAAAAATAAACATGGATATTTACTGTTTGCTCACACAGGATCACATGTTCCCATGTACTGCTACTTTGTGCTTGCGTTTAAGAAGATAACTTGCGAGATTTGACTGCATCTCATCTTATCTGCTTAGCAGCCACCAAAATGTACCAAGGCAAGGAAGGCTTCCCACTCATTCTGTCAAAGCCTCTCTAGCTGCCTGAGTTCTTTGGTTTTGAAAAAAGCAGTAAAACATCACACAACTGCAATGGGACAGAAAATTATACAAAGAAGTCATGGATGATTGTGTAATGCAGGACATCATAGATTTTTATCAATAAAAAAACCTGCCTAGGAAGTAAGAATTCGGCTCAAACCCTCACAGCTGACTCACTGGCTGTTTTACATGTGTTTGTTTATTCATTAAACCTCTCTAATCTTATCTGAGCAAATCACTCAGCCATCTCTTCTCATCTGGTCCTCTTTCTCACCTGGATCCCTCTCTCTGTTTGTTTTGGTTGATAGTTCCCTTCAAGTTTTAAGCAACCTGAGCACTTCAAAAGGACTTCTTTCTGTGTCATGTCTTTTCTTTGTAGAATTATTTTCTCGTATTGTTGCTTAGAAGTCTATGTCTTACAATCCTAAAGACACAGTCTGTATTTAATATTAGTAAAGTGTGGAATTGAAATGCCCACTGTATTTTTCAACTAATTCTCACGGCTCTAGCATTCTCCACACACACACCGGCACCCCGTTTCCTCTCTGAGGTGTTTGAGGCTACAGTTACTTTGTCCTAATTTTGATAAAAACACAAAACTAAACAAAAACTCTGGTAGAGAATATTTGTCGTAAGTTATAGTGTCAAGGAATGTCATTTATCTTCTGTCCTTCAACTCCAATCAAAATGGAAATTTGTTTGCAATAAGTTGAGAGCTTGTCACACCATCTTTGGTTGCAGAAAACTCCTATGCAATTTGAAGACAGGAGAAAAGATCTAGAAGAAGAAAGTTTAGATCTGTGGGAGATCTAAAAACTCAAGAGTTTTTCTTGGAGAAAGTGGAGAATAAGGTGTACAAAATACAACATAAAGTCCCTATGTACATAGTACTCCCAACTGCAGGGACATTTAGCACCTACACAAAATTTTGGGGAATATTTTCACAGGGTTGAAAGCAAAGATGCACATACAAATAGTGTCCCCATCAGTTGATCAAATGAGCAAATTTGACAACTGCGCTCACAACAACTTCTTGGGGTTCAGGATGTTTCTCACAGCTCTTTTGTTAATCTTCAGGGAAAACTCTTGCCCAAAGGACTTCGAGGAGAGCACAGAAATATTCAAGGACCAGGTGGTCTTGCACACTGTCCCTATTCCAAGTCAACCAAATTACTTTCAAGTCACCAATCCAAATCAGACCAGTTCAGTTGAAACCTGGTAAAGACCTTAGAGCCGGCAACTCCCCGTAGGCCCTTTTTTCCTTAGCTGGGACAAGAAAAGCTCTCGCTACCTGGTGTGTGACTGACTTAGGGAAGTACTTTCAATCATTGCAAATGGGAGCTGTTAGTTCTATCAAGCGTAAACTAGAAGCAAAATGTAAATTAGAAGCAAAATAAAAAATTTGAGTCAAATAGTTTGTGATAACTGGCAAAATGCAATGAAAATCCTCTTGCAGCAGAAAGTATTTCAATATTAAAAGTATTTGTTATTTAGGAGAGTGACACGACACAGTATCTGCTACCTTCCATCCTGGTCTGACCAATATTCGGTCAATGTTTGGAAAATGATTGTTACCTTTATCAAAATAATAGGCACAAACCATCAGATGGGAAGTTTAATCCTGCACTTTATTCACTTTGCTGCTCCTGACATTTCATACACAGACAAATGTGTATGCACTGTATCGGGGAACAATGTATGAGAGTGTTACATGCATGTTTATAAATAATCAGCAGTTATTACAGGCATTGCAAACTTAAAGGGGTATAAATCCCGCTTGCAAGTAAAGCAAGCGATTAGCGAAGTTCACAGAGCCACAGTGCCGCTGCAGCCCTAAGGCCCAGGCGATGGGCACAGAAGCAGCCCTGGGGGAGCAGGACTCCCACTGTGGTAGGCGTCCCCTTTCCAGTGGAGTAATCAAATAGGGTTTCTTGGTCACTGTCTGCCTTTGTCCAGCGCTGACCTACACGTTGTGCTGAAGGACATCTTTGTCTCACTTTTCTTTGGTCACTGAGTTCATGTAGGCAATGGGCCGCAGCCAGCAGTCCATTAACAGAGTTCTCAGCCCAGCCCTGGGCCACCCAGGAGCCCTGCTGCATGTTCTCACTGAATGGCTTCACTGGTGGCCCATTCAAATGCGCTAATGTCAGAAAAAAGGAGTTGAATGGAGGAGCCAATGTACACCATTGCCCAGGCAAGTGACTGCAGCCTTCAACAAAGCCTCCCCTGTGGTGATGTTAAGCAGCGTTACCAATAGTGCTAAGGCGGAGCAAGAACTAATGCTCCAATCATGTCATCAACAGGTGGCACAGATGCAGCCACTTCAATACAGAAATCACAGGGCAACATTTCCTGGTAATTCTATCCTCTTTCCAGTGCTAACCTACAGAAAAATGTGCAGATGTCATGTGGTTCTCTTGTAGTGTCAGACCCCCTTGAACCGAGCTCCAAAGGACTTTTTTGTTTCCTGTTTCTTTTACTATTCACACCAACTGCAGGCAATGTTAAATTCCCATTTTGCATGAAGCAGAAAACTTATTTTTTAAGGTACACATACATAATTATCTTCACTTTTTCTGAAATGCATGAATGGACCTTACAAACATGAAAATAAACTGCTTCAGTATTCACAACATTACAGGACACATTATTACACCATTTCACTAATGCTTAGAAGGCCCATTAGGTTATTTTGATTTATTTAAAAAACTAAAATTAAATCCACTATGAACACAAATGTTTTTTCTTCTCACTTGACTACAATGTTCACCTCTCATGTTTTGCAGAAAAATGCAGGGCACAATAAAAACCCCTAACAATTCTGACTGCAACATCTACACAAAGTGAATTTGCAAAGCACATCTGAGGCAAAGAACAGCCACGGCTTCCATTCTAATTAAGAACTCATAACTTCTGCAGTGCTTCTCCACTGCTGTTGTTCATAGTAGGTGGTAAAAGTGCAGCATTAGGAAAGTAACCATCTCCTCAAAACACATTGCTTCAGAACAAGATAGGCACCTTTCTCTTTTAGTCCTCAAGACTTGCATTCATTTTCAAATCATTCTTATGTGACAGAAGGGGAGAAAACAAAAACACTAAAGAAAATTCCACTGCTGGAGGAAATTCCAGCACTTAAGAAGGCTGAGATAAGATTCCCTCCAAAAGTGGTTCCCACAATTACACACAATCCCTCAGGACAGGCCATAGGTCACGGAGGCAGATCACTCGCCGGAAAGCTTTCCTCAACTCTGTAACTAACCTGAACCCAAAAGTCACAACTTTACAGTCACATAGAGAAACAGAAGAAACCATACCAATGTTCTGGGTATTCAAGCGACAGAGACTTGGTTAAATATGATAATTGAACCCCGCAGTACAAAGACGAGAAGGAAAACTTCCTAGAAAACCAGCCTGTGGGGAAAAAACCCTCTTATTTGGACTTTGGCTCTTGTCTGAATGCCCTGCCCACCAGCAGGGGACACCTTCCACAAATGGGAGAGAAATTGTGGGCCAGAGACATGAACTAGGCAATAGTCTAGTCCTGCACAAGAAGCACAGTTTTGCTTTTCAAACAGATTTAACATTCCTCCCCTTCAATGCAAAGAAAATCCACTATAATGACAAATTGAAAAAGAGGGCTAAGATTAACGAGATACAGGGGCTTTTTCCTGTTGGCATCATGTGGACTGGTACATAGATTTATTGTCAGAAGGGGTTTGTTTTTTCCAAGCTGCTGCAACTTTTTAAAAAATCAGTTACTGTGAATACAGGATCCATGATGTCAATACAGACACTAAACTAAGGCTTAAGTTTTCTTGTTTGTTTAATGGTCTGGATATGACTTGCATTATTTATTGATGGGTTCTTCACTCCTGCATAGTTAAGTTATTCCAAATTCAGGCTGATAACATAAAAAATTGTGGTACAGAGTGATAACATTTTCAAATAATCATTAAATCTACCTAGCTCTGGGATATACAATTGCTTAGTAAAAGCAATAAGATTGCTCCACTGAAAAAAGATGTCTTACTTCAAATTCTACAAAAATATAGAGAAATTACCATAAGACACAAATGAGCCCTTTACAGATGTCTATCCATTTACATCAGGCTTTCAATGACCCTTTCTACGAAACTTTATGCATATTTGTTTTCTTTTTGCGAGCTTTTGGAAGATGGTACCTGGTACCTAATTGTTTACTGATTTTTACAATTTGTTTTCCACTTCACATCCAGCATCTGAAAGTTCCAGAATATTTTTTTCTAAGGGGAAGTCTATCCTGCAGACTTCAAGATCCCTTTAAGCTGTGTTCATCTTCATTATGTGTTTTGTAATAATTTTCATTGCAGTTGGAGCTTGTAAAAGATTTGTTGTTCAGAAAAAACAATAGTTTTTTCATGTTTTCACCTTAAATGCTGCTATACAATTTCAAAACGATATCTTAAAAGATTCTACTGGAATAACTCCACAGGAAACTGTTTCTGACCAATGTGCCCCACGGAAAACTGCTTTTACTTAGCACAGAATCACCTGATTTTTATTATTTCCCCCTTCTTTTCCTCTGTGTGCCTTTGACGATATAGGCTCAGCAGTTCCCTGTGGAACATTATAAATGTGCATAAAACCACATCCTTCAATAATTTAACAGCTGGCCTTCTCCTTCCATGTCTCCAATTCTTCAGTTCTAAAAGTTGCTCTCTCACATTGCTGCCCTGCATGGTAGGCAGGTGGAGGAACCTGCTCCCTCTCGCAGCAGAATAAACAGTAGGCTTCAGTACCCAGTTGGCACATTATCTCTTTTTACACACCTTTTGGTCTTGATGTGAATACCATGGTATTCTATAAGATAACATTTATAATCAGAATTTTTTTTAGTCTTCCTAAAAATCACGACTAATAGCTTTTACTTGCTTTTCAAAATATTAGGAATTACCATGCTGATTGCTTCTGTTTCAGCCAGGTCTTCCCACTCTGTTTTTTGGCAACAGAACACATTGTGAGGACCTGGTAGGTCATACATGTAAGGCTTCATCCCTGCAAACATGTTTAACATGCCTGTTTACACTCAGAGGAATCATTCATCTAATGGAAGCAGACTTTGGCTAAAACAATTGTTTCTTCGACTTTTTAATATATTTTTTAATATATCCCAATATAGAATAGGATCATTTTCTGAAACACTGGTTGGTACCATGAAGAGACAGGGAAAAAAGACCAAGATTTATTTCTCTCTATTCTGATGAAAAAGCAAAGAATGTCTGTGATTAAAATATTACAGCTGGCTTAAAAATGACTGCATTTCAAATGGTAAGTAGCAGCTTCAGTTCTCCATAGTGTGATGTTTATCACTGTGTAATAAAAAGTTCTGTGCCTTACAAATTTTATAATAGGTAGGTCAACAACTTAATATCATGTCATTCCTATAATCATACACAGCACTTGAGCTTTACATAGATCTCAGACATTGTCACTTCAAAGGAGATCAGAACAAAAGCAGTAAGAGGAAAGGTTCTCTTTCTTTAATGCAAAAGAACTTCTTTTTAAAGAGGTATTTTTATAAGCCTTCATATCACATTAAGAAAGTTGCATTTTGATTACCTGAATTACAATTGTCTGATAATTTAAAAATTAAACTCAAAGAGGTTGCTCATATGTTGCAAATGACAACTTCTGTCCCCACTGAAACAACCTATATCTGCAAAAAAACCTGTTACAAAAGAATGCCCGTGGATAATTTGTAGAAAAAGTTTATCTGGATTTCTATCATTCACAAAAATTACTCAAGAAAACATGCACGCTTTTTAAATGGTCATAGATCTCAATGGGAAAGATGTGATGACCGAAGGGGTGTTGCATGTATTTAGGTAAATAAGAACTATTAGTAGTTTCAGTATACAGTTCCAGTGCAAGCTGTTGCAGACAGAAATATTTGACTGCAGATACTCTACCCTGCAAGAATTAAATCTGGGAGAGAATGTCAGTTCTTCTAGTGGTGCCGGAAGAGAGCAAGCACTGATAGTTTGCCTTAGCTTTGTAAACCATTGGCTCTGTTCCAAGCAAGGCAAGAGGAAAGCCTTTCACTGCTGCTATCATCCATCAACTGGTCACATAAAACAGAGGTCAAAATTGAGACCAGCATGTAGCAGTAGAGGTCCTTGACTAAACCTGTAGAGAAACCTTCCTTACCTCCTTTCTCTTACTTCCATGCAAGGGTCTATAAAAAGATCCTTCACCGAGTGGGTGGAGAGACAATCAGCAAAGGGAAGGAAACACTAAGGCCATGGTATGCTGTAAAGATGAACTGCTTTATTTGTATTTGTCGGTACATCTTAAATACCTGTTCTGGTGCAAGGTTGTATGTGCTTGGGGCTTTGTGCAGTTTGGCACGGGAGCAGGCGCAACAACCCAACTGCAGCTGGGCTCCTGGTGTACATAAACATGTCTGTGTCACTGTGGCTGAGGGATTTGTGCACTCTGAATAGGCAGGAGCCTGCACACGCGTGCCCAAAGAGTTCACGCAGAGGTTAATCTGGCAAGGATCCTTTGAACCACCTCTGAAGCCCTGGGTCCCAGTTCCAGAACTTTCCTGAAGGAACTTCCATGCATGCCTCAATTAGAGAACTTTCCATGCATAGATACAGAGCAGGTGCGGAAAGACCACTCCTCATATGCTAATAGGGGAGGGAGCACCTTTATAAATAGTCTGTGCCAGGAAGCACACGTGCACATCCTCTGTTTCAAGGACCAGGTTTTCCTGCTGAAAACTCTATTGGATTTCATTGGGGTGGTATTATTTTTATGTTATATTTCCCTTGTCTTCTGCTACTTCTTTTTCTCTTTCTGTCCTTATTCTCTCCTTAAATCTACCTCACTTTATTTGAGGCACTTTGGGGTTAATTTGGTTGCATCCAAGTTCTTGTTGTAAACTGCTTGACTGAGCTCAAAGTAAAAGGTTGTTGCTGTAAATTGTTTTTACTTTAACACAGCTCAAAGTAAAGAGTTATGACTTTTACTGTGCTCAAAGTACAGATTGGAACTTAGAGTGATTGTTGCCACTTCCATGGTCCTGACTGTGGGTGTTACACATTCAAAAAAAACATACCCACTCCATTCTGCCTAGCAGGTCTGTTGGTAACCCATGCTTTTTGCAGTAAAATGCTCTTTTCTTTTTATATCCCTTTATCACAGTATCACAGTATCATAACGTTGGAAAGGATCTCCGAGATCATCGAGTCCAACCTATAACCCAACGCTAACATCAACACCAACCCATCATCTAAACCATGGCACTCAGTGCCTCATCCAGTCTCGCCTTGAACACCTCCAGGGTCGGCGACTCCACCACCTCCCTGGGCAGCGCATTCCAGTGGCCAATCACCCTTTCAGTGAAGAACTTTTTCCTAACATCAAGTCTAAACTTTTCCTGACGAAGCTTGAGTCCATAAGGCAGTCTGAAACTTCCATGCTATCTTCCTCTCCAGCATGTAAAATTTCCCCCACCATTTCCTCCTGTAGTGCTCAGAGGGGTGCTCTTACCTCTTCCCCCTAGCTCAGCGAGGATCTCCTTCTATGACACCTCGCTCTCCATCTGTGCCAGGTGGCAACACAAATGAACTCAGATATTCTCTCTTCTTGCTGAGTACAGCAGTAGCCTCTGCTTTTAAGAGCAAGGAACGTCAATCAAACTGCTTTTTTGCCCTAGCCACTTAACAGGACAGAGATAGGAGAGAGAACAGGACTTTGTGTACTAGCCAAAACACTGAGATACGTTCATGAAATCATAAAAATGCTGGGCTGAAATAGATTTCAAGAGATGAGATCATCTAGCTCAGGAGGGTGCATTAAGGAAGAAACCTCTCTGCTGACAATACTAATGGTGGGCGGTTAATATTACCATTCAAGCTCTGCAACTTCTCATCAGAGTATTTGGCTGTCATGCACTCTTCCCCCTCACCTCTTGAAATCACAGGCAGCTGTGTCTGTCACTCAGCAAAGAATCAGACTAACTCACACCTCAGGATGTGGCACTGGCTTCATATATGCTTTCTCACTATGATGTGTTCTGATGGGTTTTGGAGACACCATCGCTCAAGGAATTTCTTCTTCCCATGAGGCCCTCACAGAAATGTTAGGTTAAAGAGTAGTTATTCTTGCTAAGTGCATTGAAATTGCATTTGTGACATTCAAATGGATTTTTTCAAAAAGTGCGCTGGATTGACAGGAAAACCAGCTGATCTGCAGCAAACGAGAGTAAAAATAATAGGAGACTTAGGCAAAAGAAACACTGTTGGCTTTGCTCATGCCCATCAAATTGCTGGGATTTAGAAGAGCACTCTTTGATCTCTCCCAGACTAATTACTGCTCTGGGTTTGACTGTTTAGTACATTGGTTGCCCTTCATAGGAAAACAAAACTGTTGTAATAATGGAAATGTAAATGAAAATACAGCATCTAAAAACCAAAACATAAGTCATCTGGCAGAATACCTGTGTCACACAACTTTTTCAAGTGTTTTGTAACTAAGCAACAGCATGTGCACTGGCTGTTAAAATGAAATAGGTATAAAAAGGAAAATCTTGTGTCTAAGAGTAAGAGAAATCAACACATACAGACCTTTATGTTTCTTTGAAATATTGCCAAAGTTCTAGTTGATTTAAATATGTTTCTTAAATCTTACCATATTACAATGAGCACAGTATGTTGCCAGAGCTTTATTATGTAAGAATAGCACTGGGTTTAATTTCATAAGCTCATACCATTTTAAGATCAGAGATATTATAACTGTAAACAAGTACATTAGCTCACGCAACAATCAAAGATGATTTTTCTGTAAGTAAATAATTCTACTTAACCCCTTTAGTCCATAAAGCTATAATGAAGCTAATGAAGTATCTTTTTGTAAAGAGAAAGAAAATAGAAAACACTCCCATGACACAAATGCCAGGAAAAAAAACATTCTTTTAGGAAGAAGCCTCATTTCCATCCCTGGTAGATTTTATGGTTTCCTACACTGGTTCCAAGAGGCAATTGGGCATTTGGACTCTACATCATCTTGCTTCTCAGCACACAGTCCCTGGGTGAGGGCAAATAAATGCCAGAGTTAATTTCTTGTCTGCTGAAAAACAACTAGAATTTCCTGCCTTCAGGATCCACCTTCCTGTGAAGACAACAGCTGTCTTCCAAATCTGATGTAAAAAAGGAGGATCAGACACACGTGGCATTTTACTGCTCAGTAACAGTCCAAGTTTACTTTTTTTAAAAGAAAATGACATAAATAGGCACATTTGCAACATTTGACCCCTTTTTCAGTAAGAAAAATTCTTATCTAACAAAAAGGAAATATTGCTGCTAGCTCATTAAATTTGTCATCATTCCATCTGTTTACAGGTCTTATTAGGGGAAAGAATGTTCTTTTCTAAACCTGTATCTGTTAAACTTATCACAGTGTTTAAGAAAGTAATGTTTTTTTAAAAATATGCAATGCATCTATTATAGCATAAGGATGAGGTGATATTTTCTTTCTTCATGTTTTCCAAAATCAAACTGCCATAGACTGCTGTTCTAACCTATAAATTACCAATGCAAGTGTTAGGTATGTGGATTTGTTCTATGATAAGTTGGTCTACTGCACCCAGGAGTGTGATGTGTCACTCATAGAACACACAAATTTTGCTGCAAACAAATGATAAGCAAATTTCAGATACGGCTATATCTGCTATATATTGAGCTTGTACGGGTAAGGTGAAGGAGGGAGTGTGGGCTATGTTAAAACTATCCTAAGGGAAGAAAGAAAAAAAAAGTGAGATTAGCATAACATACCTAAACACCCTTTACTACATTGTGTTGCAATGTAATTATTTAGCATGTGTTGGAAATAGCCCTTTTCATAGCCTGAGTCTTTGCCTGCCCATCTAGAGCCAGGAAAGGACTGCTACAACTGTGTCTGGCTCAAAGTTACCTCCTTCACCTAGATTTATGAGCAGTACATTTACTGTATCACAAGGAGCCTGGTACAACCATGGCACACTTAGCGGGAATTCAGCTGGGAATGGCATGCCACCAGCAGGCTCCTGTGCTCTGGCCGTGAGTATTAGAAAGTGCAGAGTTCCATTGCCCCATTGGAGCTGGACACTGCAATGTTCCACAGCTGTTATGGCATCCACTAACACATCTGTGCCAAATGCAGACGGTAGTGTAAAGGTCACTGTTCCCGCAGCCTGTATCTCAGGTTGTGGTTATGTCTCAATGAAAGGCCTGTCTGAGCAACCAGGAGACTCACACACACTTGAGACAGGTTTGAGGAGGGTAACAGATATACCTGATTGCAGGATGACAGGATGATGCGTGCTCAGGACACGCAGATGCATGCCCATGGCACCACGCAGCCTGCAAAGCAGTATGAGGTACTCATGGGAAGACATATCAACTTTTGCTATGGGGTCACCAAAAAGCAACAAAATTTGTATTCCTACAGAAAAGCACACCTTTCATCAAGTAACTTTGCTTATAAAATAGGTTTGATAATAATATACTACATTATCTTGCAGTCACGGTCAAAATTCTTTCTTGACAAGGTCATTTCTGAGCTGTGACAAATCTAAGTAGATAAGCAGTTCAGGAGTCAGTTATGTGCATTGGATGTAGCACAGTAGGTTTATAGTCTTCTTTTGGAAAGACTGGTGTCTATTTGTATATACATGTACATTTACATGTATGTAGAAATACACATATATGTGGATGTGTTATAATCTTAGTGTAAATTATTCTGGAATGTTAGGGTTGTTCTTCCATAATATAGTTTTGCCATAATGTTATTTTTGGCCTCTCTTCTGCAAGGAGATGTGAACCAGCGTTTATAAGGTATTTTGAAGCAGAAAATGCCTATTTGGCTAACAGCACTTGAGGGTTTTATTTTTTCTGTGTTGGATATAGCAGATTACACACCACCTATATTTGGCCCAGATTTCCTAATGAATACAAAGTGTTCCTTCCATCTCGCAAAGAGCAATACTGCAAGACCTTTTATTTTTATCAACATGAAGCAAAACTCAAAAACTTTCCACAATGCAGCCTGGAAAAAAAAAAAGAAAAAAAATGGAGCATTGGAAACAGAAACTAGTTTTTCATTCAGTGATTGAAGGTGTTTCCCATAAAACTGTCTTAACAACCATATAAAATATTTTAAGACACTTATCTCTGGTATACAATCAGTTACACAGACACAGATTTTGGCCCAATCTAAATGGTTAATGCTTGTGCTTGAAATTTTTAATCTTTATTGTATCAGTTAGACTTGTTTTACATTTCACATCTAACCAGACAGAAGCCATTTGTAAATAACAGGGAAGGACATAAATCAGAATGGGATAATAAGAATGCTCAGTATTTGTGCACCTTTTTTTCTGTAGGGCTTCCACAGTTCTTTGTTCCCAGAATAAAAGAAAACCTTGGATTTAATTGTTGACTTATATAATTAGCATATATTCATATTCTGTGCAAATTGTATGAGAAAACTAGAGGTCAACATGACCCTGAAAAGATAGAAAAGTATTTGGTATGGGTGTCTTATGAAGGGACTTAAGCAAGAAAAGATTTTTCATTTTGTTTCACCTTTCAGCAGCTTTACTGTTAATTCCAGCCTATCAAAGACCTAAAAAACAATCAACAAAACAAATGAAAACCACTTTCTAGCAAGTTATCTTGTTCTATTCTCAGAAGAGGCAGGTAGAAAGAAAAGGAGAAACTGCTGTAGGGTGAAATTTTAGATCTTTCAGGAAATCCCGTAAAGATGTACACAACATGTAATACTGCATCTTTATACTCCGAAGACTTGGTTTTGAAAGCCTTTTAACAGATATAACATCACAAACCCACTGTGTGACTCTTAAAGGCACAAATAAAAAGATCGCTGGATAAGACAGTTTCAATTAGACTGTGGTTTTAGTTCAAAATATTTGGAACAGATATTTTGGGATGAGATAATTAGTTGCCGCTTCTAGTATTACCTACAGTTACTCTGAGGCACAAAGACTACAAAATATTGTCTCTCCAGATTTAACATACATAAGGCTTTGCTTTCTGGAACTGCAGTAGCGTAACTGAAACAGGAGTAATGCCTCTGTGTATGTGTGAGCTTCCATGCTTTCTCTATATTAATATTTTATAAATTTAAACCATTATTTTTAAAGCTAATTATTGCCAGGATGCCTGTGAATACCTTTATTTTCATCATCGTGTGCTTTTTATTAATAATTGAAGTAAAGGTATGAATGAACTGACCAAGAGAAAAATACAGGAGAGATAACAATAGCATAATGCAAACTGGCATATGACTACAAACATCTTTTGTTTTTTAACAGCTTGTTTCTCATAAATACCCAGTCATTCCAGGGCGTAAGATTTTCAATAACATCTCAGTGCCTAGAACTCATTTTTCCAAACCTAAGGCACTTGAGGCTAAATCTTAAGAAAAACCTATTTATTGAAATTTCAGCTAAAGCGAGGTGCCAAGGTCCAATGCAATGAGAACCCAGGTAGAAAAGAAAAAAAAAAACAGACAAAACAAGCCAACAAACAAAAACACACCTACATGGAGAAGTTAGAAAGTGCCACTTCAACTGGCTTTAACTGGCAACATCAACATCTCCTGTTAGGTCGTATATAATTCAATGAAGAGCTGTAGCAGATGGAAATGGAGATGTAAGTCAAACAAAACAACAATTATTTACTTCTCTGCTTTACCTTCATACACTGCATCAATACACACATTCTTCAAGTGTACTTGAGGTGACTCCTGCTGCCACACTGGGTATCAGATCCCAGGCAACCAGGCTGAAATGGGCAACTGGGAAAGGTAGAGAGCCAAGAACAAAAGATGAAGAGGCTTGAATACTATTCCAAAAATTGTTTTTGTCTTTGGTTTTTCTTTTTAAATTTAGGCCTCAAAAACATTTGTTGAGAATAGACAAGTACACTTATCTGCTTTTAGGAAAAAGAAAAGCCTGCTATACCATAAAACAATTTGCATAGAAAAGGACCATTACATGTCAAAAGTCATATAACGAGTTTTTAATAAAAACTTTCACTAAGACTCAAAGGTAACTTCCTTTTGGTGGTTTTTTTCAGCTTTTATTCTGGAAATAAAATGTATTTTTTATATTTGAGGCAAAGAAGACAAGAATTAATTCACAGTTTCTTTTTATAAAAAAACAGGAAAACCTGCTGACACTGTAGTGGAGCAAATCTTACACTTCAATGCCTTTATTACCATTCTCTCCCATTCACGCCTGAAGCTGCCTTTAAACAAGGTTATTACTATGCTGAGCATCTGAGGTTTTACTAATAAATGCTAGTAAACATTTAATACATATATTGCAACAGTACAATAAAGAGATTGCACACATTTTCACTGGTCATGTATTTTCTGGTATTCTCTGCAGCTGCAAGGAAATCGTACAATCTTTATCCAAGGAAAGTTTGGATGCCTCAGACTATCCTGAGGCACATTTAAGCAGGCACTAAGCACTGAAAAGTTCACTTCCCACTTCTCTCTGCTGTGCTGTACCAACCCCAGCATTCACAAAATCCAACGGCAAACTACAAAGAGGACTTTTATTTAACCAAACAACAAATCGGAGAACGAAATAGGGTCCTTCAGCCACTGCACAATCAGAAGGACTCTGCACTCCTTTAGATGCTGATATCCAATCCTGAATTCACAGAAAAGTTAACCTTGCACACACTTTACGGCTAGTCACATCACTCCTGATTTGCTGTTTGCATGTGTAAAACTGGCATATTTTTATATTTTTAAATGACAGACCAGTAAGAAAAAAACCCCACAGGTTTCCTAAATTGATCTTATGTGAAACATTAAAAGGTAAATTCAGTAAATTCAACTGATGCTACACCTCACACCTGTACCTACTAGCGTCAAGGGAATATTATAAACAACACAGAGTCAGAGTGACTTTAGCACCACAGCAGTACAGAAGTTGTAAATATAAGATCTCACAGTTGGCAGGTAATCCTCCCTCTTCTCTAAACACAAAATGCCTGATCCTCCAGCACTTGTACACCCACACAAACAGATTTTATACCTCTGCAGTACTACTTCCACACCAGTAAGACCTTCCAGGAATGCAAAATTCATCCACAGGTTTTTCAGGAACAGAAATAGGCCTCCTATTTTGAGAATAGCTAATATGCACAGAGTTAAACTAACATGAACAGACTTGTCTACAGTATATAAAATAAAAGTTAAATATCTGGAATTTAAAGCAGGCATTCAGAGCAACTAGATCAGCACTCTTGTTTTCTCCATACATTCACCCTTCGCCAGCCATACCAGCAATACAGATCAGTATCATTTGTTTTATATTCTGCCTCAAAATTAGTGTGACATTGCTCTGCACCAAGAGGTCCTGGTTTGTTATGAACCCAATAAGAAAGGAATCCATACTCTCTGAAGTTTCACTTACAACGTCATTTAGTAAATCTAGTACTATGAAAAGGAGAGGATAGTATGGATTGGTTTATATCTCTTCAGCTGCAGGGAATTCTGAGCTTCGTTATATCAGATGGGTCTCCAATCAGTGTACAGCATGCTGTGGAGATCCCTATCCTATTAGGGCTTTTGAGATTTTATGGGATTTTCTTAAAACAATTCTACTCATTTCTACAGTAAAACCAAAAGGACATTCCCAGGAGAGCTTGTTGACACTCTTTCAAATAAATACAAGGACACGCGGCTGGTGTAATCATTGGTACTGAGTGGGAACTGCCTGCAGCATCCATCATTACATTTCACTGACAACATTTATCCTGTGGCCAAGGTGTATGTACAGCTCAGCACAGGCCTGAAAGCCAAGCTATAAACACAATATATATGCTGCTAAATAAGAGCAGCATAGGCCTGTAGCTTCTCAGGTTAACCATGATGTGCATCACCAGCTCCTTGGAGAGTAGCTGGTTCCTGGCTGGGATCACCAGAGACATGGAGCACATCTGCTAGCATTCCTGAGGCATGCCAGCAGCCCCTACTTCTTGGCCAAGATGCAAATCCCTGAATCTGGCTTATTTTTCTGCTTTACTGGAGAGTTCCTCACAGTTCTGAAAAAAAATCCCAAAGAAAATCAGTATCTACTACACATTTTTAAACTTTTTGCACCAACCAAAAAAATTAAATTCCTAAACATGCTGATTTGCAAAGAAAACTCTAAAATATGTGTGATTATATTAGATCACTTTCTAGCAGTTTAGATGAGAAATGACATATTCTTTGATTCTGTGCTAACTTTCAAGTCACAGGATACCAAAAGAACAAACACAAGCAGCAGGCGGAGTAGGAGTATTTGGGATTAAATTTACAATTAAAACATAAAGCATTATAATAGTTATGAAAAAAAGATGCAAAATAAACAAAACCCTGTCCATGGCTTTGGTTTGCTTGCTCATTATTTTTTTATTAAACAAATGTATTTAGCTTAGTTTTCTAAGGAAATTAGACTTACTCAACTACACTGCCTGTTTGTCCTTCAGTCCTTTCACTCTAACAACATTTGATCTGCATGAGCTTTAATAACATTTGACAAGGCAGCAAGAGGACTGGGCTACATGATGTGTGAGAACTTGGGGGTAGGAGGTAATGGCTTATATTAATTACTGTCCTCTACAGATGGAGACAGAGGAGGCCTGAAGGTTGAGGTTTAAGGTCTCTCTTGCTTCTCTTTCACCAGCTACAACATCTTTCACCTCTTGTCTTTAAAGCACAAAAAGTTTCTTTTGCAAGGGGGACGAGAGTCCTCAGAGGACAGGCAGAACTCCTGCCCTGTCTACTTGTTTTTCCTGCTTCCCCCGCTAACAGTAAAGACAAGCTGAGACCTGCTTCTGCTGCCCAGTCCAGACTGAAGGGCTGTAACCTCAGAGCCAGGAAAGCAGCTGTCCACACACACTGGAATCATTCCTTCCAAGGAAGGGATGCCAAATCTCGAAAACTGGTGAAGCTGAAAATTTTCTCACATTATTATCACCAAATGCAGTTCCTAACCATAGTCTGGTTACTTATCCTTCAAGAGTTAAAGCCAGAGCTAAGGAGATTAGCCTGATATTAGGCATCTAGAGATAGTCCTTGCTGTGATGACCTCCTTCATAAGATAAAATATGAATGGAATATAGTTAGTTTTCTGTAATAAAAATATTTTTTGTATTATAAAGTACAATAATAAAGCAACCCACATCCTGAATCCTACATGGCCAGTAAAACATTTTTATTCTACATTATTCAAACTATACTGGGCTATTTATACCCTAGGGGAAAAAAAAAGACAAAAGAAAAGGACAGCAAAGCAAATAAACAAAAACACAAAGAAAGAGCATTACTTAAAATGAGAAACAGCGCTCTCTCAGTTGTGTGTGAATTTTTTATGATAAAGCCCAATTCAGATGAAGCCTGATTAAAAATGGTTCATTTGTAGGCCAGTTGGAATTGGCTGACTACTGCCTAATCATTAGGAATATTTATATGCAGCTCACACTACTTAAAAGGGAAATGTTAGAAAAAAATATTTAAAAAAAAATATAATTTCAGCCCAAAAAGCTTTCCTTTGCTTTCTATTTAGAGGTGTAATGAACACTGCAAGCATACAAACACTAAGACCACACAGAGAATGAAAGAACCTGGACAAATACAAGAATCTAGAAACAGTGTTTTGAAATTAATAGTACATTTTATAACAGCATCTTACAACTTTTTCCACAAGTGCTGAGTTTCAGACTGTTCTGCATAAGTGAGTTCTTGTAACAAGAGTTCTTGTAAGTCACTTTTAAAATTACAAAGCTGATTTCTGATTTGATTCCTGTTGTTAAAAAAAAATGGTCAGCTATGTTACATACCATGCACAGACTTAGTCTCACTCAGTTTACTCATATATTACAATCCAATAATCATTCCAACAAAAGACCCCTGTATGATTAAAAGCTGGACCTGCTTCGTAGTGTTAAATGTGAAATAACTTACTTATTGTGTTGGGCTCAAAATACATTCTGTGTAATATAACTGGCTATTTTCATTAGCTCTAGGGTTCTCACCACAAAATTTTCTCACAAACCAGTGTCAAACACACTCAAACTCACAGATTCCCACCCAGCCAGCGCTGTTTTAGAAGTGAGGACAGGCACGTGCAGAGATTAATAGGCAAATTCCCTGTGCTATTTATGAGCCAATTAGCAAAGCCTTGCAGGATTTTGAGGCAAGAGCAAGCACGCAGATGGAGTTGTTGTCTGCTGATGGCTACAACATCCCTGATTCAAATACGCATTCACATCTGGATAAGTACTGAAGAGGTGAAGCTGCATATCCCAGATCTGCAGGGAATGTTGTTAGCACCAAATCTCAGGGACCAGCACTTTCACAGTGTGTTGAAGTTGTTTTATATGTTTCCATTAATGCTTACTGGATACACATTAGTATGTAGTTACTGCTACCATGTAGGTCTTTTGCATACTGAACAATTGCTTTTCCCAGGAGACAGCACCCTGAGCTTTCTGCAGCTGCAGAAAGCTTCCAGCAAGGCTGATGATAGAGGTTAAGAAACAAGCAGTGCAGGGATAGGAGAAAGCAAGCAAGCAAACAGACAATCCAAAGAAAAACCATGTAATTTCAGGGTTCAGGCTTGCACTAAATTTCTCATTTCTAGGGCACCATTAGCATTCAGGCAACTCAGAAAGGTGGCTGTGCTGTAATTACCCAGTGCACCCAAGAACATATTCAGCTGCATCACTGTTGCTCAGGGTCCTGCCCACAAGAGGCTCAAAATAAACTGTGACAGCACAGGACCTTCAATTCTGGTCACCCAAAATTTTGGGCATTTGTCCCAAGCGCTTTGGTATCTCTCACATTTAGCCACAATCTCCCTTCAATTAATACTTAGCAGTGCGTTCCCTGCTACAAACCCCTCCTCGCCTCACGATGGAGTCAGTCTGAGCAGCTAATTTCAGTTAAAACAGGATATGCTATAATATGCAAAAGTCTTCCTTGATATTTAAGAATCCATGTAAAAAATACTACACAGCTCCTTTTAGAAGAGAGGTGTACTGTTACAACTCCCGCTTTTCTTGAAGACCATCTTTTTTTTTCTCCAAATTGTAATTATGACATTTTTTTTTTGAATGCATAGGAAGGCTGTATACTGAGTATTTAGAATTAACATATTCGACAGCCATTTAATCTCATCTAGAAGCTCAGTAAGGCTAGGAACAAAGACATGTTGACATATACATTTATTTATTCTCAGTATTGACTCTAAAGGAGCCTGGGAAAAGAGAAAGACAAAACAGTTACGCCTACCCTCCACGCTTTTGCCTCACAGAAAAGTAGGTTCAAAAGATAAAGCAAAAACTGTTTACTGTAACCTTATTTGTCATGGTCAAGAATTTGATAGAAAAGGACTGATTCTGTAGACATACCTCTTATATGAAGTAAAAACTATGTCTGTATTTTACCAGTGGCAGATGAGATTCAGTTATTTTGGAGACAGCACATCAGATAATTCTTCCACTTTAGAAGGAAGCCTGTAATTCTTTATCACCAAGAGGTAAATTATTTTTATCTTTCATGTATTTAAAATTTTCTCCATGGTACATTCATTTCTGTTGTCATGATCATGAGGGTCTGCATTTGTGCCATTTAGGACTGCAAAGGCTGAAAACGCCAGGCCTGAATATTACCTTAATTTATTTGCTAATTATGCAGCACCCAAGGCATCCATTTCAATTGACATGGATTCCCCTGAACCCAGCATAATTCTCCCTCTGGCACATCTCCAGTATCTACAAGATCCACAAAACCTAGACCAGAAAGGGGAAGAGGAGACCTTCTACAGCAGCTGCCCAGTAGTACTGCTGCTCAGGAAGAGCAAGACTAACTGGAGAACACAGCTGGCTCCTGAGCAAACATAGCTACACACCACAGCCTTTCCCAGTTTCTTTTTTCCTCTCTCAGCCACCATGGCACTACTCTACTTGTCATCACCAAGTTTGGTGCCTGACTTAGGAGTTACACCATCTGCTTTGGAGTGACACGTTGCACACTGAACAAATACCCTGACTGAAATACTTTAGCTATGACCTTGTACTGAAACAATCAAGACCCGAGTTGCAAACTGAAGGAGAAGCATTTTACAAGCATTTTTACCAAGAGAAGAAAGATTAGAAATTATTTAGTTGGTTAAAAAGAAGTCAGGGATCAAAAGAACAGGGTATTGTCACAGCCTTTAGGAAGATGTATTATGGCGTACGAGTTAAGTAATTTATAATTACATTAGTAAGTATAAGCACAACAGTGTAGTGACAACTACAGAAACCTAGGAATTTGGGATTTTACGGATCCTGAACACACCCCATTAGAGCACAATGTAGGAGCATGTTAATCATGCAAGAGGAGAGGTAAATAGTGATAATGTTGCATTATTGTGAGATAATACAAAATTTCAATTGATAACACTCAAATACATTGCTCATGGTGAAGTACTTCTCCCTACCTGTAAGCAGGATGCTGTATTAGCCCAGGGTGCTGCAATCTTACAGCTAAGAAAGAAATCAGCAGCCACCAGATGATTCACTGTAGGCATCTGAAGTAACTCAGATGGAAGGGGTGGGATTCTGAGAGGAAGAATCAAGGAATTTGCAGGATCGTCTTACAAAATGTTAAGGCAAGTCTGCCAAAGCAGCCAAGCAGAGAGACAGAACAAGCAATCCATTACTAAAGAATTCACAGCAGATCAGCAGATTCAGACCTCCAGTCAGATTTTTTTTTGAGTGCTTTAGTGAATTTTATAACCCCAGTCATCTGGTTTGTCTATTCTCACTCAACCTAATATATTTAGCTAGAGAGTATTCACAGTCATCTCTCCACTTGGTGGATGATAAGGATCTCTTTGCACCACTGGAGATGCAGCTTTCTCGGCTCCATTATCTAAGCAAGGACTTAATGGCACCTTACTGACTGTCTCATTTTTGTTTGGTTGATTTTTGTGTTTTGCAGGTGTCATTCTTAGGAAAATGTCACCGTCTTCCACAGTAGACAAGTATGGATAGCACACAAAAGAGGGGAGTTGAAAATCCCATTTAGGTTCAGGAAAAAAAGTGTTCAAAAGGTCTTATTAGATCTAGAGTTAAATTTTATAACAGTATTAGTGAAATGCATATTTTCACTTCAGACTCTTCAAATGTCTACAAAGAAGACTCCATAATATTGTAAAACATAAACTTCTTTCTTAAAAATCAATCAAAGTTTTTACTAAAACACATGTAAGGTGTACTTGTCCAAGTGGTTTTGTGGGTTTTCTTCACCCCGTTTTTAGGTGTCTTGCCCTCATTTTTAAAAATATTTGCAAAATTCATGGGGTTTATTACATTTTAGGTTGCAGTGATATTGATTTTCCGATGTCAGTGAAATTTTGGGTCTTGAATTTAAAATGTATGTATGTTTAAAGTATTCATTAGTATCTAAAAAACTCTCAAAATATTTTTTAAAACAAATAGTTTAACAGTTATAGTAGGCTTAATTTGTAGCTAGAAAAACCAAGAAACTTCGGTGTAAAAAAAGCAAAAATTTGCCTTTAGAAATATTAGCAGTGGCAGGAATGCTAAAATACAGATGACTTAAATGGGTTTAACCCCTTTCCTCCACCTCCTAAATAGAAAAGCAAAGGAGAAAATCAATACATTTTCCTAGGGTTTTTTTTCAGTTTGTTTGAAGATAGGGTTTGTCACCTGGATTAATGCTTAAGCTGCTTTAGAAATCTTTATAAATATCATCAAACACAACAGGACACACACACCTGAAGGGGAAGCAACTGATTGCTGGAGAAATACAAGGCAGGCAAATCGGAAATTCATTCCTAACCCATATTTTTCTCCCTCCTTTTTTTCCTGTGTGTCTGTTTTGTTCTTGAGTGAGCAGGCAGGGACTGGACACACGCCTAAGAAGAGCTGGCTATGCCCCTTTTCCACATTTCCTACTGTTTCCACCCAGAAGTGCAGAGCCCTGGGAATAGGTGTGCTAAATCAAGGCATGCAATGAGCTCATCAGAATTTAAGAAGGGATAAACCAGATTCATTCTGCATAGAAGCCTGACAAGCAGTGCAGATGTACCACATAAAGTGCTTCCAAGGTAAATACTGTCTGCATGGGGTAGATTCTGATATTTTAGTCATGTTTCGTAGTAATCACCCAAACTTGAAATCATATATTGAACTGGATGCAGCATTTCTTTTAATCTTCCTTCCTTTTCTTCACTCTGATCAATAAAGATAAGAATCATTTGCTCTCAATATATAAATATATAGAAATTTGCAGTGGTAGTAGTTGTGGTGTAAAATACAATGCCAACTGATTTCCACCCACCTACCATTGTCACACATTGAGATGTGCTAAATAAAGAGATCCTTCCATGGAAATGCACCTCCTTCATTTACAAATAGCAGAACATAGTCACCTTCAGAGTAAAGCTAACAAAGAGAAGTAACAATCACTGCTACATTTCTGAACTTTGAACAGTGAAATTTTATGATACAAAAAAAAGAAAAAGAAAATTCTGAGAACTCGAGGTACACTTTAGATGTAAATAGCATTTCATATGAAACCTCAAAGTGCCCTCTTCTGGCAGCTGGCACTAACTGCTGGCTCATTTGAAATGCATTCTAAACCCGCAACACTTGCTCACCGACTAGAGGAAAGTTCTTTGGCCGTATTTTTTGTCATGAAATGACGCATTTTCGACTGCATTTTTTGTTATGTAGGAGATGAAACTGTAAATATGCTTTTGTGGAATTAGAAACATTGAACTAATCTGTAAAAAGTTACTTTGAAGCAAGTGTAATTAAATCGTTTACATTGTAAAATGTTTGGGGTTCCCCCCCACCCAAAAAAGCATGTACTTCAGATTTGTACCAATTTCATGGTTTCATTAGTATCACACAATACTAATGATACGAATTCACAACGGTATTGATGCAAATCCTCACTGCATTACTTATTATTATTGCCACTCCCTTCCATAGATTCACCTTTGGAAACAAAATATTTTTGGTTTTAGTTAACCAAGCACAAAAACTGCAGTAGGTGAAAACTGCATTAGAAAAATAAACCTGAACCCTTTGTTTATTTCTTGGTTTGGTGTTGCAATATAAAATACTCATTCATTACCCAACCTTTCTAAGTACTTTCATCAGCATAAGAGTTGTAATACATTTCATTTTGTTTAATCACATATTTTGTTTCTATAGCAACTAGGCATCTAATCCATTTCTGTTCCTTCCTAAGCCTTTACATAGCAATTTTTTTTCACGATACAGTAGCAAAAGACAATCCTTCTTTAGAACTCCGGGCACTATCTGTTATTTCCAATTATCTCTTAATTAGTATGCATTAGGATTAAAGCCAGTCGTACTACTCCTACAACTAAAAGAAACCAAGTAAAAAAACCCTAACAGAATCTAGACAGGAAATATCCCCAACTACCGTTAAGTAACTTCTGCACAATTTTACTGCCACCTGCAGGTTTTCAGTAACATGGAGCTGCGAAACACAGAAGCAAGGGTATGCCCACCACACATCCCACGCCCAGGGCATAGAGGGAAGGCAGATTTAATAGTCCTACTCGTGCCAACTGACTCAGATTTATTTTGCCTATAAGAAAAGGAGGATCTGTTAATGTCGCCCCGTTCAAAGAAATGATGCAACTTATTTACATTTGTGTTGCCCTATTCCAGCTTGCCTTTATTTGTGGAGACTGTGGTGATGTCTGAAGACTTACCTATTGAACCAACAGGCTAAAAAAAGTAAATAAAAGTATGCACATTCCACTGCTGCTCATCACCTCTTAAACTCTGGGTGCTTTCTGTATTTTCCTATTGTTCAAAGAAATTACTGTCTTCAAAAAAATAACCCATACCTTTAAAAATCTAGCAAGTCAGATCTTACAATGACATGTGTGTAATCAAAACATCTGAAAACATTGTTTTAGGCAAATATGGAGATACTGCATTACTAAGTGACCTGAGTCACTGGAAGAGTAACATCAACACTTTCAAAGCTTGGAAATGCCAAATAAGAAGTTTGCCTACAAAGCCTTTTTTTAACCCATTGCCATGTAAAACAATCCTTTCTTACAAAATCATACAGCATTTTTCCTATCAGAAGTTGCTTCTGTCTGCGCCCAGGGTAATGACCCAAGTTGTTCATCTTCTCATTTTCACTTATTTTTTAAAATGCTAGGGTTTGGCACACACTTCATCACTTCATTTATCTCATTTACCCCTTCAATTTTCATTCGGGACTAGGAGTGTCTTCCTCCCACCATAGCTTTCAGCACCACACCTAACCTCAGATATTCTGCCAGCTAGAGGATCTCCCAGCTCAGTTTCATCATTCAAATTCTTCATAAAACATCTGGGAAAGTTACATTTCTAGAAATGAGATCTAACCAGGAGCCAGAACACTGAAACAGGAGTCAGCTCAGTGCATCACTTTTTAGCTTTCCCAGTTTGGCAGTTCCAGAAAAAAGCAGAAATTAGTCTTCAATGTTGGAAGTCACATCCTAGGGTGATGAGAGAGCTGGCGGATGAGCTTTCAACAGTCCTGGCTCACCGGAGAGGTCCCGGAAGACTGGAAGTTGGCCAATGTGATGCCTATCCATAAGAAGGGCCGTAAGGATGATTCAGGTAATTACAGACCTGTCAGCCTGACCTCGGTCCCAGGTAAAATCATGGAGCAGATAATACTGGGTGCAATCATGCGGCACCTGCAGAATGGCCAAGAGATCAGGCCCAGCCAGCATGGGTTTAGGAGGGGTAGGTCCTGCCTGACCAACCTGATCTCCTTTTATGACCATGTGACTCGCCTGGTGGATGAGAGGAAGGCTGTGGATGTGGTATACCTGGACTTTAGCAAGGCCTTTGACACTGTCCCCCACAGTAGACTCCTAGGGAAGCTGGCAGCCCGTGGCTTAGATGGGAGCACTCTGTGCTGGATTAGGAATTGGCTGGATGGCCGAGCCCAAAGAGTGGTGGTGAATGGTGTCTCATCCAGTTGGCGGCCGGTCACCAGTGGTGTCCCCCAGGGATCGCTGTTGGGTCCGGTCCTGTTTAATATCTTTATTGATGATCCGGATGAGGGGATTGAGTCCATCATCAGCAAGTTTGCAGATGATACCAAGCTGGGAGGAAGGGTTGATCTGTTAGAGAGTAGGATGGTCCTACAGAGGGACCTGGACAGACTGGAGACATGGGCCAATTCTAATGGGATGATGTTTAATAAGTCCAAATGTCGGGTACTTCATTTTGGACACAACAATCCCATGCATAGGTATAGACTGGGGACAGAGTGGCTGGAGAGTAGTCAGGCAGAAAGGGACCTGGGAGTGCTGGTTGACAGGAAGCTCAACATGAGCCAGCAGTGTGCCCAGGTGGCCAAGAAGGCCAATGGCATTCTGGCCTGCATCAGGAATAGTGCGGCAAGCAGGACCAGAGAAGTTATGGTCCCCCTGTACACGGCACTGGTCAGGCCTCATCTTGAATACTGTGTGCAGTTCTGGGCCCCTCAGTTTGGGAAAGATGTCAGGATGCTGGAGTGTGTCCAGAGGAGGGCAACAAAGACGGTGAAGGGGCTGGAGCACAAGCCCTACGAGGAGCGACTGAGGGAGTTGGGGCTGTTTAGTCTGAAGAAGAGGAGGCTCAGGGGAGACCTCATTGCTCTCTACAGCTACCTAAAAGGAGGTTGTAGTCAGGCAGGCGTTGGTCTCTTCTCTCAGGTGACCAGTGACAGAACTAGAGGGCATGGACTCAAGCTTCGTCAGGGAAAGTTTAGACTTGATGTTAGGAAAAAGTTCTTCAGTGAAATGGTGATTGGTCATTGGACTGAGCTGCCCAGGGAGGTGGTGGGGTCGCCGACCCTGGAGGTGTTTAAGGGGAGACTGGATGAGGCACTGAGTGCTATGGTTTAGATGATGGTGTTAGTGTTGGTGTTAGTGCTGGGATATAGGTTGGACTCGATGATCTCGGAGGTCCTTTCCAACCTTATGATACTGTGATACTGTGTGATACTGTGATCTGTTCCATCAGGATGAGGTTTTCCATACAGAGAAATAAAAGCACTCATGATTCCACGCAAGTACAGTTAGGCTGGCATTTCCTGAAAATATCAAGCTTACTGAATACATGCTGTGCTTTTTATTAAATCGTAGACTGCAAATCCCATGCTGACTTACTGCAGATGTACCATGCAGCTGACCAACATATATGCTGCAGAAATTTAAGTATTTCCAGCCACCATTCAGTTACTGACAGTGCTACCTGGAAGTACACATCACCCAGAGCATCCCAACTGTCAGAACCTGAGGTTCCTTAAGTACTTGAGGCAAAATATCGGCCTTAATTGCAACAGTAACTGTACCCCTGCCTGAGAAGGGCCTTATAAGGAACTCGTTAGGAACAATCAAGTGCCCTTAGAGCACAGATTACTTGGCTGCTTGCAGAAGAATGGACACAGCTGTCTTCCGCAGAAATTGGAAAAGGCATGTCCCATTTCACTCATGAGGAACGGCAAAAGACTCAAACCTGATATGGATAAAAGCACTGCAGATTTTAGATATTTAATTGTGAGGTCTATTGTACATGTGTTCTCCCCACCTCTTCCCCTTGTCCTCAAAAAAAAAAAAAAGGAAAAAAAAAGAGTTTTTCTCACAGCAGTAATTGAAGAATGTCTCCAGAAGACGAGAAGCAATACTAGTATTTCTCTCTTTTGGTAAACCCAAAACTTATTTCTTCTTTCCACTTCAAAGAAAAAACAAACAAACAAAAAACCCTCAGAGATCAAATCGAACCTGGTGGTGGCAGACAACACAGGTTTTCAAAATTAATTAGAATTTTAGTACATAATCATCACTTGCCACTTGATGGGGGTGGTAAGCTAGTTATGCAGGCCTTGGCTTACAAACATAAAACAAGATGTTCCACTGACTATAAATAGCTGATTTTTACAGTTTAAAAACAAACACAATGTGACAAAGTGCCAAAACCCAAGTGTGTCTGGAAAGTCTAAGAGCTGCTCATTATCAGACACCTAAGATAAATTCCACACAATACTTGTGTATTAAGTGTTGTCAAGTTAACTCAATTGCATTTCAACTAAGTAGATCAGACACTTTTTTTATGGAAAAGACGAACAGGTCAGCTTGCTCTGTGCGATTGGCAAAAAACAAACTGTATCTCCTCTGAAACACACCTATTGCTATAGAAGCCTTTTCCAGACATGTACAGAAGTTACTTTTGTCACTCATTGCCCATCTTCATTTACTTACCTTTACACATATTGTATCTCAGAGAATTAATTATACAATATATTTCTCCTTTCAGCACTTTACAGACCTTACTTGCAGGTTAAAACAATGTTACCCAGGTTTGAAATGCTTTACTGCAGCAGCACAAAAAATAAGAGATAGACAACAGGCTAACAACGTCTGTACTTCAAAGGACTAAAACCTATTGAAGACACCTCTTGTATTTTATGATGGAACCAGCAAACTATTAACTGTTCAACTATTAAAAACACAGATAGTATGTACCCGATATGATTTGTCTAGGCATGAAACAATTAACCAGTTATAAAAAAGACCAAACTCATACCTTTACAATTGCATACACAGAAGTAATCACATGTATCAAGGAAAGCCATAGCTCAGTTTCTTGGACTTCCAACAATGGAACACGTAGATCCCAACTGTTTGATCTCGAACCAATGCTGCTATGCTTATTATCTGTCATGCTGATGTGAATTATGTTTATTCTGAACCAAGAAGCCAAATTCACCAAGTATCAGATCAAACCACAGGGATGTACAAACCAAAGTTCTGCACCCAAGGAGATCAGATTAGAAAAAGCTTAGAAATAATCAACTGCAGCTAGAGAGGTGCAGAATATAGCAGAAACAACAGGAAAGGCTTAAACCACAGAAACAGTTTAGGGTGCCCAGCATGCCCTAAATACAAATGATCACTAGCAGGTCAATAGCTAAGAGGATTTTGACAGTGCTTAAATTTTATTTATAAACAGTGCAGAATAGTGTTTCCATAAAATATGAATGAAAAAATGAAAACAAACAAAACAAAATCTAAACATACAAACTCTCAAAATTCAAAAGAAAAAAGTCTAAGTCAAAGGTCTTTAAAAACATTCAGGCCTTCAGAAAACTTCTCTATAACATTTGGTACATCAGCAACTCCAATAAGATTAGAAAACCAAAGAGCAAAACAATATACAAGATGACCACTACCACAAATCATTTATTTATACTAAGTTAAAAAATACGAATATTTTATTACAAAAAGTTTATCAAACAACTGTATACATACAGTTCATATTGATAAAAGCCAACATGTCAATTGATACTTTATGTACATTTGATTAATTATGTCATAGAATTGTAGAAAAGCATCACTCAGCAGAAACCAATTTGGCATTTGGAAAGTAATTACCACCCTGAACTAGAAGAGATAATTAATATAGGAATAAAACATTTATATGTTACAATAAAAATACTTATTTGCTGTGATCATTTAAAGCAAATTGGATGCTTTCTTTCTCCAAGAAGAATCATCATAAGTGGAGATTAAAGTGCACATAACCAACACATTAATAATCCCATCTATAATTCTAGATACTCCAAGCACATCACAGTAACACCAAGGATGCAGGATGTTTCTCTCTGGCTTAAACAGTAAGATTTAAGAAAAACTCAGCTTTCTAAGCTGCATGAAATAATTCTGCTGTACAGCAAGATGAAGTAGGGTCCAGAAATTTGGAAAATGGTGTTTCGTGAAAAGGTCAATGTAACTTTGCCCAGATACATAATTTCTGGGAAAATATTTTCCATTTGAAAAAAAGATTCATACTATTTTATACAACTGTGGACCAAACAAGCAGAGCATGCAACAATATTTACATAGCCATCCCTGCAGCTGTTCTTCATTGGCTACACTTAACACAGCTCGGAGCTACTTTATGTGTAAATTTTGCTAGTAATCAGGGGAAGACGAAAAAAAAAATCATCAACAATTAATTTACTACAGACTAGGTTCTTACACTAGAAGAGCGTTCCCTAGAAATGTAGCTCAAAATATTGGCTTTCACACTACAAGCAATATAGTAAACCTTACAAAATATAACACAGTCAGTACTAGCAGAGCTGTCAAGGGCAATAATTTTAATGAATCGGTCCACTTTGCATGTTACAATCTATTCAAGAGCAACAGCTGAACAAGCTAAAATTACATCCACAACAGAAGCGTGACATGTTCACTCAAAGTAAAGTGAGTTGCTGGTAATTACTGTTATCATTTTTAATCACATCAACTGGTCACCAATGAAAAACAACTTATTTTTCTTTTTTTTTTTTCCATTTTACAAGTATGAGAAGTTCTGGGCCACTATACCAGAAGAACATACTTCATATCTTAGGCACTGGACCCACTTAGAGGTAAAACATCTGTCCGCATAATTTAACATCCTCAGGTTTTGGAAGGCCAATTATATGAAGTTTACATACAGCACTAAAAATATGCATCAGATACTGTAAATTCGTAAGGAATACAAAATGCTATGAAATACAACTTTCACTCGATGGCAAATCAAGCATGGCAATACCACTTTGTTTCATATCTGGTTAGCCATGGTCAGTTGTGGTTATGCTTTATTGAATATTTTCCTTTCTGTAGCTGAGAAATATACAGCTTGGACTTGCTTCCATCCGGTCTTTTAAACCAAACTTCATCGTGGTTAATTGTTGTAATTATGGCACTACAGAAAATGAAAGAAGGAGGGTCAGGGAAAGAAAACCAAGAATTTAGAAAACTTAAAAGCTAAAAAGTAACATCAAAACTGCAGCTGTATTTCTGTACAGTAAGCAAAAACTTGCATTTGGACCAACAGATAAAATTCTCAAATGCTGTGCCGAAAGATACTGGCTCCATTGTAAGGATAGCTTTAACAGAATTCTTTGGTAATTGCATGCGTCTTTAGCAAAGGTAGTCAAATTTTCTGCCATCTATCCATCTATCTGCCATCTCTTTTCTGAGAAAACCCTGAACACGTACAAACACTTTAATTGTTTAAAAGAACAACAGTGACCCAGAGAAAACACAACAACAGACTACTTATGGTTAAAAATAGATCTGTTGGAAAACATACTCAGAAATTACTTTGAATACAAAGCATCTGGAAAAAAGTTAAACCGACTGAAGCCCAAGACTTAAAGCAAAATAAAGTATTCAACTTTTAGTTATTATATAAGACCATCAGAAATAAAGTCAAAGCCTGATTTACTGAATCATTCTTACATGAACCCTGCTTTTATGCTCTTTGTGGTAAACCTTAACAAAAATAGTGAACACAACCTCAACACCATAATCCCTAGGAAAAAAAAAACTTTTCAGCTAGAATTGTTGTCAAAAAAAGGCTCAAACCCAGGGATTAAAAGAGTTAATGGAAGAAAGATCTATGACATGTTGAGTGTGACAGAACTCCCCCCGGTAACTCTTCAGCCTTAAAAGTTAAACATTGTCTTTTGGCTTTTATCACACAATTGATATTAAGATCTTTTTTTGGTGTAGTGTAACTGCTATGTTCTGCAAAACTAATTCAGAAAATTTAAAATTTCTTGAAGAATATATAGTGTACTAAAATACCTACTTGTTTCAGCCCTGAACAAACACCAAAATCACTAAAATATGTTCCCTTTCACCATACACAGGACAGAAAAGAAAAAGCGAGTTTTACAGTAAACTACTGCTATATGAAGTTAAAGTTAATTTCCCTCAGCAGTTGTGTATATAGATTGATTTGGTATATTCATTAAAAGCTAAGATACACATTTAATTTTAAATACTATTTTAAATATACCAACCTTTCAGAACCGACATACAGAGAAAATACACTTAGATAAACATTAACCAAATTTGCACTGCAATATTTAGACTGTTCCCAAGTAGAATATTTGTTAAGAGACATAAATTCCATTTTACAAGTTCCAACTTTTTTCTTTCAGAGCATTGATCAACTGAAAACAAAGCTTATCTTTAATGGTATAAGGTGCTTCTCCATAATTAAGCATTTTTGGGTGGGCCAACAGATAAAATTCTCAAAGCAACAAAATACCGAATGACTCAAAAAACTTACTCAAAGGCTATTCAGAAACGTAATTCAAAGCTTAAATTGTTAGCAAGATCCTAACTTGACAAATGTCTCATTTCCTTCAGTGAAGTCCAGCCTTTACTAGCATTGCCACCAAGGATGAGCAAAAGGCTGAGGTACTTAAGGTCACCTTTGCCTCAGCCTTTAACAATCTGACCCAGTTATCCCCAGGATATTCAGCTCCCTGAGCTGGAAGTCGGGGACGGAGAGGAGAATAACCCCCCATAACGCAGAAGGAAGAAGTTAATCACCTGCTACGCCACCAGACACTCACAAGTCTATGGGGCAGGATGGGATCCGCCCAACAGTACCAAGGGAGCTGGCAGAGGAGATTGCCAAGCCACTCTCCATCATTTATCAGCAGTCCTGATTAACAGGTGAGGTCCCAGACCACGGGAGGCTTGCCAATGTGATGCCCACCTACAAGAAGGGCCAAAAGGAGAATCCGGGAAACTACAGGCCTGTCAGTCTGACCATGGTACTGGGGAAGGTTATGGAGCTGTTCATCTTGAGTGCACTCACCAGGCACACACAGGACAACCTGGGGATGTCCCAGTCAGCATGAGTTCATGAAAGGCAGGTCTTGTTTGACCAACCTGATCTTCCATGACCAGGCGACCCACCTAGTGGATGAGGAAAACTCTGCAGATTTTATCTACCTGGATTTCAGTAAAGCCTTTGACACTGTCTCCCAGAGCATTCTCCTAAAGAAGCTGGTGGCTCACAGCTCAGACAGGTGTACTCTTCACTAGGTAAAAAAGTGGCCAGGTGGCCAAGCCCAAATAGTAGTGAATCAAGCTAAATCCTGTTGGTAGCTGGTCACAAGCAGTGTTCCCTAAGGCTCAGTCTGGGGGCCTGTTCTGTTTAATATCTTCATCAATTATCTAAATGATGGGATTGAGTGCTCCCTCAGAAACTTTGTGGATGACACCAAACCAGGCAGAAGTGTCAATCTGTTCAAGGGCAGGAAGACTCTGCAGAGGGACCTGGACAAGCTGGATGGACGTGTTGAGGTCAATTGTATGAGGTTCAACAAAGCCAAGTGCCGAACCCTGCACTTCAGTTACAACAACCCCACACAATGCTACAGGCTTGGGGACAAGTGGCTGGAAAGCTGCCTGGCAAAAAAGGGCCTGGGGGTACTGGACAACATGAGCCAAGGTGGCTAAGAAGGCCAAGAGTACCCTGGCTTATATCAGAAATGGTGTGACCAGCAGGAGTAGAGAAGTGATTGTGCCCCTGTGCTCAGCACTGGTGAGACCACACCTTGAATACTGTGTTCGGTTTTGGGCCCCTCGCTACAAGACAGACACTGAGGTGCTGGAGTGTGTCCAGAGAAGGCCAACAAAGGTGGTGAAGGGTCTGGAGTAAAAGTCTTACGAGGAGTGTCTGAGAGAACTGGGGCTGCTTAGTCTGGAGAAAAGGAGCCTAAGGGGAGACCTTCTTGCTCTCTATAACTACCTGAAAGGTGGGGTGATGTTGGTCTTGTCTCCTTAATAATTAGCAAAAAGGACAAGAGGAAATAGCCTCAAGTTGCATCAGGAAAGGTTTAGGTTGGATATCAGGAAAAATTTCTTTACTGAAATAGTGGTAAAGCATTGGAACAGGCTGCCCAGGGAAGTGGTGGAGTCTCCATCCTTGGAGGTGTTCAAAAAACGTGTAGACATGGCACTTTGGGACATGGTTTAGTCGAGTTGATGGTTGGACTTGATGATCTTAGAGGTCTTTTCCAACTTTAACAACTCTCTGATTCTCTCAAAAGTCCAGTGCTCAACCTTCTTTGACAATGCCTGTGTTCCAAGGTAAACTAATAAATGTTACTGAGGTGGCAGTATTTCCAAATAAGCCTTACTCTCAAATGCCATCATCCTATCTACTGTTTAACATGAATGTAGAGAGCTGCATAAACTCAGTAATCTTTACCTTGTAGGACATTCATCTTTCTTATCAATGCATATTGTTTGTCCACGTCCATACCACTCTCCATCATAATAGAGTCTTCCTTCTTCAGATCTAGCACTATGTAGATGCTTTTCTAATTTGACAGGTGCTAAAATGATCAATAAAAGTCATTTAACATTGTCTTGGCACAAGACACTTAGATATTTAAATACACTTTCATCAAGTTATTTACATGAGTACACATCTTATCCGCTATCAGAAATAGCTTCTCTTAATAATTATAAGAATGCAAGAAAACTGGAAACAAGATACTGTCTTATTTCCAGCCAGATAAATTGAGTTATATTTCCATTTTCAGATAGAAGTAATCTTCCCCACAACATTCATATCTGTGATATGAATTTTCACAATTCACGTAATGCAAGAGAAGACTTCAAACAGCAGAACCTGAAATGTCTTCATCAGCACATTATCAGGACATGCAAGCAGTAATACATCAATAAAGAAATACAACACCTGCTTGCCTTCTCTCCCTCTTCCACATTATTCACCACCCCAAATATTTGATTTTACCCAGCAGTGACATGTTTCTCACCTCAGAGCCAAATATCAGTACCCACTCCTTTTCCACAGCTCTACTTTTTCAGGGCTGTAGCTTGCAATGAATGTGAGCATCTTTTAAAAGGCACCTCTAAGGTCCAGATAGTCGTTTCCTACCTCATCTTGTGTAAATGCTGACGTACCTACCTTGCTAATATTCATCGGTGCAGCCCACTTTTAGAAATCTAAATTTTGTTGAAAGTTTTCTAGAATTCAGGTGCCAACACAATCACCAGCAACTGAGCTATAAGTATCAGCACTGGAGAGAATGGAAAGACAAAAGCCTTCATGTACCTCACCCCATTCTCCATCGCTACATGAGAGTTAAAATAAATATCATCTGTCTAGATGCAGTTTGCATCGCTGCACACAGCAAGTTCTGTCTTGCGAAACCACACAATGTTTACTTACGTTCTGGCTTCACTCTGTGTGGCCCCAGTGTAGCCATCGCCTTGAAACACAAAAGGAAATTAAGTTAGTCAGCAAGCATAGTCTTTTTCTTAACTGCCAGCTTTAATTGTGAAGTTATGCACAGTGTAGCTCAGGATACTTGTTTTTACATGCAAAAACCCCAATGAGAACAAATCTGAAGTAAAAGTGTGCTCAACAGTGACACAGTAACTAAATAAAACAGCATTTTGATGGTGAAAAAAATCACCTTCTTTAGTAAGTTTTGATTTCAAATAACTCTGGAGATTTTATAAATTAAACCCTCAAAACTGATATTATGCAATTCTGTCAAGAAAATACAAAATGACGTTAACTCATTCTGAAAAATAAAATGCTACATGAGCAACTTTTTCAATTTACACATTACACTGATAAGTTCACAAATTTTCTCTCATGCAAACTCTAGAACACACACAGTCTTAAAGAAGGTTTTTTAAAAAAAACATTTTTAAGAGTTATGGGGGGTTGTCTCTTTGCTTGCCTTTTGATTTTTTTAAAATTATTTCCAGAGAAGGCAAAATCCTCAGTAGATTCTAGGTTGCTATTGTTTAAGATCATGTTACGCTACAGGAAAGAAACTGAGGGAAAGCTGTTTTGTGTCTGTTCCTCTAATGCAACAGGAAGAGGAAAGTCAGACAAGTTTTCACGTAAGCATCACAATTTCCTTCGTCTTTAGGAAATATTGACAAGTATAAAGCAGCATGAAAACTCAAAGCCACATCCCACCAAGTGTTTTGATTCACATAAGTAGTTTGTTATTTCATAAGCTGGGAAGCACTAGGTTACCAGGGAAACTATCAGACTGCAAGTGCAAGGCAAGGACAGCATCTCATTACAGCAAGTTACTTAAAAGATACGATAAAAATCCAAAAAAGGCACTCTCCACTTAAAAGCTGGATTTATTTTTTCAAATGTATCAACTGGTCAAACTAATTCCTCTTCCTGTAAACTCCAGTTCTCTTATAATCTGGGAAAAACACAGTGTTTCACTTTCTTAAAAAAAAAAAGCATAAGCAGAGGTCAAAGCATAGAAAGCTTCAAAAAATAAAATATTTACTAGGTGAAAACATATCATAGAATATATGTATTAAAAAACCCCTTAAATTAAAACAAAGTTCTATCGAACTATCCTATCATAGTTTCTACCCAATTACGCTACCCAATTCTATGAGAAAGCAGATCCTCTTTACACATGCTTTAGGCTCACCTTACCATAGAAAATTACAGACCACCCATTTTAAGAGATAACCTCTTCCACTACTTTATTGGATTCCTCTGCATGACTTAGGTAGAACCAGAAAAAGTAGCAATAAGATAGCTCGAACTGCAATGATTAGTTGACTACTGAAGAAATAAAAATTTATTTAGAGTTTTGATCATGTAACAGATTTACATATTTTTAAGAGGCAAAATTTCTCAAAAAGAACCCAAAAAATCCCCACAGTCACTGGCATTCATCCTTTCATCTTACCTTCCTTATTGTTGTCCAGTCTTCAAGGATATCGAGGTCTTGTAACATATAAACTATATAGGGGCGTGGAAAAGTTAGGGAAAAATCTTTTAAATGGCAATAATAAAAATACCCTAATGTTCATAAAAAGATACTAATAGCTCTGTTCTGCTAATCTTTTATAGAAAAATACCTATGTGAAGTGAAAGCTCAGCAAAAATAAATGCGTTTTTGAATACCTACATACTAATCTTTATCTCTCTTAATAATTTTCAAAGCGTACTTCTAGGTTGCATAACTCAAACTACCGAAGTTCAACATAAGAATAAGATAATTCCATCCCTAATAGTTCCAAAAATCACTCCATTTGCAATACTACAATTAAAATGCACTGCAATTTCAATACACCACTGCAAATCACACCTACACTACACTAGTATCAGTTTTAGTAAAATCATTATTTTTGCAGTATTCTGCATCATCTTTGAGAGAGAAGTGAAAGTAGAAAGGCAGAGCCCCTTCTCTGAACTACCAGCTGTATGTAAGAATTGCATATTAGAACAATAGGTGAACTTGAAAACAAAACTCCATAGAGCACAGCTATTCGATTACAACAGTCTTCAGTTTTCACTTTGATTCTCCCCACTTTACCTCTGAAAAACAAGTTTAGAAAAAGGTGCTATGAATGTTTAAAAACTAAATCTCCTAAAATGGGATGAGAGCTTTAACTCACATTCTATTTGAAATTTTAAGAATCTTTAGCCATTGTCAAATTTGTTTTCCTCTAAATAGCAAACAATTACAAATCAATAGCCATTTAACATTTCTAGGTATTTGCTTTACACAAAACTGTACAAACTGACAAGTTCACAACTGTCTTAAAATCATAAGCAAAAAGAGTAAATTAGTTTACTTCACAACTGAAAGGATTTTCAGCCTTATGAATTTCCTGAAATTGCTGGGTTTTAGACCTAGTCCTATGTTAATATTTTCTGTTTGGAATGTATTCCAAAATGGTAAGGTAGTTCATAACAGACAGAATCTCATGCTATTTATATGGATATTCTGAAGACAAGGAGGACTGAGAGCTAAGGAAAGTACACCTTCACACAACCTGGCACTGAAATTGCTGAAGGGAATTAAGAAACTAATGGAGTCTCTTCTACCAGCACTTGGCTTTTAAGCACTAGTTACAAAACATCTTTACTGAACTGCATTTATGACACACCCTAATGAAAGAACAGACATTATTAGGACAAATCATCTACCTCGTATTTGTTCCAGTAAATTAATCATTCTGAAAATCAATCATCCAGTAAATCAATCATCCTGAAACCATCCCAATGATGACAGTTTTTGAGAAACTTCTTCCTTCCTACCTTCTCTTCACATTACAAAAACCTTGTGAAAGCAAGACACTTTGCAGCAGCTTAACAATACAAAATGGCTTTTATACCATATCATGTCAATACTTAGAAGTTGGTCTCCATGATTCTAGCAACTTCTAAGACATCACATCTCTATCGTATAAAAATATTAGGCTAGGAGTAGGGATAGTAAAAATATTCAGCTTGCAAAGGCATCTCCTCCTTTCTCTGGAGAAAGGTGATACTGTCTCTTAGGTGTTATACCTCAAAAAGTTTCAGCTGCATTGCATGCTTGTCATCAGCTATGAAGAAGTCATCAATGCAAAATTCTTAAATACTATAGATTATATATTATTTTAATAATATATTTTATTATATTATATATTATATTTATATATTATAGAAATACTTTATATATGTCCAACCCAAAAAGCCTGAAACTAACCCTATAGATCAGAAACCAAAAGTGAGAGGGGAGAGACAAACAGATGGTTATAGAATATATTGTAACCTGTTACAGTGAGACAAGGTTCAGCTCTATCATTCACTCAGTATGAGTGGACGTGTGTTCAAACATAGATGTTTTCCTAACCTCAGTCAGAAAATGTCAGTGTGCAAGAGTAAACAGCGAGTTGACATCAAGGTTCTTGTGATTCTGAAGAAATCTGTGATGGAAAATTTTCAATTATTGTATGAGGGTTACGGTGAGGAGTGTATGTCTCGTGTATGTGTTTCTGAATGGCATGAATGATTTTTGGAAGGCAGAGAAAGCATGAAAGATGATGATTGGCCAGGCTGCTCATGCACAGCAGTGAATTTTGCACCAAGACAATGCACCAGCCCACACTGCTTTGTCTGTAAAGCAGTTTTTAGCTAACAACAACATAACTGTGCACGAGTATCCACCCAATTCATCAGACCTGGCTCCCTGTGGTTTCCACCTCTTCACAAAGATCGAGTCAGTGCTCACAGGAACCCACTTTTTGTCAGTAGAAGATGCGAAGGCATAAATGACAGAGACTGTCAACAGCCCTTCAGAAAACAATCTGCAGAAGTGCTTTGAACTTTGGCAGCATCATATGTAGCTGTGTGTCAACACAGAAGGGAACTATTTTGAAGGTGATCATAGTAGATTTTCTTAATGTATTAAATAAAAAGTTACAGGCACGGTCTCGGGTTTTTTTGTGTTGGACCTTGTACTTATTCTACAGGAATCCCAAACCCACCCACCAACCTGCAAACCAACCATCTAAATTCTTGGAATTTCAAACTTTTAATCAAAGACGATTCTAAAGTCTATAGAATTGTTAAGAAATAATAAATTGAGGTAAAGATGTCCCAGTATGAAAAGCAAAGCTATAAAGGAGAAGTTACACAAGTCAAGTTATACTTTGCAAACATAATGCCCACCTACAAAAGAATCTTAATTCCAATTTCATAATGGGATGTATCAAGATGGTTTCTCTAACGCCAATTAGAATACCATCTACCAGACACAAATCAATTTTGAGAATCCATTATCACTTCAACTTGTTTTTAATGACATGCAATAAGACTAACTATGAAACAGGGAACACTACTAGAAAGAACAGTGATGTCAGTAAAAGGATATCTGATACAACAACAGGTTTCTTCTTATCTGGACTAAATGGATCTTTCCTTTTCTTCCTGGACTGTAGCTCATCATTCCATAATTCTGAAAAAACACAATAAGAATATGCTATGAATCAGAAACATTTACATGTCTAGCTGTTTTTACAGCAGAAAATATTGTCCAACAATGAAAAATAAAACATTGGCTGGTGAGATGCTGTTTCTGAACAGAATGATCTTGTAATCATATGATGAATACTCTCAAAACACACAAGGGATGCTGACAATTATTTGACCAAAGTTTGTTTTAAGCTTAAATTCAACCACCCACTCAAAATCTACAGCTGAATAGCATTCTACTGGATAACCTGAAACTCAGAAGACTTACTACGTGTACAGTCAGCTAATCAGTATCTACCAGACGACAACAAAAAACCCAATAAAACTAAAGAAACACCAAACAAATACAAATGCCAACATCTTCGAATTTTTGAATTGCCATCCACCTGAGGTAATGTCAATGCTATGTCTGTCTTCTTCAAGTCTTCTAATCTTCTCTTCTAGTTCACTTTGTACAGTATCATACAACAGAAGCTTTTCACTCTACAAAAGCAAGAAATTACACATTTTTATATGACTAAGTTCTATCATCTAAGTATATATTACATCAGTTTAAAGCCTCAGCAGAAGGAAGGTAAGGGTAGCTTTAGGTGAACTTTTTTCAGAAGCCACAAAGCATATTACATTTCCCTCTACCCCCTTTCTTAGCATGAAACCCTAGCTCCTTAAAGACAGCCTGTTCACTTGGCACAAGTGTAAATACAGCTATCAAATATCAGTACCAAGAACAACTAAGTATAATAAAAGCACCTCCAGAAAAACTACTTTTATTTTGACACAAATGCAGTATTTTCCTTTTTGATAGCAAAGATACATTCACAATGAATAACTGTAAAGCAGTGATCTCTATGCCATCTTTCATTACAGAGCAGAAAATCTGTTTTCATGGAAAACTTTTTATTAAGCTGCCTGCAATGTTAACAAAGCTGCAGTCATTCACAGAGAATTATCATCTATTACCACAGTATTTATAGTGTCTCTTTTCATAGATCTGAAAAATACCTTCCCACAGAAGAATTTATTGAGTATACAAAATAATCCAGATAATTGTGAAAGCAAAATTGTTTACCTTAAAACTGTGAGAAACACATTTAAAGCACTGCTTTATAAAAGTTAGCTTATTAGTCCTTTTAAAGGATGATTACTGACCAAAATAGATGAACATAATGCCTTCAGTGTTAAGTATATCATTAGTATTTTTTATATACAACATCCACACTCAGATGTGATTTTTCTGCGTTGTTCTGTGCAGTCTGCATTCTCTTCCATCTCTAAATGTTTCAGAATGAGAAAATCAACTTTGTAGTAAACGGTTCTCTATTATAGTCCACCATACAGGACTGATACCAAAATTACACAGTATCTACATACATCAGCTACCCTTGTAAAGGCAGAGCCGAAAAACACTAAACTCTCTAAACCAGTAACTTGGAATTAAGTTGAATACCAAGCCTCACAGAAATAAATTTACTGTTCTTTCATAAACTTGCACAATTCCTAAAACACAAAAGCTGATGGTTACTTTCTAAAGTTCTAAGCAACATCTTTGACAACTCTGGAAAACAGAGGGCTTGGATTTACTGAAAAAAACCCAAAATACAACAGCTTAAGAAGCACAAGTCACTGCACCTAGATATTTGCTATCATATCTCTGTCAGAAGCTGCAGTCCCGAGACCCAAGTCAGCCAATGTTTGACCTCAACTGCTCCTATCCTTAGCATAGTCTACTAACAGAAATTTATCTTTACCAATGTTCAAGCTAGTATGCTGGAGCGAAGGAAAACAGCAGAGGAATGTACAAAAACAAAGAACCTTGTTCTACCAAATGGCTGTTATGTTTACCACTCCCTTCAACTTACAAAGTATTTAAATTCCAAAGACTTGCTTTAATATATTTTTAAATCCATCATTATAAAAAGAAATTTCCTAATGAAATAGAAAAGGCAGAAGTCTCTTACTTATACCTGAAATGCCAAATGAGTGTTACCTGTTCCGAGATCATCTTAAAATTAAACAGGCTTGTGTTTAGACATCTGCTCCAAGGACATGGTGACACATAAGGTGCGAAGAGCTATTACACGCATCAGAGGCTTGGAAGAGTGATTCTACAAGCAGGATTGCTGACTTTAAAGAGCTTTACCCCTGAGAGATCTTTACCGGATGGTGAACGTTTGAATTCTTAAAGTTTCACAATAGAAACATAACAGAAAAATAAGGGACAAGGAGCACCTTAAAGAGGAATAACATATATCTAAAGCAAATCATTCTATTGCGGATGAGAAACCCTGCAAGTCTTACAGCACTCTGTCCAGCCCCAGGAGCATTCATAGGAGGTAAAGACAGTCAGTAATGAGTAATTCTTTGTTATAACTTGTTCTTTCCCAAGGCATCAAAAAAATGGAATTTTTATAAAAAGTACGCATGCACATTCTTGCTTTATTGTGGGAGCCACAGTCTTCAGGAAATGGAAAACACATTTACGTAACTGTAGTGGGGGGCCAAGGAAGATTATGATATAAACCTCACAATCTAAGCAGCTATGTTACAGCATTAGATATAAATGTACTTGAGTACTTGTACTACAGCATCCATCACTTGGATGTTTAAATGAAAATGTTGATCTTCAAAGAGAGGAATGTATTTTTCCTGTAACTGCTTTTGAAATGACAACTGTATAACTAGCTGTCCAAGGAATCTTAAAAAGATATTGCTATTATTGTTAGTATTGTTATTAAAATATAAGGTACTTTTTTGCTAGAATTATAGCATATATTTTAGTTAATGTCCTTGGCAATCTTTTTATAACAAAGGAAAAAAAAAATCACATAGGAATCTATTAACAAGAACCTGTTAAAGAAAAATAAGAAACCTTAGTTACATGTAAAGCCAAACTAATATAAAGCTAATTTTTATACGCTTTGAACAACCTCTCATGTGGACTTCATTATCACAGGAAAAATGCATTAAAATAGCAAATAACAGCAATAATAAAAACATGCAGTAAGCTTGGAAAGCATGACACACAGTAAAGACAGATGAGATTAGCCATTGATGTAAAACAGCTGGTACAACCTCACAGTGCTGTCGAGAGGCTTGAATTTCACATTCATATTTGTTCTTGACAGATTCTAGACAAAGCTCTCTATAGATACCTGTAACCAAAAAAAACATAGCAATATTATTTTATTTAGGTAATATCTGATTTCAGAATTCTCTTTTACGTCTGCCTGCAAGTCCCAAATCATGTACATAGTGGAAAATACTGATATATTGTATTAGGCACATACAGTGGCTGGCAGCTTCGCAGAGTAAAAATAAAAACAAGTAATCCCTTAATTCTGAAGATCTGAGGAAAAATATATGCTATTTTCAATTCTTCCTCCATCAGTTAAGAAATTATATCAGCAGTCATGCTAACTTTACAAAATAGGTTTATTTCATATTGCTGATAAAATTATCCCGAATATTTTCAGTTTTCAAATACATTAAGTATTAAACAGCCTCTTTGATTTTCTAATTAGTTTTAAACAATGTTTTGGGGTTTTACATAACTAGAAAACTGAATGAAAGAACAAGCTTTTACAAAGTAATGTCTGGAAAAAGATTTACTTTATAACATGTGATTTATTAAGGTCCCACATTAACAAGACTGTTCTGGTTTTAGAAATATCCATCTTAGAATATAAAGGATACTGCTTATAATATTAGAAACATTTCTTACACAGTTCTGAAAATGTGTCTACTAAACAGACAGCTGAAAATATTCGGAAGGTATTAGAAATGTACTATTTGCAAATATAGATAGAACTTGATTTAATATATTCACGACAAAATACTTAAAAGTGGTCTAGATTACCATCTAGAGGAGTTAAGTTTGCACACACAGGTGCCATCCAGCAACCAAAGAACTCCCTTAGAATTTGTTTGACTATAAATTAATATATTAGAAGAACAATACCATTACTGGGAATTCTTCTGAAAAACGAATCACAAAGTATTACATCAATCACCTTTCCTCTATGAAGCCACTTTTGATCTAGAACTCAAAATATTCTTTTCTTACTTCAGTATGTTCTGCTGGTGCTTTTTTTTAATATTTATGACTGACTGGTATATCTAGCTCTACCAATTTACAATCACTGCTTATTTGCCTGAAATCAAGCAGTATAAGTATGAATACTTCTAGGAGAAACAGTTGTATTCCTGACTTGCTGAAATAGTAAAGATCCACATTTTGTGTGGATAATGCTCAGTGCCTTAGAGAGCAGAGGAATACTAGTTTCGTTTAGCTATACACAGTTTAGCTTTATTCCTCCCCTGCCCTCCTCCCCTCTCTCAGGTAGAAGTGGATCCTTAGGGGGTACCTGCTGGAGCTCAAGTCCTGCTACTATCCACTTCGGTCAAGGCCTTCAAACAGGAAGAGGAAATAAGCCTGTTCTGCAAATTCTTGTTTTCTCTAAAATAATTTTACCATTCTCATTCAGTTGAGGACAAAAGGGAAAAAGAAAAAAAACAAACAAACACAATCCTGACTTCTAGTTTCAACTACAAGGAAACTTATAGTTCTTACCCTGTGGTCTTTTGACACTGGACCATGGAACCTCAGCGTTGCTGAAGACAAATCAGAAAAATCTGTAATATTCTGCCTATCCATACCTACCTACACGAAAGCCCTGAGAGCCACATTCAAAACTGAAAATCAAAAGCCTGGATTAAAGCTGCTTTTATATCAAACCTTCTGCAAGTTCACCTGTGAACATTTCTGCCCAAGTAGGCTACTTAGAACTAGTCAATTAAAAACCTGAAGATTTTAAAACCCAGAAATTCTGGGTCATGAGCCAACGAAAAGCCTAACAGAGAAGACAAGGAGGAAGAGATGCAATAGACCAAAAGATTTCCAATTCTCTTCATAGCCTGAAATCAAAAGAAAGTACAAACAAAGACATATCACTGAATTAGCGCTAGTATTACGCAAACTACAAGCAGCTTTCAATTTTCAAATTTGCTGGCACCACGCTTTGGCTGAATTTCTTAGAGAAGACACTGGCATATCTCCTCTGGCTAGACAGATCACAACTGGATGCCTTTCGGCTCTCTGACAGCCTGTGTTAAGTAACTCTCGAACAGCTAAATTACTCATAAAGAAGTTGAGCTACAATGTGAAAAGAACTTACAAAAGGGAAGTACAGAACTTTCTCTTCCTATAATACCACCACTCCATATGACTATATGGATGTATGTTCTTGCCTGCCTCTTCTATGAGCATAAAAGTCTATCTAAGCATTAGTTTGAATAATTAAAATGCAGCTTAGATAAAAGCTGCTAAGGACCAGAATTTTCTTCCTTCCCCAAATGGAATAGGAGGATGGGACCAGAGAAGTAGAAGAGACACAGACTCAAAGACCAGGAAAAGCATTACTGTCTAAGACGATCTGGCAGGCACTTCATGAGATAGCACCTACATATCTCTTCTTTCCAACAGTGAGTAGTGTGCAGACTTGATCCCAAACATTCTGACTAATAAAAATTATTAGTTTTTAATTCAGTAATTTTGTGCTTATTACACAAAGACAGCCATTAAATGAAACATTAAAAAGCTGTATTTTTAATGTGATGTTATCAGGCAACTTGTACAAAGAGGTTAGCAACCTATTTATTTTTACTTTACAAATATTTTACATTTAATACCATGCCATTGTATTTCTGATTTTAAAAATACACTCCTTTAGCAATTCTGAAGAAAAAAAAAAGATTGACCTTAAAATGTAGAGCAAGTTTATACAGTTGAAAGAGCAATACTCATTTTACATGCCTACCTGCCACCTTAGTTCGGATTTGCATATTTTCTTGTAAAGCTGCCAATGGTTCTAAATATTCAGGTGCTTTTCCAGCTATGACCTCTTGTAGTTTTGCATCCACTTGGCTTAATCTTTCTTTGTAAAGTCTTAAAATAATAGAAACAAAAAAATTATGCATTTTATTAATAGCAAACAAAGTTAGAAGAAATATTTTAAAAAGAACTAGTCTGCATCTCTTTGTTAATGCTAAGGAACATCTACTGAAGCAAAGTTAAGACTTGTTATCATTTGAATTTTCCCATACATATGTTCTCTTTGATCAATATTCCTCATGTCTACCAAGACTTTCTGTAAAACACATGCAGAAACTTAGAAGCGTAGAAAGTAAAGATAAAAATTAAATATATCTTTATCGCTAAGGAAGAAGACAAGAAATTGCACTGCTATTAATAAGACTAAGATGGAGTAGGAGATAAATCAACATGGCAGAAGACAAGAAATGGTGCTAAAATACAGAAGAAAAATATGGCTTACATTATGGGAAAGACAGACATTTTGTGGATAAAATGCATATTCATTTTCCTGTTTACATATCTGCTCCCACCCATCCCTTATTTCATCTCCTCTGAAAATCCATGTACTCCATACTATCATAAATACCATGGGACAATACGGAATTGAACTCTTCCGTTCCTGCCAAGAAACGTAGTAAGTGTGTTTTAAATATTTTTATTTTACCTATAATTCATTCCTTCTATAAAAGCTGGTATTTACTAGCAGACAACGTGAAGAAAACTTGTATTTTGAAGAATTTAATGCAATATCAATTACAAGCATTTCAATCACAGTAAAGCTCTATGTGACTGATGACTTAAATATAGCGCTAAATGGTAGAATCATCAATATAATCAGCTCTTTCTGCTCTGATTTTTCACCTTGCACCTCACAATCAAAAGTTGCAGCATTATGGAAAACGAACACAAACTCTGTTGTATCTGTTAAGAATACATCAGATGTTATCTGTTTACACAGTCTCCTCTTTTGGAGAGGGATGCTCCCTCTTTACTTGTTTAAAGGTTAAGTAAAGAATTAGGTAGGGCAAAGTTCATGTATACAGATACATCAAGACCTACTTGAAAAATACTTCATGTTCACCTGGCACTGGCCTGCTCATGACTTTACTTTGATGACAACTCCACAGTTCAAGTATGTGTACCTAACCAAGGAATAATCAGTGAATACTACTCTCCTTACCTACAAACAGCATATGATACACTCAATCTGTCCTGCAGTCAACTGACATAGCCTGCAGATGATCAAAAGCCAACTTACTGGGCTCAATTCTCAATAAGCATGCTATGCACCTAGTGGCTAACTTAGGAGCTACAACAGAATTACTCATCTAGAACATAAGCATGGGCAGGCAGCACACATGAAAAGGTGTGTCACTAACATCCAATTACACATCCCCGAGTTCTAGCTACATCAAAGCCAGCAGTCCAGGAGGGGAGCTGTCACCACTTGGTACCACGCATCAGCTGATGAATTAAAATTGCTCATCCAGTGACTAAACAACCCATTCTTTACGCACCTTTTTCTTCTTTCCCAATTTTACCACCTCCCTATTCATGGCTACTCCTCCCTATAACCTTCTTCCACCATTCTACTGCTACTTTCCTAGTATTCCCACTATCACGGTTCTCCCAATCTCTACAATCACCTCTGTCTCTCAAATAACCAGTGTCTACACAATACCTTCCTCACCACATCCCACAGCCTTACCACCTCCCTAAACCCTCTAAATTACTTTGTTTTTCCTTCCAAGTCCAACCTCAATCACATTCACTCCCTAAAGGTTTGTTTCTGAAAACTGTTTTCAGTCATCCAAGCAGTCCAACAGATGGAAGAATAGGAGTGAATAAAAAAGCTGGCAGTTCTCCAAATGCCAAGCCAGTCAGTACCAACTGGCTCCAATACTCATCATTTGACACCATTTCGCAGGTTGCGCCATGCTCAGTACAAAGAAGAGCAGCAAGCCAAACAGTTTTCTCCAGGCACTGCAGCAAAATATTGCTTGTTGGGCAATTCTTTCCAGACCCTATCAGACAGACCTCATAGTGTCCTGTAACGCAAAGAAAGTTGGATGCCCAAGTTCTCCAGCAGAAAGAACTATCTTGCAATATAAACATGCATCTGGAATGTATTGAGAGCTGACTAGATTTTCAATTAAAATGCATATGCCCAAGAACAGACAAGGTCTCCTCAAAGTTTCATTTGTCAGGTACCTGATTAAGTTAATTGCCAATTTACTATCAATTTAAATTGGAATAGATGCACTTAGCTTGTCTGAGCACATCTAAAAAAAAGCCAAACTTAAAATACATACAAAAGATTGGTTCTAATACAAATGAGATTCACTTCTGAGTAACTGTGTCTATTAATTTATTTTCTTCTATTATACTTACTCAGTCTTTACTACTGATGTAGATATTATGGCAAACTGCAGACAGAGTTAACAGTGTTTTCATTTTTTTAGTATTGATAACTGTTTTGCAGTAACCACAATAAACTTTCATTGGTAACAACTATAAAAATTGTTGTGATACTCTGGAAAAAACCACCTGATTTCTTACTTAGCAAAGACAGTGCTCAGGTCTATCCTGTATATATAGAAGGATGAAAAGGATCTCAAGTAAATAAATAAAGCAAGCCACAAATTTCCCTAAAATAACAGTTCCTTGGTTCTGCTAAGAATCTGGATGCAATAGACCCACATTTGCCCTTCCCCCAACACTTCAAAACCAGAAAATAAACACATAAATAAATAAATAAAGGTATCCTAGAGCAACTGCCTGCAAAATATTTCAGAACTCTCAATCCTTATTCTTCTCAAATTATCATTCACATACATGAAAGACAAGAAATATCAGCCGCACACAATATTCTCATGAAATGCATCTTCAAATGAGGCACTTAAAACAGTAAAATACTTACTGATCTTTAAGGTCCGTAAATTGTTTTTCCAGATTGGACATTTCATCTAAACACTCCATTCTTCTTCTTTCACAATCCTCATCATCCATTTCTAAGAATAAAAAAAAAAAAGGTAATTTATTTTGAACAATGGGATGTATAAGGAAATAAACTGGACAAATTATAGTGAATTGAAGGAAGGCTGAATTTTAGCCATGAATAGATTATCCATTATATTATTTTATAGCAGAACACGATAAATCACTTGCCATATAAACTACAATGTGAGAAACTTAGATCTAATGCTAGAAAAAAAATAAACAGCAATTTTTCTTCCTCAAAAAGGAAACATCATCATTTTAAGACTTTAAGAGGTTAAACTTCATGACTGATAATAAAAAACGTACCTGACAATGCGTGAAACAGAATAACTAAACATTGTATATTACACCAGAAAAAACGTGCCATTAAGCACAAAGAGTTATTAGCCACCACTGAAAATTCAAGTGTATCTTGAGTTAGTATGAGCAAAAGCAATCCCTGGAAAGGAAGCATAGTTCAATGCTGTATTTGTTCAAGGCTTTGTTTCATTAATATCCATTTTTTTTAGAAGTAACACTTGGTTTTGAAAACAAGTTTAAGCCTGTTCAATTGGGAGAGCTCTTTGAAGCTGAAATACTAATATAAAAATATCTGTAGTTCATCTTAATGACTATTTAAAATGATTGTATTTCTAATAAAATACTTCTTAATCTGCAAAGTCTAGAACTTTGAAAAAACTTGATTTAATATGTTTTCATGCAGCAAGAGTAATTAACACAAAAATCTTTCCAGTTTTTGTTTTAATTTATATGCCTGATTTTTTTTCTTAATTTACCTAGTGAACTTAACTGTAAAATATAATAAATACCCACTTTTCGGCCAAAAAATTTGCCACTTGCCATAGATATGGCAAAATCTGATGTTACTAAACATCAGTTGTCAACTCCACTGCCTTTTCTTCGACTAGAAAACAGAAAATCCAAGCTACAAAATAATTGATTCTTTCCCACTCTTCCCAGAAAAAAAAAAAAGGCTTTTTCAAGCCATATTCAGAAGCTAGAGATGTGCTGAAACTGCTTTATAGCAGCATCATCTCCAGGAATTAGCTTCTATGGTTACCGCAGAACTGAGCAATTACCAATAGTAGGCGAAGACACACAGAAGAAGGGATGGCTATGCAGGCAGGAACTGGGACTGAACTGGTGCAAACAGGCCAGGTGTCCAAGAGAAGTGGCTGTGCTAAGGAGGCCTTATCCATCTAAGCATTTACTACTCCTGACAGGCAGAGTAGAATTTGGAATCAAGCAGAGTCAGCCTGGGCTCATTCTTCTAGACCACTAACAACCTTGAGCCTTTTGCTTCTTCCTCACTCACACTTATCCAACAGACACTTTTATCTGCTTTATGCTGTCTCCCACACCAACAACAGAAAGCAGCATGTACATCCTAATCATTGTTGATCTGCAAGAGTATGACAATTTGCAAAGGTGAGGAGGTGCAAGGAGTAGCTTCAGGGCCAGAGTAGCAACTCCCTGACTTTGGAGAATCTGATTAACTCACATCTTCCACCCAAACCTCTCAATGCACGAAGTGTTCTGCACATACCTTCTTCCTGAAATCAATTCAAGACTAAAACCCACATTATCTCTCTCTGCCTGGATATAAAAACTACCAGGGCAGTGGAGCAGTACTAATCTGTATTACAGTGGTATGTACAAGTTCATATGAAAGACCTACAGCAGTTCATCACATTACAGTTAGTACAAGCAAAAAAGACAGCCTGTACAAAGTTTTACACAATATAGCCTGAAACATTTGAAAGCGGAAAGAAAATTTAAAGACAGAACTTCAAAAAAATACACTGAATGCTCAGAGCACTGGGGAAAGTGGAGGAAGAGCATATCAGGCTGTTAAGAGACACAAAAACAATACTATTCGCAAATGTAAGGCAGATACTGAATCCCAGAATAAGGCTGAAAATCATATTAAAGACCAGAGTTTTATTCAGCTGTCTGATGTAATAATCAAGCCAAAATTGATTGGGTAACTTTCAGCTTGGCCAGGTTTAATAAACGTGGCAGTCACATTTACTCAAAGACTTGTCTAAAGCACTTATATGCTATAAAAATAAAGCTTCTTTAGAACTTGAAGGCACCCCCTTGTGAATCAGATGAGAACGAGCACTGGGACATGAATATTTCTCCAATTTTATTCTCAAAGTCTAATACGTTTCACATGCATTCAGCTATGCTTTTGGTTCTACACACTTTCCAGTAGGGAATTCACTCAGCAGCTTTTCCTTAAATTAACACAGATTCCAACTTTTGTGTATAATTAGGGACTACAGATCAAAGAAAACAGATTAGAAATGTAACCCTGGCTGCGGATCAGTGCAACATGCACTGTTGAAAGGGAAGGGGACTGCATCTTAGATTTTTAAGTTCTGTTGGAATGAAACATCTGAGGGGACAGCAGACTCCCTTGTAGATACTGAAATAACACATAGCTCTCTCCCATCTCCCCTCAGCTCTGTATACACTGAAAAATCTTCAACTTTCTGCCTAGAAGTCTACATTCTACCTATAATACATACTGAATGCAATTTCACACCCTAAGTCATTCTTTAATCGTTTCACCTTTATTCCACCTATTAACAGTCTCCAGTAAGATTCATAAAATGACAAAGATTTTTGAAGTCCTGAAATACTTTAACTTCCCAATTACAGAACTTCTTCCCCATGTCCTTAAGCAACATACAGATTGGGGAATACGCAGCACTAAAAAGCAAGAGGTTTTATAATCAAATCTCATGGATTTCCAGTTAAAAATTTATATCACTGGAGGCAGATTTTTCTTTGCATATTAAAACTAATACAGTTGCTAATAGGCCCATCCTGTCTCAACAATTCAGATTTCCCACAAAGTTTCACACTGCACAAAGTATTTGGGATATTTTTTAAACACTTCCAAAATCACAGTCATTTTTTTCCTACAATATTCAAGTAGTCCAACTCAGTAACTAGGGCAGCCTAATTTAAAGACAAAAAACCCTATAGTACTTAAAATGTAACAGCTCCTAAAATTGCTTTTTTTAAATAAGATGTGGCCTATATAATGTGCTCTAAAAAATGGCCAAATTCTCATCTGGGATGGTGAGCCTAACCTGTGGCTTTTTTAATTCATCCCTAATACTTTATTCTACACCCTGGTCAATAAAAAACCCTATAACTAAATACAAAAAGAACAGGATAGAAACAGTGCCAGCTCTCAAGGGCAAGTTATGTTGCTTCTAACTGCACCTTCAATATCCCCAGGCTGGGAAAAAAAAAAGGCTGAAAGCAACTAAAGCAAATCACAAATTCAACAACAAAATCCTTTCCCTCAAAATATTTTTTTCTTATTATTACTAATTTTAATTAAGGCTCATTTCTTGCAGCGCTAATCATCTTATGTCTGTAGGAGCAATATGCTTCCACTGAGTACATTCATATTTGTCAAGACACTGGGACAAGCATGTAATTTCCTGTAATCATCACTTTTTAAGGGAGCACTTAAAAGCATTTCTCTGTGGAATGCAATAGAAATTATCTGAAGAGCTTCTTGTATTGCTTTAAAGAAACATTCATAGACTACATTCACTTAAAACATAATTCCTCCTTCCTCCCCTCTAATCCCAGAAGAAACCAAGACAAGGGGAAGATAACAGAATTATTTGCCTTCAATAAAAAAATCAACCAAATTGTCTTTCAGGACATGTAAACTCCAAAGTTTGCTTTAAAAATATCAATTAGCAAAACTACAAATGGGAGCAAAGGCAACTTTTGAAAACCAGCAAACTTCAAAGCAGGAACTAATACAGACAATGCTCTCTTTGCCAGTGAGCTGAAAGAGAGAACAGTTAAGCTTATATCTGTTATACAAAGCGCTCTTTCTCACACAGAAAATGATGGGTTTGTAGACATACAGATGAGCTAGAATAAGAGATGAAAAAAGGGTATTCTTAGACAGCATTTGGCTAAGTAAGTAGCAGTTATTGTTACAGTGCTGCTCCTGGACCTTCTCACGTAGTCCTTCACAACCCTGTGTCTCACCCATCTACTGATTGAATATCCCTCCTTTACACTCTCTGCATTTCCCTTGAGATGTGTATATCAGAACTTGAAAAACAGTCATGTTCAGGAGAGAAGTGTTGTCTCCTTGAATTTCCTATCCAAAACTGAGTATTCACTTTTTAGTCCATGTACAATTCTGATAATAAAAGAATTGAGGCATACTTTCCTAAGTCACATCTGAAAGGAACAGAGCCAGCTGTGCAAACAGGAGCATAATTAAATATGCTTAAAATATGATTACCTTCAGCTGCTTGCAGTCTACCCTCACTCAAGTTCACCTTTCTTTCAGCATAACCACCAGCACACATGGATGCTGCTTAGTTGTTTCATCAAAACAACACAAAACAGTTTAAGCAAATTTTTTCTGGCCTCATTTTTCAATCGAATCACTTTGAGAGAACAAGGATAAGAAACAACTGATCAGCTTTCCTCAGCAGCAGATCTGTAATTTTATCAGTAGTGTGCGCATTCAACTTTCAGTACCAGCATAGCTTAGAAGCCAGTCCCACGTCCAGTCCAGCTTATCATCCTGGGCCCCTTTGCAGCAGTTTTGGTGAAAACTAAACCAAGTTCTTTTCCTACCACATTAAACCCAAAGCTTCATTCCAGGTACTTGTCAAATGTGTTCCAACATCTGGGGATATCACAAGGGTTTGAAACAATGGTTTGTCCTTCAAGCAGCTTCGAACCAAACACATTCAGTTCAGGCTACATAATCTGAAATTAACTACTTTGGAAACATAGGGGCCTCAGCACTATCTACTCAGAACTACTTATTGTCTATACTTAATTTGCCAAATCTGTTGCTAATATAGACACAAACAAAATCACTATAATAACTTTGCTGACTTTCTCAAGCCCATACTCAATGTGCTCCACAGTTCACCAATTGAACAAACCTCCTGTGAAGCACTGCACTAGACAAGAAAAGCAAGATCTTCCCTCACATTTAGGAACAGCTCAGAACTAAAGTACTCCACGCTTCACAAGACTTCTTGTCTAAACCCACTCAAATAATTAGTCCCAAATTCACAATAACTTATAGGTGGTGTCCAGTTAACTAATTTAAGTTGGAGGTCTTTATTCTCTCAAAACTGTAATTTATGACTTGTGATATTGAGCTGCAGCCAATCTAACCACTAGTTTACATAGTTTCCAGTGCCTCCCATTTACATATCAGACTCTTCAGAGATGTTTTCGCTGGCTACCTTTTCAATCGGTTATTTTTCTGACAGCTAAGCATACAAAGGGCCAACAAGCAACGAAGACGGTGCAAGAAAGTGGACAGGGAAGCACAGCATACTAGGAAGGATGAATAAAGATTAGAGGCAAGACACTGGCAGCCAGCAATTTGATCCAGGTGGACAACCATTGACCAGCAACCTAACTTGTGAAATGGGATTCAATAGGCAAAACTAGACATCTTAAAGGAATGACAGGAGGAGGAAGAAGAAGGAGGGGAAAAAAAAAAACAAAACCACGAGAAGCTCTGCATACACCATGGACCGGTTACCTGGATTTCTGGATTAACCAAAGCCTCTATTGGCGTATCAGCTCAGGTGCAGAGTGAGTATTAACTCAGATCAAGCTCTAAGGGTACGACTATATTCTCTCCCAGTATGGCAGCCACCCTTTTCCAGCTCTAGCAAAGTTTTCACTCTGCTTCTGCAGAGTCAGCTTGGCTATCTCTGTACCATACTTGCGGGGCTCCAGTACCTTGCTAGCCCATGCATAGCCCAGACAACGACAAGCTCCACGAGTTTCTATGAAACCACTATTCTAGGGCTTTCCCCTAAACTGCATCAGTCAGTGTAAATACTAACGCCACAGGACTTAAGGTTCAAGATCTGCTGGATCTTCTAACACCAAAAAGGAAAATTAACTGTACGTTGAGGACTTTGTAACACACAGAGATAAATCAATCATAGGCCAACATCTGTAAATATATAATTTCACAGCTGTCTAATTTGTTTAGCTCATGGTGTCCCACTCTTTCCACTGTGCCAAGCCCACAGCCATATCACAAGTCAATGTGTTAATACAGACATGGGACAGGATTCCAGCAGACTACTTTAAATCACTTCTGTGCCAGAAGCATACATCAGCACCACAGTTAGCACCAAATACAGCTACTGTTTTTCAGCTAGCCCTTCTAGTGACAAAGATCATCCTCATGGATCCAGCCTACTTATGGAGCCCCAGTGATTCCAGAGCAGCAGTGTAAGAATCTGATGATCAGTATGTTTCTCAGTAAGTGACCATTTTATAATTTACCCTTTGTAATTACAAGGGAAATTTGAAGAGATAATAACCTAACACAGTGGAAACTGAGCACAGAAAAAGTAATTCTTTTAAAACTGGATTTCATCTTCTAAAATAATTCAAAATCTACAGGCCAGAGGAAGCTATGGAAAAAGGAAGGGACCTTCAACAAAGCAGAGGCTGAAATGCTTTGCAGAAGAGGCCAACGGTACTGATAGGGCTTCCAGCGTTCCCTCAAAGACAGGCCTCAAAACATCTGACTGAAGTTGACGATTTTGTATACGAGGATACACACACCTATACATACGTACAGACACGTATGCTTATGCTTACGTTTTGTGTGCATGCCTGTACGCCAAGCCTTTAACAGCAGACCTTGGCGAGCATCCCTCCTCTGCGGCCCAGGCACTCAAACCCAGCTGGTCACAGCCCACAGCACCCACACGGGGCTGCCCAAGTGGCAGCCGGTACCGGAGCCCGCTGCTCGGGGCGGAGCGGGGCTGCCCTGCCCATACGCCCCGCCACGGCCCTACCCCCCGGCCGGCGGACCCAGAGCAGCCGCGGGGCCGGAGCACGGGCTGGGCCGGAGCGGCGGGGGGCGTGGTCACGGCGGGGGTGGACACCGGCCGCCACCGGAGACAGGGGCGAGACCGGCCTCTCCCCGAAGGCAGCGGGGTGGGCGCCGAGGGAGCCCGCGCCTCGGGGGCCGCGGTACCTGAGCTGTCCCCCTCCTCGGACACGGACGAGCTCTCGGTCTCCTCCTCCTCCGAGCTGCTGCCTTCATTCTCCCCGTAGTCCACCTCCATCTCATCGTGGTTGTTCTCCTTCTTCTCACGGGAATGCACCGGCATCGTTGCCCTGGGACAGCCCTGAGACAGCCCTTCCTGCAGCCGCTCCGCCGCCGCCGGCTCAGTCGCACCGCCCCGCCTGCGCGGCCCGCCCCGACAGGAGCCTCCGCGCCCTCCCATTGGCCGAACCCCGCCCGGCGTCCTCCGCGCCCTTCCATTGGTGGAGCCGCGCCCTCCAATTGGCTGAGCTACGCCCTCCCCGTGGCCGAGTCCCGCCAGCTGCTGCCTCGGCCCGCGCGCGAGGCAGGCTGGGAATTGTCGTCCGCTGGGAGTCGAGCGAGCGCGAAGGAAGGGGTGACGATGGGCTGAGAGGGAGCGAGGGTTTTTCCGTGCCGCCTTCCCCATCCTGAGACTCGCGTAGGACTGCTCGTCTCTGGAGGCTCTGTAGAGGTTAGGCAGAGTTAGGAGGTGGCCCGCTTCTCCCGCAGGTGGCCTGGGCCGAGTGTTCGACCGTTGCTGGGGGTTCGACCGTTGGCCCACGGCTGCCCGCGTGGCAGCCTCGCGCCAGCCTCGCACCCACGCTGCTGCCCGGGAGCTTTGCATCCTGGCAAGGCGGCCCAGCAGTTCAATCCAGGCGGACCAGCCATGGACCAGCAGCCTAACTTGTAAAATGGGGTTCAATCAGCAAAACTTGCCATTTTAAAAGAATGGTGTAAAGTAAGTTTAAAACTTCCAATCCCCTTGGGTTCCCTCTGGGAGAGGTCCCTGTGAGTAGCAACCTCCCCACCAGAATCTGTACCTTCCCATTTCACATTCTGTGATGTGCTTTAAGTTAAATTAGACTTAACCTTGTGCCCCAAAGCTGGCAGGAACCATTAACAACAGACACTAGAAGGAACTAATGAACATGCCACGGTTTGTGCAGAGCTGGGATAGGTTATTTGGCTTTGATTATCAGTATTTTCTGTTCATTTGCCAACTGTTGTTAATTGTGCTACCTAAGATACATTGAACACAAGCGATGCTTACTGGAGTGAGCTGTCCCAGCAGTCACCTTGCTATGAGGGACTGATTAGCTTCGTTTCAGGACATATGCACACACAGGAAAATGGCAGAGATCACTAAGAGTCACAAGATACATAGCCTGTTGCGGCCTGCAGGTAAACGTGGGCAATGTCTTTAGGGCAAAGGTGAGCTCAGCTCACTTCTGAAGGCTGGCCAGGTGAAAAGCCACAGAGAAACACTGTGTGTATCAGTGATGTGATGTGCTGCTCCAATGAAGATAAGGTTGTATTTGCCCAGCTATAGCAGCAGCTCTTCATATTGAGATACACAGATTTAGTCATTCTCCGCAGTCAGGAAGGATGCTATGCAGGTTATATTGTGAGGAGTTAATAATTTCAGAGCTTCCCCATGGACTTTGGCCTCCGTGGAATAGCTGCCCACCTTGCCCACAATAACATCACTTCTCCCACATCTCTGTGCATCCAAAGCAATTAATCTCCCAGTACCTCCACCAGGAGGACCATATGTAGGTGCGCCACCTCTTCTCCAAGAACATAACTGCAAAGAGTAACACGAGGATAGCTACTGAAGCAGTGAAATGTTAAACAAAACTAACCACCTGCCATCCTTCACTGTGCAAATTCCATCCCTCCTGTTTCTCTTGTCTCTGGCTCTGTAGCCAACTAGGGATCCAGAACCTGGCATGCTTTCTCCACATCCCATCACAATTTTCGTAATTTTAAGTATATGATAGGAAACACCTATGACTCAAGAAATGCAGCGCACATAGGAAGGAGTCCTCTCCCAGTTCCGCAGTAGCGGGCAGTTGTCATTGCCGAACATGGTTCTTTCGCCTGCCTCCTCTTCCTCCAAGGGCTGTCTCTACCGGACCTCTCCTGAGTGTCTTCCCCCAGGTCACCCAGCCTGCCGCTGCCAGCAGCGGGCAGCAGTGCAGTGGGACAGGGACGGCGCGGAGCCGGCGGGGCGGCTCCGCATGGCGGACGACGGGCGGCTTAACACCGCCAGGAGGCAGCGCAGCGCAGCCCGGGGCGGGGCCTGCGGGGTGCCCTGGGCGGGGCGGTGGATGGAGCCCCTGCTGAGGGAGCTGGGCCGGGGTTGTTTTCATGACTGCTTATTCAAAAGAGCAACAACAACTGCGCATGTCCTCGGTTTTTCCCTATCTAGAAACAGCTTGCGAGATCACAAAACCTGACCGAGTCCCGATTCATTATCGTTGTAATTGAGTTTGCAGAGACGGTTACCAAGGAACTGTGCTGCCAGCGAGTATTGTTTCGAGCTAGCCTGGCACAAGTGTTAGTAGTGGAGCTGGAGATGTCCCCAAAGAAAACTGGTGAATTTCACAAGCTGGATCTGGAATTTATCTTAGGAGATCGGTAGGGATTTGACAAAAAGAAACCGGAAATAATAAAAAAAAGTCTTTGAATCCCAAATTGAAGAAATGCATTTTGGACTAACAAGATAAAAAAATAGTAAAAATTAAATGCTCTGGGCTAGAAAAAAAAAAAACAACTACTGGAAACAGTTGCAGGGAAAGGAATGGCAGGAAATCGGGAAAGGTTTGACTTGATTGTAATTTCCTGTCCAAATAGTTGGAACAAGGTCTAAGGGAGCTAAAAATAAGCCCCGGAAGGAAACAAAAGTTCCCATGCTACGATTTAAACCAGCAACCGGGGTGGGGAATTGAGCCAGAATGTTTTTTCAGTAACACACAATTTTACATGCTTCTCTTCTGTTTGTATCCAGGAGGAGGTGGAGGGATAACCCAGATAAAACAATATCAGTACTTACTGTCCTGAGGTTAAAAAAAAAGGTCGAAGTCAACCTTACTGTCTAAATGGAGCGTTAGAGAAGGTAAGAGAACAGGGTACTTCCAGGAGATACATATGGTGAGACAGTGCAAGTGGCACATTATAATTTGTTCCCAGAAACATAGAGTTAATTAACCTACTATCCCTTAACATACAAAGTGGCAACACCAACCTTAACCAGCTACCTAGGGCCAGATGTGTGCTTAGAAGGAAAGGGGAAAGAAGAAATTCTGGCTAGTATACTAGAGGACTTGCAAAGAGTTGCATTTTGCTGTGTATATATACCAACTAGGAATCCACAGTCAGGTATCAGAGAACTGGCCTGTATAGATTAACCATTTTATCAAGGTAAACAAAAGGCAGCATTAGGCACCTACAAAGCTATGAATTTTTTTCTGGACGATGAGTTACCCTTCATCAGGCTAAAACAGCCATTAAGAAGAAGGTGATGGTCATCATCCTCATCAGCTCAGCTCTGTCTTTAATGGGGAAGTGGCGATTAACTTTGGGTATGAGGTAATTCTGAACAATTAGAAAGAGTTATAGTCCATTAACAGGGATACTTGACAACAATATAAAATTCAAAACTGACAATTCTGTAGAAAGCTGGTACTGGAAAGAATTTGGATGCTGTAACAATCATTATAAATAAAGGCCAGCACAGACCTTGACAGATGGTGAAATCTCCTTTCCCAGTTTGGGAAACAGAGAGATGATTGAAAGTGGGAACTCACACACATGAAGACGAAAGGCTTGGAAATGCAGGCATCATTTTCCTAAGACCTAATCTGGGCACTTCAGCCAATAATTGGCTATTGAATCACATCTGTGAAACACATACAAAAGTGGAACCTGGCACAAGCATGGTGGCTATTACACCAGGCATTTTCAGGAAAAGGTATATAGCAGAACTGCAATTTTTCACCTAATTTGTTGAATAGAGACTGCATAGTAACAATATTTTTGACAAGAAGAATATTGTAAAGAAGACAAATACAAAGAATGTGAGTTCATAGGATACATGTATAGAATAAACCTTCAAGGAGAAGTATGGACTAAAGAGTTTTTATTTTGTTTGGTCCGATATAGTGCACTACACCTTAATGAGTTTAAAAATTTTCTTGTTATGGGTTCTCTGTTCAAAGTTGAGGTTGTCTTGGACTGGTCATCACAAGATTGATTGTGGGGGGGTTAGGTCTTCGAAAGAGAACAAGACATGAACATATTAGCCAGGTCTATGAGTATGTATTATTAATGGGAAAAGAAAAATCATGAAATAAATTTATCTGGAACATACCTGTGAGGTTTTAGTCAGTCCTTGGGCCTCACCTGTAGTATGGGTTAAGAGGGAAGTGGGGTGTTTGTGAACTGGCAAACCAAATTGTGTCACTTGAAATAATTTTAATCCAGTATCACAAAGAAATGATACACTGGCTGCTCTATCAAATCTGATTCTTCACCCTCAATTGCAAAGTGCAGTATTAGGAGGCAGGTCACAAGAACTGAACAGACTATTTTCTCTGCAGGACAAGGTCAGCAGCAAGTTAAAGCAGCAGTCACAGTGTGCAAGCTACGAGTTATATTTGAAGACTATTGGATCATGTTCCTCCCTCAGTTCATGTACTATCTAAGCAAGATATTCTGGTATATGCTGCAAATGGTGAAAAGTACGTTTAAAACTACTAATCAAAATACACTCGAAGAGATATGACTTATTTCTAAAAGACGCTGCTTACTCCTGCAGATGAGATAAGGGGACATTGGCAGCAAAATATTTCATTTGATAAAAAGGAAACAATCTGTGTAAAATTGGCTCTCATGTAGAGGCTAGCAGATGTGCAGAGTTTCTGCAGGGCTTTTCTCTTCTGGGAGATCTTTTGTGGGTTTGTCAATATTGCAAAACTATTTCCTAAGTTGGGGAAGAGAAAGAAAATATCTCAATGGTTGAGAGAGAGTGTTTGACCACTTTTGGTTAAAAATAAGTTGTTGAAACTGCCACTGTATCAGTGTATTCACATTTCAAAACTTCTTTCATATCTGATATGGTTACTAGTGCTTACATAAGAACTCAAACGTGAGTTGAAGGTGACTTTGCACTTCAAAACTCTACATTCTTTGGCATTACTGGACAGGAATTAGTAAGTTATATCGGTTGAAAATCACTTTTGCATATATGAAAGTTTCTCATCCTAATAGGCCATATATCCCTTCTGTTCTTTGACCATAGCCGACATAGTCCTAGTACATTAAGAAAACGAAGGTTAGGTAATGATTGTTGGGTTGGGTTTGGGTTTTTTTTTCACTTGCACTCTCCCTTCTGCTTTTGAAGCCATTGTCTAATTTAGATCTAATTCTATGCAAAAGCACAAATGTGAAAGTTACCAAGTTTCTGTGTGTTTTGTGAAACCGTATCTGGAACAAAGAACCCCTATTAATGTCCCACAGAGGGAAAAGCGTAGCTCAGTAACTCATGTAAATTAACAGCAGTCATCTCACCGAGCTGTATGCATGTAGTTAAGACTTAACTGCAGTCAGGCCTATAGCCCATCTTCTATAGGGTGGATGAGCTGGAGCCTTCTTCTATAGAGGAGGACAAAGCCAAGGAAGGTTTATGGTTGTGGAAGGAGGTGACTTATGGCGCTAGATTACAAAATTCAGAGGAAATGTGGCTTCATAAATTCTGTAGCTCACGGAAAAAAATAATCAAACATAGGATCCTTGGTGAGTGGAAAGACTGCGGTGTTCTGACTTTGCACCAGATACTCACACAAAGCAAGTGTTAATGCTGATATACTCTTAACAAAAAAAAAAAAGGCAATAGAGCAAGAATGGTTTGCTCAGGAGAACATAAGCTCATGAAGAGCTCTTTCCCCTAATTACAGAAGTATATAGATTCCAGATTTAATCTGTGAAACACAAGGTTGTGCAAATGAAATGGGAATTTGTGCTTTTTTGCACATGAACAGGTTTTTGTGGAAAGAATGGCTAGCTGTTTCATTATTCTCATATTAGAAATATCTTACTGGGTCCTACTGGGTCCTGATGTTTCACTGCTTAGGTCAAAGTGGCCAACATCTCCACTGTCAATATGTTGGACTGCAGTACTGAACTGTACGGAAGCCCATTTTTGACTACTCAGACCTTAAATATCTGAGCTTGGGGGTCTTCTTCTCAAACTAAATAGTTGCCAATTAAGTTAATTAATTTTTTTTTTTATCTCAGGATGGTTTCCAAACAGGAATACTGTAACACTGGTAAACCCATACACACAGAGGATTACAACATGCCATCCTAATGCCCAAGGTGTAATAGGCTACTTTCTCAAAAGCAAGTCAACCTCCATAGGAACTGTGGAGGTACTATAGAAAAGTAGAAATAGGAGTGCTTTGACAAAAGCCTCAAAGGGACCAGCTGTTAACCTAAATATGAAGAGATTAGAAGAAGTGGAATTTTTTTTTTAATTCTTTCAAATTTGTTGCCTGCTTTTGAAAGACCCTGCAGGCAAATACCTTTCCAGTGGAATATAAGCATGCCCCTCTGAAAGATCAGGTTTAAGACTCATGCTTGCTACCTGAGAGAAGAGAAATACCTAGTGAAATTCTGAGTAATTTTAACTCATATTTAATCATGTACCTTAATGTGATAAAGCAGGGGTTCCAGAAACTTGAATTTCTGGGGGTAGATGAAAGAATCCAAAATAAAATCTATTTGAAATTACAACTGTTGAACCAGGCTAGAATTGAAGAGTTTGTGCTCTCTTTAATATATCAACAATAGAAATATGTTTTTCGAAGTACTTGGCAACAAGCTGAATTCTTTGGAAATCATAAATCCTATATGAATTGTGTGACGGTAATTGATAATATCAATATAACCCAGTTGCTTCCACTACTTAGAGTTCCCTATGTGGCCCTGTTGAGAGGGTTAAAAGAAGGAGAAAAAAGTTCTGCAGCACTTAATTGTCTGCAATATTCCTTTGTGTCCCTGCTCATTCCAACGCAAACCATTCTGTGAGTCTATAAAAGTTCAGTTTAACTTACTTATGGAGGTCCCCTCTTAGCTGGACAAAAATATTTGAAAAGTTCTTTCTTTTATGTGGAAATGCAAATAATTTGGTACAGTAATAGCCACCTGGAATGCAGCAGAGCCTAACCCCTCCCTAACTAATCCTGCTGTTTTCTAACCTTGTCCTGCATGCATAATCAAAGACATTGAAGTCATATGCTTCAAAGTCAAGCCTTTGCAAGATCACGGCTTTCACTTTGTGCAGAACATGCCCTTCCTGCTGGGTGTGTCACATGAGAAGTTTCCCTGCAGAAGCCATTATTTTATTGGTTAACACCACTCCCACCTTTTGTTTAATATTTTGGTGATGTCTTACTCTGTTTATCATTTTTAAGTTCTGTCTTAAGTTAAAGACCTATAAAAAAATAAGAAAAGCAAGCAAATTCTCCAAAGAAAAGGTATTTTTTAAAGATTGTAAAAATAAAAAAATTGCACAGTTAGAAAACAAAACACATAAATCAATGTACCGTTGTCTGATCTTAAAGAGCTAAAGCGTCCTGTGTTATGGTAAATTAAATTATTGTAATACTAGCTGTCACCTAACTTTTCTTATCTTCAGATCTCATTTACACAGATGGTTACAACTATAATGCACTTTGTGGCAAATGTAGGCAAATGTCACAGAATCCCTCACTGATGCCCTCCTGACTAAATGCCACTGTCCTAAGCCTTGTAACATTAACTGTTATTGGTCATGTATTTAAATAATGGGGTTATGTTATTTATGTAACAGGTATGTAAATGTTGACAGCTCTTATGATTTTATAACAAGTCTCCAATAGTTAAGTATTGCCGATATTAAAAACCACAGCTGTTGTCACGAGGCAACTGGATTTCCTTCATGCAAAACCAAGCACCAGGGACTATTTAAAAATATCAAAGCAAAGAGACACTGGAAATCATGAGACTTAAATGATACAACAGCAGATGTCTATTGAAAAGTCCAAGAATTCTATTACATTAATTTCATTATTGTAAACCAAAATCAGGCTTTTTCCCTATTACTAATTCAGCCCTCAGCAGCAGAGTTATCACAGCACCTCATACGTTTCCCTGGGTGTTGTTGCAGGCCGCTTTGGTCAGGTTGAGTGTGGGTCTGGCACAATGCAGTTTCTTGAAACTGCTTCTGGCTTTTCTGTAGAAACACCATGGGCATGACCACCCTATGGAGCTCAGTGAAGAAGATAAGAGGACGGACCAGACTGTCGCACTGGACCTAGTCACGCCTGATGGTTTGGTCTCGATGCCAGGCTTCAGAGAGTAGACACCAAAACTGGGAAGAAGCGACTCCAGGTAGGAGCTCGGGGTAAGGAGTTGCAGCACTCCGAGGACCAGTGTGGAAAGAGGAACAGCGAGACATAGCACAGCCAGTTGCACAACTGAGGCTTGAAGAAAGGTTTCGAGTCACTGCCTGGGAGAATATGGTCCCCGCCTGGATTCTCATTCCATATTCCCCCCCCTTACCTCGCTACACTTCAGTGTCTGTTTAGCCAGCAGTGGCTGTGTAATGGAATAATTTACATTTAACTTATCCGTAGCTGAGTGCATCTTCCCGCTGGAGCCGAGCTGCAGCGACTCCTTATTCTCACGCTCCAGCGCCCGCTCTCCACCCTCTGGCAGGGACACCCCGCAAAGCCCCGCACGCACACCCAGACCCTTCCCCAGTCTGGGAGCGGGCGTGATACGCCTCCCCGGCCCGCCACGCCTCGGAGGTGCGCTGGGGAGCGCCGCCGTGACGTCACCGCGCGGTTGCCATAGGGACGTCTGGGGTCGCACCTGACGGCTGTCGTGAAGCAGCGGGAGGAGAGAGAGAGAAGGAAGAGTGTAGGCCCGGCCCGGCGCCCCCCGGGCCCGCGGGACTTGGCGCCGCGCCCCCACCCCTTTCCTCCCTCACCCACCCCCCCACCCCAACCGGAGCCCGAGGCAGGAGGAGGAGGCGGCGGCGCTGCGGCCGCGGGCGATGTAGGGGCCCCGGTGCGGGCAGATCCGGAGGCCGCTGCCGCCTCTGGAGCGCGGCGCCGGGGCCGGGCCCGACGGGATGTTCTCCAAGAAGCCGCACGGGGACGTGCGGAAATCCACGCAGAAGGTGTTGGATACCCGCAAGGACCCGCTCACCCGCCTCAAGCACCTGCGCGTCCTCATCGGTGAGGAGGGAGGGATCCGCGGCGGCAGGGGGTCGTGGGGCCCCGAGGCCCAGCGTGGGAAGCGCTGGGAGCTTGGTGGGACCGGGAGACGGGCTTGGGGCTAAGAGACCACGGTCAGCCCAGCCTCGCCGCGGCGGCCGGAGGGAGAGCCCGGGACCACTTCCCTCCCCGCCGCTGTGCCGAGGCACGGGCGTTTCCACCGCGGCTGAAGGTGGGATTCACTTGGCAGCTGCGGATGGAGGCGAAAAGCTGCGGTGCTTCCCCCGTGAATTACTCTCTAGAGCTACGTAACTGCTGGTGCACTTGAATGGAAGTGGCCGGTAAGCGCTAATAGTGCCTGCGGCTCCCGAATCCACTTCCCCTAAGTGCCTACAGTAACACCTTAGGTTCGCGTGGGCTTTCAAGGTAAGAGTTGCAACAGTAAGAGCCCTCCAGAGCAGGTGTAGGTGAACATTCATACAGTTACTCTGAAAACACTTTTTGTTTGCCAATTGGTCAAGGAGGACACATAAGCACTTAACTGTTGCCACAGTTCCATGTGAAGAGCTGTTAAACCTGACCAGTGAATTAGAAAATGTGATTATATAGAGTAATTGCCTAAGGAAAAAAGAGTGGGGAAAAAAAACAGCCCTTCTGAAATATCTGCTGGTTGCATGTGTTTGTAAAAGGCTAAGTCATTGTCATCAAGCTGTTCTTGAAAAAAGAAATTTGCTCCAGAGCACCTTTTGGACCCTTCAGTTCTGTAAATGCATGTGTTACTTCTAACAGTTTACAAACATGTGAACCGGGCTTGGCCAAGGGCAGCTGCATTCCATATTTAGCACAGGGTACTGAATGAATTATTTTGTGTTCTGCCCACAGGCTGGGGCTATTCAGACACCTTGTCCTTGGCTTCCAAAGCTGAATTCTTTCTTTTCAAAAGAATATGGTTATTGTTCCCTTTTTTCTTTCATATTGGTGTTTGAAGGAACAGATATTATAGTATGGCAACACTGGTGCTGCATGACTTATTTTCTGCAACATAATAATTACTTAGACTTTTGAAATGGAGAATAGTTGAGTAGCAAGACACCTCAGTAGTCGGGTGCATCCTGTTGACTCACTCAGAATGTTACCACTCTTCTTAACTAGCTGTACTGAGCCAGTTGCCAGTTGTGGTTTGCTTTATGTTGACATATTTATTTTTAGCTACTTCATTATCTGAAACTTAAGAGGAAAGAGCATTGTATAGAAACTAAGTACTTACTGAATTTAGGTTTTCTGAAGTATGCTAAATATTCTAGTTTTGCTTTAGTCTGCAAAACTGTGATTTTTGGTCTGATCTGTTCTTGACTTGATATTTCTTTAAGTTGCTTGTCTTTTTATTTACAAGGTTTTCATTCTGCTTTGTTAATACTTGGATGCATTCTGTAAGAGGCAAGCCATGAGCTCTGTATCAAGCATTCTTTCTTACCTAACGGTCCTGCTTACTGGCTGTAGTACAGATTAAATCTGTTGGGGCATATTTTCACGGGATGGCCATTCCCTCTTTTTAACCACACATGCATGTATCTCAGCCATTGAAGTGTAGCCTTTTTCATTTGGGACTGTGTGAGCAGGGAAGGGTGTGACAGTATTCTTCACCTCTGTCTTGGATGCATCTACATGATTTTTGTCATTATGCAGAAATTTTTAGATGGGTGAAGTACAAAAACAAGTTCTTTTTTGGGGGTGGGTGGAGTAGTATATTTCTCTAACTATTCCTACTGCAGTGCAGGAGAATTATATAGCAGATTATTTGAAGTCTTTCTTTGTGATCAGCTCCTTGCCTTATTCCTTAAATTTCTCTGCTCCCCAAGCTGACTTTCAAAGCATAAGCTCCATGCCCTTTTTTCGCCAATGGTTTCTTTGACTAGGTTGCAGGATAAGATTAAAAAAATAATGTTCCGAGATAAGATAGACTGCTGCCTGAGGTGGCGTCACATGCAGGCATCATCCTGCAGCCTGAGCAGCATAGTGCTACGTTCTCCTTTTTATTGTTTTTCTTCAGTTACAACTCCCCCAGTATAGTAATTGACATGTTTCCATGTGGTTAGGGGAGCCAAGCTAGCTATGCCAACAGACTGTCTGAGGGGAGAAAGGAGGAAATCTTAGTTTAGCTCTGTTCAGCATCTTTATGAATGAAAAATGATTTGTCTAGGTTATTGCTCTTAGACCATGCAGGCTGGAGACTAAAAGACTATCCAGAAGAGAATTCTCTGCCATTCCACATCCAGGAGGAGAGAATTTCCTCTTCTATTTAAACTTAAAATCCTTTCAGTAGGCCTTTAAGGTGTATTGGACCAGAGTTAACTTTTTTGCTGTACCTCTTGGTCTTTGCTTCAGCAATGATATAAACTGCAGCTTGGGCATGGATTCATGGTTAGGACTTGAGGGGAGGAAAGGGAGTACTAGTTTGTTTTCCCTCTCTTTTATCAATGTGTCCAAAACAGCAGTTCTCCTGTAAGCTATTATAATGGAATAGTCGTGAAAAGATGTAGAGGGCTTGTGAAATATAGACTGCTGGTTGTCTATAAGCCAGAGAGGAGAAATCTAAAGAAATTGATTATGATAAAAGATTGGCAGTTGAGTCCTGCAAGACAATGGTGCAAGTCAGGCATCATCTAAAAACATTTAATGTGGTATAATGTGGTTATTAGCAGAAGAGACTGAACAGTTTCAGAGAACCTAATATAAACGGAGTCAATGGATAGCAGAAAGACAAGTGACATTTATTTTTAACCAATTAAAAGTAGTGTACATTAAATTGAATTATTCGAATGCCTTTTGCAAGGTAGCTTAGAATGCAGTGAATTGTATCATTTTAGGAAAAAGTATCTTGTCATTGGCAACAACTCAGCTTAAATTTATTGGAAGACACAAATTAGTTTGCATAAATAAAATAGAAAATTTTATTTCTTCATAAAACACACCAAATATCATTGCAGCTTTAGTAGTTTTACTGTTGTAGCCATTGTATAGAGGATTTGGAGATGGGAATGACTCACATGAGAGTAAAACTTTATCGTGAAAAAACATGGAAAGCTTTGGAATCTCTTTCTCTAGGAGCAGATAGTGAAAAATATGTAAACATATGTGAAAAAGACTAGGATATAAAGTGTATTAACGCCTACCAAGTGTGAAGTTACAGTGAAAGATTTTGTCTTGGGAAGCTCCTGAGTTCTAAACTATCAGTTTTAGGCACTCAGGGGGATATGCATTTGTATTTTTTTTTTCTGGAACTCTTTTGTGGATAACTGCTCATGGCTACTTCACTCCAGTGTCCTGTCTCTAGCTGGTTCTCTGCTCTGTTTCAGTATGGCTCTATTCAGCCTTTTTCATAATTTAGGAACCAAGCAAAATTCAGTGACTAATTCAGACATGCATAAGGTTTTTGTTTGTTTTAATTTCTAAAAAGAACCATCAAACTTTAGGAGACCTTTAAATAGTAATAAATATTATCACTAAGAAATGTGAAGAAAAATTGGAAAGAGATTGAAATATCTTGGGAAATACGTGTCTGTGAACGAAGGTTATCTGCTTTTCTTTGTTTTCCTGCTGCGACTTTTCTTGAAACAGCTGGAACTATCTGCTTTTAGGAGATTTGATTCTCTTGAGGTGTATTAGTTTCTTTCCTGTATGGAAGTGTTTGCCCCCCATTCCTTTCCCACTTCCTCCCTTCTTTACTTCTGGGAAGTACCTTTAAGTCTCGTACACTTCCTAATGATATCTTGGTTCCAGTACAACTTGTGTTTGCTGTGAGTTACTGCAATGGTTACAGCGTATTGGCCTTGAGGGGAATCTCTCTAATGAGATTCCCTTGCGATCCCTATGTCAGCAGTGAGACCTCTACTATAAGGGAGGCTGCCAGCTGCAGTTAGTGCAGGTGTGATCATGGAGACCTTCCTAGCAGATGGAAGAGGAAGCACATAGTGTACGTTATGGAATTAGGTACTGCCTGCAAAATGAAGCCTGTGATTTCCCAGAAAAAAAAAATATATTTAGCAGTCCCCAGTGAATTAGCAGCTAATTGCAATTTGTATGATCATTAAGAGGAAATAACGTGATAGTGCATTGATCTTATAATCAGTGTTGCACTGTTTAATCAGACTTCAACATTAAACTAAAATTCTGTGGCTTTAAAATGGTAGTTCATAGTAATGAACTTGTTCTAGTAATTCTTCAGACATCAAATCATGCTTGATCTGTCCTTTTGTTAAAACAATGCTGTGAGAACCTTGCAAATAATTAAGACAGCTAGATATGTAACCCTTTCCTGATGTCATATCTTAACAATATTGACCTCTTCTTTTCTAGTTTTGTTATCAAATGTGTTTCTGCAGCCTTTTGAATTTGTAGTTGCAGGCAGACTTTATAAATATGTTTGGTTTTTCTTTTTAAGAAAAAAGCTAAGCCCTCAAAATATTTAATGATTTCTGTGTAGTCTTACTATGTGCAAGCAAGTCAAATGAGTACACTTAGTTTAAGATTTACTTTTAGGGCTGAATTCTGAAGATATCTTTTTTCTTTTTTTTTTTTTTTTTTTTTTGTAGAGCAGGAGTTACAGACCTGTAGTCTGTTAATCCAGAAAATGCTTGTAAAATGTAATGCTAAGACAACAGAGGATTTGAAGTGTGGGATCATTTATATTTATTTTGTTCTGTTATTCTTGGTGTTTGTTTAGCGCTCTGCATCTCATGTAAATAATCTCTGAAAGGGAGTATTCAGACTGTACTGGGCAGAATCAAACAGACTGCATTGGACATCCATTCTGATATTGTTTAATATGAAACAATGTACTTAGAGATTGCATTTGTCTAAAGGGACTTTATTTGAGATATCTGTGATTGGCAGTCAGCCCTAATGTGTCAGCTGGATGGCATTCATTGGTATTGTACATTATCAACATCACTCACTGTAGTATAACATGAATAAAAAATGTTTTATGGTTGTTAAAGTGAGAGGCAAGTGAAAAGCTACAGCAGAACTAGCTGTCTGGAATTTTCTTTGGAGATAACTGTCCCAGAACTTTCTGTGGATGTGCAAAGCTGTGTTATTTTTTGCAAGAGTTGTAGGGTTTTGGGATTTTTTACTTCCCTGGTAATTTTAACTGCAGAGGTCATGTCACAACTGTAATTCATGGATTTGGCTGTGGGTTGAGTGCAGTTTAAGAACTCAGACTTGATGTTCTGTTGGTCTTGACTTTACTCTAAACTTGTTCTGTTCTGTTTTGGCCAGGAGGAAAGGGGGGGGAAATTGCTTTGCTGTAGGATTTTGGCAAAGGTTATGTTTGCCTTTGCATAGAGCAGCAGTGGCTAGTGCTGCTGGCTTGCAAGGGGAACAGCTGGAGTCGTATCGAAGTCTCAGGCTAGAAAAAGAGGTGGCTCTGAGCGCTTGGACACAAAGGGAAGGACTGTGGAGGTTCAGCGTGTGGCAGTTCAGAATGAAAATAAGTACTATGGAAGTATTTGAAGTTGCTTAAACAAAGGCTTAAGTTCTGAAATGTGCGTGAGCTGTTACGGAAGGATCTCCTAGAAATTTACTAGTGTAACTCTTCTGGAGTCTGCAAGCAACCTGAAAGAATTGGCTTGGAGAACTGGCAGCTGCTTCTCATTCCTGTAGAACTCTGGCCTTGAAATTTGTTACAGTTTGTATGTCAATAATGGGCATGGGTGCTGTCTGTTAATGCTTATTCATTCTTGAAAGGGTTTTTTCTGTATGTTTGTATCTGAAAGATGGTGGTGATGAATAGTTCAGACTTGTCTTACACATGATAGAAATCATTGAAAGATTTCTTAAAGCCTGTTACTTCTTCAGTACCTGAAACCTCAAGAATATTTTCTTTAATACTGTTACCTTTTTAAAAAAATGGATGGTTTTTGTTAAATAGCTCTTAGTGCTCTGAAACAGTAAGGGCTCGTGACGCTCTTGTCTCATAGTTTAGCATTTGTAGCTCACACTATTTGAAATGATGTGGTTTGCTGTCAAGTCTCTTTCCCTTTGACGGTCTGTTAAGTGTGCTGGAGCCAGTTAGTTCTGGAGGTTTTCCACATAATCATTCTAAATGACTTGCTTTTGCATTCAAGAGACTGTCCATATGTAACTGAACCTCTGTACTATTTTGCTATACAGCAGCCACTGGTTTTTCCAGCTTGAAGAATTAAGAATGAGTAAGTTCTGTTGGGAGTTTTACTTGTGTGGTAGCTGAAATTGAGGTCTCTTAGAAACCTCTTGTTTTCTAATGACACCAGTTTGTTCTGAGAATTGATACTGAACACTTCAGTCTATAGCAAGCCTCTGCTTTATGGAAATAGAAGTTTGGCAGTCTTCCAGGTCATTGTTTGCTGCAGTTGTCACTGGTATTATTTTTGGATAAGGATGAGGGAAAGTGACTTCGTAGAGTGAGACAGAATAATGTTTTCATTATATTACGTGCTGTATATGTATATGTATTATGTATAAACATATTATTAAAACTTGAAACAGTTAAAATTGAAGGTAAAATTAACGACTGCTTGATCCGCAGTGGTGTAGATTTTTCTGTTAAATGCTATGGTAAATTTCTGCATTGCTGTGTGTGAAATGGTGAATGTTAATGCTGTTTTCAAAAAAAATCTAATAGTAATAGATATCTCAGATCACGGAGGAGTTGTTATAGTTTTAGGTTCAGTATTTTGATTGCTTACCTTTTAAAGTTCTACAAGTTTACCTGCTCTGTAAATTTTTAATTTCATACAGCAGGTAATCATCTAAATGTTATAGATTCATTTTGATTGGTTACTCAACTCATTTATAGGTATGTAATGGGTATTATGGATTAGTTTATAGTAACTTATAGGGTAACATGTAGAAAACAAAATAATCGGGGAAGGCGAGTTGTGTGTAGTATAAGATGAAGCCCATTGCAATTCTCTTCCTACAGAGGACTGGGATGTTGTGTGTAAACTTGTAAGCTTTGCAAAATCTTGCTCAGGTGATCTGTTACAAGTTTAAATATGAAGTAAAAATCTGTGTTGCTTCTTCTGGTTTATGTTTTAAATCTGACAAAGTCACTTCTTTAAGCTCTCTGAGGTAGTATTTCTGCATTGCAATTCGAAGTATGTTATACTATTCAAATACTATTCTTCTAATGTGTGTTACCGAGGGGTTACATTTTTATTAAAATACTGAAATACTTTTGTGGATACAAATTAAACCTGGTTAAAAAGGTATGTGCTGATAATTGAACCATAGTAAAAGACTTGGAGTAAATGGATTTGCTCTTAGGTGCAGTTCGGTGGCAGAACAAATTATGTGCAAGACTTTGGCCTAGAAGTTTCCCCTCCTCAGCGGGTCACTGTGGGGACCTAAGTTTTGAGTCTCTTGCTGAGATACTTGAAAATTAGGTAACATTTCAGAAAGTTTTCAACAATTAACCTTCAAAAGAACTGACCTTCTGAAAATACATGTAAATAGGTTCCTGAAAGAAGAGTCACATATAAACTTAGAAGTTGGTAGGAGAGGCAGAGGGTTTTTTGGTTTGTTGAAGTTGGTAGGAGAGGCAGAGGGTTTTTTTGTTTGTTGGGTTTGGGCTTTTGGGGTTTTGGGGTTGGTTTACTTGTTTGTTGGGTTTTGGGTGTGGGGTTATTTTGGTTTGCTTTTGGGGTTTTTTTAGGCCTTCTGTGCTACAGCTCCAATCTCTAAGATGGGGGAATTACGGACCTTCTGAGTTTCAGTGGGTTTAATTCAGTGGGAAAATAGGAATTCCAGTTGATCTGGTACTTGAATGCTCTTGTAATGAGAGTCTTACAAATAGGTTAGGTAACTAGTCTTCCATTTTTAGTTTGGTTCTCTGTTTCGTGCGTCAGAACAGAGTAGAATAGAAATCTGTAAGCTAGGTACAACTTAAACCAGAAAAAGTAACCTACCTTCTTAATGTGGAACCTAGAAAAAAACTAAAGCTACTTTTAGAAAAGTTTTATGGAAGGTGAAAAAAGTACAGAGAAGCTGTATGGTGTCTCTTTGTGCTTAAATGTAACTTCCTCCTTAAAAAAAAAAAAAAAAACAAGAAGCATCACTGAACACAGAATTAATGCAGAGATCAGATTTTTAAGTTACATAAAATTAAGGAAACTCAGCAATCAAAAATCCATGTTTCTTGCTTTTGTAAAGCATGAAGAGAACTGCATTTTCTTGACAACTTCCATAAATAATGCTGGAAGTCTGGATTTTAGTGTACTAGAATGATGCAAATACAGTAGAGGCTTTAGTTTTTATATGTTTGTAATACAGTAATCTATAGGTAGTGTCCCATTTTCACCTCTCCTACGCCGAGAAACTTCTCTGATATGGTGCCTGATGTATTTTTGAGTCCTTCTCCCCTTCTGATCAGGGCATAAGTACCAAGAACACAAGGAATATATTAATTTGTGTTAGTTATGTGAGCCTGTGATAGAATACGAAGAGTTTGTTTGTTTGTTAAAAAAAAAAAGAAAAGAACTGTAAATTAGAGAGGAAAACCTGTTTCAGTGTAGTTGCACTTTATGTAAAAACAAGGCTATGTCTCCCTTCTTAAAAAGGCAAGAAAAGATTAAGTAGTCAAAGCAGACAAGCAGCTTCCTGCCAATTCCCAGTTCACGGTTGTTTGAAAAGTACAACATGCTCCTTGCAATGGAAGTTATTTTTACCTCTGTGTGCAGCATTCATGATACTTTAGGAAAGTGTAGAGAAGAGGCAGTGATCTCTGTGGTTAATGCTCTGCAGGGATGACTCTGCACAGGGAGGGTTAAGGTCAGTGTTAGGTTTTGGGTCTCAGTGGGGAGGTTATCCCTGCAGAGGGCTGGATGTGGAGAGTTGTTCTAGATGCTCGTTAGGCACTTACTTGTCACACTGTACCACTAAGCTTATTGCTGGCTAAGCTACCTTGCTTTAAGAGTTGATCTTGGTTGTTCATATAAGCACTGCCTTCTCTGAGAGCAGTGTGACTCTGCCTCTCTGATTATGCAAGATGTTGGCAGAGTGTTGTGATACTGCAAAACTGAACATGTATTGCAAAATTTTATAGCAAGATCTGTCATAAAATTGAGTTGGCAGACCTGTAGGACTACATAATAAAATAGAATTGAAAATGCCATGCTTTTGGCCATCCTTTCAACTGATTGCTTCTGTGCTTTATACTCTACCAGTTGTACATCCAGTGAAGTGAAATGATAAAAATTGATTTCATTGTAAAAATGGTTAAAAATTATGATCCAATAAAGAATTAGAGGGGGATTTATAAAAGATATATGTAGAGTGAAAGATAACGCCTTGGTGTATAAAGCTGCTGAAGGGTATAAAGGTTCTGTTTCCCTCACCTTTCCATGTTTTTCAGATCTTTTTTTTTGATTGTTTCACAACAATATTCTGAAAGGGCAGAGTTCTGCCCTATAAGATATCATCTCCCTGCTCCTCTGTGCTTCCATATTATTGTTCTGTCCACCTAGTTTCTCTTACACACTCAAATAACAGGACAGGGAATGTCTTTTGATTCAGTGTGTACTAAGGCTTGGAAGAACTTACTGTTTAAAACAATATTTAAAATTTAAATCTAGATAAATCATCTTATATTTCTTTAACTGGGGATTTGCGCAAAACCATCTAGCAGGTTGTGGGAAAAGAGTCTGGAAACTCTCCTGAGGTGCACAGGAAAGCACATACTCACTACGCTCAGAATGATGTTTCCACCTCTGGGTGTCCCTGAGGTCCCAGCTTTTGATCTCCTGAACCACACCATCAAAAGAGTATGGGGGAGTGGGCAAGACTGGAAAGGAATGTACATGTGGGAGCTTAGAGAGAGCAAGGAAGCTGCAGTGGGAATCCAGTGCTGCTACTTGCTACCTCCCAACCTGTTTCTCTACAAAGCGGAGGTAGTCCTTGCTTATCACCCTTCTCTTTTTTCTTAAGTAAGCTTAGTTGTGTCTACTAATTTTGGTTAGGGACAGTGATGGTCTTTCTGTTGTAGCGTTTGGGCAGGGTCAGTAGCTTTTTTTCTGCTAAATTAACAATAAAAACAGTATTCATTTTTACAGTGCTAGTCCTGGTGGAATTCTGGTATATCACTGGGGTTTGTAGGCATTGCTTTCATGCAAGAAAACATGTTTCCTATTTTGTACTTACAGTGTGTCATATAGAATTTCTTTTGCTTTAGTGTGAAAGAATGAAGACTTCAATAACTTCTATAGCAATAATAATTTTTCTTTTAATTATCTTTAATTTGTTTTAATGGGTAATGGTATGCAGTGGTTGACTCTATATGTTCTGTTCTATTTTTCAGAGAATGCAGAATCAATTGATCTCAAACAGTTTTTCGACTTACATTTCTCACATATATATTATGTGTTCTTTGAAAACTTTGTGACTATTGAAGTAGGTCTTAAACAAAAAGGTAAGTATTTCAAATAGAAATTTCACTCTTTTGTCTTTGTGCTTCTGTGTCTGTTGCAAAATAAAGCAGAGTGTTATAAAGCATGGTATCTGTGGTCACAAATAACGCTAGATGCGTTGAAATATGTGAAACCACTGGCTTTGCAAATGAAAGCAGAGCAGTTTGAGTTGCATGCCATGGAGGTAAGCAAGGAGAATTTATTCTCCAGTGGCTGTTTTCGCCCTTCTGCAATATGGGGATTCTTGAGGTGTTATGCTTTTTGTGTTCTGCAGAATTAATCTAAGTTTTGTTTTACAAGATACTGTACCACTTAATCTCTAACAACCATCAATGTCATAACAGAAAGTTATACTGACTTTAACTATTATAATCTGAAACTAGGAGTTATACTTCTATTTGCAGAAGGATGCATAATAATTCTTGTGGTTGCAGAAATGCATATTTATGTTTTATGTATTTTGTCAGTGTTCTTTATATTTTGTTTTGATAACAAAATTATATCTTTATTTTTAATTGCACCTAGGTCACAAGTCTCAGAGAGAAGAATTAGATTCTATTCTTTTTATTTTTGAGGTAAGATAACCGTATGAGTTTTTTACATTGAATTAAGTCCTGTTGAATAATAACAGTACAGCTGTCCTACAGTTGTCTTGAAATACGCTTGCCCTTAACTGCATTCTTTTTTCTTTTGCTTGGAGTTCAGTATGTGTGCTTTGTGTGAGGAGAAAAAGAATTTGACTTGCAGTTTTGCGGGAAGATGTCTTAACTGGAAAAAGATCTGTTCCTGCAGATAGCTCATTACTATTCGGTAGTGGTGCTCTCTCCTTCAACCCCCACCATGTATTGCACATGTCCTTCTTGGCAGGGCTGCTCTGAATCCCTATATCCCCTAGTCTGTATGGATACTGGAGGTTGCCCTGACCCAGATGCAAGAGCTTGCACTTGGTCTTGTTGAACCTCAAGAGGTTCATATAGGCCCACTACTGAAGCTTGTCCAAGTCCCTCTGTATGCATCCCTTCCCTTAGGCATGTAAGCCACACCACTCACCTTGATGTCTTCTACAAACTTGCTGAGGGATGCACTTGATTCTGCGTTTGTGTCATTTATGAAGATCTTAAGTACTGGTCCCACTGATTTTTCTCATAGTAGATTACTGCTGCCAAATTAGTTTTTATAGAACCCTTTTATTTTTTAAAAGATTTATCATTTGAAAATAGCATTTCACAATATCCTTACCAAAAGTATATCTTGAATTAGAAACTAATTTAATTACAAGAGATCATTTCTGAGCTTAGAATGATAAGTTTTTTGTTGATTTGTTGATTACAAATTCATGAGTGGCTTTTAATTTTTTTTTAGATTGGTGCTTAAAACTGTAGGGTTAGCTGTTAGAAGGAGAGTGAATCTGAAGAGGGCTGGTTTTTTTGTTTACTGGTTCCTACATAAAGGGGTATTAAGTGACTTGTGCTTTGGAGATAGTTGCACAGGCCTCTAGAGGGCTAGGACTAGGCATTCTTTTGGGAAATCATGTTGTTCACAAGTTGCTGATGCCTCTAGCATAAATGCTGTAGCACTATGGAATAGATTTTAACTGCCTTTGTCACTAACTGTGCTCTGTTTTTTACGATTTGAAGATGATCCTCTGTTCTAGCTGTAGAGGTGTTTGACTATTATTCCCCCAACTCTTTTCTTCATTGTTTTGCTATAGCGCGTTACCCCTCTGAGAAGGCTGAAGTGAATGTTTGCTTGTGCTGTGGCAAGTTCACAGTTGAGCATCCTAGCTTAAGCCACTGTAAAGAAGGAATTAACCTAATTAATGTAATACAACCTGTTGTGATCCATAGCAACTGAGATACTCATCCCCTTCCACTCCCTATGCTCTAAGCAGTAACGTGCAGCAAAGAGGCAGTGGAGCACCGATTAAACTGCAGTAGCATCTAAAGTCTCCAATGCAGGACTTGCCAGACAATCTGTCAGAACCCTTGGACTTCTTAGCTTTAGGAATAGCATTATCTTGAAAGGACAGTAATGCTTCCAAGGAAAGCAATGTGGAAATTTTCAAAATTAACCCCTCAGCTTCTGATCTGTGGCCTTTGTGCAAGTGCTCTTTGGTCTTTCAAGTGTAATGTCTGCAACGTATATCCTTGGGTTCTGTTTTTTGTAGAAAATTTTGCAACTCCTTCCAGAAAGGATTCATCAGAGATGGCAATTTCATAGTATTGGTAAGTTGATTTCCAATCTTTTTTTTTTAAAATCTTATTTTTTGTGAGTAGCTATTAGTAGTTTCTGCTACTCATTTCCTTAATCTTTAAGTGGCATAACAGGAATTATGGTCTTGAAACTCTTGCAAGCTAGAGGAAGAAAAATAAAAAAAACCACCAAAACAAAACCAAACCAATCCAATGAGATGCTCTTCTAGATAGATTTAATGCTAGGAATCTGGAAACAGAACAAAGGCTGAGAAAGAACAAAGACAAGTTCTTGGGGTAAGGTATTATGGGTTATGAGGAATCTGTGAAAGGTGATCTTTATTTTCCTTCTGGCATTGAGAGAGTTGCCTGAGGATATCAAGCTCACCAAGATTAAACTGGAGATTGCCAAGGACTTGTTTAAAAGTTTGCTATCAAGTCTGACCAAGAACTCTGACATTTTACTTAATAAAGAAAGAACAAACAACAATTTTTTTTCCCTTCTTTTTAGGGTTGATTTTAAAGAAACTTCTTCACACTGGAAATTCATTAAAGGTATTAGAAAAATTACTACTTTTGTCTAAAAAATACTTAAAAATACAAACAAGAACATAAGGGCAAACTTTTTTTCGGTGAAAACACAGGAATGAAAACGGGATCATGACTTGTGTGTCATGGAAGGATGACTTCAAATTATTAGCCTTATCTCAGTAGAACTACTCACAGTAGTAATATGCTTATATAGTGTAGGCAAGTTAAGAATGTGTGCAAATGGTTGAAGAATTTGTATTAAAGTATTGTTAGGAGCAAGGAAACTGGTTCTGGGGCTCAGGCTTTCTTGGAAGTGGAAGACTATCTAGACTGAATAGACCTGTCAGGTGGATAGTATAATAATAGTTGACCATGAGACAAAAGCCACCCAAGGGTAATGTGTTATTACATCTGCAGCCTTGGCTGTTGCTGCAATTCTCCGGCATCAGAGCCAGGAGTGGACTGCTTTAGGACTCCATCACTTTCCTTGAAGAAGGGGTGGAAGAGGGTAGAACAGGGCCATCTGCTGCTAAGACTTCATTCTGTTTTCATAATTCACAAACGCACTTAGAAATTTTATGATGATCCTTGTATTTTCAGAAAAATTCATATGCTATTTTGCATTGCTGTTGTCAAGCAAATGCCACGTCTTAGCTTTCTTCCTCTTCTTTAAGAGAAAACCCTGTGAAATACATTCTGTGAGGCAAATAGCAGGGAAGATGTCAGGGTTGTCCTTGCATGTTGACAGGAGCAACAGATGTCCCAGCTCAGCTCTGCTGATTGCTGGTGTTCATACTGTCTGTATATTGTCATCTTTTCTGCCAGTTTCCTTCTCGGTGCAGGACAAACGGAAATGCTTTTGTATGTTTTGGGAAAAGTTAAATTGTTCTGTTTTTTTTCCTTTAAGATACGTCGAGAAGGCGTGCGTCTCTTTCTTTTGTGGCTTCAAGCACTTCAAAATAACTGTAGTAAAGAACAATTATGGATGTTTTCTTGCTTGATTCCTGGATTTTCATCACCACAGTCTGAATATGGTCCCCGAACACTAGATAATCTCATTAACCCTCCACTTAATGTTCAAGAAAGTAAGTGATTTGGTAGTATTACTCAATTTTGCACATAACTCAAATCTAAGCATGGAAAAGGCAAGGTGAAGTAATGAAGAATTAACATGCACATGTTTCCAGGGAGATTATGCAGCTGTCAGTGAGTTTTGTGGCACTTTATCAGGTCTTATTACAATGTTAATTTTGTCTTCTGTTGTTTTTCAGGAATGGTGTTTCTGTTTTGTTTTGGGGTTTTTATGACTATGGTAGCTTAACACATAGTGATTGAAAATAACCTGACCAATTTCATGTCATTCTTCTTAAGAATTACAAGCAGATACTGCATTACTGCAAATGTGCACATGTGGATTCTGCTTGTGTTGGACATTTGCACTGCCTTTGACGATACTCTGGGGAGCAAGCTACAAAAAGCAGTTTCTGGCACGACCTTCAAGAGACTAAGTGGTTTTTGAGGCAATATGCAAAGGCAGAATAGTTGATCTTGCTGTGTCTGTGTGTGACCAGGCAGTTAAAACTATGGTATTCTTATGACTCAGAATCTTCCAAAAGAATTGGAGCTTGTAAATCGCAAAACCTGGAGTCAAAGTTCTGCATCAGTGGGAAGGCTTGAGCATTCAGAAATAACCTTTTTATACTTCACAGATTTTTTTTTTTTTAATGTGAAGGTCATCAATCTTGACTCCAGTCAACAGAGTGAGGGAGGTTTTTCTCTTAAGATAATTCTTGTAACAGATTTTCCTTTGACTGTTGACTTTAACAGTAACTATCAGATAGTACTGGTAGCTTTGGGTAGCCTTTTGCCTCCTAGCTCACCTTGTTCCTGTTAGTAGGATTTTAAGGTCATATATTAATGAATTGCAGTTTTATGTGGCCACGAGTGCTAAATCTGTGTTCACGTAACTCTGAATAAGCAGTTGACCACTTTTTCCTCTGAACGTTAAATACCATTGCCTTTTTTTCCACCTACACCCAGTGTTTTAGAGTTTTCATTAGTGTATGTATGGTTGGTTTATTTTGCTTACCCAAGTACATTTCTGCTTTCATAACTTGCTTCATGTTTATGCATGGAAAGAAATGGTCTAAATGTTTGTACTTCTTTTTGTCCTTTTTTTTTTTTTAATAGCTCAAGTGACTATAGAGGAAATCACTCCTCTTGTTCCTCCACAATCAGGTGATAAAGGACAAGAAGATTTAACAAGCTATTTCTTAGAAGCACTTTTGAAATACATAGTAATTCAGGTATGTTCTATAGTTTTCAAGAAAGCAGGCATGGAAAGACTAACACCTGTTTGTCCATTACAAGATGACACTTATTAGTAGTACTGCAAATCTATATAAAAACATTTTAAATATTCCTCAGCCTTGCTCCTCTCCATGTGTCCTTTGTAAAAAGCCAATTCTCTCAAGAAGTCTTCAGTTCTCTTCTGAGAAAATTCATGGGTGTGTTATCGCAAGGTCTTGCTTGAGATTGCAGCATGGAATAAAAAACAAGACTTGTCGGCCACTTCCAGAAATGCTGATTCCAGCTCCCTTCCCCTTTCCACCTTCCCCGCCTCCCCACCCTATTGCCTTCAATCAATGGAAAGATCAGCTGGGCTCTTTCTTATTATGTGGGTTTCTTGATGGTCAGGGACTTTGCTTTTCAGACTAAGAGGAAACTTCTAACTTTGAAAGTGTTCAATTTTTGTAGTGTGAGCTTTTGAGAAGTCTGAGCAAACTTTTACTGGCCTTTTTCCTAGGTTTATACTCGAGTTAGCTGGCAAAACCAAACAGAAATAGGAAGTCAGGCTCAGTGGTTTGACTGCCACTGTCTGTGCTTAGCTGGAGGAAAAATATGATCCTCTCTTTGGAATTTCTGCTTTACCATACAGCTTCTTCATTCTTTAATGGAAATGCTCTGAGGTACTGGAAAGTCAAAATTCTTTAGGATGTGTTTAGAGCATGGTACAGAAATTATGGCTTTCTAGCAAGAGTTTGTAGGGATTTTTTGTCTGGTTGTGTTTTTTTTATTTTTTATTTTCTGACCAACAAGATACTTTCTATCAAGATCTGGCAGTGGTAGTGCCCTGACTCTCCCTGAATTCTGTTGCTGAGCAAGAGAACCTTTTCAAAAGAGAAGCAGTGGGAAGCAGTATATATTCAGAACATTTCAGATCTGGCTAAGTTTGAATTAGATTCTGCTTGAAAGTAGCTGCACTGCTGAGATCGCACTCGGTGGCATTGCTATGTGATTGCTTGGCTGCATGACGTGCTGTAGCTGTTTCAGGGTACTGCCTTCTAGGTCAGACTTGTCCAGCAGAACCCAGTTGGGTTTCTGTCCATGAGTTTTTCCTTATGCTTTTGCAGTTTGTGCTAGAAACAGTGGATAGTGGCATCAATGTGGCCAACGTTAAACTGAAACATTTCATGGCTTCCCTTTATCTGTCTTACTCTGAACGTGCAGTGCTGGAATAATTTGCAATTTTGTTTTGTTGCTTCGAGCATCTCACAGTTTGAATAGAGGTCGTCATAATTGTGATCTTTAGCCTGTAGGCTAATCTTAATGATAACTGTTAGGTTTGAACAGAAGTACCCCTTACATTCTTGAAGGCAACTGCCCGCTCTGTAATTGGTAGTATTGTATTTAAATTTAGGTAAGTCATTGAGACAGCTGTATAGAACTTGTGCGCTATGTAAATGCTAAAGTCTTTTGCTGAAGTAACTTTAGAGGCACTGATAACTTCAAGCAGAATAGTTACTTTTTATTATTAAGTTCTGGTAAAAGACTTTATGTCACTAATTCCTTTGTAATAGTTATCCATTCTATTGAATTACATTGGAGGGCATATACGTGCATGTTTATTCTGCTGTAAATACCCATTGCCCTGCAAATAGATCATAATATAACTGTGAACTTGAAGTAAGAAGCAGAAGAGAGTTTTTTTCAGAAAACTTCCTTTATTTTATTTATGATACACTTGACAGATTACCCAGCTCTGCAAGCACTTGAATTCTCTAGGGCAAAGTTGGAAATTGCGTGTTTGGCTTATTATTAGGGAGAAGTTACTATGCTTTTCAGTAGGGAAGCCTTTCATGAGGGGGAAGGCTTAGTACTCATGATCCAGGAAATTAGATTTGTGTAGTTTAACTTTAAAGGTATACCTTCTGCTGTTTATGGTTGACAGATTTGTTTTGTACTGCCAACCACTCAAGTGAATCCAAGTACCCATTATAATGAATATTGGGCCCTTGTTCAACAACTTCTTTTAACACATTTTAACTGACAAATATTGAGTAGCATGAGTACTGTCTTTTTCTTATAAATCATTTTGAAATTCAAAAAATCCCCATTTTATTAAAAACAATCAATTTGGGTTTACTCTCTGATTTGGCAGATGACTATAAAAGCAGGTGTATTTCTATTTATTTCAGTATTTGGTGTTCAAGTTAATTTTGAAGCAGCATTTTGGAAGAGAACAATCTTTATTTCATTGACATTTCCTCAGTGGTTTCTGTTCCATCTTTCAGAAAGTATTTATTAAAATGCGTATGATTTTGTTCCAAAGAGATAACTTATAAAGAAGCCACTTCATCAGTCATCTTTTTCTTCTACATTTTTTCTTTATCCAACTTTTTTTTTTAAGGTTAAGAGTTTAGAATGGAAGAACAAGGAAAACCAGGAAAAAGGATTTTCATTTTTATTTTCAAATTTTAAGAAATACTACTTGCCTTCTATTTTCCCAAACATCTGTAAGGAGACCAGCCTGTATAACCCCATACTTGGTAAGTGTTAACACAGCTGATGAAAATCGTTATGTTTTCTCTAATAGAGAGTGTAGCAAACCAGTTTTTGCTTGAGTCATGTGGCTAAAAAGAACATTCTCCAAAAGTATTTCTCATGAAAGAGCATGTCATGGTTCCTGTTCATGGTTTTCAATTCTCTGTTCATGGAAGCAGCTGACCCCTTAGAGCCATTAGAGTCAATATTGCTATATTAACCTGGGACAAGTGAATTTAGTGTTCTCTTAAAACAATTCTTTAATGTTACTTCTGTTGTTGCTTTAGGTTGTGCTCTGAAAGGAAACTGTTTCTCAGATGAAAGGTGTTATTGTGCTGTTCTTTAAGGGTTGTTGGCCTTGTCTGTACAGAATCATAATTTTGACATCATACAGTGCTTGCTTATAGTTCAATTAGTGTAAAGTTATGTTTTTGTCAACTGTATTTTGTCAAGAACTTGCAGTAATAAGTGAAAGTTAGGGTTTACACAGTCTTTAAAGCTGATGGTGCTAGAATGTATTTTTCCATATAGAGAGTGGAATTTTAGATGTTTGCTAAGCAAATCTAACATAGAGTTTTGTTCAGAGTTTCTAAATTAGAATGTTGTTTGCTTATCTTGATTTTGCTAGCTTGGGTTTGCGTGTACCCATGCAGATGTTGGTCATAAGCCAGCAGAGTTCAAGACTTTTGTTTGCAAGTCAATGTCAAGTACACAGGCTATAAACAACCATTTCATTACTTGAATAATATGGTTACATCACTGCTTCTCTTACCTGTTGATGAGGCATCTCACTCGGATTAATAATGCTCTCCAGCCACACTTAACGTATTTTAAAATCAAGCTGTCAGGGAAGTTTGTTGAAAACGTCCTACTTTCTGCCAGTCCATGTGCTTGTATTTGGATTGTGGCTTCCTTCAGAGTTGGGTGTTTCAAAACCATTTTCTCCTAAGAAAGATGAACTAGGGGAGGAGAAACAGTCTAAATTCAACCATAAGCAACAGTAGAACAAGAGTTGTGTGAAGATACTGAAGAGGGTCAGTTCTGAGAGAGCAAACTTAACTGCTGCTCAATGTCCTTGAACAAAAAATGTGAAAGCTATATTTTCTCCTTCCGTGAAGATCCTGATTGAGTTTTCCATGGAAGTATTATTATAGTCCTCTAATTTTCTGTGAATCATAAACAAGAAACTTCCAAGGCTTTAGTAATGAAGAGGACAATGGGGAAGAAGAAGAAATGGACATAGATCTGTAAAACTACTGTCAGTGTCTTAAACTGTGCAAAGTCAGCAACAATGATGAAAATTTTGGGAAGAACACAGTAATGAAAGCAACAGAAACACTGGTAAGTTGAATAGTCTCTTATCCTCTAAAAAGTCCTTCTCTGCACGCCTTTCCCCGTGCTCTTTGGAAACAGTCCTGTGCCTGTTCTGAACAAACTTGACATCATATAGGCAGAAAACAGGACAAAATTGGACACAGAGCCTGCTACTGAAACCGGTGGGTTTTATGTTAGTGGTGTAATGTTTGATTTAGAAGTCATGAGGTACAAATCAAACCAGTTTTAGTAAGCAGGCATGGACATAGCAAATTGGACTGAGGGTTTTTTTTTGTTGTTAAGATGGATTTTTCATATATCTGTTACCTTAATGAGCAATGAGCGTTCCAGTTAAAAGAAGCTAGTATTTTGCATTTTCTAATTTCTGGCTTGAGTATTACAGACTTAGAAGAGCAAGACAAGCTTAGAAGAGCCCATGAAATTGGTTTCCTTTGTTTTGTTTTGAATGTCTTTTAACATCTGTTTAGATTCTGTAAGATAGTCTTTGGAAGCTCTTTAGTAAGAACTACAGATACTCACAGTATTGTGTCTTTTTGTGACGTTTCCAAGCCATCTAATAAGCTTCTGTTTTGCTTTGGTTTTACATCAGTGTCCTCATGTGGAGCCTTAACATCTACTTCCAAAATGGACAGAAATGTGAAAATACAAGAAATGACTCAAGGAGGGCACATTTGAGAATCAGCTCAGCCCATAATACTGTTGAGAGAGAATAGAGAGAGGATGTTCTGAGAGGAGATAATGGAACTACAGAAGAAGACAGTGTGCTGCAAAGACATGTTTAATGCATGTCTGTTTAATGTCTTGTGATTTTGAAAATACTGGTTGAGTGCTGTTATTGTATGGCCGCTATTGCAGCCTTTGGGCCCTGCTAGTAGATAACAGAGAAAACTGATCTTTGCATCTTTAAATACTGTGTTACCAGGCATTTGCTTCCTTTTTCACTGATTATGCTGTTATACATGCTTCTGTATATTTATTTATTTTTAATATTCTTGTCAATCTGCTGCTTTCCACAGAATGAAAACAAGTGTACTGTTTTATTATTTGTAGTAAATAAACTCTGCAAGCTTTTAAAAAATACTTTGTGCGTTTGTTACTTACTTAGGCAGATGGTATACAAGCTTTGTGTAGGTTTTTTGCTCTAAAAATAATTCTTCCGTGAAAAATAGTGGATGTAACTTTAAAGTCTGTTTTGGAAGCATGCCTAAATTTAGCAGCATGGTGATGAGTTTATGACTACTTTTGGATGTGGCTGTTGAAATGACACTGAGATATACTAGCTTGCATATCCTCAATGCTGATGCTGGATAATGTGTTGTGTATTTGTAGTATTAACAAGGAAACCTTTACAGCAGTCTGGCAAGTAGACTGTGTTGTCATCAAATGCCTAAAAGTATATATGGCTGTCAAGTTAATTTCCTGGATAGTAGCTAATTATTTCTTTGCTGCTATCCAGATTTGTTCCGTATAACCTGGTGGAAGTTATGCTGGATTCCTTAAAACAACTCTTGACCTTGCTTTAGGAAGGTATAGTCAAGGACTAACTTTATATTCTTCAGCATGATTACTTTGCATCTTTAACTCCCGCCATTACTATCTTTGAACTACCTTCTGGCCTATAAAACCAGGGAATGTATCTCTTACTCCTGTAGGATCATAGAATTGCTGAATGGTTTGGGTTGGTAGGAACATTAAAGATCAAACATGGGCAGGGATACCTTCCACTAGATCACGTTGCTTATAGCGTCATCCACCCTGGCCTTGAACACCTCCAGCGATGGGGCATCCATGACTTCTCTGGACCACCTTTTCCAGTGCCTCACTACCCTCACAGTAAAAAATTCTTCCCAATTACTAATCTAAATCTACCCACTTTAGGCCTAAATGTACCACAAGCAATAGAAGAGTTGAGGTAGTGCTGAAATACTATGTCTGTCCAATCTGTCCCTCTCCATATCTGGATAAGATTGTAATTTTTGATGATATTGCCTTTTTTTTTGTTTTGGTTGGTTGGGGTTTGTTGTTTTTTAATTTGGTTTTTTTTTGTTTCGCTTGATTTTGTGTGAAAATCATGATACTGAAACAGCAGCAGCACGATGTGTTCTGACAGCATGTCACTGTCAGTCCTCAGAAAATTTTCAATCTACTTTTTGTACCGGAGAATCATAGAATCTCCCGGTTGGAAAAGATCTTTGAGATCGAGTCCTTTTGGCATCGATTGCTAAACCATGTCCCTCAAAAACTCATCTACCTATTTTTTAAACACCTCCAGGGATGGTGACTCAACCACCTCCCTGGGCAGCTGTTCCAGTGCCTGACCACCCTTTAGTAAAGAAATTCTTCCTAATATCCGGTCTGAATCTCCAATATTGGAGCAGATCTCATACTTGCTCTTCTAGAAGTAGGAATAGAGTTGAGACACTGCTCCCACAGAAATGTCTTTTTGCACCTGAAAGTTTGGGAGTTGTTTCAGATTGACGATTTGTCTTGCAGTACTGTTTAACACCCTGTCTTAGGTTGTGAAAACCGGAAGTGACATTTTTCAATGTTGAGCTGACTGATGCATGGCTGGAGTTGAATTGAGTTGCTGATATTTGTCCCTGCAGAAATGTGTTATGCACCGTTTAAAACTCTATTGTCATGCCCTGCCCACCCCACCATCTTTTTAACTTCTTTTACTATACATGTCAATTGCATCCACATTGAATTATTAAGAACTGTAACTTTTTTACTGAAGCAGATTCAGGAATAGTGGCGATGCTGTCAGCGTCTTTGTCATTAGCACAGTAGCGAACCAGAAGAACTAAGCAGTTCCAAACAATCATGTAGAACATGGGATGGAGAAAATGGAATTGTAGGTTATAGACCCCAAATAACCACAGTTCCTTCAGAGCAGGATTGACTTCCCACTAGGCATCATTCATTAAATTCCCTGCAAGCAGGTATGGGAGCTAGTGCTGTAGGATCATCTTTCAGCGAAGTCCTATGAGGGTGCATGTGCCCTTTCTCTGGCAGTAAAGTCCATCAGAATTAACTGGTGCAGATGTGGCATTAGGTGAAGCTGTGAGTCTCATGTGGCTTTGGAGCAGAGTTTCTTGCTGTTCTATTCACTTGTCACCTGTTGCAGGGCCAGAAGAGGCTGTATGTATTGCAGCTACTTTAGAATACAGTTAAAAATGAAAGCTCGCTCGTTGTAGCCATGATTAGATATTGGGATTGGTATCAGTAAAAAATTGATGACTTTATCACTTACTATATTGCCTTACTGGGGGTTGCTGCAGACCAATGTAGAGTTCTTTTTAGGGATGCAGTAGGAAATGTGATAGTCATTGCTTCTGAGCTGCATCTGCTTTTTGTGGTAGATTTGGTAGTAGTGGATAAGTGACACATAGGACTCTTAAAAGGCTGTAAAATGGTGTGAGTCACAAATTAGAATCATAGAATATTTGAAGTTGGAAGGGACTGTTGCTCGGTGACTAAAACGGCTATAAATGCTTCTTGAAAATAAAGATATTTGACAATATCTTAATTCCATATGAAAATACTGTTCTTGAATAGGGCATATTTAGTCTAGTTTACAGTTATTTTGTTAATGGGGACTCCTTTGTAGTTTTCAATGAATGTGTGAAGTAGTGAGTTGGCTGAAGTTTAAATGCTGAGTGTAGCTTTTTAGCTTAAAAAAGCTGAAAACAATGAAAATAAACATGTTTACTTGTTTAGGGAAAAGAAATGCAAGCAAGGCTGTATAAGACTATAGTTTTTATCTGAGAATTTTTTATTTTCAGATAAAAAATCAAAAGTTTTACATAGCAGAAACAAATTGCTGTCTATTAGACCAGCCATATTGCCTCCTTCCAGGAGAAAATCACAGCTTTTTGATGTTTTGTACTCTAGTCTTGAAATTTTCTCTATGACATCTGTTTTGGCACATCTTGGAATGATTTGTGCAAGAGTGAATATGAAAAAAACAGTGCCTGTGAACATTCACGTGTATTGGTTGTGGTTTTAGGATTTCTTTTTTGTATAGACCTATCTTTTTGCACATATTTTTAAGATGTTGTGTTTCCTTACAGATATACCACAGATAAGACCAAAGCCACACTATGTAATCGTTAAGAAAGATGCTGAAACCAATGATGCAGTATATTGCACAAAGGAGCCTTTTATTAAGGCTCGTGTTACTGTCATTCGATGGTTGGTGTCTTTCTGGCTTGAGCCAAAACCTCATACAGGACCTCATATTCCTGGGATGGAAGGTGAAAATGTGCCAAAGAATATTCAGGTAAATCCAAATATACAAAAAAGTGTTTGTTTTAATTTTTTTGTCTTAATTGTTATGTCAGCAGTGTGCACTCCTTTGATAATTAAAACTAATGAAGAACTAAAGAATTTCTGAACAAGTTTTTTGCTTATGAGTTAACTTTAGAAAGACTTTGTATGCTGCTTTTTTTTTCCAAATTCTGCTATTTTTTTTTAATAAAATAAACATTAAAAGACTTGAAATGCAGTGAATCCTATCTTTGTTTTTTTTCTCCTGAGTTCTATGTACTGTTTTAAATTGTAGTGTTGAATCAGTGTACTAAAAATGAGTTACAAAATATTCTTTTATTTCAGAGAGCAGCTGCTAGCATGGCTTCAAGGGAGGACAGCAAAAATGACAGTACTGATAAGCAGGATAGAAATGCAGAACCAGAACAATCTCATTCTAACACAAGTACTCTAACAGAGAGAGAACCAAGTTCTTCCAGCCTCTGCAGTATTGATGAAGAGCATTTAACTGATATTGAAATTGTCCGGAAAGTCTTTTCTTCTAAAAGAAGCCATGTTAATTTTCTAACTGAGATTTTTCGACAGGTAAAGAACCCTCTTTAGAATGCAAGAATCTTGATTATTATATTGTGAACGGTCATTGTGTCATGGGTTTTATTCAAGAGCATTTGTTAAAGAGAGCAGTTTATATTAATGTTCAGATTTTTTTTTCTGTCGTGTTGCCTTTAGGGTTTAATGTTTGAAAAGTTACAATTCTGGAATATTTTCACCTATGGTTATGAGACCTCATACATCATTGTTTAACCAGAAGTTTTCAGTGGAAGGGCATTTCTAATGTGCCAAGTGTTCGTAGTGTTTCTGAAACATTAGGGCAAAGTTATTTCAGTCAGGAGAATGTTTCAGTTGTACTGAATGATGGGAAGATTGTCTGTAGAAAAAAAAAATTATGCATTTTAGTCTCCAGGGTACAAAAAATATATATGGGCTTGCAGAAGACTGTTAGACTTGATGAGTGATAGTGTGTGACTGATGAACTTGTCAGTTGAATTCTGTAATACACAGTAAAGTCCTTTTTTATGTGATTCTGGTATGAAATGTCCATTTCCAAAGAGAGAACATACCACTTGTGTCAAGTGCACACTTTTTAAAGACAAGGATAATGAGTTTTCAACATCTACATCATGGACTTCATAAAACTGTTTGTTAGTGTAGTTTATCTGTTCTTTTTTTAATACAATTAGGGCATCATGGTTTTTGGTAAACATATTAATAGTTAGTTAAAATCTGACTGATGTTAAAAGTTCCTCATCTCCGACTAGTTGTTAGAGGCACAGCAGGTACAAAAAATCTCCTGAAGAGGGCACTGATCAGCTACTTACTGATCAGTACATGATTGAAGTGCATGATTTTTTGAAACAATAATTCTGAAGTCCTTTCAGGGAGTCGTTTGTTACAGGGATGCTGTTCTGTAAAATCTCATTTAGCTAAAAATAAGATCAATGGCTACCAGTAATGTACGTCACTTGAATTTTTGTTAGTTATTTAGAACTGATTTAACTCCACTCTTATAAGACCTCTAAATGAAAGATATTGTAATAGAAAATTCATTTTGCATGCTTTTGATGAGTATTTGTGCCTTAATTTCAGCAGGCTAGGTGTCGAGTAGATATGCCTGTGTGAATTCCCATATTTCTGTCTTTGGCAGTGAAATTTTCGTAGTACTTCCTTGACAAGTTTTCTTGTTAAAACATTTTTTTTCATGTTTTTAGTTTATAGAGGAAGGAAGTAAGCAAACACTGAGGTTCAGGAGTAATTTATTTAAGATCCTACAGTGACTGTATTTACCCCCCTGCCCCTTATCCCTTATAACCTGTGTATTATAAAGCCCAGTTTTATTTGAAGTATTGTAACTGGGGTTTTGTTTGTTTCTTGTTTTGCTCACAGGCATTTCTGTTGCCAATATGCGAAGCAGCTGCCATGAGAAAGGTGGTGAAGGTGTATCAGGAATGGATTCAGCAAGAAGACAAGCCTTTATTTATGAAAGAACCTGAAGAAATAATTCAGTGCACAACTGTAGATTGTGACGAAAGTGTTGTTGACCACAATTCATCAGAGAAAGCAAAAGAAAGAGAGGAGGTAAAATACTGTCTGTTAATATTTGTGCGTCTTTTGGTTACACTAGTAAACAGAAGTGGCCGCCTCTACAAATTACATGTGGTTTAATTTGATATCAGAGCATCTGTTGGGGAGAACCAATGGTAATTAAACAGTGCATGAATGGGCTAACAATATTTTACATTATCTGAAAAGTTTTCACATGGTTAGTTCAATTTAAAATTCCGTATAGGTTTACAAACTATTTTTAAGATGTGCATTATACGGTATGACAACCTTCAGCTGTGTAAAGACTATATACAAATAAAAGGATAAGGAAAATAGTGCTTATTTCACCCAGATACTTCAAAATAACTGTTACAAACTTCTTTAAATGTAGTTGTATCTTTAAAACGCATCTTAAACATCTGCCTACCATTGTTTATTAGTTAATATCTGTTATATCCTTTTTCCTTTAATATAAAGCCAAAACATCTTTCTACAAATCTATGGGATATTAAGAAAAAAATATTTTTCAGGAAAAAGGGATTAACTCCAGTCATGTTAGAAATTCAAACTGGGCAAGGAATGGCTGTTATGACGACACTTTGCATAAAATATCCGAAATTGAAAGTGAAGAGCAAAATGTACGAGCTGGAGTGCAGTCAGTGTTGCAGGTATGAAATAGACTTGATGTCTAATTTTCACCCTCATAATAAAGCTCTTGTTATCAGTACATAAAGAGTGAGATATAATGCAGTATTCCTTCCAGAAAACCCATGCTCCTTCAAAGCACCTCTGAATTTTTAAAATTATTTTAGATTTTAAATGTATGATGATAAATAGCGTTAGAACAATGACAGTGGTTCACTGTATCTATATTGACTTTAAGTAGGATTATGTATACACAAGTGCTGGATAACACAGTAAGTATTTTAATTTTACATCAGGACATGCATTCTGCTCTGCAACATATCACAGGAAAAATAATCGTCATTTGAGTGCCATATTGTCAAATTATTCTAATTAAGTGGTTAATGAGAATTCTTTGAAGCTTTTTTCTTTCAAACTATTAGTCACCACACACAGAAGATCCATATCTGCAGTTTTCCTAATCTAAATAATAAGGTGTAGAGGGATATTTTCTCATCTTTATCTAAATTAGATTGGATGAGTACATGAGTGTTTGAAAAATTTGATCAGACACCACAACTCTCTACTTCATTTATGTCCTTACAGAATGGGAGAGTTGTAGAGGTTCCCTTACAGAATTTTTTTAACTGATTCTTAGAAATTTGGCAGAATAGAAGTTGTGTTCAATAAAATGCTGCACTGAAGTTCAGAATATAGAAAATCAAGCAAGTATAATTTGAGGTTTTTTTAAATGCTTTTAAGGTCATATAAAAATGTGTGCATTTTATGTATAGTATCTGCATGCATGTACATATATGTAGGTGTGTATATAAATAAAAATAAAATAAAATAGACTTATGCATTTGTCACCCTGCCATGTGCACTTTCACCGTGAGTGACAACGCTAGTTAGAACTCATTATTTGTACCACAGCTTGAATGATTTTCTGAAAAGGATTACCTATAGAAATAAATATATGTTACATATAGAAATAAACTTTGTACCAAAGTAACTTTTAAATTCAAATATATGGCAATAATTGAAGCTCCATAATCTTTGCATACAGTGACTATTTAGATAATGGAGTGTTTCTGAGAAAAGGTACAGTGAATTACCTTTATCTGTTTACAATGTATTATTATGGTTTACACCTCTGAGAATGTCCAGGAGATTCTTCATGTTGACATTTTTTAGACAAAGGTTCATTTGACTAGCAAATATCCTTTTTAGCCCAAAATGTAGTCAAGACATCATTCTAACCCAGTACCGTATGTGAGTTTGAGAGGTCTTGTGAATCAAGAATCCAAGACTTCTGTCTTGCTTTTTCTTTCCATTTAATTGTTGCATAGACTTATTTCAGTAGGTTCATTAGTTGAGGCTGGTGAATGTAAAGCATCATACTTGTAGTTTGTAATAATTAAAATCCAAAGCTCTCAGCAGAGGGAAATTACAGCTGTAGAACCAATTATTTCCTTTACCTGTGGATTAAGAAAAACAAAAATTAATTAGACATCTAGTGATTCTAATACTTCCTAAACTTACATTAAAATGTAATAATACTTTAGTAATAGTTGCTGTAACTCCTACGGTGTCCTTGTCTACTGTATTTTCATTGTTTTCCTTCTGAAAGCCCTAATTCACTGTCCACTGAAGTCAGCCACTTTGGAGAATGTATCCTGTTTCCTGCTTTTGAAAAGCCTAGACCAGGGATGTCAAACTCAGGGCTCCTACCATTCTCCTGCTCCTGCAGCGTAACACAGGTCACACGCTGCACACGTGACTAATGGGCTGGCAGGAGCACAGGGGCAAGGAGCTCGATGCTGCTGCCAGGTAGAAACAAGGTGCCAGTTTTCCAGGCCTTGTCATGCTGAAGCACACACTGTTTACCAGGACTATTTCAAGTAGTTTAGCATAAATTATACTAATCAGTTTCTGGCTTGCAGGTAGAACTTTTGTGCAATGGACTTACTTAGCAGGGCATTTTTGTCCATCATATTAAAATTATGGTATTAAGTAGTTTGTACCATCTGTCTATGAGAGCAGAAATATATGAATATGGTTGGAGAAAAAAATAGTCTTGTTTGTTGCTTTAGTATCATATCAAACTAACTTCTTTTTAACTACATACTTACGAGTGCATGTGCAGCCTTTTCTGTTAATCATAGATTTTCTCTTCCTGGTTACTATCAACTGAATTGCTGAAAATATCGAAGTGCTTCAAGCTTATAACATCTACTCTTTTCTGCTTGCAGGTTTTTATAATAAATTCTTCAAATATATTCTTTCTTGAGCCTGCAAATGAAATTAAAGCTCTACTGGATGAACACACTGATATGTGTAAACGTATTCTTAATATATACCGTCACATGGTAGTCCAAGTGACTATGGACAAGAAGACATGGTAAAGTGCTAATGCTTTAACTTCAGCTTATTAGTTTACAATATAAGTGTGAAAATTTACATGTTAGTAAACACACTGCAGAATTATTGAATATGTGAACCAGTTTCTCTAAATCAGTAAATATATGGCTTTAAACAGAGCAGATAACCTCTTCCTGTGATAAGTTGTCTGTGATGTTGAAGTCCAAAATAGGAAGAAAGTACAGATTGCTATTAAGGAGCTACTGATGACTTTTTTTCCCAGGGTGTTTTGTTCATTTGTCAAAGTGCCAGATAAAAAAACATATATGAATCTTCACGGCCTTATATATAAAATAAAGAAAAAAGCATGGATAACTATTATAATCAGATGTGGATTGCTCTTAATCTGTTGTTCAGTCCAGGAGTCTGTGTACTGTTTGACGGTTTTGTTTCTTTCCAGTGCTGAAGTTACCTAACAGGTACAAGGGACCCACTTTCAAATTCATTTCTGTTATTTCCCCCTCTCCTTTAAATCGTCTCTAATGAGTTGGTATATTGCCACTATTCTCCATTGCAAGAAAGCAGTGGCAAGGAGATTTCAAGTGGCTCATTTACTACATGTTAACTTCACTTGTGTTGACCTGTCACTAGTACTTCCTAAACTCTGGGTAAATGGAGCTGGCATTATGTTTCACATGAAGCTTGTCTCTTCTCCTGAGGAAATAAGGTGTCAGTTCAAGGCTAGCCACTGGGGAAATTTGGGAATAGTGATAATGTAAGCCAGATTCCACTAGATTAGTATTTTCTTCCCGAGTTTCACATCCCTGTAAAGAAATGACTCTAGACTGCAATGACAAAGATTGTGCCACATAAAATAATTGAAGTATGTTAGCGATAATGTAACATTGCTTAAAAAAAAAAGTAAAAGCTCCGTTTGGAAATTTAATTAAAACTTTTCCTGTAATTTCAGGCCATTGAAGGTGATAGCACTTGAATGCCTTGGCAAAATATGTTAGATGGTGACGGGTTCCTTACCCTTTAGCTTGAAAAGTGTGATTGGAGTCATTTCTTTTTCAGTTTAGACTATTCGTAATCACTGTGTTTCTCTGGAATGTTTTTAAGCAAGTCACATTCAGTTATTGTCTTTAAAAGTAACCTGATATGTACAGAAGTATAACAAAACAGTAACTTCAAGTTTAATATTGTTCTGCAGGGAACAGATGCTACTTGTGCTGCTCAGGGTTACTGAATCTGTGCTGAAAATACCACCGCAAACTTTCTTGCAGTATCAAGGAAGGAAAAACTCCACTTTAGCTGGAAGACTTGCAGGACCTCTTTTCCAGGCAATTAAACATAAGTTCACTTTATATTAATTTGGCTTAATTTTTGACTAAGAGATTAGATACAGTAACCACTGTTGACTCGTTTGTCATCTTAAATTGTTGATCACATTACCCAGATGATGTCAATGATGTGGATTAAAGAACTGGCTACATTTTTTACTTTCTGTCATATTTTTAATCATATGGTGACAATTTTTTTGTAGTACTGTGAAATCAAAAGTTGCTTCCTGTAGCTGAGTTGAGTTAAGTGACAATGTGTGTAATTCTAGCCTGCTTCCATGGCAAAATTAGCTCAAGCCAGCACAAAATCTTTTCTGCCATCTGTGCCTAACAGACTGATTTTTTGGTTTTTTTTATTCCTCGCGGTAAGCTGTGGCAGATCCTTTCAAAGTTTGTAGTTGCAGAGTGCCATTGTGGTGGCTTCTTTGTAAATAGGCTCTGTAAAGTCTCTAAATTCTTTAGGTGTTTTAAAAAAAAGTACGCAAGATATGAACATGAGAGTAATTGAGAACAGTATTACAAAACTCTTTGGCAAAACTTGTAAGATACCGAAACATCTTTCATGAGTTAAATCAGTTGTATCAAATGAGTTTTATCAAATCAGTGTATCTAGGTCAGAAACCCATGTTAACACAACACTTGGTAATTCATGAGAATTCTGTGTATATACTGCTGAGGAAAAGAACGTCAAAACTACACAGAAATTTCTGTGGCAATTAGAAACTTCTTTTTAAGGAGTAACATTTGAATGTTGTCAACTTATGTTCAGAACCCAACTTTTCTTACTTTTTTTCTTTTAGACTCTTATAGTAGCTTGGATCAAAGCAAATCTAAATGTGTATATCTCTCGAGAACTTTGGGATGACTTACTGTCTGTAATGTCATCACTGACATATTGGGAAGAACTGGCCACTGAGTGGTCACTGACAATGGAGACACTAACTAAAGTATTAGCTAGAAACTTGTATAGCCTGGACCTCAGTGACCTGCCGTTGGATAAATTAAGTGAGCAGAAGCAGAAAAAACACAAAGGCAAAGGTAAGACAACACTGTATACACATTGTTTGAATTTTAAATGGGGTAATGAGATATTTGGCATAGCTGAATTTTAGTTTAGCATTTTTAGTACACTTAATTAGGCATTTCTATTACCTGAAATAACTCGGTTTCATTAAAATAAGGCTGCTTTTTAGAACCACCACAAAACTACCACATAAAGATTCAGTCTTGCAAATAGTTAGGCACATATGGAATGTAGTTCTTCAAGGTGTGTTGAATTTAACCTAAAATATTACCCTGTAGTGGGTTTTGCCTTTCTCCTTTTCTCCAATGAATATTGTTTAAAGATTAAGTGTAAGATGAACATGGTTTTGTTTGGGTTCTAATTAATTTCTAAGCCATGGGGAAGACAAGTCTTGTCAAAGTGATCTTGTTGGACTATTTAAGAGAAAGGATACTTTTAATAATCAATGTGAACTGTACCAGTGTTTAAACTGATTCCTAAACAATGCAGGAAATACTCTATAGGACATAAAATGGAGAGGGGAGGTGACTGTATTTATAATGGTACAGTTCTGGAATTGGTAAGGAGCAGGAAGTCTGTCCTCCTGAACAGACTGTTGGATTGAGAGTTGCAAAACCCAGGTTATCGTCCCAGGTTGGAGACTTTGTGCACGTGGGCATGAACTTCTGTCTTTGTTTTCCACTTTTGTAAAACATGAGCAACAATACTGTTCTCCTGCTTTGATCTGTAATAATTAGAGACAGAATTATATTTTTATGGAGAGTAATAAAGGTGGGAAAAATGTAAATTTTAGGTCTACTTCTTTAATCTCTTTATGTTCTGAATTATATGGTTCTCCAGTCAAACTTGAGGGGGAGGTATTTCCTGCAATATGCTAGGATTTGTCAGTAAGAGTAATCTATGTGGATATTCATTTCCTGCTCTTAAAGGGGATATTCCTGTAGGCTGTTTTTCACTAAAAACATTTCACATGCTTCCAAGTTTCTCATCTTGAGCAAAGGCATTATTGACACTTTTGTTTTGTTCTTCTGATTTGTGACAACTGGACAAAAATACATTTCTCTCTAGTTGACCCCGAGAGGTTGGTTTTTAATTATTGCAATTGTTTATTGATTATTATTTTGGATTATATAAGTTCAATGTGGATAAGGAAATACATTGCAAATATTCTTTAGATCACTTTTTTTACCTACAGTTGGTTTTGATAGCTCCTCGTATGAGCTTTATTTACTTCAGTATAAATATCTGTCATGGTTTTGAGCCTCAGATGGCAACAAAGAGCCATGTTGCTGCTAGCCCCAGCAGGCAACAAAGAACCACGTAGCTGAGTCTTGTTGGGCAGGAGAATTGAAACAAAGGCAAAACTTGAGGCAGCTTGAGAGAAGGACAAGGAGGGATCATTCACCAATTGCCATCATGGGCAAAATAGACTCTACTTGAGGAAAAAAATCAGCCTAACTTATTACCGATCAAATCAGAACAAGATACTGAGAAATAAAACGAAATCCCAAAAGGAACACCTTCCCCCTACCCCTCCCTTCTTCCTGAGCTTGACTTCGACTTCCAATATTCTCTACCTCCTCCCTTGCCACCAGTGGTGTGGTGATACAGGGAATTGGGGGTTCCAGTCAGTTCACATACATTGTGTCTTTCGCTCTTTCCTCCTCAGGAGGAGGACTCCTCACACTTTCCCTGCTCCAGTGTGGGGTTCCTCCCATGGGAGGCAAACCTCCACAAACTTCACCAATGTGGGCTGCAGTCCTGCATGACCTGCTCCAGCACGGGTTTCCACGGGGTCATGGCTTCCTTCGGGTATCTCCACCTGCTCCAGGGTGGGGACAGCCTGCTCAACTCTGGTCTCCTCCACAGGCTGCAGGGGAATCTCTGCTCCAGCATTCGGAGCACCTCCTCTTTGTTCTTCTTCACTGGCAACTTTGTGTTCTCTGTGGTGCTATTTTTCTCACATCTGATGTCTGCATATCTGTGTCTCTCTCAACTGGTATCTGCAGGGTTGTTTCACCCACATCTTGCTTCTCTCGCTTCACTGCTGCACTGAGCCGGACCAGCCTGACTGGTCCAGTGTGCCGTGGCAGCCTCTTTCTGCTGCTGCCCCCCTCACCGTAACCCCCTCGTCCTTCTGCCCATTGTTAAAAATGTTACCATACAGAAGTGTAGCTTGCTGACTGGCTCGGCCTTGGCCCTGGCTTCTAACAGTCTCTCACAGAAATCACCCCTGTACGGCCCCAGCTACCAAAACGTTGCTACACAAACCCAACACAACCGTCAAATCTGAGTTTGTTCCATCTTTTCTTAATCTTAGTATAGTATTTTTTGTGAATTTCCAAAGAGCGTTGTTCTCTTAACCTGTCATCCTATTGTTTTGCTTTTGCATTTGGAGTTAAAGTATTTTGTCATCTTTATTTCATGTTCCTCAAATGTGATGAAATTATTTGGAAAAAACCCCACATAATTAATGGTCTGTAATATATGGTTTTGTATGTATCTTGTCTTATAGGAGCAGTAAGGGAAAAGTTTCTTTAGTTGCGCATTTTTAGGCTACAAAGTTTTTACAGGGAAAACTTTGTGAACTGAATTTTCTTGTGGTTTTGTACTTGATTGATCATAAAAGAAAATCACAATAGTTTAATAGCACCAACAGTTCTGGAAGAGTTTGAGTTGTTAATGCTGGCTGAGTGGTTTTATATAATTAAAAACCAGTAATGAGCTGTTTAGTTTTTAAAATTATGCTTACTTTCACAACATAATTTATTCTATCCAGCTTTAAAACTCTTGGAAAGAACACAACTTGAGCTGTCTGGTGATACCAGAATAGAAGTTAAGAGATTATTAATTCTATTTTTGCAGGAGTTGGGCATGAGTTCCCAAAATCTTCTGTTGATAAGTCCTTTTCTAGAGGCTGGAGCCGTGATCAGCCTGGGCAAGCACCAATGAGACAGCGCAGTGCTACAACCACTGGCTCTCCAGGAACAGAAAAGGCAAGAAGCATAGTACGGCAGAAAACAGTTGGTACGTATCTGTAAAAGTTGATATAAGTGACATTTGAGAAAGGGTGAGAAATTAATAACTGACTTTTGTAGTGACGTGGATCACTTGTTTCCACAGAATTGTACTATATATAGTAATTAGTTAAGTGTGCAAGTTACTGAGCCTTATGTGCTCTAGGGTAAATGGATAGCTTATGGTTACTAGAATTACGGTTACTGTAAATGAAAGTAGGGTAGTTGATGTATTCTTAAGGAGTTTGATCATGTGTTTAAGTTAGATTGGAAAAATAATGCTGTTGTATTTATACGAAAGAGAAAAGCTGTAATGGTTTGAACAGTGGTATGGGTGGGTAGTAGAAGTCTTTTTAAGTGCATGTTTTCATAAATTGTGCACAAAATAGGTTGAGTATTTTCCAACTGCAATGAAAAGTGTGAGAAACATGTATATATCTGCATAATTTATAAAATGGGTTGTCTCTTACTATACCTTGAATCGCATATTAGTGAAAGATATACATGTATGTATGCAGTTCTCCATCTCTGAAGTCAGCTGTTTCTCAACTTCATTACTTGCAAGTACTCCTTACTGTGTTAGAAATGAGTGATGCTAAACAGTGCTTAAGGTGGATTGCTCAAAGGGAGACTCATTTGTGTTCCTATGATTTGCTTAGAATATCTTAATATGAACTGGACTATGAATTACTCTGTTGTCTCATCTTGATGGTCTCAGTGCTATCCCTTATGTGAAGGAAAATTAATCTGGTTTTACCTTTTTATTTAAAAGAATCTTTTAAGGAATTTCTCTTGCTTTTTTACTATCTGTAGTAGCAGTCACTTTGGTCATTGTGTGTTGTTGCTTCACTGATACTTCTTGGAAGCAAGTACGTTCTCACGCAGTTCTAGAAATTGGTGCATATTGGCAGTTGAATATATAATTGTGTTAGCTTTTCAGAAATCAACATTTTTTGTCACAGAGATTATATAGCCAATGTTTTTATTTGAATATTCTTCAAAGTTTTCCACTTAATTTTTTTTTCTCATAATATACTTTTTGGTGTGGGGGAGTTAATTATAAGCAGTACAGGCATGTGAGAAAATGAAATCACTACTCCAAAATTTCCTGTCTTTTTCATATATTCAAATGCTACACAGTTTTTCTCATGCTGACAGAACTTAGTTCGACTTAAGTTTTCCTTGCACATCACAGATATTTTAAATGTAATTTCTGCTTCTCTGTAGATAGTCTCTGTGCAGTTGTTCTGTTTTAAATCTTAGTTGTCTTAACAAGGTAAAGCTCATCTTAAAATTTTTCCTTCCCAAATTATTATTTCAGATATTCTGTCAGAAGGTTATGTTGTTTCATCAGTTTATTAATTGTTTTGTTTTGCTGCCATTTGAAAGATGGCTATTTATATGATATTAGCCCTAAAATGACTGAAATTTATCCTAATTAAGCTATATATTGACCTAGTTAGCAAAAAACTAATCTAATTTTAGTTTCACTGTACTTTAGCTTCCACAGTTTTATTCCTTTCCTCCAATTATCTTACATACTTGATATTAATAAGCCAAGTTTGTACTACTGTAACTAGTTGAAATTTCAGCTCTATTCATACTGTAGAATACTATCTGTGGACAAGATCACAGCATTAGTAGGATGATTTTAAAAGGTGAAAAGACCAAAAAGAGTTGCTGGAGCCAGAATCCCAAACTCTTCAGATTTTTAAAATGTTAATTAAGAGTATGTTAACAAAAGCATATTTAACTGTCTGCAAACAGTTGCTTATTGTTGCCTCTCAGGTCTACTAAGAGACCCTTTCAAATCCTGCTCAATCTGTGCCAACTAACACAGGGTTGCATAGTAAAAAAAAATGATTTATAGTCACAATAAGTAAAATTTATTTTTCATTTTGCTGGTCAGATCTCCTTCAGTTTAACATTTAGCTCCACAAGCTAAGTCTGGAATTGAGGCATACTTCAGATATGTTGCATGATATCTGGTACATAGTGATTTTTTTTGGTTGTGAGTAATATACTTTCTATATCTGAGTAGAGGGAGTGTGCATGTTGATTATTTTACGGTAAGAAAAAGCTGGGGTTTCTTTTTCATCTGTTTTATGTTGTACACATTTTGTGTACATCTATGCACCTGTATTTTTTGAGCCATCCTCATGCCAGCACACATTTATTGCTGCACCAAATTTGTGTGTATGTGTGTTACTCAAATAAAAATCACAGCTTTTCTGATATGCAGTGTGTACATTTTTAGCCTGAACTTATGTAAAGTAATTTTTGGAAAGGGCCTTTAAATATGATATGCATAAGGGTTGAAAAATCTTCTGTAGGGCTAGAACAGAACTTGTGGCTTAGGCAGCAGATTCTAGTCCTAGATACAAATATCAGAGCAAAATGAATTTACTAATCTATTGCTCTACTTTTGTCTATCATCAACAGTGGAAGGTTATGTACTGTCAAATGTCAAGTCAACATTCTGATATTAAGTCTGCCTCAACTCCTTAATTGAATGTGGCATGTCTTATTTAAAACAAAATTCACTGAGATCACATTTTCGTTTTACAGCATCTCAACATTAGTTTTACTTTCAATAATAATATACTGCAGATTTTCCTTCAAAAGTTTCTGTAAAGTTTCCACCTTTCAAATTATAAATGGGTTGTTCTGCCCCCCTCTTGCTAGTATCTATGTAATATGGTGGAAAAGATCTAGTCAAATTGCAAGGGACAATTCATTTTAAGATTTGTAATCAACACAGTATCCAATATCAGACTTGATTTATTTAGAATTGCAGAATCGTTTAGGTTAGAAAAGACCCTTCAGATTTGCTATGTAGCTTGGTTTTTTTTCCTCCTGCCTGCATTCATTTTAAGATGCACAGTGAGGAATGTAGTGCATCTAACTATCAACTATCATTGTATCCTGGATTTATTATTGTATCTCTTAAAGAGATGTTAAAGACACATAATTACCTTTTATTTTAATGATTTCTATCTTATAAACTAGATTTATGGCTTAGTCTTAAAATGTCTGTCTTTATGAATTGTTTTTTCAGCTGTTGTTAGGACTCCACTCAAGTTGTGCTGCCTTTGTCAAATGTGTTTTCTGCTCTGTGTACATTGACCTACCCAAATTATCTGCGTGTTGCTGATAGGGACAATGCTTTAACCTGATTTAGTAGTGTGATGTGCTCAACTTTGACTGCATTCCGTTCATGTGCTTCCAATTTTCATACAGATTGGGAGCACTGAGACTCTAAGTCTATATTCCATGTTGGTTTGAAAATACCTGTAGGAAAGTTCAAAGACAGATTAAATATTTTACTGACAATATTTATGTAAGATGCACTGAAGTTTCCTTAAAAGAAATTTATCAGCAACTATTTTAAAATAAATTATCAAATTTGCAACAGTTTGAAGGAAACTTCTTGAAACAATGAATGTTACTTTTTCAAGAATTTCAAGTGTACTTTGAGATTGAATGCAGTATCAGTTCTTACTATGTCTTACTCTGACAAAGGAAAACGAAAGTCATAAAGATTAATTTTAAGTCTGTTGGAAAAGCTACAGATATAACCTTGATCCTGATGCCACAATTCTTATAAAAGTTTTCCATTCTGTAGGTCTATTAGCAGGAGAGGAGACATGAAAGGGTGAATTAGGATCAATTTAGTAAGATTTATCCAGTATTGCTTAAAAGCCAGACCCTATGGATACGAAAAAATGTCAAACCTTTTCACATCAGTCATTTCATTTTTAATGGGGAACTTTAACAAGTTGTATTGCAAATTTCTCCGCACAGAACTGGTTGTTTTCTCCTTATGCTTTTGAATCTCTTTCGGAAAATCTTGAATTCAAGAGCATGGGTATGTGTGAGATAACTTTTTGAGGAGTAAACCAAAGGAAACTAGAAAAATGCAAATGTAGTGTAAGTTACTTTTTCTGTTAAAATATTTCAAGTTCTAAATGTTTGTGGATTGACTTTAACTTTGATTTTTCAACCCCTGATGCAATGGGAAAAAAGTGTTAACTGGTTTCTTAATTTTGAATGCAAAATCTCTTTAATCATCATAATAAAGACCTTGTTACTGCTTTACATAAAAGTTAAAAACTCAAAATGTCTTATATGTCCACTGATTTTTTTCTTTTTTACAGCTCTGCCAATATCTGCCGTGCTGAAATGTTTTAATTTTTGAATTTTCTTCCTTTTTATCTTTGTTTTCTCTGTTGCTGCTTTTTCTGTGACACAAGCCTTTCATTATAGTCACTCTTCTTTTTTCCTTCCCCACTTCTTTCTTTTCCTTTTTAAAGCCATGAGAAGCCGATCCATTGGTGAATGTGCTCTGCCATCGGCCTATATACGCAGTGCTAAAAGTGCTCCTGTTCTGATCCATACTTCCAAACCCTTCTTGCCTGATATTGTTCTCACTCCCCTTTCTGATGAGCTTTCAGGTAGTGCCACCTCTGCTAATTTCTGCACCCCCTTTATCACTTTTTTAAACATCCTGCTTTCAAATTCTGCTAAATCATTAAATTTTTCAAAGTAAAAATACTCGGGGGATGGGGGGAGAGGGGAAGAGATTAAGAATAAGTATTTTGAGTTATGTAAAATACCATGCTATTTTACAATTCATTCTGGAACTGTTGGAAGTTAGTGCTGTGCCAATGTTGACTATCATAAAAATAAAAATTAGAGAAATCGCTTGTTCCTTCAATTGATTGGTAAGCAGTAATATAGCATCTTTCTGCCACAGTACAACTAATCTAGAATTTTTATTTGTAATGAGTGAGACAGGGAAAGGAAGAACATAATTTTACTTTGACTTGCCTTTTACATCTTTCTATGTAAATTTTTGAATTCAGTGTCATAGATGTTGTGTGGACAACATATATTATATGCTTTAGCTCCCATGAAAAAAAGAATGTCTGAAATATATGGTGTCATATAATACACTTTAAAGCCTGTTTTTCTTCGTTAATGTGTAAAAACATTTAAAAAATCCATACAGTTTGGAATTCTGAAGTGCTGTGTTTTGGTGGTGGTTTTGCGAATTACCATTTTTTAGAGATCTGTGATTTTCTTCAGTTATGTTTGGTCCAGCAGGGTGGTTGGCTAGAAGTTTGATGGTAGCTTTGTTTGGATAATTTTCTTAGAACAAATACGTTCAGCAATTAGAATTGGCAAAGATTTAGAAATTGCATGCATTAAAGCTTAGAGATAATATTATTTTTCTTTCTGTGCTCCAGCTGTTAAATAGGTGTAAATTAGTAGCATATAAGGCTGACAATCATATTACGCCTTCATCTCAGTAAGTGAAAAAAAAAAGTGAAAGCACAGTGGGAGGACTATGTATATTTATGTAGTCAAAACTGTGTACAAATATAAGGACTTAATGGCATTCATTGTTTTGTGGAAGATATGTTCTTTGTATCTATCTCTCCTGCCTACCTTTTGTTACCCAAGAAGTATCAAGAATTGTAATAGTAAACTAATTTTTGTATTCAAGAATTTTCATAGTTGTATTTTGATGTATGTCTAAAATTAAGAAATCTTGTTGTCGAACAGAAATGTGGTGCCTTAATATTCTATCCAAAAACATAAATAAAGAATCAGGAAGGTTCAAGGAACCTACTCAAGAGATACTAGACTTTCACAATGAAAAATTATGAACTCTTTGAATGCAAATGTTGACACCACAAACGAAGAATAAAGTATGAATTATAAGTAGTAAATTAATAAATGTATGGGCACAAAGGATATCTCTTCTGAGATATAAATTATTAGAACTTAGAAGATAGTGGGATTTTTATAGGAATAATACATGAACAGCCTATTAGGAAATAGGACTTACCTTGCCATAACATTGTTGGAAATAGTCAGTTCTTAAGGAAGATCTTAATAGCACCTGCAGAAGGGAATGAGCTTTCACAGTGACCTGTTATTTTGTCATAGAGTCACTGAGACTTAATTATCCTGTCTTAAAGAACACAGAAGTGCTTTTGCAGTGTATTTTATCATCCATGTTTCTGAAAAGTCCTGGTTTGCATCTTTTTTCTAATGTGCCGCAAACCTGATGGCTCTCTTGTTATTGTCATTTCTGTTGATTCTCATCCAAAGCAAAAGCTGTACAACGAGTGCAATTCTTAAAAATGAAATAAATTTGCAGACCTTTGGACTTATAGCATAGAAAAAGTCCTAGACACTTCTTGGTTTTGGTATGTCCTTCAAAAGATGGTATTGAAACAGCTTCATAATGTGCTAAAGAATCTTGAACATTGCCAGAAGACTAAAAAGCTCCAGTGAAGAAAGCAAGCTGTTAGAATGTTGATGGGGAAGTAGCTGAGCAAAGGAAAAACCATCCACTGGATCAGAGTGCACTTTGCTCTCTTAATTTTCTGCATTTTTTATTGCGCACTCACTCTTTTTTTTTTTTTAAATGTGGAGCTTTGTCATTTTCTTTGCCTTTTCTTCTTACAGTAAATGTATTCTTTTCCAAAGCATTCTACATGCAGATGTACAGCATGTAATTTAGGAAGTAATCAGATTTTTTCTATCCTAAGTGTGCTTAAGGTAATGAATGATATTTAGCTTGCTGTGACTGCCCTTCCTCTTCTTTCATGATTATATTAATATTTTGTTACACAAACTAGCTTTCAGATCTAACACAACTCAAAGGAGAGGGTATTTCAATTGATGCCAAAACAATTAGGATGCCCTAATCTTAAATTTTCTGAAGTAATCTTCAGCTGGTTTTTGCTGTGAAACTCCTCATTGAAAGAATGACTCAATGGACACTGGTGAATCTTGACAGATAGTCCAAAAGGAAGCATTCATGCCAAAACCTTTGCCTTCTGTACAGTACGGTATATTAATAGTCAGGAGGAAGACAGAACATCCCAGTATAATTTGTTATTTATTGAGACTTTATGTTTTTACTTGAAGACAAGTCAATAGGTTAAAAAAATTGTTGCATAAGCTCAGTAGTCACATCTAGACATCTAGCATCATAGACCATGTTTTTCCTAAGGTTGCAATTCCTTCATGTAGTTTCTAAGTTATGCTGCATTTCAATGTGCAGATTATTTGCAACTTTTCAAGCAGGATCTAGAAAGTGGAGGTGCAGTTTTATGCTTTAAGATGTTTAGTGAGTTAAATGATTTAGTGTAGTGCAATTGTTGTAAAAATCTGCAATATTTCTAAAAAGAACTTGTGTTTTAACCAGTTAGAATCATAGGAAATTCAGTATTACATGTTTATAGGATAACTAGCAAAATAGTGATTCATTCCTGCTCCTATTGAGGATTTTCAGGTACAAAACCACTTGTGAAAAAGTGTTAGTGAGATGTAGGCAAGATTCCGGGAAGCAAAGGCCACAATGACAGTCTAATGAATTGCATGTGGGAGACTCTTATCCACTGGGACTAAAAGAATCAAAGGAAGTATTACCATCAAAGGGGAGCGCATATTATACCTTTATGCCCTAATCTGTAAATAAATATTAAATTGAAATATAAAGAAATTGTAATTGTAACGTCAATATGGCTGTAATTATTCCTTAATCCCAGAAACTCACACAATGAATGTGTTCTTAGGAAAGAATAAAAATGAAAGCTGAGAAGGAAAACATATTATTTTTTCTTGACTTTCTGAAGTAACTTTCCATGATGAAATATAATCCTATCCCAGCATTACATGGGAATCTTCTACTTGCACTTACTCTATCTTACCAGAATGTGTTTCTCCATGAGTGTATATTTTGGCATATCTGTCTCCCACTTCATGGTGAAAAACTTCCCTTTTCTTTCTGCCTTCTAGCAGATAAAGGAGAGATAAGGTTGATTTTATGGAAATTGTTGTTTTTATGGAGATTGACTAGAACTACTAATTTCAGTCTCCCTCACTGTAACATATTAGGAATTAGGCCAGTGTTTCTCCTAAGCACATGCAGTGTGTCAGATACACAGCCTTCTGGCGCACAAATGCCATATACTTAGTGAATACTCCTTAGGAACTGGTGGTGTCCAAATTGGACTGTATACCTGTGTGCAAGGGTCAACCCTTGTTGTGAAGGAGCTGTTCATTTGAGTGTTTAAACTTTGACTGTATTTTCAGTGCTGACATTGCAATAACAATATATTTTTCATTTCCTTCATTTCTTCCTCTGTTCTACAAAAAGTGAAATCTCTATTGGCACAGGCACTACATTTTTGTTTCAATATGTTTGTGTACTTGCATGTGGTAGTCATACATACATAAGCACTTAAAATTAATACTGGATCAACACTAAAATAAATCTAGCTGCATTTATTTCAATGTGTACTGCTGCCTGGCATGCATTTTGGAGTTCTCCATCCAATAATTTTTAATATCCTAGAAAATCGTAATTGCTGCATGCATGCACAGTGTGCAGTCCTCAGACTGCTGCTTTAGATAAGCTTGAGTTTATAAAATGTATGAAAAATGCATGTTGAGGGCTCAAGATGAGATCAGTTTATCATAGTTACATGTATTAATCTCATATAACATTAGCATCCATATTTTTTACTAAATCCTCTGGTCATTTCTTTGCAGCAATTAAAAAAATGGCTTTGAGACTATAGAATCATTGATTGATCTCTGCACAATGTCAGTGAAGAGTTTGAAGTAACAGTTCCAACTAGAAAGGCACCATTCATTTCAGAGGGTGTTAAATCATTGTAGTTAGTAATATGTTGACAAGAACAGTGAAATTTGTTGCTTATTGAAACTGAAGAGAGAGGAAAGGGATTGTAAATAGTGCCATGTACAATGATTTTCAGTTCATGGTTTTGTTTTTTTTTAAATAGCTTGGATGTCTTCTCTCTTTTTCCAACATAGACGTCTCTGTTTCCTGTATAATAGCTTCTTTACAGTTCAGTAGACTTTGCATCAGGCCAAAGTTTGATTTTCAAATTTGAACTTCTCTGAAAACTTGAATATGGAAATACCATTTTTCATCTTCTTCCAACACATACATTTAGTTTAATACAGATCTATCTCACTCCTACAGTTTGTATGCTTTGCTCAGAAGGAAGATATGAGAAAATTCAGCTCTAGCTCTAAAATTCTCGGAAAACAATGAGCACTTTCAAACTGTTTTTTAAGGCAACTTCAAATTATCATTATTAAATATTACTGAAATCAGGATAGAGATCCATGAAGTAATAGTTCAGAATGTTTATTTTGGCATTAAAACATCAGATTTAGGGGAGGGAAAGGGGCTTAAATTTTGTGCTGGTTTTAAGTAAATTCACCATTGCAGTCCTGAAGGTAAACCCTCTAGACAGAACAACAAGGTAAGTCTGTTTATTGCGGCAAGTAACTCTTGTTGTTCATTTAAGCTTTTTATGGTTATTCCTGACTTTAGAAGGGTAACTACAACTTTTTAAGTTGTAGGTAGTAAATAATAATGTGGGGAATAAGGGATTCTATCAAAAAAGAAACCAACCGAAAACTGAGAAAGCTGTTTTTACCTTACTGTTCAAGTGCCTGTCCTAAAAAAAGACTGCAAGGGATAGCTTAAATTGGTTGAATTGTCTGTAAAAGATACTTAGTCTTCACTGCACTGTTGACTTGATAGTATGTGGCGTTCCTATAAGATATCAGGAAATCTGAAGAGGAGCATGAATGTTCTTTATTTTGGTGAATGATGTGAAGTGGGCTGATGATACTTCTGTACAATTCCTAGGTTATCCATGTTGGAACTGCAGCTTTCTTTACAGTTACTGTGATCTGTACTGATGCTAACATTCTAGTAGAATCAGCAGAGACAAGGGATCACTGACGAAAATGATTATAACAAGTGTTCTGGTTATTTCATAAACAAAGGTGGTTTTACTGTAATTTTAACTGTTGTGAGGCTGCAGGATGTTTTTCAGTAGCAGAGTGCTTACTTTGGTAGTTCTCATAAATGTCACATTTGCTTGAGTAAAACTAAAAGAAGAGGGGGAGGTGAGCCTCCATTTAGTAATTAGCTTCACATTTTGAAGATGGGAGATAGAATATCCTTCTAGGGAAAAAGAGTATATCTTTATATTATCCACTATGTATAGCCGATTTTTCCATATAGGGCCAGCTCTTCCCTGTCATTTAAAACTTCGGTGTTTAGGTATATGCTATATTTCATACACTGTAATATTCATAATTGTATGATGGTATTCTTTCTGATGTTTCAGTTATTTATGAATATTCACACAAGTTATGAAAAAAGTAATAGTTTTCCACTTGAATAGACAATTCCAGTTTTCCAGAAAACTTACGTGTTCTCTTTGGAGTTGTGCATTTTTCTGAAGTTGCGAATTTCATGAAGGTTACTACTGTTAAGCTAATTTGTATTCCAGGTAACCATTTGCTGAACGAGCTAGCTGGAATAATATTGGTTGAATTATTGAATTTATTGGCACAGCCCTAGCTTTAACTGTATTTTCCAAACGTTCCATGATCTCACTATTTGTTCTCATGCATGTTAACATTTAAAACTGTGATGTGATGGTCTAACTCATTTATATTACATTCTGTACTGGATATTATGTGTGTGTGTTTTTAACACTCTAGTATTGGAAAGTATGTTTTTGTTGTACTTAAGAAAACAAGGCTCTGGATTTTCTTGGCTTTTCAAGTCTTGTAATTAGATGTAGTGGTAAATAAATATTGTCTCTGTATGTAAATTTTAGTGCATGTTACATATACTTTTTTCCTACAGACATTGATGATGCTCAAATTCTTCCACGTCCACCTCGAGTCAGACATTTTTCACAGAGTGAGGATGCTCCAAGTGAAGTTTTTGGTGCATTAAATGAGGAACAACCGTTGCCACGAAGCAGCAGCACCTCTGACATCTTGGAACCATTTGCAGTTGAAAGAGCCAAAGGTGCAGTTCCTGTCATTGACAGTTCATCCCATCACGCTCCAAGCTTAAAGAGTTCCACTGAGACCTCTTCAATGCATAGATCCACTGAAAGCTATATCACTGATACAAATAGCAGAGAATCCTCCTTGGAAGTTGGGGATAGTATTTATGACCATCTTTGTCATTTAATAGGGTCAGTAGAATTTGCAAACACAGCCTTTGAACAAAGCCAGTATGTTGACCTTGAAGGTGAAGATGATCTCCTTTCCTCTCTGAGAGAATATCTTAAAGAAAAAGAAGAACTTTACGGTAACTTTCAGATAGATAAATGTGAGGCTTCTGCTCACGAAGTTGATACATCAGTAAATAGGAATGATAGATTACCACTGGATGGATTAGCAAGTAGAGATCAGACCGGTCAATGCACGAATAACATCACTGTTACAGAAAGAGCCAATAACACAGACCTGCACCTAGAACAAAACCAAAGTGGCTTTATAAGTAATATTGCACCTACTCAAGTAGACATTTTTACAAGAAATCAAGCGTTTGATAAGGCCAGACATTTAAATATCGATGAACAGTCTGAAAGTGTTTTTGATCATGGGTCAAGTAGTCCTAGTGGCAAAGAAGGGAAGAAATACCTGTTCAGGCAAGCAGCCACTGAAGCTGACGTAGATTTAGCTGTGAAAGCAGTGGTAGCTGAAAGGCATAAAAGTGCCCAGTTTAATGAAAAAGTAACCAACTCACGTGTTACGCATGCAAAGAAAATTCTTCCTAAAGCACAAGTTAACCCTCAAATGCCTTACATCACAGGCAGAAGCAAACTGTCACCAACTAAAAGGAGTATATCTGAAACTGTAACTCATAGGGCCAAAATCATGAAAATAACAACTAAAAAAAGAAACAGCGTTCATGTTACTTTCAGGCCGTCTACAGAATCAGTTCAATTTTACAATCCTCTTGAGAGCAAAGAGGCCGTTTGGAAAGCAAGACTTCGTAAACTCAGTGGCTTCAGTAGTAGTGGTAGTGGTAACAGCAGTACCACTGCAAGCACCAGCTCAGCAGCTGTCACAGAGCTAGTTAGACCTGGAATATATAGACCTCTAGATGCAATCAATGCTGCTTCAGCTGGCAGCAAGCAAATTAAGGAGTCTACAGAAACTCAAGGAGCCATGTTGCAAAAAGAAGGTATTGCAGTTAATCAGTTCCATAACCGTAGTGCCTTTAGAGCACCAGGTCAGGAGTCAGTGCAACAGCAGGGCTCCCTGGGTGGTGTTTATAAAACTGTTGTACATGCTCTTTCGAAGCCGAAGGCAAATGTTTCCCCACAGAGGCAGAACAGAATGCCAGCAGAGGCTCCACTGAGGGATCTGTACAGTCATGTAATGGGCTATTTTGGAAGGAAAGCTGCAGGTGAGCACTAACAGTGTGCAGAGCGCAAAAGGAGAAAGGCAGCACCAGTTTGGCTTAATGCAACTGAAGCAAGCTCTGATAAGCAATCAAAAGGCTTTGGGATGATCACTGCTTTCCCTGTTTGGTTATGCATGCGCCAACAGCCAGCTGATTTTTCTCCCAGCATAAGTTACTTTTACATACTTTAAATTACTAATTTCCCTTTTCAAGATATTTGGTTGAACCTCTTTGCTGCTGAAGACCATCAGGTTAGGGAAGAGGAAGAAACAGTAAATGACCTCATAAAGGAATAAGTTTTGAGAGTCTTCAGTTTTCATCTACCATGCAGAGCCTTAAAACTCAGCCTACTGAATGATTGGCATACGCATATTTTATCAGAATGTGCTGTTCCACTCTGAGTGTAGTTTATTTGTCAGAAGGACCTGGCTCTTGACCAGCTAGGTTGAAGTAATTGTATTTCTGGATCATTTAGTGTGTTTTCTTCTTCCTTCTCCTCTTCCTCCCTTTCCTCCTCCAAAACAAAAAAGCTACCAAAGTTTATATTTGGAGGTCAGTTTATATATAATTTTTAAAATACAGTCTTAAACAGAAGAATGCTATTACCGGAGCGATTTCATAACGACAGTTCTCTGAGTCTAATTGTAAGGTTTTATTTGAATCTTTTTCAAAACATGCTGTAGGCCTTCCTGTATTCATTCATCAAAATGGATGCAGTTACATCTTGGCAACATCATTCATTGCTTTCTTTTTTCTTGGAATCATGGATGTTCATGAAGGTCTCATGATAGTCCTGCTAACTATGAGAACTTTGTGGACTAATTAAAAAAGAAGGCTGTCGCTCTAATATCCATTTTCTTAGATCACATCTTAATTAACCTAAAATCAACAAAAAATTAACTTTCAGCAGTAATGTAGGTTTTCTTTTTTCCCATTGTTATGCTGGCATGGTTAACAGAGGATTCTGTAATGCATCGAGATGTTAATGCCACCTGAGGGCAGACTTTGTAAGCTTAGCACCACAAGAGCGTGACTGTCATGAGTCTCAAAAAAGTGATTTGCTTCTCTGCAGAATCTAGACTTCTGGAAAAAGAGATATTTGTAAAGCTCTAATTTTAGAAGTACATTTTATTTCAAATCTGCAACATTTAACAGAGCCTCAATATTAGAATAAACTGCACTGTGGTCTTATGAGGGATGATACTGAGGGAGAAATTCTAGTAGAGAAAAAATGAACTGGAATAAGTTGAAGATTTAAAAGGCGAAGCTCAAGAAGCCAGGTGTAACAGCCACAGTTAAATATGAACAGTATAGTTATATCACAAATATAACAGTGATAAATTACTGAATTTGATTTATTGTTTATAACCATTGACGATCCAGCGTTTGAATTTTCATTCCATGTACTAGTGTGTTATTTTATTATATAAGATTTTTTTTCACATTGACGTTTGCTATTAATGCATATTACAACGTAGTTTACTTTTTATGCTACATTGCTCTTAATTAGGAATGCAATGAAGAAGGGGCCAGTAGAAGTCATGTAAAACTTTTAGGATTCATTACTTGTTTTTTTGTGATAAGGAGGAAGAATATATGCTGTATCCTTAAAGCAAGCATTAACAACTTGGAGTAGTGCTTACCTATAAGCTTCTTGCTCTTAAAAGTGGTATTGGAAATTGACTAACCTCTGCTTAGTGGGAAGAATAAGCTGTACTAATTCTTGAAATAGAATCTGCTTTAAAAGAGCGAAATTCTTAAAATGCATGTTTGGCAATTGTGATTTTTTTTATTGTTTATTTCTGTTAATTAACAGGGTATTTTTTTTTTACTTTTCATTTTGAAGATATCTTGGTGTGTTTTTTACTATATGCAGTTGTTCCTTTGCTTTTAGCTAATAGAGAGGACATGAGTCAAAAGCTGCACCCTGTTGATAGTGATATTGGCAGTAGCAATGCAAATGTTCCTGACCTCATGGATGAATTTATAGCTGAGAGACTCCGCAGTGGTAGTGCACTGGTAAGCCTTTAAACTTCCTGCATTTCAGTATGTAATTCTGCATGTATTTGTGAACTCATCAGTGATGTTATAAATCTGTTCACTAAAACATTTTTCTCTGAATTGTATGAATCAGGAGGAATTAAGAATATCACTTAATTGTTCCTTACCTTTGACACAGATTCATGCCATTTTATGCTGTCTGTTTTCACATGTATTAAATGCATTTTGGAAGCAATGCAGAAGTTAATGTCAGATGAATAGTCTTGTTGAGTTAAATGGCCTTAATTGCACCTGTACAGATCTTTGTACAGAGACACTTTCAGAGTAGTAGTTTATATTTAAACTTGCAATCCTTAGTGTAGTATGTAGTTAGGTACCGTGTTGTAGTATGGTATTATTCTCTACAACAAACTATGAAACTGGTATACACACTGGTATATGTTTTTACTCCATTTTTTCATTTCACTTACAAGTGTTGAATAATTTCTTGTAAATAGCTCTTTGCTAATTGAACCAGCTTTTCATATATATTATTCCTACACTTTTCCCTAAGTGTCATGTTGTTTAAATGTCTTTCATAATGAGAAATTTTAATCAATTTTAAGTCCAGATTTTCTGGTTACCATTGAATGTTTACAGAACAACAGAACTGTTATGAAGAGACACGTTTTGTTATCTAACAACAAAAAGGGGAACTATTAAAAAAAAAGTTGCAAATGAAGAACAGAATCGGTAGTAATTTAAATGTAGCACTCAGAGATCTTCAGTTCTTTTTTCTGCTTAGAATTTTTAAAGTCTTTTTTTAAGAAAATGATTTTAAGACATGGTCCTGTATAAGGTTGTTGACAAGTAGATTAGTTGCTACTAATAAGGGGCAGAAGATTCTTTGAAGTGATAGAAAAATCTGTTTGTCATCATCTTTTATGAAGGGTGAGAGAGTTCCTACAGAGTTTGTCCAAATGTATTGAATTCATATTTATGAAACTTGATTGTTGGTGCAGTGTTCTTCTTAGTAAGTCTTGATACAGAAATGCTAACTTGAAGTCTATAAAAACATTAACTTCTCTGAGTTAATAAAACAGAAGTCATCACAGCTGGCCACAGAAGAAGAGAGTGAGTGAGTGTGTCAATAGTATCTGTTTTCACATAGATGAGCAAGAGTATTGATCATTAATAGTTCAGACAAGAGAATTAGTACTTTCCTTACATAGCAAAAAATAGCCAAGATAAGTTTGAATAGATATTTTTAAACTGCCACTGATTTTGTAATCTAGCACACAAAAGTACGTATGCCTTCTTAAAACAGAGTACCAACTTATTAAGGTTAGTTTTAGTTTGTTATATCTGTTGAGCACTAAAACCTTGTAACATGAAAAACTTGTCAGAGTAAATCTCTAACTAATAGTAGAGTAGTAAAAGAGGAGGGAAGTGACTGGGCCTAGTATAAAAGGAAGTACTTTTCAGTCTCGTAGTGCATAAAGATTTAAAGCCATTTTATAAATGACCTCTACTTTGATCTCTTCCTTCTAAAGTAAACAGTCCTATCTGGGAAAAAAATAGCTTAAATAAAGACTCCAAGTAGAACACCACCTTACTTTTACATGAGCAAACTAAATGGCTTATTTCTGCTATATGCTGTCTTTGGTATCCAAGTCAATATCAAGGTTTTAGCTGAATTATAAGAAAATCAATGCTTGAATTAGTAAATTCATTTGTTTGTTGTGCACATTACATTTTTGCTTGTAGCGTGATAGCCTGTAGGCCAGAAAGCACTAAATTCCTTGACATTATTTTCTGCTGTGTCTGGAACCAAGGTTAACAAGTTTTCTTTGATACTTTAGACACAATCTGGAGACAACATACATTTTACTATTTTCCTTTCTCAAATCTTGCATAGTAAGTGTATGGCACATGCTAATCTGAATCCTAGCCTTTAAAGTATATGCCCTGAAATTTGTTGTGCAAATAAAACCTGTGTTTATGAAATTCTGTGTCAGCATGGGTTCTTCACTTTCTGCTGCCTGTCTGGGGCTTTAGAAAGTCTTGGCTATGTATGTAGTATGATGACAATTTGTGTTTTAGGAACTTACGAACTATTGGTTTACTTACTGGCACTTGCGAACGTGGGATTTCTTTTTCCGTTTTATGTAAATAACCCATCAAAGATTGTAAGGTAATGTATATCTCTTCAATGTCTAGAATGTGACAAGAAGAGGAAGCAGTCCTGGCAGCCTGGAAGTTCCCAAAGACCTCCCTGATATATTGAACAAACAGAATCAAATGCGTCCAGTAGATGACCCAGGTGTGCCTTCCGAATGGACATCACCTGCAAGTGCGGGCAGCAGTGACCTCATCAGTTCAGACAGCCACTCTGACTCTTTCAGCGCCTTCCAGTATGATGGCCGCAAATTTGAAAGCAAGTATATTTTTTAAAAAGTAGTAGCATTTTTAGTTAATTGTTTGCAAATTTATCTTCTTTTTATGTAAATTTATGTGCTAGCAGTCTTCTGGCATAAGAAATAAGAGAGCTTTTTTTGGTTTCCCATTGAAATCACTAGCAAGGTAATGAAGCAAGCAGACTACTTGAGAGACGCTATTGTGTATGTAGTATAGTAAATACAGCACTGGAAGACTACTGTACAAAACGCAGAATGACAGCGAACAGGAGTTAGAAAGCAATATTGTCTTCTCCCTGGAACATATCTGTCTGCTTTGCACAAAATATGAAAATGAATAGTTACTTATTTTGGAAGTTATTTTAATTCTTTTGAAAACTTTTGGGTAAAATTTAAAGAAGGGCATCTGGTATTTTACAGTGATCTTTGTGTAGCTATAGATTAAGCAAGTTACTAAATGAAATATAATGGGAAAATTAGTGGTTTTTTTAATAGCAATGCTTTATTTAATTTATCCATTCCCACACTTGTTCAATAGAAGGGGTCATTATGGTTGCTAGGAATTATGTATTGTGTAAGAGAGAAATGATGTTTATATGGGAGAACTTATTGAAGACATCACAATTTTTAGATATGTAGATGTTATGCAACTACGTGATGTTATTTGAGCCTACATTTCAGAATGACATTTTCTTGAAAATTCTTGAAAGTTGAAAAAGCCATTTATTAGAATATAATTTGCCATAGTATTTTTAGTTTGAAGTTAATGCTTTAGCAGGCAACTTGGATATTTGTTTGTGTGTTAAATTTTGCACAAAAATTCCTTAATGTGTGTTTCCTTTATTTTAATTTACTCTCATGTGGGTACACTTAGAGCATCTAAGCAGAATAGAAGACATGCAATAGGGATGGAGTCACAGATTTGTGACAGAAATGAGACTATTCATAATAGTCCCTTACTCCTACTGTTACATGCAATGTTAAGTTTTGCAACAGTGTGTTAGTAGCATAGGAGGTGCACATACAAGTTTTACATGGATGATTTTGGAGGTGCTGGGCTTCTGGGGTTTATATTACTGATGTTTTTAGGTTGTAAGTTAATACAGTGCTTTCTTAATACAGATTTCAGCTTTGGCACTGAGGCAGGGACACCAGCTTCCACTGACATTGATGCAACTTCAGGACAGCAACAGAGTACTGAAGAGCAGGAAGTGGCCAGTCTAACTACACTTCACATAGATTCGGAAACAAGTAGTCTCAATCAGCAACCATTGTCTGCTGAAGCTGCAACTATTACTGGTAAAGTAGTTAAAAAAAAAGACTAAAAAATAAGCATTTATTTCAGAAATTTTCCACCCACCCTGAAGAATGCAAGTTCTGTCTTGTGCAATGAAGCTATATTCTAGATAGTATGATTGTTAGATTTCATTTATTTTTTGATTGCTATTGGAAAGTAATATACGAAATAACAAAAATGGAAAATGTTTGCCTAACTTCGTAACCCATATGATCCTTGGCTTAATGCTAAATATATTTTAAACCCTTCATGAGAAAATCTATACAATTGCCAGGGAGAAAACTCTTACCACATAAGGTATGTTAGACATTTTACAAGTGTCCTTCCATTACTGGTATTGAAATAGCTAATTTTCAGGAAGGGGTTTTTTTCTTGGAAGGCTTTGACTGAAGTATCACACTGAAGTATCATGGGATTCTTTTTAAATAGATCCATCTTAACCTTCCTCTATATTAGCTGTTGTGTAACTCGGAGCTTCTAATGTGCAAAATATTAGTTAATGTGTCATATGAATTCAGTTTTCTTATGTGTAACTGAAGAATTCTTTCTTTTTTAGTACTTTCCCTATTGTTTTCATTAAAAAGTAAGCCTGTTAGGAAGCAGTGTTTCAGAGCCTCAGCTGATGAGCTTGAAGCTCCATTAGTTTACTTCGCAACTATTTCTTGGGAAAGAGAGAGAGAATAACAATTAGGTTGGCAACAACAAAGTGATGCAGTTAACCCAAACTGAATGGACTCCTTTCTGGAAGAGAGACTATTCCTCTCTGAAGAGTATTTGGAAGAACATTCTCTTGTCGGATTTTGTAAATGAAAAGATGTCCATAATCATTTTGATACTCCTTGTTCCATAACTGTTATTCACAACCATTCCTGTTACAACCCTGGGAACAAGTACCTATTTATCTGTGAAAGCTTATACCTGCGTACAATGTCTTGTTCTCTGAGAAATCAGAAGCTGAATTTTCCAAGATATGGAAAGACATCTTTACTTCCCCTACCGCGATTTTCACTTTCTGATATGGTCTTTCTGCTGAAAGAAGGATGGTATTAGCTTTCTTGGATATTATTGTTCAGCTTGTTCAGCAATGTTCAGCTTGACCTTTGTTCTCTTCATTTTTCTTTGCTGTGTGCCTGTTGAAAGTTCTCACAGAAAACCTGCTCTTTTTCTGTTTGTTTGTTTTTATATGTTAGTAATTTCATTACTGTTCGGCATTTATGTCCAAGTTTGCAGTATAATTAAATTGACAAGATTTCAATTAATTATTGAGTTGTCAATTGAGAGATTCTGTGGCTGTCTCGTCTTGTTGTTTGGACCACTATTTTAGAGACGCAGTGTTTATGTCACATGCATTTAGATGGGCTTCCTGAGGAAGCAAAGATTGTGCAATCACACTGTCTGTCTCTGACTGTTTTACGCTCCCAACAATGTTGGAGCCCATTGTTTTATTTTAGCTAAACTGACATATAAAAAGAAAACAGAAGGACATTCTTTCAAATTTCATGAAAGATAGGCAGCTATCTAGTACAAAGTGCATGTATGCAGAATTCTACAACAGGGAGGTTGTGATATGAATTCAATATATTAGATACCTGCAAATCCATGCAGAAGCTTAACCTCAAAACACTCAAAAGAAATAAATTTTTAGTGGTTCTGCTGCGCAGAAAATGACTTTTTTCTAAGTAGTTTTGCTTTGAAGCTTTTGGGAAGGAAAATTTCTTCTTCGCATACAGGATTATTTCATATTCTCTCCCTCTCCTTCCCTCTCTGTCCCTCTCTACCTCGGTCTCCCTTGCTTTTTCTCCCTGTCTCTATTCAGTCTTACTGTTTATCTGCTTTCACCCATCCCCACTTAATGAGGAGAATGCAAAGGAATTATGAAAAGGTTTCTTTGAACATCTTTTAAAGTGTCTATTTTACATTTTGTGAGCATGTAGCAAACAAGTGGTCAGTAGCATGAGGAGAGCATCATTACCTGTTGAGTGAAACGGTAGTCTTGTGTGTGAAGCAGTAGTGTTCACCTCTCCTGTGTAGAGGTGTTGGTTTAAAATGATGGTAAAAGCTTATTGTCTTTGCCATTTCAAGGAGATAGAGACCTTTGCAACTTAACGATGTAATTACCACAATTTTAATGTTTAAAATTAAACAGTTTACCATATTTTCTGCTCTGATAGCGCTGACATCTTCTGTCAAGTTCTTTAAACAATTTGATCTCTCTACAAGAAAGAACACTTTGCAGCCAGTAATTTTGGAAAATTACTATTTTAGGAGTCACTTTTTCAGTAGGGGAAACCAAATAGTTGCCTGGAGAGATTGCTCAGTGTTGATCGTGGAAAAATGCCTTTGCAGCACTGACATTCAAACATTTGCATTTTCTTGTTTTAGAGGAAATAACATTCCTCTAGCTACACAGAACTTTCCCTCCATATGGATTTTCTCAGCCCAATCAGCAGATAGCCATCAAAGATTGTAAGTTACTGCTGTGAGTTTTTATATTTTGTGAATTAACTTGCATGCATCCATAAACCTGGAAAAAAACAGGTGTTTCAGGAAGATTTCTGCTTAAAAGCTTTGCTGGAGAGAAATTTAGGTGAGGGAATGTATGTGGAGAGAAATTTGTTTCCAAACACTTGAAGTGCTGCAGAACAAACACATTTAAAATTATTTGGACCTAAAACAGAGCTCTGTTAATCAATGTACCTGTATGATTTTGGTGTTCATCTCTCGGCTTTCCTGCATGTAATTTGTTTTCTTTGAGAGCATCATTCATAGAGAGATCTGCTTACAGTTTTTGTATCTTTTCTTGGCCCGATTTGATGTATAAAAGTAGCTTAGTTTTCTTTTAATGCTATGTTTAGCCAACATTTTGGTAGTTCAAGAAAATAGAAAAGGCTTTTAAGGTAACTGTTAAAAATTGCATTTGCAGGCTCTGAAAGTGCTTCTCCAATCCAATCTGCTCTTGGATCCCGGTCACAGACACCCTCTCCTGCCACTCTTCATGCAGATCATATTGAGCAGAAGGATCTGCAGCTGGATGAGAAGCTCCACCACTCTGTTTTACAGACGCCAGATGACCTAGGCAATATCTGGAACAGAAAATATAAACTTGTTCTTTCTTTCTCTCTTTTGAATGCAATATAGTAAAGTAGCTAGTATCACATTACTTGTAAACTGTCCTGTACAAGGCTATTTCATCTGCACTTACAAGAGTATTTAGTTACAGTGATTTCCTTTAAAAGCAAACAAAACCCTTTTGTGTTTTGTCTTACATTTCACTGGAATTCTTAGCAATGGATTAATAGTCCATATACTTATAATTATTCTTTTTGATGCTTAAAGTCATGGCAGCTTAATCTCATACATGGCCATGTCACGGACTGATTTATCATTGATATGCAAATAGTAAGGCACAATTTTAAAGTAATGTTGTAATTTCTCCTTGGAAGTTTGGTTCTTTTTCCTTTCGTATTTAAACAAATTTGTAATTACTCTACTGCCTTAACTATTGAATTCTAGGGTACGTTCACTTTGTAATTACAGAGTTCCCATTTCTCCCATAGCTGGTCTCATGGAAACAGAATAGTGTCAAATGGGTACTTCTGAGTCTTTTCCTTTAAGTAGCCTACTGATGGACTGAAATGTCGTTATTTTGCTTTGTACTTTGAAATCTGTAGTCTAGAAGCCATATCACAGTGGTCCAGATCTTCAAAAGATTAGGCTCAATTCAGATTTAATTTTGATTTTCTATGCCTGTGGGAACTGCAAGATTTTCGGAAGATGTCAGCAAATTCTGGTGCTGAGGTGTTTTGAAAGTCTTTGAGAGGGGTGGAAAGGAGATTCTAAAGTCTGCTGCTTTAAAACTGTGGCTCGTTAGCTAGTTCATTGTGGCTGTTTAGCTAGTTATATGTGAGTGAGTAGACTTTAGCTGTTGTAATCTATTGAAATTTTGTGTGGACAGACTAGATTAATTAACTTCCACTTAAAAAAGAAGATTCGTTCATATAACTGATATGTAGAGAGAGCAAGGTGAGAGTTAGACTGTAGGGCTAAGTTACTGATTATTACTTCTCCATTCATACAAATTTATCACTGAAAGAACAGTAGCCAGAGACAAGTTTATTCTTATCTTTCTCTACAAATTTCAATAAAATACATTACTAGTAGATTCTAAGGAAAAATCATCTTTTATTGGGAAAAATGTAAAGTTGAAATGTAATTTTACTTGGCAACACGCAGGTGGAGTTCTGGAGATTCATTAACTCCAGAGAATGTAAGACAGCACTTACAAAAGGATTGAACTTACTAGGTCCGTCAGATCCATATTAGGGCTTGAGTATTGACCTTAAATGTTGTTTTTTCTTCTTCTAAGGAGCTTGGCAATAGACATATAGTTAAACTTATCTAGCATTGAGGTGTCTGAGTGGGTAAGAAATAGCTTACTCTGAAAGCCTGATCTTTATTTTTTTCTTTTGGTATTAATAAAATTAGGTATGTAGTAGTTCTATCATAGCTTTTTTTTTTCTTCTGGAGAGTTAGGTCTCACTATACTTTTTTCTTCCATTACAGAAACTAGTGAATTCCCCTCAGAATGTTGCAGCGTGATGGCTGGGGGAACGCTTACAGGATGGCATGCAGATGTTGCTACTGTGATGTGGAGGCGAATGCTAGGAATTTTGGGAGATGTCAACAGCATCATGGATCCAGAGATTCACGCCCAGGTTTTTGATTACCTGTGTGAACTGTGGCAGAATCTGGCCAAGGTGAAAGAACTGAACCCCTTCTTCAAACTGACCTGATAGGGCAGGATTATCAGACGGGGAAAAAAACCACCACCTTATGTAGTTCCCTTGATTATTTATCTTTTTGTTTTATTTTTAATAATTGCAGATAAGAGACAATCTTGGTATTTCAACAGATAACCTAACTTCACCAGCCCCACCAGTTTTGATTCCACCTCTAAGAATCCTAACACCATGGCTGTTCAAGGTAAATTTGATCACTAAGCAGTGAAACAGAAATAAAAGTTCATGTCCATGTAGAAGAGTGTTTAATGCAATTTTTTGTTTTATGAATAATAAGTATCCTTCTAAAACTATAGGCTACAATGCTGACTGATAAATACAAACAAGGAAAACTACATGCTTATAAACTTATTTGTAAGACAATGAAGCGAAGACAAGATGTTTCTCCAAACAGGGATTTTTTAACTCATTTCTACAACATAATGCACTGTGGCCTTCTTCATGTTGATCAAGTAAGTTTAATTATGAAATTCAGGCTACTATAAATATTATAACAAAAAATATTTTTTTTTCCAAAAATACTGAATGCATTTTCAGCTGCGTAATTTGTTTGTCTTTGAAAATAGCTAGGACTGTTTTTTTCTAAGCTTTGATGAATGATCCTTATGTTCTTCCTTATAATCAGAAATGCTTTTTTTGTCGCCCACTTCAAGCAAATAGAGGGGCAGAAAAGGAACTCTTTTGGGTTTTACTGATTGTATGTTACAAATTAAAGCATGCAAGAAAGAGAGGGAAGCAGATCTTTCTAAAGTCCACTGCTGTTCCTACTTGCTCTCTGATGTAGCAGTTTAACTACTGGGAAAGTAAATGTGCTCACATTGGAGTGGTTTATTTCTGCAGCAAGTACAGGAATCATCGGTCTGAGACATACTGACTGTATGTAGTCAGTGGGAGTTTGTCTTTTTCATAGGTTCTGATATGAACAAGTCTGAAAATATTTTATGGCTTAAGCATTCTTTTTAAAGGCTGGAATCAGAAGTGTGAAAATGTTGGTTTTGTGAACTTTTTTTGAGGAGCAGTTAGAGGCATAGGGAGATCAAAAGTTCAAATGACCCTATTTTCATTAACTGGGCAAGACAGAACTAGTCCAAAATTATTGCAGATTGGTTACCGATAGGATGGCTCTCCAGGTTCTGTCCTCTAACAACCAGTTTACACTGCTTTTCTTGGTGACTTGCAAATCTTCCTGTAGTGTGTTGCCATTTAGTTGAATATCACTACTATTGGAGATTTACTCAAAGAAAGGTGGTTATTTTTTACCTATCTGTGAATTTGGGATGTTTTTTAATAATTAAAACCTGTTCTACTTTTTCAATACTTCTGAATAAATTTTAAAAACTCCCTCACTAAGTCTACAAGAATGTAACATTGTGTGTTGAATAATTATATACTGGAAATGTTATAAACCGCTTTATTATTCTTTCTTTTTTTTGTTTCCATACAAATACATGTAAAAGACTAATACCTTTTCTAAAGTAATAGTCAGGTGGTACTTTTAAGAGAGGCATGTTTTTAAGAAGTTATAACAGCTGATTTTCTCATTATTTCTTCTGTATGTATTTAAACAAATGGTTATTCATTTCTAGAGCTCTTGAAAGCTAAATATAAACTAATATAGGATGTGACCTCATACATCGGTGTCCAAGGTTAGATTGGCCTATAAAGTGTACCACTGTTTACTTATATTAATATGAGTGTACTTAAAGACTTTATCTTTTAATGCTGCTCTTTACTCTGTAATGAGTGTCTTAATTGCCACAATGAATTTCCTTTCTTGCATTTTTACTTTCTGCCTTTGGTAAATACCTGCTTTTTTAACTCATTGTTCATCTTGTTGATACTCTTCATTTTTTCCTTTTTTCTTCTGCAAGGATATTGTCAATACAATCATCAAGCACTGCTCTCCTCAGTTCTTTTCACTTAGTTTGCCTGGTGCCACCATGCTTATTATGGATTTCATTGTGGCAGCAGGAAGAGTGGCTGCTTCTTCTTTCCTCAATGTAAGTATTTATCAGTTAATTCTCATTTATGCAAAAGGAAAGGATTTGAAAGAAAACTGAGCAATATTTCTCCTTGACTAGGGTATTAACTTGACCCCAGAATTCAATGCAATGGATAGCAAATACAGATACTGTCTGTGGTTTATTCTAGAGCACCACACATCCAAGTCCTCTTGAGAAATTATGTGAAGAACACAAAAATTACTGTTGAAGCTGAGAATCCTCTCTGACTTTGAGTTCTCGGAATTGTGATGGCCGTTTATCTGCGCTTTAAAATGTTTTAAAATAATTGTCCGTTTTGACTGTACCTTCATTTTAAAGTATATTTATTCCTCCATATCTGTGCTATGCAATGACTTTGATGATCTGATTTGAGAACTTAAATCTGCTGGTATTTCCACTGTTTGGATGTGTTGTTGATATTATTATCTAGGCAACTTCAGGCTTGTACAGTAATACCAATGTGACTACCTAGGCACTGTTGGCCATGCACACCTGGACTCTCTCAAAGTTCCCCAATACTCCCCTCCAATTGTCTATGAGTTTTGACTGTCCCTTAACATTAGAATCATAGAATTACCCAAGTTGGAAGGGACCTAAAAGGATCATTGAGTCCAACTTCTATCCCTATATAGGACACTCCCAACATTCACACCATGTGACTGAGGGCATTGTCCAAATTCTTCTTAAATGCTGGCAGACTTGGTGCCATGACTGCCTCCCTGGGGAGCTGTTCCAGTGCTCCACCACCCACTGGATGAGGAACATCTTCCTAATATCCAATCTAAACCCACCCTAGCATATCTTCCTGCCATTCCCTCTAGTCCTATCATAGGTCACAAGAGAAAAAAAGATCAGCACCTGTTTCACCTCCCTCCCTTGTGAGAAGGCAGTGAAGAGCTGTGAGATGCCCTCTCGAGTCTCCTCTTCTCCAGGCTGAACAGACCAACTGACTTTAGCTGCTCTTCATACGACTTCCCCTCTAGACCCTTCACCAGCTTTGTGGCCTCCTCTGGACACTCTCCAGTAGTTTGGTGTTGTTTTTATACTGTGATGCCCCAAACTTCGCACAGTACTCGAGATGGGGCCGCACCAGTGCAGAGTAGAGCGGGACAGTCGCCTCCCTCGACCGGCTGGCAATGCTATGTTTGTTGCATCCCAGGACACGGTTGGCCCTCTTGACTGCCACGGCACTGTTGGCTCATGTTCAGCTTGTCGACCAGAACCCCCAGGTCCTTTCCCACAGGGCTCCTCTCCAGCCTCTCACACCCCAGTCTGTACATGTATCCAGGGTTGCTGTGTCCCAGATGCAGAACTTGACACTTGCCCTTGTTAAATTTCATGCTGCTGGTGATTGTCCAGCTCTCCAATCTGTCAAGATCCCTCTGCAGGGCCTCTTTGCCCCAAGAGTGTTGACAGGTCCCCTCAGTTTTGTGTCATCAGCGAACATCATTCCACCTTTAACCAACTGTGAAATCAGCCTCCTTTAAGGTACTATCTGAAGCCTCTCTCAACTTCTTACACTGTTACCTGTCATGTCCAGCAATGCCTCATGTCATGTAGTTTTCCACGTCCTCTTCAATTAGTTAAACCTAAGACCCAAGCCTAGTTGGTGGCACAGTCCGAACAATTCCTCTGCTTCCTTTTGACCATCTTGGAAACTGGGAACATGGGGTATGTATGAATAGCTTTGATCTCAGTTTGCTCAGCTCTGCAGAATTTGCAGAAAAAGAAAGGAAATAGCTCTGTAGGGTTTCAGCCATTGTTCTCTTTTAAGGTAGCCAGAAATGTAAGCTTCCTGATTGCAGTAAGGATACATATTTCTCCCCACCTTTTTTTCTTTTAGGCACCAAGAGTTGAAGCACAAGTTCTTTTAGGATCTCTGGTCTGTTTTCCCAATTTATATCATGAACTACCAGCTCTTCACCCAAACGTTCCTGACATTGCTGTATCTCATTTTACAGATGTTAAGGTATGAATTTGAAGAATTTTTGGATTTTTTTCACCTACCAAGCATATGTTTAATACGATGTTGTTGCAGGAAATATTACTAAAATTTTAAGAGTAAAATTTTTCAGAAATAATTTCGAATAGATTATGAGATTGAAGATCCCATAAAAACTTGACAAAATTAATATTACTAAACATATTTTATAGTTGCTAATAACTTAATAATAAAGTGGTTTCATATGTTTGTAAAAGAAGATGATGTGTTATCTTTTCAAGCCTACTGTCATTATGGCTGTTTGCAGTCTCACAGATTTAATCAGTTGACAAGGAGAAGATTGAGAGGTCCAAGATGCATTATTTAATTTATTAAGAATACACAACTGGTGAAATTTGTCCATGTTCCTAATGGCTTTAGAAAACTTCTGTACTTTAGTCTGTCCTTTTAGACAAAAAGCAAAGATTGATGGAGACCTCGCCTCGTCAAGTATGATTATTATGTGTAAGGAAGGCTTCCAATAAGTTTCCAGTTTGTGTCAATTTTGAGAAAGATCGTGGCTTGGAAGCTGCTTTACACCTTGCTCCCTTTTGGGAACTGATTTTGAGTTCTTTCTTTTTCATTTTTATTACATAGTGGTTGTCTACTTGAGTTTTATTGAGAGCAACTTACAGCTTTACAAACATTTCACTGCAATTGAGTCAGAATTCTTCCTGACATTTTCTTAAGGCAGTATGGTCACTTGTTTTGCAAATACTTCCAAATACTTTTAAAATCAATATAATTAGGAGGGGAAAAACTTGCTTATTTAAACCTCAATGTAATAGATAGTTTCTGTAATACCCTTCAGGACGATTCACAGAAGCTGGCTTTAGGGGGGCTTTTTTTTTCACTCTTGATATTTTATGGAAAGGTATTGGCAAGAATTGGATCAGCAAAAATTAGGACAGTAACCTGTGGGATATTCTTGGGGCAGCACAATAGGAGCATCTGGGGCAGACTAGAAGCTTGCAGTAGTGGTAAGCAAACAGTCCATCTGACCACAAATCTCGACACCCAGCTAAGCAGCACGCCTTGTGTGTGCTATAATACAGTTCTAATTTTCTGATGCATAATGTCATGGACTTATTAGTAAATAAGTGAGTATTTTCTTCTTTGTTTTAGGAACTCATAATTAAAACTGTGTTAAGTTCAGCAAGAGAGGAGCCATCTGGTCCAGCACGGTATGTCAAAAAGAGTTTCTGAATTAATAGATCCATTTCTTTATTATACTGTTTTGAGTTGGCCATATTGAAGAGCTTGAAGTCAAAGTTTATACGTGTTTTGTTCATGGTTATCAAAACTGTGGTCTACTATATGAATGTGATATTTTTTATAAATAGAGATAATAACAGACCAGATGCTGGTCCGGCCCAATATCCTTTCTTTCATAGTGGCTGATAGAAAAGGGGGTTAATATGGATAGGAATATAAGTTTGGTGCTCTCCTAGCCTGCCCTGGTGTTCAGCTCAGGGATTTTATGTACTAGAGAGACGTTTTTGAATTTTATTGAGGACAAGATTATATATGAAGGAAGTATTGGGGGGGGGTTCTAGACCACATGATTTAATTTGAAAAAGAGAAATAATCCAATGTACATGAGCCTTTCTTTATGGTATGGAAAAAAAGCAGAAGATACTGAGCTAAGCATTAACCTTGGAATGATTGCTCTGATGCTTAAACCTAAGCATCTTCATCAAATAGAGAACTCAAAAGAAGATAGTTACCAATTCTGTTTTCTGTTTCTTGATTTGCTTAGGATTTTTTTCCTCCTTACCCTTCCCCCGAGGCTTTCAGTTACAGAGTGCCTTGCGTGCCTTGTTTATTTGGGTGGAGTGTCTGTGTTTATTCAACTAATAAATTGTTAGTTAACATATGCAAGTTAACTAGACCACGTGCCTGAAGAAAATTACATGGGAAGATCAGTTCATTGAATCTTGAAATGTTTTGCTGGAAGACAAAGAGCAGTTTTCATCAGCCCACTTACCTCTTCTTCGCTTGAGCTTGTAGTCAACACGGGGAAGGAAGGAATGTTCTGAGATAGTTTTCATTTGATTTTTCATGTTCTTTTACAAAATTAAATTCTAAAAATATCAACACTTTCCACTCTGCTTTTGATAAAGGTGATTTAAATCCATTTGATTCGGAATATTATTAATAGTCCTGTGGCACTGGAGCACACAACATTAAAGCACGTGAAGCACACTTCAGTTCTGACAGTGTGGCTGGGAAGAGGAAGGGAACATCGTGCATATCCCCATATCGTCTCTGGCTGTGAGGGTGTTTATATAGGAGAAGAGGCATATGTGCATGCCCAGCCTTTTAGAGGACTGAGTTATGCTGTCTCCAAAATGCAAATCTGGACCACTGTGTGTAATAACATTAAATGAAGACTTAAAAGGAGTACCATCCCAGTGTCTCTTTGGGTTGTCTGAGCCCTTCTTCTGGGAGAGAGATGGGTATGTCTTTGTTGCGCAGATAATCATGCGTCTACAGCTCCTGAAGCTTGGCTGCCTTGCTGCTCAGTGGGAGTTTATCCACTGTCTCTTTTGGGAATAAATTCTCTGATACCATCTGCTTCACAGCAGTTTACCTGGGTTACTATCAGAGGTCATATCAGAGAATCTGCAATATGATTTTGCCAATGTCAGCTCAACCACTGTTAGAGGCTTGATCGTCTTTACGGTTCCATAGGAGAGAACTTCGATTTCTTGGAACATAGGTACCTAGCTTTGTATATGTCTAATGAGTCTAAGTGCTATTATTATTACCCAGGCTATAAATTCCTTATCTCTTCCACAGAGGGTCAGTGTTTTGCATTTCATTACTTACTTTACCCAGCTGAGCTAGTTGTCTGAAATATGTTCTACTCTCAGATCTCCATCTATAAAGAATAATAACTTTATTTATCAAATTCCTCATCTCATTCATCTCTTCTGCTTGTGCTGTTAAGGCTGTGATTCTTTAATAACAACACTGTAGCCATATACCTACAAAGTTTTTCCGAGACTACTCTCAATAATGATGGTGAAACTAGTGTTCTTGGTAGAAACCTCACTCCTAGATATTTCACATATCAGTATGTCATCAGATGTAGAATGGATCTCAGTGGCATGAAGAAACTCATAAATAGTAATACGAACTTAGAACTGTGTGCTCTTCTGTATATTAAAGGTTTATTTTCTGAGTCAGCTTACACAAACTGTCTAAATGTATTGTTAAATCTATTCTGTGTTCCTATTTTCTTTTGTTTAAAAAGGATTGAAATGCATACTATGGAAACAGCAGAAGTGTCGATTGGGATAATTTGTAAACTTTCCTTCCTCTGAAACTGTAGTGTGTTTAAGACATTCCTGGCTGTAACTTGCCTAAATGGTCCTGAAAATTTTCTCAGAGAAGAAAGTTACAAAACTCTTAGATTGTTGCAATACAGTCAGATTGTTTTTATGACCAGTATATAGGAGAGAAATCTTTTCCACTGAAAAGTAAACTCTTCAATGACTTAATGCGCATCAGAAGATTTTGTATAATTTCCTTCCTTAATTGTGATCTAGACTCAGTGCGCCCTTCAACTTTTCCTCCATACGTAATATTCCACAAAACTGTTTATTATTTTTGTCAGTTTTTTCCTAGACTCCCTCAAGCTTGTCTTCATTTTTAAATTATATTAATCAAAATGTAATAAAGGAAGTTTTGCAACTGAGATGTCAGTGACAATGTACAAAACAGGGCGGTTTGATATCTTATTTACATTATCATGTAGAATTAATTCTAAGTTATATTAGTGCTGCCTGTTAGTAGCTTCATGATTCTATGTAGCCTTAAAATCCTTTTTCTACAACATGGGCTTCATAGCCACTTCTGTTTCTAATCTAGCATAGCATTTTTCCTTCCCAGATGTAATTCTTTGCAATTCCCATGGTCGCCTTTCATCTTGTTGGTTTTGGACTGCTTTTTTGAATGCTGAAGTTGTTTGCAAAGTATTTTCAGATTTTTAAGATAACTACTAATGATCCAGAAATTTCTTAAGCTAATTCATTAACGTTTTTTAACAAATTTCATCCATCTCTGCTGATTTGAACACATATATCTAAATACTCTTTACCTTTTCACTTCTATTCCATTTTATTATTTCAAATGAAGAAACAACAAGAAAAGTTAAAATATGTAATCACAATATGTACGCTGTCTTCTGGCATTCATATGCCCCTCCTCTATTTATCTTTGTTTATCGTCAGTCTAACAAAATGTCAATATCTATGAACCAAATAACTCTTTTCTTTGTGTCACAAAAACTCTAAACAAATGTGAGCAAACTCTTATGTTAGGGAGGAGGAACCTACCACCACAATTCTTAATTTGTCTTAAGAAAATATACATGAAATACATTTACTTCAGGTAGTATTTTTAATCCAGAAACCACATAGAGATGCAGGAGTTCTTGATGTCATTTGGATTTTGCTCAGAAGGGTACTTGCTTTGTCCTTCCTTGTACCTTCACCAGGTACTTGGAATTTCTCATTTTTAAATAAGTTACAGCATTATGAAGGTTTTTGTGAAGTTAAAACATTTTTATTAGATTTTAGCAAGACATATCATGAATCATAAAAATTGCATGTTCTTGTAGCTTGTTTCTTAACAACTTTTCGTCCAACATTGCTTTGCAGATGTGTTGCTCTTTGCAGCCTTGGTATTTGGATCTGTGAGGAGCTAGTTCATGAATCACATCATCCTCAGATAAAGGAAGCATTGAATGTGATTTGTGTTTCTTTAAAGGTGAGAGTCTTGCAATGTATATTGTTTTTACATGTAAAGATACTTTGAAACATTTAATTTATTGCCAGTTAAAATAAATGGGGCACTGAGAAACAGAGACCAAGTTTCAAACACCACATTTCCCTGCCCTCCCCCATTCCCAGGCTCAGCTTCACACCTTCATTCCCAATGCCTCTATCTCCTCCTTCCTCCTCCCAAGGAGGACAGATGGGATGGGGAATCCAGAGTTATTGTCAGTCCATTACAGTCCCTGTCTGTCACTCCTTCCTCCGTGTTCCAGTGTGGGTCTTCCACTGGCTGCACTCCTTCTGACTGCACGCCTGCTCCATCATGGACTGTCTATAGACTGCAGTTCCTTCAGGAAATATCCACTGCTGCAATGTGGAGATCTCCTTCAGCATTGTCTTTTCCTTAGGCTGCAGAGGAATCTCTGCTCCAGCATCTGTAGCACCTCCTTTCCCTCCTCCTTCTCTGACCTTCATGTTCACCTGCTGTTTCTTGTTCCTGTTTATTTTCTTTTGTCTGCCTATGTGCTGTTTTTTACTTTAGATACGTTTTTACAAAGGTGCCGTGCACTTGGCAGTAGGGCTCAACTGTGTCCTTGGTGGGTCCATTGCAGAGCTGGCTGTATCCTGCTCCGTCTGGCATGGGACAGCCCCAGCTTCCTCACATAGTCCCCTCCATAACCTCTCCATCACCAAAACCTCTCCATGTATGCCCAGTACAGAAGCATACAAAGATTCTGGAGTACAAAAGTATTGGACTCTTTATTCTCTAGCATTTATTTGTCTCTTGTCTAGGCTAGCCATGGATGCCAAGGGAAGTTACCTTCCTCACTAATTGGCTTCCTGGGTTCCCCAGCTCTTATTGGTAGTACTTGCACTCTTTGGCTGTCAGACTAGAGCATTTAGTGTAAGAGCAGGACAGGGAGGAAAGTGAGGTCACAAATGTGAAGTTGTTTCACAAAGCTTCTCATGCTTCTTGCTCATCTGCCCTTTTCTTGCCCCCACCAATCAAATCCCGTTATCCACATATCCTCACTGCAATCTGTGCCTTTTCAGTTCTGAGTTGAGGAGCCATTGCATGATGCAGTATTGCTTCTTGGCCCCTTCCAGATATTTAGAGAGACATGTAGAGTACTTCTGCTGCATGCATGTAAACACTGGCGGATGTTTGATTTCCTGTGGCAAAGTGGCTTTTTGTGCTCATTCCAGGACATGTCATTCAAGCCAGTACTTGTTACAAAAATATGAATCCCAAGACAGGTCAAGAGTTGACGTCAAAGTTGATGTGAATACAGTATCTGTTGAAAGGGAATAATAAGAGCTCTCATTTTGGTGAAAAGTAAAAGGCACCTATTTTTATGGCTATCATTAACATTTATTTCCTGATTTTTATGAAGCATACTGTAATACAAGTTAGTTTTACAGTTTTTCAGAAGGATTTAACTTTTCCTTTTTAATAGGTGGGGTGCGTTGGCCCCAGCTAGTCCCCAGACTCTCACACAGCTGGTCACTGACTCATCCATCCACCTCTAGTTAGGAGAGGGGACAACATAGAAGGAACAACAGTGGGTTTCTAGCCCTTTCCCACAGAGGTCACCTTTGCACCCCCCAGCTTCCAAAAGTGATTCTCACCTGGAAATGCCGCTTGATCAGATACAGCTTGTTCATTGCAGTGCAATGCCTATAAAATGCTTTTGAATAGAAGAGATTTTCTAACATTTGTCTGCCTTTCCCTTTGTGAATGACAATTTTTGCAGTTGTGAAAGCAGTCTCGCTGGATTTCAACTCTGGTGGTGAGATTTTGGTGGGAGTGTATCAACATTATATTCCTTTCACCATCTCTGTTAAGAAGCCGCACCTTTTGGGCATCTTTTTTTTTCTTGATTAGTCTTTTTGTTTTCCTACGCTTTGCAAATTTGTCTCCTCTTTGTTCATATTTTATGGAGTAATTAGAATATGTTAAAAAAATAATTTCAAGCATTTTGCAAACTTGCTTCTTCATAAACAATATCTTCAATTTTTTAAATATTTTCCCCTTTTTTCCAGAACCTTTGTACATGCTCTTTGTTTAAATGAAAATTCAATAAATAGTCTGTGTATGCATGTTGATAAAAATCGTGGTGTACACCTGTTATACAAGGCTGGTGTCAGATGTTTTGAACTAACTGTTCTTTTAAGCAATGGGAATGTGAAAAGTATCTTAGCAAATCAGTTGATCATATCATATGAAGCAGGATTTGAGTCAACATCTAAAATGGGTAGCTGCAGGGCTTTTATTATTAGACTCTAAATTGCAATTTCCTGTTTTGGAAAGTCACATTTATCCTTTGCAGCTTCACTAATACTCTATTCCAGGGTTTTTCCCTTGCTTTTTAATATCTCTTAACTAAAGCATTTTATCAAGTTCCTATGGAAGTTTGGTAGTAGGCAAATGGTGCTGGTTTTATCTTACTTCTGCAGTTTATCAAAGCTTGAACTATGCTTAATCCTGACATTTGCTGTGATTTCTTTATTTTTCTTTAACATTTATTAAACCAATTATTTGTATCTCATTTATATTAAACATAAATTGCTTCTTGAATGAGAAGACAAAATCTTTACCTTTCGACTGTGCTTTGCTTTGCTTTGTGCTAGCAAAAGCATCCAGAGCATGTTGGCTTTTCTCCTGTTTTGAACAGTGGTATACATTCACAAATCATGAGACAAAAAGTTCCTAAATATATAATGGGAGAAACAAATTAGCTATAATTTGTTACCTAAGAAATCTCCTGGCTTCCACATAGTCCTGGCTTCCATAGAGATTTGAACTTGCAGAGTGGATTGTTTTCTTATTTTCAGGAGAAATGAATGGATAGGGAGCTATAATCCTCGTCTTACTTACTGATAAGTGCAGTTGACCTAATAACATTGAATAGAGAAGTTAGCAACAATTATATGCCTATTTCTGAAATACAGAAGCAGTTGAGCAACTCTCTCTGAATATAGCTAGCACTTCTCTCAGCAGTGTGATGATGTTGGTGTCTGTGTTAACTTCTGCTGAGGTCTGAGCCCAGAGGATCATAGCCAGCCATCTAGACCCCTGCATCTCACAATTATTTTATGGTCCTCTCAGAAATGCTGCAGATATATCACAAAATTGTGTTGTACAGGTATAGTTAAACAAGTGCTAAACATAGTCTGTTTGCAATTGTGGACAAGGTTAAAGTGCTAATGTAGCATCCAGGAAGCAATCGACCATTGCAAAGATGAAACGTGTTGTTAAGACTACCCTTCCAAGAAAACCTTGAGAGTTTGGTATTAGGCAGAGTGCCTGTTTGAGAGCCTTTTTCCCCCCCTCATTGAGTAACTTTTAAGAAATTATGTCCACAGTTGTACTACTGAATATAAAATCTTATAAAAGTAGTGGATACTTACCCTTTGTAACATACAATGTTTTCCAGAGATAAGTAATGGCAGGTGAAATGTTTGTAGTGTTGCACTGCTGCATTAATGCCGCATCTGAAGGCTCTTGGAAAAAAAGTCAATCAGCTGACTTGAAAGGGGTGAATTCTTTTGATATCCAGTGTTGTTGCTTGAGTTTAGGAAAATGTCCTTCCAGGACACACACCCCTATAAGTGTCAGTTCTAAAGTGTCTGCATTCTTTTGAAATGTGATATATTGACCATGCTGGAAGAGATTTCTGAAGCTGATGAAGGGGTTGATCTTTTTGGGCCAATCCCCATAATTTTGACCAAAACTTCCTACCAGATGCTCTTGCTGTAAATAAGAAAATTTGAGTGCACAAGATTTGAATTTTATTGATATTCATTGCTTTATACCTTCAGCCTTTCTGTGAAGTTTGTCTCCCCTGACTTTTGTTGTCTTTCTTAAATTAAAAAAAAACCCTTAAAAATTCACTTCAACCAAAGAACAGAAAGAGGTCAACTAATTTGCATAAACTAGCAGTAGAAATCATTTACTCATCTTCAACTTAGAGCCTGATGATCCTCCTCGTAAAAGAAAACAAACTAAAAATAAAAAGAAAATCCTCCCTGTTTTTAAGTAGAGAGAGAACAACTGATTGTTCCAAGACTCTGAAAAGTCTCCAGGCCTTTTTCTCAGGCATTTTTTTCTTAAATTCAGTGATATGGATAACTGTATTAATGTACTCTGTTTGTTCCCCCCTTCTGTTATCGCCAATGACTTCAGAGTTCCTGCAAGCATGTAAGGATATTTCCAGCAATCTGGATTTGATCACAAGTTCTACAATGAGATTTTTATGCTTTCAATTTTATTTAATCTTTTCTGGTTTTCACTTGAGCTTGAACATTTGAAACTGTGCCCTGCTTACTGTGCTCTTACAGTTCACTTTCACAGCGGCTGTCTCACAAGGGATAAAAAATAATGCCATAAGTTCTGGCAAGACGTGCAGATGTAAGACATCTGAGAAACAGGGAAAATCAGAACAAGAATTAACTGCCCTCTGTATTCTGTTTTCTGTCTCTGTGGCTGACTCAAGAGCTATTCATAATCTTTATGCTTACATAGATAAATAATAAAAATGAACAAAAAAATGTTCATTAAAGCTTTGTCTCCATACTTTTCCTTTTGCTTGTACCTTTTCAAGTCATTAAATGTAAAAAATGATAGCTCCATTTTGATAAGAAGCTGGCTCAGGGCAAAGTTTTCTTCCAGCATATTTTCCACCTTTTACGTTTTTTTGCCATGCACAAATTGTAGTCTGAAATCTGCTGCTTCAGCATTTCAGCTTTTGTAAAGTTTTTTTTTAATGTTTGTAAGATATACTCTTCCGTGAAAGGCTAACAGAATTGGACTGATTAAAAAAAAAAGTCTAAGAAGCCGAGAAATTAAATCTAAGTCTTTTTCCAATATAATTACCCTTTCCTGAATTCAGACACTTGATCAGCTTGCAGCACACACCTGTGGCAGCTTCATTGCCATGTTAAAGTGAGACTAAAACATGTAAACTACTTTTTTATTCTTCTAACAGTGTAGGAATTCTAATATAACTGACCTTCCTTGGAGAAATAGAAAGGATTTTTCATGATTAAAGGATGAAATACCATGTTGTTTTCTGAGTGATTTGAGATTCATCAGTATTGTGATTTGGAAACCTTGTATTCAGTAGAGTATTTTCTTGGGTAATAATGTGTTTGAAATCCTTTCCTTTCTGTTTTATGTTATTTTTATTTCTGTGTATTTTGTGCTGTGTGTCTTCTGAAGTGAGTGGGTTTGCTGTACTGATAACCACTTCACTAAGGTTTATCTTTAGTTTGGATTTGTCTTTAGCTCAGATTCTTAGGATTTTCATGTCCTAGATGAATAAAATTCACTTGTAAAATTCAGTTTGTACTTGTTTGGTGCACAGCTTAGTGTTTTAAGGCAAGTGCAATGAAAGAAGAAGCCTCAGTTACACATCCTGCCCATTAACAATTTAGGGAAACTTATCCCTGTCTCCTCACTTCTTTATTTTCCCACTTAGGAATGTAAGGCAGCATGTGCATCTACTCCCAAGGCTGGGGTCTAATTGGATGAATGCATTCACTTTTGCATTGACCAACACAATAGCTACTAAAACATTTTAGTAACAGTTAAAGGCTCCAGTGCAGCAGTGTTCTCCTGCCTTTAAAAGATAGCAGAGAAAAGACAGCGCGGGAAGTGAGGTGCATTCATTTCCATTCAGACAAATGTTGTACACTGTAATCAGTAAAAAACAGAACTGTTAGTGTCACTATAAGTACAATGTCTTACATTTTGGATATATGGCTGCTCGCCTGCTTTGGTTTGCAAGAATGGCCTCTGATTTCAGAATTGGATCCTTGGGTTTTTTTTGTAGTGATGCTTTAATATTAGTAGTCATTAAGGTAACAAGAAATTAATTCATTCTTCCTGGCTTCACGATGCTGTAGTAACCAATCTGAAGTTAGTATGGAGACTGCTCTCCTCTTTCCCTCATTGCATGCAAGTCTCTGATTGTCTGTCCCAAACCTTCAATGTTAGCTGCTAACATTTGGTTAAGACTGTAAAATAATTCCTTTTAAATTTTGTAAATTTAATTTTGTTCCTCTGGTACACAGGTACATAAGGAACTATGTGTATAAAACCATCACTGAGACTGCTGACCACCTTACCACCTGATTTACTCTTACGTGATATCACGTAGACATTGTTACTGTGCTGTGTTCTCTTTTCTAGTTTCCAAATAAAACAGTAGCCCAAGTTGCCTGCAGTATGCTGAACATGCTGATACATTATGTACATAGACTTCAAGTGTATCAAGCTGATTCACCTTTAAGAATTATTCAAGTAAGTAATTTTTAAAAATTTGAAATGTTGTATTATTTTAATGCAACAGTATAATGTATTTCATTGAAACTAAAATGTTAGAATATTGACATGTATGTTTCCAAAACACTGAATTAGTATAAACATAATCTTACTGAACATTAACAGTAATTCATACCACATTTGCTGACTCCACTATTAATGTGTAAAAAGACTATGTCATGCTTATTTTTTCTCAGATACAACTGTCACTATTTACATGAGAATGTTGCCAGTAAAGTCCAAGTTTTTGTAATATTAAATATCTTCACATGTGTTTATTTAAGTTTAGAGAAAAAGTGACTGCTTAAAATATGGATCTGCAATTGTATTTTGCATAAAAGCGTTTCAGTATAAAGCAAAAATAATTAATTTGAATGCACTTTAAATAACAAGGAAGTAGACTGTGGCCTCTGTGACTCTGAATCAAAGAGAAAAGATAGAGGTCTCCCAGGCAGGAGAAGAAGAATTGTGTGGAAGCTTCATAAGAAATACAGCAAGCATTTCTCTGCTCCTCTGCAGCCATGTTGTTGATTAAGTAGAGACAGGTTGTTTACAAATAGCTCAAATAGCCCCATATATGAACCCACTTAAGGCTACTTCCTGCACCCTTCAAGTGTCTTGAATTGAGTTCTCTTCCTGCCTGAATATTTGGAGCGGCTGTGTAATGTTGTTGTCCCTAATGCACCTATGTGAGTCAAGCAGAATGTATTACTTCAATGTCTTCTGCAAAATTCGGTTAAAAGAGTTTAATTAAAAAAAAAGTGGCAATACTGTAATTTGTCTCAAAATAACTAATAGAATTTAACCATTAATTTAGTGTTATATCCCATTTACCTGCTTAAAAACTTATTTTATATTTAAATATTTAAATTGAATTTTTAAAGAAACCGTATTTTCCCCAGATTCTGATAGCAACTATTACCCATCTGCTACCCAGTACAGAAGCTTCCTCTTACGAACAGGACAAGAGGGTAAACATTTTTAATTTCTTTTTAATGTCTCAATTTAATTGCAAAGGTGTGTGACTTAGCACTGTTGAAAAATTTAAGCGTGCCTTACAGTAGGAATTCAGTTCTTTAAGTATAATGCAGAATAGTCATCTTAGAATTCTGGCAATATTCTATATGCAAGTGCATTTCTGAAGTTTTTGTAGGAAAATGTGCATTTTAAATTAATGGAGATTGATTGTTTTCAGTAATTAGAAATTCATCCTTTTCCTTATCCTCAGTGAAGTCTAAAAGCAAAGAAAGTAATGTAAACTTTTCAAACTTGTCTTATAGTGGCAAAGTATTCTCAGCTTCTAGAGGATAACTTTCAAAATTTTATGATTATGATTTTTTGCACTTTCTATTCTAAGTGTGTTCTTGAGCAAGATAGACTATAATCTTTGGATTAATTTGGTTGTTGTCTCCTTCAAAATGATTCTTGTATGTTTGGTGGGCCTGAATCCCATCACTAAGATGAACTCATCTTCACACAGTACTCACACTAGTACTTCCTGCCTCCTGAAAGCTTTATCTCTTCTGGGTTATTTGGGTTTGTTCTTGGACCATGGGGACACAGTGGTCATTTGAACTGGGGCACTTCAGTGCAGTTTGTCACTTGCAGCTCTGTCATTCTAGGCCACTCATTGCCATGGGAACTGACATTCATATTTTGCTTGTTTTGGCCTCTCCTCTCTGCTTGCAAGAAGCCAGTGGCTGTGGTGAGCTACAGAAATATGTCAAGCTAGCCACCTTTCCACTTCAAATGCTTCCCATAAATCATGAAGTTTTCCGTGAACTAATGCTGGTCATTATATGTCAAATATTGTATCAAAAATTGGCTTTCCTAGTTTGACAAACTTAATCCTAATGGATTTCTTAAAAATTGGTTTAATATAAAAGTACTTAGAGCCTTTCATTGTTAAGTTTATTATATGGTGCCTCTGAGAAAAAAACTTGTATTATGTGAAATGAGTATCTTATTTATGTATTGCTTATTAATAAATTAGTTAAGTGGATTTTCTTTGAAAGACTTTTATTTAACTTGGGAAATATTTTAGAGAATCTTGTAGCTATTTATCTGAATTGTTTCCTCTTCCACAGCTAAGTTTTAAAAATAATTATTTGAAGCCAGTAAGTTCTTAATAATTTGCTGTGTCTGTGTGTCTTTATCTAATTCTGTTCTGCAGTCTTTAAAAACATCCCCTAGAGGGAGTTGGTTCTTTTGGTGACTGAGTAGCCTACAATACAGAAAGCAGTTGGATTTCTTTTAGATGATACCTGGTGCTGAGTAGCATTATTGACATGTTGTGAAGGAAATTCTGTGTTAGTTGGAAAGTACTAAATGCAGCTGAAATAGTTCAGTTTTGTGTAGTCCTTGATGCGCTTTCTGGTGAGGTTTATGTGCAGGATAGTACGTCAGCCTTGATTTGTACGTGTGTAATCTGTCATTTTAAAAACAACACCCTAAAATCAACTTTGAAAAATCCTGGGTATCATCTTAGGCACAGTGGCTGCTCACAGACTTACCATGATGAAAACCTCTTGAATGGATTATCTTTGCTAAATATCTCAGTAGCCAAATTTTTAACTGATGCCATAGGTTTTGAAGGTACAGTGGCATTTAAACAAGTATGACCTGTCATTACTGCAGAAAGCTATTTCTACCGAACTGAGAAAAGGAAGTAAAACATAAGTAGAATACAGTGACAAATGTGAAGTAGCAGGTGCTGGTTTAATTGATTTGTAATTGGAAGTGTTTGTTCCAGTTGGTGGTTTCTTTACTTCTGTGCTTATTGGATTGGATAATGGCCTTGCCATTAAAGACCTTGCTGCACCCTCTTCACACTACAGGAGCAGAAAATGATAAGACTGAAAGATCCGTTCTTAATTGTATATATAAGGTACATGTTTCTTTACTTGTTAAATGAGAATTTCTATCTATGGAAGTAGTGTCAATTTTCATGGAAATGAAGACAGAACTTTTCAGTAAGTTGACCTCTATTCTACTGCTGATATGTGGAATGCTGTCTTAGTTCTTCTACATTTTACTGTAACTGCTTGATCTTCAGTGTATTTGGAATTGTTAATTTTATCTTATATTTTGTGATGTTTAACTAAGTTACTTTTTGTAAGTCATACCAATAGCAGACTTTTGTATTGTAGACCAGCTACCTATTTCAGATAGATGAGTAAGTAGCTTTTTTGTACCAAGCATTTTTATTTAGCAATAAGCAAAGTAAAAATCACGAAGTTATCGTTACTGTCTGTATGGACACAAAACAAAGGTAGGCTTTTTTCCTTTTGCAAGGGAAGGGGATTAAAACCTCCAGCAGCTTAGACCTAGCATATGTAATTAAAGAAGATAGGAAATCTAAAAATAAAACTACCTTAGTGATTTTTTTCAAGTTTTGTGTCTTGTTTGTTTATTCCACTTAAGTGTAGACGTTGTTTTAACAGTTTTCTTTGCAGACCAGAGTTTGTTTCTATAAACATTAAACATCCAAAATATTCCAACATTTTGTCCTGCCTACATGATTTGTTAATCAATTTAAAAATGTTAAATAAAAATAACTTTGTGTCTTATAAAACTATGAAGTAGTAATTTCATTAGTTAATAACATAAAATTCTTGTTTTGTGCTAGGTTCTGCATGGATGTGTCTATGGGTCTCAGTGTTTTAGCAACCCTAAATATTTTCCTCTAAGCCTTTCTGATTTGGCATGTGTGGATTACGATCCTTTTATGCACTTGGAAAGCTTGAAGGAACCAGAACCATTGCATTCTCCAGACTCGGAGAGGTCTTCTAAACTTCAGCCAGTCACTGAAGGTTTGTTAAATTGGCTAAATACTTTTTCTTTCAAAATGAGTGTATCTTGGCTTCCAGTGTTGAAGTGTTTGTCTAAAGCATAAGTTCTAAATTATACCTTGACGCTAGGTAAGGACCATTAGTATGGAATGAGCTAACGTAATTGTGAGAAATTACTGTTCGATTAACTGAAATAAGTATCTTCTGAACAACATGTAGACTGATCTGATATGGATTCTTCTGTAGCCTGTGTATCAGTAAAAAGTATGAAGTACTGCAACATGGATGAATGTTGCTTTTCATTTTACTTTCAGTAAATTAGTTTATTTCTTTCTTAATTTTCCTCCTTTTTCTGAGAATGTTTTCATTTTCTTCCTATCTGAACTTGCAACATTGAAAGCCTTCTGTGAATTTTTAGCCTATCAGAATTTCTGGTCGGTCTGTTTATGTTCTTTAAAACTACAGAGCTGTCTACAAGGAGAGAATTTTTCTCTCATCTGCTTAGAAACTTAGGAGACCAAGGAATTAATATTTTTTTCAGAACTCAAAAATAAGAATAGAGACTTAAGAAACTAAGCTATGGAGGAACAGCACATATTGTGCCATGCATCTAGTAGATATTAAATGGCTGCATTGGGAAGAAAATGGAAAAATATGACATTAGTACTGATACCAGAAACTCGATGTAGTGCTATTCTCCCTCGATATTAAGTTTTTCCATTTAGGCTTCCTTAAGGGTATTAAGAACCAGATAAATGCAGAAGCTCTTTGTAGCAGCTGTGTGCTAACAGCAGGTGATTTTGTGGTCTGTAGTGACTACGTGCTGTTTTTTATGTAGAGAAAATGGCTAATCATTGTGCCCTTGTCTAAGGCATGCTTCATCATCCTCAAGTACTTTTTTGGCCAAAGAATTCTAAACATAGAGCTGTCCCCTAATAAGCTCAGTATTGGATTGAACAAGTCTGATTTGAGAACTGTTGGCAGGAGGAGCTGTAATTATTAAATTTACTGAAGAATGAAGCAAGGTAGTATAGTTGGCTTTTTGTCAAATGGCTGTGGTCTTATTAGTAAAAAATAATCATCTGCTGGGTCAGAATGAAAGAAGCTTCTGTCCTAATTACAGTCTCACCTATACATATTATGTAAAGCTAATATTTAAAGCATTTGCCAATATTAACTTCCACTGCATGTTCTATTACAGTGTAGTGAATTGTAGTAGCTTTTTATGCCTGGCATCTTTTGTATTCTGTAATAATCTGTAATTATGGGTTAGCAGCAAATGCTATGTGGCTTGTTTAATCTGACAATCTGAAAAGACAACCCTGAATAGATGTCTCTTTAAATGGATGTGGTTGCACAAAGCCTTAACATCGATATCTTCATTTTGCATTTCCGTATGTGATCTGTTTCTTTATGATTTCTTGTTAAATTTCTAAATAAAACTAATTTCAGATGTTCCTTTTTATCTGTCCAGATAAATTAAGGAAGCCCTATATGTTTTTAAAGTTTCAGGGCTCTGGAATTGAAAGTCAGATCATGACATTTAATTGGCAAACTACAGCATTATAATGCAACCCTGGTCTTGCAACCTTGGCATTTCTAGTCCACATTGCCAGGCAGAGAATAAAATTGGCAGTGCTTAACTGATCACACAGCATCTGTTCTCCATGGCATTGTTGGAAGAGTGAGAGAAGAGAATTTAGTGGATAACAACTAGCCTGAGATTTGATCAAGACAGAGGGTTAATTAGCGCAAGCTAGCAGCAGAGCTGTATACCAGTGGGTCAACTTCTTTTTTTAATAGGATAGAAGTGCTATCATCTTATCTTTTTTGAAGGAATGGAAATGGGCAGGGTGGCGGTTGTAGGGAAATCAGAGTAGTTCTACAAAGGAGAGTGGGGATTGCTAGACTTTACCTTGGGTCACAAGCAAAGCTGAAACTACTGAAATGCCAGAATTCTTAAGATAGGGTGCTTTTGATCAGTTTGATAGATGTGATTGACATACCCTCTTATGCCTCCCATTGTTCAAGGTCAGATACATCACAAGTTTTGCGGATGCTTAGCCATGGTATGATGAAGTGTGTTGCCTGGAAGATATAGGACTTTGGAGATACAGGATTGTAATGGGGACAAGATCTGTTGAGAGGTTGAAGCAAGCCCTGCAGTAAACAGAAGGGCAAAGATTTCGTAAATCCTCTGGAAAAAAAGCAGTGTGGGGAGAGAAAAGAACTATTCTTCTCTCTGTTTCAGTGACTTTCCAAGTGCTGTCTCCCACAAGGAATCTGTTATACCTAGGACTATCTGTGAAATTCTTTGTTCTCCTTTCTATAGGTTCCAGGTAAAGTGATGGGTTGCAGTATAAGATACACAAAGATAATTTTGAAATTACATGTTAAGTATATTAAAGAGTTATGTTTAAACCAGAGTGAACTTTTAGCAGCTGACAATAGATATATCAGTAGGAAGCTTTCCTTGCATCATCAGAGCTTTCAGACAGCGGCTTTGTGGTACTTTCATACATCTGAGGAATCACGGGGCTTGTCTACATAAAGGCTGATTAACTGTTCCTCTAGCTACTATTCATAAAAGCTTCCTCTAGCTACAGTACAGGCATACAAGTGCGGCCTGTGCTACGTATGACCACAGAAAACTAGCCTGCATTCAGTGTTACACTGACAAGAGGTGTGCTTCCTTCAAGGGTAGTGCAGATGTGCAAAAGCTAACTTGGGCTGCATTGTGCCATGATCTGCTTACCGGCTTCTGATCTTTTACCTGTCATTGCGAGACCATGAGCATATATGAGGTAGAATTGAAATGGGACCTCTCCTTCAAGTTTTTTTTGTTGTTTATGTTAAATGATGCAAGTGCTTAGGAAAAAGTAAAATTGAGGGGCTTTGTGACGATTGCATTGACAGAGAAGCTGGTTATGTGAAAATATGTAGCATTAAACAAAAAGTGCTATACATCTTCTAGCAAAATCAGACTATTGAATAGAGTCTAATCATAAGGAAATAATAGGTCATGGGAATTTTTTTACAGTTATAGGCAAAAATATTTTGAAACCTGTTCATCATAGATAACAGGTCTGTTAGAGATATTTGTGATTGGAAAGTAGTAGTTATGTTATACAGATACAGTCATCCATATTTCGTGGATTTTTTCCTATTTTTCGTATTTCTCCAAGCATTTTAAACTCTTGCATAGATGGACCACTTTTCCTAATATATTTAAATTTCTGAAAAATATGTTTCCTCCAGCTGATGTTTAGCCTTAGCTTTTATTTAAAAATAGTACTTTTAAAATATTTTTAAGACTTTGCGGTTTGCCTTTTTAGTGTAAGGAGGTAAATGTACACTTTTAAAAAAAACTCTTTATACATGGTGCATCCAGATAAGCACAGTTTTTGTTTTGTGAGGGGTATTCTAGAGATGGATTCTGTATAACCACTTAAAATTAGAAAGGAATGAGACTTCCTTAAGCTAATGTAAAATACAGGCAGCTGAGCCTGAGAAAGTTTAGTTTAGCTGACTGTATTGGGCAAAGAGAAGATTTTTCCAAAGAGTGATTTATCCTGTTTCTCCAATTTGGGCTTCTAACAGAGGTGAATCAGTCTGTATGAGTACATCATTCTTTAGATAGCTAAAAGGGTGAGGAGAGTGAAATTCCACCCTCGGTCCTTACACTTTGGTTCTACCGCATAATTGTAGTTGTTTAGAAGCTGTTTAGCCAAAGTTGAATTAAAGCGTTAACACATCTTAAGGAAGTTGCTCCGTTCATGCCACTTAGACAAATTAGTGGTGATGGACCTTCAACCTTCCCACAAAGGGGTAAACAGGGCTGAGAAAGATAGCCAATACAACACACTTCTAGTAAATTATCAGGTGGTCCTGTACACATATCAATTACATTGCCCGAGCAAAAAACATTACCATTGTAAAGGGAGCAGAGATGTGTTCACTCAGGAAGACAGGCTTGCAAAAGCAGCCAGGTAGATTGCTTTAATATGTAATGGTTTTGCTTAGTCTGTAGAATTTGTGGTAAAGCTATGAAGGCCTGCGTTATTGCATATTTTGATCTGCCCTCCAGAAACAAAGGGCATGATTTAAATACTCATTTTAAGAGTTCTATTATATTGAGGACATGTGCTTCTAGGACCAAATTATCAGTATATATCCTTTAAGTTGTGAATTTAATTAAAAATTTTCATATTTTCAAAAAGCATTACTGTTTTTGGTTTGATTTATTTATTTTGGTTTGGCTTTATTTCAACATAACAGGTTGCATCTTACAGTTTACTTTTCAGTATGCTTCTCTTAATACTTCTGATTTAAGTTTTTTGTGTTTTTTTAGATGAACAATACTGTGTTCTGAGAGGAGACTCAGTGAAAAGTACTGTTCTCATTTCATAAAAGAGGCAATGAAAGATTTATATCCCAGTTCTTTTATTTTTTATTTTAATTCAAGAGTAAAATTTTCAGAGAAAGACTGGGATAGGACTGGGAATGGACCTTCCAAATTTAAATTCAGTGTTACGCTCTCTGTATCCTTGTATTAACTTTCTTTTCTATATGTCTCTTAAGCTCCTAAGGGACGAAGTTCATGCACAATACAACCGTGGTCTTCTGTGAGATCTTCAGAGTTTGCCACAAAACAGGAGCAGTAATAACTTACCTGCTAACAGGTCCCTCTTGTTTCTTCAGGTTTTTCAGCAGAACTTAACTGAAGGCACTTAACCTGTGCAGTGTGAGACTTTGGGTAGCTGGGAAGCTCACATGCCTTTGCACCTAGGAACTTGAGAAGGGTATTGCCTTACTGATCTGTGCCGTGCAAATTGCTAAATACTTGGCTTAAAAATCCTGACAAAGTTGAGCCAGTCTCTGTATTTTCCACATGCCATTTATTACTGGACTGGTAAATTATTCTTCAGGCATCCAACTTATTTTCTCTTTGTCTTGCTTACAGTTCCTTCTTGTATTTCAGCAGATGGCACTATAACTTAATTTCCTTGTATGCTGTTGATAACTGGACATTTAATTAGGCTTTGCTGAATGTTTTTATGTTTGTAAATTTTTTAACCTCAAGAATATTATAGATAATAAAAATGTAATATCTAATTTGTTTATTTTTCATGCCTTACTTTATTAAAATAGTTGAGCTTATCTGAATTTTGGAATAGTGTACAAGTTAAGTTGATTTTACCAGCTATTAACAGGATGAAATGTTTTCTTTTCTATAGTTCAGATCTAGTGCTCCCTGAATATAGAGAAGAGCCAGAATCCCAAATATCTCTTACATACTTTACCCAAAACTTGAGGGGGGAAAAACAAAGAGGCAAATATATGCTAATTGTTTACTTTTGCAGATGCAGAATGCGTTCAGTGCTTCAGAAACTAAAAATCTGTCATGACAGTCACTATTAATTACAAATTTGTCATTATTTTTCCAGTTAAACCAATTAGGATGCCTTAAACTGCAAAATTTGCTTATTAAACATTACTTTTCATCATATATAAATATACAATATAAAGGGAGGTGAGATAATTATACTATACTTACACATTCAAGAGCTTACTTTTTCTCAGTAAATACCGAATGAAAAAGTAATGTGGTTCAGAATGATCCACAATGTAATAGTTTTGGGGGGGAGGTTTCTTCAGTGGGTACCCTGAGACAGTGGAGGGTTGTTTGCCTGACAAGGTTGCTTTGACCAGCTCTGTACTTCATGGGTAATGTAGAGTAGATGTAATAGAACAGTCCAATAACAATAAAGTACTGGGTTATTCCTTTTGTGAATTTAAATAGCATTACATACAAGAGGAAGGCATCAACAGAGAAGGAGGTTTTCTCTCTCTGAGTTTTTCCAACCTGAAACTTCTTAAAATGCAGTTAGGACATGAGATTTGCTTTTTTAAAATTTAGCTGCTGTTAAATTGTGTTCAATATAGATAGCCCGATCTTTGGTTTGGCGTTTTAAAATCTTCCAGAATTATTTTCCAGCTAACTGTAGCTATATGCTCTCCAGGGAAATTAGGATGGATTAGAGGTTTGTGCATCTATGTTCCTTTGTTTTTTACAATATAATGATGTGAATAAATATAAAAGTCCATTGCAGTTGAAAGTGGACTTCTTGCAAAACAATCATGATCTCTACTTCATCAACAGTTTCAGATTTATTTTCGCTAGGTGAGGAAATTGGGTATTTTAGAACCACGCTGATTATAAAGCTACAGTAAAGGAGGTATGGTAGGCTGTAAAATAATGAAGATGCTTCTCTAAATATGCTATGATTTTTCATGCTATTCATCAAAATACATGTTTTCCATTACTGAGTTGGCTGTGTCCTAACCTTGCAGTATTCATCCTCTATTTAAAACTCATGAAGAAAAGGAGACAAAAAGAAATACGTAAATCTCAGTGTGGTTTTCTGAACTCTTCTTCTAAAACCTGTGTTCTTTCTCTTGCAGTGAAAACTCACATGCAACAAGGATTAATTTCTGTTGCTGCTCGTACTGTGATAACACACCTAGTCAACCACTTAGGCCACTATCCCATGAGTGGAGGTCCTGCTATGCTGACCAGTCAAGTGTGCGAAAACAATGACAATCCATACAGTGAGAGTCCTGAACTTTCTCCTGAACTTTTTGAGAACCCAAACCTTCAATTCTTTGTGTTAAACAATACTTCCTTGGTATCTTGCATACAAATCCAAGCAGAAGATGATATGCCTGGGGGAGGACTGTCTGCTGGACTTGCATCTGCAAATTCAAATGTTAGAATTATAGTGCGTGATCTGTCAGGCAAATACTCATGGGATTCGGCCATTTTGTATGGACCATCATCATTATGTGGATCTTCACAACAAACATCTTTTGCGCTTTCGTTATCTCAACAAGATAAACCAGAAGATGCTCTTTCATCTTTTGAGCATGTGGAGGATCTATCTGCAAGGGATGGAATTACACTCCAAGTAAAAAGGAAATTTAGAGACACTGTACCAACATGGGATACCATTAGGGATGAAGAAGATGCCCTTGATGAGCTCCTGCAGTATTTAGGTGTTACAAGCCCTGAATGCCTACAGAGAACTGGTGTCTCACTGAACATACCTGCTCCTCAACCTGTCTGCATCTCAGAGAAGCAGGAGAACGATGTCATCAATGCGATTCTGAAGCAGCACACAGAAGAGAGGGAGTTTGTTGAAAAACATTTCAATGATTTAAATATGAGGGCTATGGAGCAGGATGAGCCAACCTCACAAAAGCCCCAGTCAGCATTTTACTACTGCAGATTACTTCTCAGTATACTGGGAATGAATTCTTGGGATAAAAGGTAAAAAGAAAATACAATTTAAGAAACTTACTTTTAAGGAATTGTGCTATTCTTAGCATGTAATAAGAGTTGATCATAGAGTGGATTAAACCAAATGTACTCCGGACCGGCCAACAAATGCAACTAAGGGGGAAATGGCTTTTTCTTCTGCATTTCAGTCTGTCATTTAGCGAGACAGAAAGGAGGAACCTGTTGCCTTTATTGCTATTTATATGCTTTCCTTAGAACAGTGTTTGAAGGTGAATTGAAGGAGTGATATATTTTTTAATAATCCTGTCACCAACTGTACTAAAGGGTACCACCATTTGCTTTCTTTGCTTCCCATGTATCTTCCTGCAAAAAATGTTACCTTTCTGTGCCAGAGTGAGACTGTCGTATTCTCAACTATTGTGTTGCTGGACAAGTGTCCTGCAGCTTTGCCTGCTAAGAGCATGCTTGCGTGCAGCCTCAAAGCATTGCATCTGTGTTAGCTAACTACACAGATGTGTCCCCTACTTTTTGATTCAACATTGGCAGTGTTTGGGTATTTTTCCCTATTGTTTAGAACAACAGGAGACAAGCAGTGTCAGTTACAATAGTAGTGTCTCTGTTCACATTATTATTATTATTATTTTTTGTGGGTGTAATTTTGTGTATGTCTGCATATGCACATGGTTGTGTACAAATATTAGCATCCTTGAATTTCAGGGTCTTTCTGAAATCTTCTTTTGCCATAGCTGTGAAATTCTCTGTTAGAGACAGTGAAATTTTTTTTTACTATGAAGGGTAGTTGATATTTGGTAAAACAAAAATAATCTGTGTCACTGAGATACCACTGGAATAGGAAAAAAAAATGGTGTTTAAAACCTCTTTATTTGGGTCTATAATTCCTCAAGGCAGTCTAGTTTTGAACAGTACTGCTCTTAAACTCATTCCACTGTGTTTTGTGGGAAACATCTTAAGTGCAGTTTAAAAGAAATGAAAAGTGCCTTTCTGGCTCTAACATATTGTTTTGTTTTTCCTTTAACTTGTTACAGCTGGCTGAGTGACGAGCGCACTATGTTCTGCACTCCTGCAATACAGAATAGCTAAAGCTCTGTTTAGAGCCCTGGCTTTCTAGGACAGTAAATTATAGGAGTGTCCTTTGTCACTAAGCACATATGTTTTGGTAAAGTCAAGTGTGCAGGTTATATATACATCAGAGCGAGTTCTATCTGTTCTTCTATAGAAAAGAGATTGGTTTTGGTTGATCCAATAGGTTGACAGAAGAAAGTGAAAAGAAGTAAAGGTTGTTTTCGGGGCTATACTGGATATAGAAGATTTCCTAGAGTAAAAAAAATTGCTTAAATATTTTTTTAAAAAGATATTGTAGCATTTTATTTAAAAAAGGACTGTTGAAAGGCAAAAGCATTTGTTGACTGTTCTTACGTGACCTGGAAATGTTTGGTACCATTCTTGTAGTGTTCTGTATCCGTTAGTGAACAGGTGATGAGAGTTACACATTTCTCTGTTTAGAAGGAGCTTTCATCTCTTGAAGAAGAATGAGAAGTTACTTCGAGAACTCAGAAACTTGGACTCAAGACAATGGTAAATTCCTTTAATGGCTGTTTTAAGCATACTTGTACTTAAATGGCCCTAATTTGCATAGATGTGAGAATTAAGCTGTTTTTTAAAATAGTTTTGTATAGTTATTCATGCATTTCGCACTGTATTGTTGTCATTGGTTATACTGGTTAAATTGAAGTTACATCAAGGTTATTAAGTAGGGTGAAACTCTGTGAGTAAAACAACATGAGAACAGAACAAACTCCAAAAAACTTAAAATTATGAATATTTGTATGTATAACATGGAGTAGTATATCAAAGTTTTTAGAAAGACATTTGATAAATCACATTATTAGCTTCATCTGACTGTATGTTTTCCAATACTGTTAGCTGAAGAGATGGAATTTTAGTTGGAGTTGCAGCACAGAATTAAAATCTTGGAATTGTTTTTGTAGAAGTTGAAATAAAATCCTGCAGAGGCTTTAGAAGTATGAGAAACCACTTTCAGTTGCTCTAATGTCTATTTAAAAGCAAGCTGTGAAGAGAAAGTGTTGCTATAGTGCTTGAAAATTCTTCATTCACCTGTGTAAGCTGCATCTGCCACAGCATTCACAAGCATGGTTGTTAATTGGCACTGCAATGTCAACAATACTTTTGTTGCAAGTTTTGGTCATTTCAGAAACCGAGCTATTCCATTAGCAATTGGTATTGCCAGCACAATCCTACACCTTAGAAGTGATGAAAGGGCTACATGTTCTTCATGTACAAGCAAAACTTTAGGCTCTAGAGAAGACCAGACTAGGAAAGACAGAATGGGAATATGGAACATATAAAAGGTATTCAAAAAGAAGCCATGTAGTTGTAGTTTACTTTCACTATATTTACTGATGTTTTAAAAGCCATGCTCTGTGTGTACTGTTTGCATATTTTGGTTTCATATTAGTATAGGCCCTGTCATGCAGTGACTATCCTCTGTTTTACAGCCGGGAGACACACAAGATTGCAGTGTTCTATGTTGCTGAGGGACAAGAGGATAAACACTCCATTCTTACTAATACTGGGGGAAGTCAAGCCTATGAGGATTTTGTAGCTGGTCTTGGCTGGGAGGTATTTATTAAAATGTTTTTATTCTAAGTCTTTTTACAGAGAAAATTGCAGATACCTTTAGATATATGATATAAGTCTTTGGCTCTTTAGCATTACTCACAAGTACTGAAATACACAGTTTTGCAAGTCCAGTGTAGAGAAGAGCTCCAGTTTTAATTTCATTAGCAATGCTAGCTATTTGGTTTTAAGCTCTTTCAATTTAAGAAAGTTTGTGCAGGCAGAAATTATTCTTTAATGTGCGGTCCTGTACTTGGCTTTCATGGCATCTTGGTTTCCCTGTGGGCCTGTAAAGTATTAAGTCCATTGAAAGCTGATATTTACTCAAATTTGGGAACACAAAAAAATACAAACCTGAGTTTCTCTCATGCTCCCTTCTTCCTGCCTCCCACTGCAGGCAGGATGTTTCCACACTCTGCTCCATGTCTCTTCCAGCAGTCAGAAACACTGTGAGCATACCCCATCATCTGCATGGACCTGCAGCTCTTTAGTCACTAGTTACCATTAAGAAGATTTGCAGGTTTTGCATGCTTTCTTTCTGACCACATAGAAGTAACTTCCATTGTAAAGTTCACCTCAGCACTATCACACAGAAGTTGAGAAATCACTCCTGTTCATGGCTGGCTGCAAAAGAATCTGCAGGTTTTCTCTTCCTCTTGTGACTTGTGTTCATCAAGAGTTTCCACATGAGTGTCCATTTTATTTGTTCTTTTTGTTACTCAGTGGATGATGGCTCTGACTTTTCCACAGGAGCAGAGAAAAACTGCTAGAAGTTTGTTGACCGTCACAAACATAGATGTTTATTTCCCACATTCCTGATTCTTCAGGAGGAAAAAAATAATAGTGTCTTCAAATGGCATCCTTTAGTGGATTAATTCTCTTAGACTTTGTTAGCTAGGTTAAAGAGTTGCTAATTTGGATTAATGTTCCATGATGAGAGAATGACTATTTCAAACTCTGAACATTAAGTTCTGGATCACTTATTAGCAGAAGAGCAAATGTATCCCATGTGGGTAGAGATTAAATGTATTCACATCTGAGATATGGCTTTCTTTAGACACTATTGTAAAAGTGAAAAAGCATGTTAAACATGCTTATTTATTTCAGTACCAAACTGTTTCCCATAGAACTAAGTCTTATAAACTTATTTATGAACTATCAGTTAGTTTCCTGTTATTTTTTTCATACTCACAGAATAAAAATTTCTCAAGAAAATATGGAAGGTAACAACACAGTTTAAAATTTCCTGGCTCTCACACCAGATTTTTTCAGAATTTAGGTCAAGACTGATGTAGTAACACAGAATTTTAAAAAACTTCAAAAAGCACGTGTAAGTGACTACAGTCATCTGATCAGGGAATAATGCAGTAAATATTCCATTTACAGAACCTTTCCTTTTCTCTAACTTCATCTTCCCAGCAGTATCTGTGGTGACGATGGAATACAGAAGGTCACTGCACTGCTGTTCGTTTCCAGCCTAGTCAGCGAGGCTGAGCTCTTTAGAAAAGCATTAGTTGTACTGTTGTGAAAAGAATCTTCACTTTTAAAAATCCAGTTGAAAGTTCATTTTTTAAGTGTAAAGAATGTATTTATCACCTGATACATTTTTTTTTATCCTAATGCTTCCTGGGCATTATTTCTAGGTAAATCTCACAAACCATTGTGGGTTTATGGGAGGACTGCAAAAAAACAAAAGCACTGGATTGACCACTCCATATTTTGCTACCTCGACAGTAGAAGTAATGTTCCATGTGTCAACAAGAATGCCTTCTGATTCAGATGACTCTCTAACAAAAAAGGTACATGTTTCTGAATAACAGATTTTCTTTTGGTAACTAACCCAGAGAAATTAGAGTCAAAGAAAATCCAGTAATTTTTTCTAAAAAAAACCCCATAAAATGTCATAACACCTTTACCTGCCAATAGTTGGTGTTTTACTGAAGTAGGTTACACCATATAAATTATTCTTTACCTGCTTGTACTGGTGATTTTTGCCATCATTGCAAATGTGGACAGGGTCACATGTTGGCTATTAACATAATTTTCCCTTTAAAAAGAAAGTTAAAAATATAAAGAATTTGAGAATGTTTATTTTGTATGAGGTGTTTTGTCTTGGAGCAGGCACAGATGCTCAACAGTGATATGACCTCTTGTAGCCACATTAAGAAAAAATTATTTGCTGTATTGGTATTTTTTTCTTTAGGATGTAATAAATTCCACATTAGTGATAATAAGTTACAGTCTCAAACGTGTCCTATTATAAATGAACAATTGCCTATCATTAGACTGTTCCCCATCCTGCATACATACAGCTTCAGATGTGCTAATCCATTCAGTAGGACACGTTAATGAGCACTGGTTGAAGTGTAATATTTGAGGAACTGAAGCTGGTTGACCTCGCCATGGAATTTAATACTTGTAATTAAATTAGACAGTAGACAGTTAGTAAAGAGAGAAATAGCCATGCCTCTGGCAAGCTTCAATTATTAATGACTTTTTTGTTCTTTGTGTGTAACTTGAAGAAAAGAATATTATTGTTATTATCGTAGACTGACTATGAGTTCTAACTTCTCACTGTCACATCTTAGGTTAGTTTGATGTTGGGTTTTCTCAAAATTAAAAGATATTTCTTCTTGTAAACCTATGGTGCCAGGTCCTTTCTGTTCTTTATTTCTTGAAGTAGAGCCAAGGTTATACTTAGATTGTTAAATGATTTATAGAAGTGGTTTAATAGCAGAATTTACTAAAATAAGTTTGCTGTTATTGTTCTGTTGTAGAACAGTGTCTGTATATTTTTTCTAAGTTGACTAGCTTGTGTATTTTTTAAAGAAACTTGATTTTATAAAACACAGCTTCTGATTGCCATTAGAATGTTTGTAATCTATTTGAATTAGAGCATTAAAAAGCAGAGACAAGGGGGAAGGTGGGTCACTGTGAAAATTAATAAATAATTTGCAGATGCTGTGGACTTCAGCAGAACACACAAGCAGCACAGACAAGATTTCATGTCTATTTCCAGGAACATTTTGAATCTACATATGTGGATTACCTGCCAGGCGAGGTTCAATGCTGGTCCAGACCCTGTGTGGTTTAGCTTATGAAAATTATGTCAGATGGACTTTTGTGCTTTACCCACAATCTCACTCTTCAGTAATTTTGAATATTTGAGGTCTGTGTGGATATGTAGAGTATATCAAAGGTGGGAGTTATGTTTGTAGCTCAGCTACTGATGGGCTGGTTAATCAAGCTACTTTATTTCTGTGTGACTTTCTTTCCTGTTCTTCCTCAGTGTGTGGATATTGTTCTTTGTTTTAAGCCCAGTTTCCCCGCGAATGGAGGCTTCTGAACCTACCTTTATGTCTCTCTTCCCTTCCCTAACACCTTTTGGCCCATTTCAATGGAATTTAATGGAGATATGTTTCAAATGTAGTAATTTAATGTATGTTTAATGAAAATAGGCTAAGTAAAAGAGACAGAGTGAGAGAGACTTCCGGTGCTTCTACTCAGCAGGTAAAGACTGCATGGGAAGAAGCATTAGGCATCAAGGAACCAGCACAAGAGAGAGATGCTATGCAAGTCATCCCAAACTTGAGAAAACTGTCAACTGAAGTTTGTATCTTGGGAGAAACCAGCAAGTGGTATCAGGAGGCATGAGTAGGAAAACAGACTTAATTCTTTTACTAGTTATGCAACTACTTGTGCTGGTTAAACAGAACATGTCAGCAAAAGGAATGTGTTTTATGAGATGCTATCCAGCTCACACAATATAGGGGACCTCAAAATCATTTGAGACTCTAGTGCATACTAGCAACTATACTTGTTTCAAGTGCATGTACTCCAGAGGAACTTGAGTTCTGAGGTTCTCTACAGGTCTGTCATGTGCTTTCTTTGTCTCTTTCATTTAATGAGAGAAAAACAAGCAAACTTGGCAGTAGTTGACTGAGAACTGCTGCTGGTTTTTATATTGTAAATGTGCCTAGAGGTGCATGATAGGTTCATCTTATAAATGGAAATCAAATTAAATTAAAACAAAACTTCTTCCTGTTAGTCCTGCCACTATAAAATTGAGATTCTACCATTTCAGAGTCTAAGCCAATTTTAAAATTATTTTCCATCAGTCTTACCGAGTAGTAAGTAAAACCTCTAAGTGTCTTGGATACCTCTGAAGCATTTATTTCTGAGGACATGAACTAGAGCAAAAAACCACATGAATTCAGGGAGAACAGATGAAAGTATTCTGAATTTGTAGAGGAACTTAACATTGAAATGCATATATTAAATAGGTATTTACTTTCCAAATAGTAAATTAAAGATTTAATGCTGGTAATGAAATCCATTTTGTTTATCTTAGAATTAAAAGTTAGAATAAAAAGTATTTATACTACTTTACAAGAACAAACTTGCAAAGAAAATATCAGGATTAAATGAATCTGTGAAGACTCACAGTTCAGAGTGAGAAAGTTCATGTATGTGCCGCTACAGAGGTATTGTAGCTGAGAATATACGGAAGATATGTAAATAAAAATTAGTAATGTTATTTATGATTGGAATACTAATTCATCTTGAGCTTTGGGTGAATTACAGGATTCTAGATTACGTGTGACATTGTCCTAACTGCATAAAAGAATTATAGCTCCCAGTATTTTCAGCTATTTTTCTTTTTATGGTATTAACATATATTGGGAACATGAGTGTTTATAGACATAAATTATTAGGCCAATAATTTTTGGAAGTACAAGTAAGCACATGTGTTGCTTTAAAAACAAGCAAACAAACAAACAAAAAAACAAACGCACCATACTCATTGAAACAAAATTTTGTGAAAAATTCAACCGGAGGGTACATGCATTGTAGATAGCAGTGCTGCTTACACTTCATGGGCAAAAGAAAAGTAGCTTCATTAAGCTTTTACTTCAGTTGTACCTGCTCCTTCTGTTCTTTTTAGAATGAAAACTTTAATTTTTGACTAAGAAAAAGGTTGGGGCTAGCTGTTGTATTATAAGAAAATATAATAGCCTTTTTCTCTCTCCTTTAGGTAAGTATTAGAAATTACAGTAGTTTTGGCAAGAGTTCAAGGGTTAATGCAACAGATAAATAGAAGGAATTTTCTTTAAATTGAGCCCTGCATTATTTCACTTGTCTTGCCTTTCCAAACCTAACTCATTTAATTTTAAAAAGTAAATACTTAAATTCTTCCTGACAGTGTGCTTTGCTTTTACTATCGTTTATTACTTCAATTATACTTGGTATCACTTAGAACAATCTACCATTTGGAAATTTCAGTATAGCCTGCAGCTTAGTATTAAATCTGGCTGCTATTGTAACATGTACAGCATATGACGCTAATGTATCAAAATTAGATTTGATCATACCTCCTGGTTAAATATATTTCACGTTTCTTTTGTATTCAGTTAACATAAATGTATTAGGAGAGCTGACACATGATGATGGCTATAGAGTAAGAATATTTTAAAGTATTTTGGGTTAGATTTGAAACTTCAGGTAACCTAACAGTGGGTCATTTTTATATATTTGTTTTAACGGAGTAGAGTTTCAAAGCAAGCCTGAAAAAATCTTGTTTGTCTCTGACATCTCCTCAGGGCTCTCTTCCCAACATCTCAGTTCAAAATGGCTAAAACAGAGCTCTTAATCTTTTTCTCATTGCCACCTTTCTGGATCACCATGAATAACATGACCATTGTGTCTGTCACTTGTGCCCTTGGCCTGAAATAATCTTTAATTTGGTTCAATTTCTAGTTTCTTAGTATGTGCTTAAGACTATGTTCTTTTTTCTACACAACGTTTCTTGCAACATAGCCTTTCCATATACACAGAATTTATCCACTGTATCCTAAACTGTTGTTTTGATTGGTCAGCCTTCCTTTTTCTGGCCTTTCATTTTCATTCTTGAAGGATGCTACTATAAAATACATTTTTTCTACTCTAACGCCTTTCTAACTTTTATTTGTATTTGTCCATCTCCATTTTGTGTCTTGCCTAATGCCTAGGTCATAAACTCTCTAAGGCAGATGGATCTACATTTATGCAATATTTAGCATTTTAGAATATTGGTATGTAAACTGTAGTTCCAGGTGTTTCAGCTATAGTGTATTAGCAGTTACCTGAAATATAAAATTACTTTAGAGGGGTTTATTATTTATGTTATTGCTGTGGCTTATGTCTGAAATATGGATTTGCACTTTATTTTGCTTACTCTAATTTATGTACATACAAAGTTGTAAATTTAGGAAAACAGTCAGATGTGGTGGCTTACACAACTGGTTGTGAATTTTCAGTAACCATTGACACAGATATCAATCTTGGTACATTCAGTGTGCACCTAATCTGATTCTGTTAGGTAACATTGGGACTACACCTTGTTCTTGGCAAATGATGTTGCTGTCTATCATTTAGGTTTCATCGAGCAGAGGTGGCTGTAGCTCAGTATCTTAGAACAACTTGTGTCTGGGATGCTGAATTCTGGGATGCTTCCAATTCAATACAAAGACATAAAGAATCTAGATTAAAGTTGAAAGAGATCAGGCTCTGGCTCTCCTGTGGTGTAATAATTACAGTGAATGATGGATTCTCCAACTGTTTGCTGTGTTTGCAAGAGAGTTTTGTCATGGAGCACTGCTCAATTTCAAGGTCCTTCAGTAGGGAACTGAAAAATGAAGAAAAAAACCCTGAAATTCTTCTTTATAATTATGCAAAGCCTAACAGACCTTGGAAAGCCTTTCAAGACAATTTCAGGTATTGGATTTCTTCCATGAAGCAAGTGTTGTTGATGAGTCAAGTTACCACTATTCAAGCCTTCTTAAAAGCCTGGCTTGCTGACCAAGGTGAGGACATCTGAAAGGAGCAATAAGGAACACACTATGTTAGTGTCAGAATTTCTTCTGATTTCTTGAGAACGGAACTGAATGACTTATCCAGAATTTAATTCTTCTCCAAACCTAAAGATGAAATCAACAATTCTCTCTTGTTCATTTGTCTATTATTTTTGTCAGTTCTCTACCTCTTATAATGGAAACCAGGCCTTATCACAGTTTGATCTTGCGTACTTTATGTCTTATTATAAACAGCTATTAAATGTTCTATACCATCACCCACCTACTTGCACCATCTGGTTTTGACTCATTCAATTATATGCAGCAGAGTTGTCATTCTACACTTTACTCAAACTGGATCTTTGTTAAATCATTCTTGGTAGTAATTATGAGGTGAAACACAACTAACACGACTTGCAACTCATTGGAATAATCTGATTCATTTACCATTTCCTCTGAAGAAGTTAGTACTTTTAGCCTGGAATGTATCTTCATACCTCTCTGAGTGTATAAAGCAAATTTTGAAGTTGGAAAGTCGCTAATAGCTGCAGTACGGTTGACATCCAAATATACGTGTCCGTTGTCAGTAGTCCTCCTCCTGAAATAATCACACAATATGCTTTTATCACACCAAAATCTGTCAATCTGATGTGAAAGCATTCATCACTACTGATGCTCGGTCTGTTTAGGTTTCACATAATTGCGTGAATTCGTGTCCTGTCTGATTAGCTGCAGGTATCGGTAACAGGTACACAGGGGCAACCTTTGGTATGTGAAATTCAGAGGAGTGATACCCTCAAGAAGCTATGCTGTCAAACTCTGTATGTTTTGGATTGTAAAGCCAAATATTTATTTGGTACGTTACACCGTTGCCGTTCCTTGTTTCTGACAGTGTGTGTTTGTTGTCTTTGAGTCCAAAGATAGTTAGTAAAGGAGGGCAAATTCTTCTAGTAAATAGTTCAGTATTGCTGAATTAGGAATCGTGCAGTGCAGTGATGGATGCATCATCTTTAGTTCTTCTTTTTGGCAGTCAGTTTAGTTGGGGCACCAGATGGCCATCCTTCAGTCTACGATCATGTAGTTTTTTCAGGTACCACAAGATTTCATATCAAAACTGATTTGTCTCTTGTGTTCTCTTTGGTTAGACAGCCTCATCCTTTCTGAGCTTTTCACTTACTTCTAAGAGCGGGCCCATCAGTCCCATATGCCTTTCTGTTGCCTTATTTCTTACAGTACTTTGACTGTCACTTCACCTAGGAAGGTAGGAGAGGTTCGGGCCCTCAAAATGGTTCCACAGCTAGTTGTCTTTTACAACGTTTCTCACTGCTAAGTGTTGTCCAAGGTTTTTGCAGCTGGTGTTTGCTTGTTGCACATCAGTCATTCAGGTTGCTGCCTGGTTTTGTTCTAATCTAGTCAAATAAAACTCAGCATAGTGAATGTTGTTATAATCAATTCTTTGTTGGGCTGGATCTGCTGTTGGCACAAAAGCACCCGTAACTAAGTGTTCAAAATAATTCAGCCATCTACAAAATAGACAAGAGCAGCTTACTTCAAAGGAACTGTATTCATTGGAGATTAAATGCATGTATGATCTGATCCAGGCAAAACAAATGACCTGTTGATCATCAGACGTAGGGTCTTGATGCCATCTGTCCTTTGCCCAGTCCAACACTGATGAAATTTATTCTCTTGTAGAAAAAAAGAAGATAAAACCAGATAGTTTTTCAGTCTGTTACAATTTAAAGCCAACAGAGAGGAGCAGAGGCGGCTCTTTTTTTTTTTGTCATCTGCTGACAATCGGTATAAGCCTTCAGATAAGAAGGAGGCAGCATTCCAGGAGTTTTTGTAATGTAAACAAGTGAATACGCGCAATGAAATTTCTTTGATGACTGTGTATATATTTTGCTTTTATTTAAAGTGCAGTTATGTTCTGAAAATGAATATGGAAAATTGTGGCTTTTTTGTATTCAGTAAGTTCTTGTAAATTCTCAGATTAGTATCTGCATGTTACCTGTTAAGAGCAGTTCACAGTGCTGTCCTTTGAATAACATCAAGGCAACTGTTTAACAAATTCTACCTACCTAAAGCTGTGCAAACAAACTGAAAACTATGGGTGAAGACAATTGTCAGCTATTACAGCTGGTGAACAAGGAGGGGGGATAAAGAGATTCCAGCATGAATCTTCAGAAATAGCCCTTACTGAAAGAAACTCATATTTAGTAATCTAAAACATATTTGATTGGTTTGTGTAAAGCCTCTCTCCATGATGTTAACATTTGTTTATCAGGTGGTAATGTTTAGCAGAAGGAGCATTTTCAAGCTTCAGTGCAGATAGTTCCAAAGTGTTCAAGATATTCCTTAATCTAGTTATGTGATTGCAACTGAGGACACAGCATGGATTTTGAGGAACTCGTTTGACTATTCTGAGCCAAATCAAGAGCCATTTGGGTTTTTTTGGGGGGATGGGGTGAGTTATTTTTACAAAGGTATACAGGTTTCATGGGAAATGAGCATTTAGTTTAGTTAATCTAGGGGCTATGGAATATGCAGTAGGTATTCTCCTTTAGAAGCGTTTTGTTTTAGTAATCAGTTTGGAATTTGCTAGAATGATGACACTGAAGACTGCTCAGATACGTAGCTTTTAAGCAGGTGTTCATTCTTATACTTTAAAAGTTCATATAGGATTTAGTAATTAGTTGCCTCTCAGTCATGGCACTCTTGAAAGCTTTTTAGTACATCAGATTGAATCATTCTGCATTCTTGAGATAATATCAACAAAATTTTAGCTTTGAGTTGAAAACGTATTGATGTATCTGTTAATTTTAATAGACGTTGGCACCAATGTATAAAAAAATCTATAGCACAAACTAATACTTTAAACTAACACTGTCACTGAAATTGTAAGAGAATTGTCATGTAATTTTGTTATTTTATTCATTTTTCTTTATTACTTTTTAGTGGGTTTGTCCTTTTGAAATATGAGCATTTAGTATAGCTGCATGGCTGTAGACTATATTTAAACTAATGGGTTTTTATCCCAGCTAAGACACTTAGGAAATGATGAAGTACACATTGTCTGGTCAGAGCATACTCGAGATTATAGAAGAGGAATAATTCCAACAGAATTCGGTGATGTGCTTATAGTTATCTATCCCATGAAAAACCATATGTTCAGTATCCAGATCATGAAAAAGCCTGAGGTAAGGGTTTTTCTTTTGTATTTCCCTCGCATGTTTAATACAGACTGAGTTTTGTTTAGAGACTGAGTTTTTAGTATAATAGACTGATCCAATAACATGATGTGTCTTTAGCATTGACAATTGCAGTGGTGGGAGGAGGAAGAGCTCAGTGAGTAAAAGGCATCATAAAATCAGTGACATCAAATTGCAAAGGCCTGATCCTGTCAGGTATATCTGCTAACATAATAAACTGGAAACAAATCTAGAATATTCTGTGTAGTCTTTTAAATATTACGATAAACTTGGTGAACTTTCTTATCGAATTTAATACATGACTGTGGGAGTTGAATAATAGCATGCTCCAGCTTTCTCTGTTCATGTCATATTCCCCTTTCTTCTTCTTAAAGCTAGTTTTCACTTTCTCCCTGACTCCAGGCAACAGTTTGGAGATAAATTGGACTTTTAGGCATATGAACACACACTCTTTTTAATGACTGTTCCTCAAATGTCTGTGCTGGCCCTGTTCTTAAAACAGTTGTTTAGGGAGTTGAAAACTAACCGAGTAAAAGTGGTCATGTGTGTTTGTTCTGCATAATTACTATGTGATGTCACTTGCCATGAATCTCCATACTTTAATATTAAACTTATTTCTAGAAGCAGTAATATTAATAAATGACATATAACAGAAATAGGATTCCCTCTACATGATCACTACCTGCGTATGATGGTAGGCATGAAATGCTACCCAGTATGTGGTCTTGTTATTATTGAATAACTTATATACTTAGTAATTAAAAATGTTCTTCCTTTTAGTACTTCTAAGTACAAAGAGTTGCATTATTGGGAGTGTGCAGGCTAACAAGGAAAAAGAACACTGCTGAGAGCAGGGAAGTGCCTTCAGTAGTCCCAAAACTACATTAAATGACTGATGGCAAAAATAGTATGGGAATCTAAAATTCTTTTGGAGCGTTGGTTTAATCTTAGCAGAAACAATATTTAATGTACATTCTGCTCTGTTTACTGATCTGGTGCACAAACTTTGCTGCTCTTCACATGCTTTTGCTAGCAGCTTTAGAACTTTATTCACATATACAGAAAATTAGGATACTTGTTTTAATATCTTTTTTTAATTGCAAAATGATGATTGATGAGAGAAAAATGTAATTCCAAATCATAAGATCCATCTGTTCTGTAAACCGTCTGGGTGCTACCTATACTAAACATCAAGGTTTTCTGTGGATCTCAGAAATAAGGCTTTTTATACTTAAGGTCCAAAGAGGCCAAACTTCCACCACAGATTTCTCTTGTAAAGGGCTGACAATCTGTTTGTGTAGGTACCATAGAAAGGAAGAAGAACAGAGAGAAAAAGAGATTTTATGACAGTTACACATAACATTATTCAGCTTCCACATTCACGTATATGGACATGTTATATCCAGAGCTATGATAAATATTATCTTAAAATTTGGGTAATTATTCCTTTTGTTTACTACCACCTACAATATTGTCATCTAGCCTTTTAACCTCATAAACATCATAGCATGACTGTTCCTAGGATTTTGGCAGCAAATGTTGGAAATAAGCTTTGATGAGACATGGTATTCAAATGGTTGCCTAATTTGCTTCAAATGCTGTTATCTGTTACCAGGGTTATCAAGCAGTTATATGCCTCTATATTTCCACAAGAGGAAAGGTCTGTCATGGAGCACAATAACTGGTCTGATTATCTAGCAATGAAAAGGAAAAAAAAACCTGATAAATTTTAGTGTTCTATTGTTAATGTTGATTGCTAATTGTTACAGCTGAGGTCTTGCTTTATGTTGAATTTCTTAATTTTTTATTCAGGTTCCGTTTTTTGGTCCACTCTTTGATGGTGCTATTGTGAATGGAAAGATTCTTCCTATTATGGTTCGTGCAACAGCTATAAATGCAAGCCGTGCATTGAAATCATTAATCCCATTATACCAAAACTTGTATCCTTTCACTCATTTGAGGTTTCCAAAGCATATACATTCCCTTGAAGTTCCAGAGGTACGATCTTCATGCTTTCTGTCATATCTTTGTCAGCTTAGGCAAAATATTTTCTGTTTTTAAGGTGTTGGTGCCTCTAAGAAACTTAAACTCACAGAAGAAAATTCAGATGATGACCACCCTTTTTTAATTACGTGTGGAATAGATTCAGGGCTGAAAAATCACCTGTTTCTAATATTTTGTAACCTGCACTTTTTGCTTTTTTGTTAAACAAAATTATTTTAATGACCACATTGTGAGTAGACTTTCTAAAATAACGATGTCATAGTGTTAATAATCTTTCTTTCCTTAAAGATATTTAGTATTTATCCAGTATTAATGTGACTTAGTTTGGTTTTCTAGTTCCAAGAAGTATATAAATGCTATTTTCCCTCAAGATGAGAAGTTTGTTACTTTTTTATCATACAAATTTTGTTACTCAGCTCAAAATGCAAAGTTATTGTCAAAATTATTTTAGTGTCTTTGTAAGGATGTCGGAAAGTATTATCTCAGGTTTTTTTGTTTTAACTGGAATTGTAGTTTTTTGAAAGGGCTGCTCTGGGAAGAATAGATTTACCCACCAGAAATTAAGAAAACCGTGAGTTAAGTCAGTCCTTATTACTCACCCCTTCTTAAGACTGAGTTCTACTATATTCCTGTTAGTTAAATCAACAAGAACTTACTATTTGAAAGGTAAGTTTTAAAATTTTGATCCAAAAGAAACTGTGCTTAATTTCCACCCAAGCTGTAGATACTTGTATTTGTCATATGGTAGATAAAATACTCTGTTTTTCTAAGACTGACTGTTAATACTCAGAGTTTTGGGTAAGATATGAAGAAGTGGATTTACAGATGACTGATGAATGGTGTTTGATGTGATCACATTAAATGACGTTGCCATTTCTGTAGATGACAGGTGTTGATTTATTGTATTTTTATGTTTGTAAAGGTCCGATCTTTTTGTCATTACTCAAGTGGTTTAATCAAAGAATTTTAAATGTATCATCATTATACCATGAAAAGTGATGGCTTATAAGCATTATGTTGATGTATAGTGATGAGCAATTGAAAAACAATTTACTTGGAAATAAAAAACTTTCAGTACCAAAAAAACCCCACAAACTTGTATGTTTAAACATCCTTACAGAATATGGAAGTTGTAATAAATTCCTTGGATGTCTCTTGCCAGTTCAGTGTGTAGGAACTGGCCAGGTCCTAAGAGTTGTGTATCGCACATTCACTTTTAATTCAGTTCTCCAAATTGTACTTTTTATATGCATCAAAGCACTAGGCATGTCATTTATGTGGCCTTCGTTAAAATGTTGATATTTGTGTCCTGCTATGGTTATAGTGGTAGCTGGAAAGCCTTACATACATTTAATGTGAGATAGTATTTGTTGGTGGGTTTCATATCATAACTTGGTACGCTTATGAAGCACCAGTAGATTGGGTTGATGTTAAAGAGCAGCTTTTTTAAGTAGTTGGTGGAATTCTTTTTCTACCTAGCTTGGAGTATTTTATTCAGTGCTTTGTATAATACTTTAAAAAAGTGAAATGGGAGTGTGGGCAGTTCTTTAGAAGCTGTTTGCTTGGCATGAAATTAGAACAAAATCTACAGTCTTCCCTGGCCTGAATTAGGCTATTGTGGAGTCAGTTATGTCAGTGGAGAACAGCAAAAAAATATTAAATTTCAAAGTCTGACCTAGCTCTCAGTGATTTAAAAAAAATCTTTATTAAAAACGTCATGGACATTCTCTTGGTGTTCAGCCGCTAGCCAGATTTGAGGTCAAAAGGAATTTCCCTCACACAGGAATAGCAAAGGCTGGTGGGTGTTTCCTGTAACGTGGGCATGGTCTGTTAACTGGGAATGTTTGAAAATTGAATCTAATTATATTCCTTCAGTAGCAGGGAATTGAAGACATCAAAGATTGTCTTTAGTGTCTCCTTTTTTCTTCTGGCATATTTTAGCTATGGCTGTAGCAACTCAGTACTGACTTCTAAGTTTGTTGTGGACTGAAGGATGTTGGGGCAGGACTATTTTATGGTCTGTGTTTAAATAGCTTTTCTGGAGACCCCACCATGTCTCTTTTGGAAGATGGGACTCATTGATTAAGTTGGTCTTTTCTTGTGCTGGAGAGTTGCTGGAGCAAAGAAAAAGAGGGCTCAGAGCTGTGAAAACAGTGTGTTCAAAGAGGGAGGAAAAAAGGTACAGAAGAGCAATTTTTAAGAAGGTACACCAAAAGCAGAGGCTCAGCTGGAAAAGCGAAGCTGCTAATCTAGGCTTCCCACACATCCAGAACCATACTAATGTCAGTGTAAGAGAATTCTGAAGTGATTGGCTTGATACTAGTTTTTGTTTACTTACAAGTACCTAATATACTGCAGCAGCTTGAGTTTATTAGGAACTTAAATGATGGTTAGTAGAAATTCAGTTTAATGTGGATCTTGAGGGAACAAAAATACTTGAGAGTTCTGTCAAACAGAACACATTTCAAGCCCTATGCTTCTGTATTAGCTCTCTTAATTTCAAAGCCAACATCAGTGTACTGATGTCTCCGTCCTTGGAGGTATGTTGTTTCATTTCACTGTGCTGTGTAATACTTGGTGGGCACCTTTTGACTCAGCGTGGAGTTGATGATGACATGTACATCTGTGATTATCTATATTTGAGAAATATTTACAACATCACATTGCAAATCTTTATGATGAGGGTGGATCATGGTGAACTCTTACTGAAAAAGTAGAGCTATATGCATATGGAATGTGAAGAAAGTGTTTGGCCCTCCTACTTCCAGGGAGGGCTTACCCATCCTCTGAGTTACTGCATTTTCTAAGTGCAGAACTGACTGAAAAAATCAGCTGTCATTTGTAATCAGTGGGGATATTCACTCTTCTTCATGAAACCTGATTGCGATTTTTTCCTTATTGCCCTAGTCTGTTAATCACAATGTGGCAATGGGCAGTACGTGTGAATAGTATAATAATGGTTGCATGGATACAGGAAATTCTGCTCATCTCCGTTTCATAGACTGCCCTGACTTTAAGCATGTATTGTACAGTCTGAAGTAGCTTTCTGAGATTGACATAGTCTGTCAATCACTGTCCTCTTTCTGTGATATTGTTTTGATACTTCTTATAACAAACTTAGGTAGCAAAACATTTTGAAGATTCGATTTTTTAAATTATTTTTAAAGATTTCATGTGCATATTACAGTATTTTAAGATTAAAAATTTAATAAGTTTATTAGCAAACATCAGTCAGGCATGGCAGTATCCTGCTTTAACTTGATGCTTGATATTTTCATTGCTGCAGCTGCATGAAGAGACTACTGCCTATTTGGGTATAGTTTCTGCGTTGATTTGTGGAATTTGCTTTAGTTTAGCCTTCGAGGTTTCTGCAGTCCCTTACTGTCTTTTGGTGGCCTGGTTTTCTTGTAGCAGTACTTGTGTTGTCTTGCTAGAGGAGCAGCAGTTCCCCATTCTCTGTCTCTTAGCTGATTGTTTCTTGTTCTCACTGCATTTGTCGTCCTAAGAAGTATATGCTTATCTCCTAAGTACACTCCAGGTGCTAGGAAATACACTCCACGTATGCTAGGAAAAATTCTGAGATTCATAACTGAAGGTGTAATAATGGGACTGAATGTTGAGAATGGTAATTTTCACTACGATGTAGAATAAAGAGGCCTGTATTTAGGAGACTGTTAAATATTGTTTACTAAATTGCATTGAAATCTCTGACAGTAATAGTTTTATTTATAGCTTGCATCTCAGAGCAACCTCTTTGTCACATTTTGAATTCAGACTCCACTGTGCGCAGGAAAAGAATCAATACTAAATATTTTGAACAGTAGAAAGAGTGGATTCATATAAAATTTTATTTGAACTTCCTGGATAAACAACAGATGTTAGCCAGGTGCCAAGAGGTACATGAAGATAATATTTTTGCTGAACATGGGAAGCATCTCCAATGATCCAGTTTGTTAAAATTGCTTGTGTCGTACAACAAAACAACTAGAAACCTTGTGGGAGTGAAACAACTTGTGTTGCTTTTTAAATATCGTACACAAATTTTGGAGTGTTAACAGTTATTGCAAACTATCTGCACTTTTTTATCTCGACTGAAGCTGATAATGGTTTACAAAAGAAAGACAGCTGTCACTGCTGTTAGCACTTGGAGTGCATCGACACAAACGGAACCCTACAAGAAGGATGCAGTCATACAGGTCTCTGGCTGCACAGACTGTTTGAGCCTGGCAGCATTAGCTCCAGAGGACAGTGTGAGAGGCACGTGTGTGAGTTGTGAACAGGTGAATGATTTGCTATACATGGTAGCAGAGCTCAAGGAAGAGGTAGAAAGGCTGCGGAGTACCAGAGAAAGTGAGAGGGAAATTGACTGGTGGAGTCAAACTCTTTCGATCTCTAAGGAATTTCAGCAGGAGAGTGTGAACCCCTGCCCCTCCTGCCATCAGGCAGATAAAGCTAATAGAGAAGATGGAGGGGAATGGAAACAGGTCCCTGTTCGGAGAGGAAAAAAAACTCCCTCTGAACCCCCATCACATCCTCAGGTGCCCTTAAAAAACAAATATGAGGCCCTAGACTCAGATAGTCTAGTAGAGGTCAGCTATGAGGGAGATCTGTCTGGAGGGCTCTCTTCTTGTTCCACCCCATCTTCCAGACAGATAAAAATTACACCCGTAAGAAAGAAAAGAAGGGTAGTTTTAGTTGGTGACTCCCTTTTGAGGGGAACTGAGGGCCCTATATGTAGGCCGGCCCCAACCCAAAGGGAGGTTTGTTGTCTTCCTGGGGCCAGGGTGAGGGACATTGGTAGGCAACTTCCCAAGCTAATTCAGACCTCAGATTATTATCCACTGTTGGTAATCGAGGCTGGCAGTGATGACATCAATAGCAGAAGTGCCAGGGTAATCAAAAAGGATTTCAGGGCACTGGGTAGATTAGTCCATGGGACAGGTGCACAGATAGTATTCGCTTCGGTTCCTGTAGTGGCTGGAATGAATGGGGAGATGCATGAGGAGAGAATTAGGATTGGTGCCACCGTCAAAATTTTGGGTTTTTTGATCATGGGGCAAACTCCATACTACCTGGTCTTCTTAAATCAGATGGGCTTCATCTGTCTAGGCAGAGTAAAAGGGCTGTTGCCCATAAGTTAGCGGGGCTCATCAGGAGAGCTTTAAACTAGGTCTGAAGGGGGAGGGGATTGATTTCAGGCTCTCCAAAGTTCAACCCAGGGGTGATAAGACTGAATTAAAAGTAAAACCAGCAGCTCAGCTAAAGTGCATGTACACTAATGCACGCAGTTTGGGCAATAAACAGGAGGAGCTGGAAGCCATCATGTAGCAAGAAAGCTATGAAGTAGTTGCCATTACAGAAACGTGGTGGGACGACTCGCATGACTGGAGTGCTGTCATAAGTGGCTACAAGCTCTTCAGAAAGGACAGGCAGGGTAGGAGAGGTGGAGGGGTGGCTCTGTACGTTAGAGAGTCTCTTGACTCTGTAGGACCAACGATAGGGTTGAGTGCTTGTGGACCCAAATCAGGGGGAAGGACAAGACTGACATCCTGGTAGGAGTCTGTTATAGACCACCCAGCCAGGATGACAAAAGGGACGAGTTATTCTACAAGCAGCTGGCAGATGTCTCAAAATCACCAGCCCTTGTTCTTGTGGGTGACTTCAACCTACCGGATATCTGCTGGGAGCTCAACACAGCAGAGAAGAGGCAGTCTAGGAGATTCTTAGAGTGTATGGAGGATAATTTCCTGCTCCAGCAGGTAAATGAATTTACCAGGAGTGGGGCTCCACTAGATCTGCTGTTTACAAATAGAGAGGGACTGGTGGGAGATGTAGTGGTCGGAGGCCAACTGGGGCACAGTGACCATGAAATAATACAGTTTTCAATATTCAGGGATGTGAGGAGGACCACCAATCAAACCTCTATGCTGGACTTCTGGAGAGCAGATTTTGACCTGTTCAGAAGACTGGTCTGGAGCCCACCCTGGAACACACTCCTCAAAAGCAGGGGCGTACAAGAGGGGTGGATATGCTTCAAGGAAAAAGTCTTGAGTGCACAGGAACTTGCCAAAAAGGCAAGCCCGCAGGGAAGACGACCACCTTGGTTGAAAAGGGAGATACTGAAGGAAATCAGAGATAAAAGGAGAGCCTACCGACTGTGGAAGGCAGAGCTGACTACTCAGGAAGAGTATAGGACTATAGTTAGAACATGCATAAGGAAAATCAGAGAAACAAAAGCACAATTTGAAATTAATTTGGCTACTTCTGTTAAGGATAACAAAAAGTGCTTCTATAGATACATTAATAACAAAAGGACGGGCAAGGAAAACCTCCATTCTTTGTTGAACCTGGGGGGGAACATAGTTACCAGGTATCAGTAGGAGAGGTGGCCCTCAGGATAACTGGCCTCTGGAGCTCACAGATGGAGACAGGAAACCAAATGGCTCCCCTGTGTTCCAGGAGGAAACAGTCTATGAATTACTGAGCCACCTGGATCCACACAAATCAATGGGACCTGATGGATTCCATCCTAGAGTGATGAGAGAGTTGGCAGAAGAGCTTGCCGAGCCACTCTCCATCATCTACCAACAGTCGTGGCTCTCTGGGGACGTCCCAGATGATTGGAAGTTGGCAAATGTCACGCCAATCCACAAAAAGGGCTGCAAGGAGGACCCGGGCAACTATATGCCTGTCAGCCTGACTTCAGTGCCTGGCAAGGTTATGGAACAGATCATCCTGAGTGCAATCACACAACACCTTCAGGATGGACATGGGACCCGACCCAGCCAGCACGGCTTTGTGAGGAGCAGGTCCTGTCTGACCAACCTGATTTCCTTTTATGATCAGGTAACCCGCCTGGTGGATGAAGGGAAGCCTGTGGATGTAGTATATCTGGACTTGAGCAAAGCTTTTGACACTGTCTCCCATGGCTACTCCTGGATAAACTGGTAGCCCACGGCTTGGACAGGTGCACTCTCAGCTGGGTTAAGAACTGGCTGGATGGCTGGGCCCAGAGAGTGCTGGTGAATGGGACTGCGTCCGACTGGCGGCCGGTCACCAGTGGTGTCCCTCAGGGGTCAGTGTTGGGTCCGGTTCTGTTTAACATCTTCATTGATGATTTAGATGAAGAGATTGAGTCCATCATGAGTAAATTTGCAGATGACACCAAGTTGGGAGGGAGTGTCGGCCTGCCGGAAGGCAGGAGGGCTCTGCAGAGGGACCTTGATAGGCTGGAGAGATGGGCTGAGTCCAACGGGATGAAGTTCAACAAGGCTAAGTGCCGGGTCCTGCACTCTGGCCACAACAACCCCATGCAACACTACAGGCTGAGGACAGAGTGGCTGGAGAGCAGTCAGGTGGAAAGGGACCTGGGGGTGCTGATTGACAGGAGGCTAAACATGAGCCAGTAGTGTGCCCAGGTGGCCTAGAAGGCCAATGGCATCCTGGCCTGTATCAAGAATAGTGTGGCCAGCAGGACGAGAGAAGTGATCCTTCCCCTGTACTTGGCGTTGGTGAGGCCACACCTTGAGTATTGTGTTCAGTTCTGGGCCCCTCAGTTCAAGAAAGATATTGAGGTGCTGGAGAGGGTCCAGGGAAGAGCAACAAAACTGGTGAAGGGACTTGAGCACAAGTCCTATGAAGAGAGGCTGAGGGAGCTGGGGTTGTTTAGCCTAGAGAGGAGGAGGCTCAGGGGTGACCTCATCGCTCTCTACAACTATCTGAAAGGAGGTTGTAGTCAGGTGGGGGTCGGACTCTTCTCCCAGGCAACCAGCAACAGAACAAGAGGGCACGAGCTTAGACTCTGCCAGGGAAGGTTTAGGCTGGATATCAGAAAAAAGTTCTTCACAGAACCAGTATTCAGGCATTGGAATGGCCTGCCCAAAGAGGTGGTGAATTCACCATCCCTGGAGGTTTTTAAAATAAGACTGGATGTGGCACTTAGTGCCATGATCTAGTAATCATGATAGGGTTGGATTTGATGATCTTGGAGGTCTCTTCCAACCCAGATAATTCTATGATTCTGTGATACAGTGCAATTAGTGCAAATAGTGCAATTGAGACACCAAATAGAATTGCAGATATTGGAAAGCTTGCCCTTACAAAGCGTTTGTTATTGATGACATATAATGAGCAAAGAGTATTCTTTAGATTCTCTGGCCATATTTGTCTCATTTAATGAAGAATATTGTTTGATTTAAATTTTCAAACAGGAATTTGTGATTATATTTGGAGATTTCTCACTAATACAGAAACTAAGAAGTTAAAGCTGGAAAGTACTGATTTTGGCAATGCCAGTTTCACTTCCTCTCAGTCCAGTAAGTTTTTTATCTTGTAGATACAGCAATACTGCATCAGTGGTAAATGTGTATCAAATGGAAGAGGCATAAGGAGTGCTCTGTTTCCGTAAATAAGTATCATGAATTCATTTTTTACAGTGCCACTAATTAATTTTGGTATAGTGAAAGTAATAATGTGTGCCATTCTAGTTGCTCTCCTGATATGTTGTGGTTTAGAATTTTTTTGAACTGCTGTATGCCAAGATTCTCAGCAAACTTTGCTGTATTTCTAGCAATACAATTTTGATACAAGACATTTAATAAGGTTTTAACATACCTGTTACTGATTTTTCTGTCTTCACAGATGAGGAAAAATATTAAAAATAATGCTTGATACAATTTTTAGATACTGCTCTATATACTTTACAAAAAAAAATCGAAAATTTCAAGATTTCAGTGAATATTAGTCCCATCCCTGAATCATGCCGTTGTAGTCTTATCTGATATGAATTCAAGTAAAAACCATGATGAGTTCATCATATGATCCCTGTTGTTTTTTTCCAGAAGAAAATAGAGTTATTTCAAATATATTTTACTGTTTAGCAACAGAAATTATTTTCCATGTTCAAGCAAGAATCTATAAGATATGGAATGTGATGTTCAGTCTTTCCTATATTTTGACTTGTTCATTTTTGCTGTTCTCCCAAATCCTAGTTTTGCTGACAATTCAATTGATCTTCTAGTAATTCAAAATGCCATTAATTAAATGCCTGCATGCAATGGTATAATACAAAAAAATGAAGAATTCCAAGGCATTTATAAGTATCTGATTGTTTTAATGGACTGTTCTGGTATTTCAGTTTCAAGGAATCATGTGTAACAGTTTCCCTGTGCATTATAATAAGACCTAAATGTAGGGTGAATGTGTATGTGTGTGTTAGTGCATATATGTGTGTGTCTACTTGTAGGTGTGCAGTGACAGTAACAGCTATTTTTATTATCTTTATAGAATTTTTCCACCAAACTAATACATCCAAATAATGTATTTTCTTTGATGTCACAAATATATTTGAACAGTAAGAAGCTGTTGTAAGGAATATTCCTGGGGACATACCGAGACTTAGTTTCTTGTAAACCATAAGTACCTAAAGTACTCCGAATGGCAAACCACTAGTGCAAAAAAACCCAAAATGAACAGTATTTAAGTAACTGCTGCATTTAAGAATGATCATATTCGAGATTAGTGTTTTAATGTGTTATACACAAAATCAGTACAGTTTGAAATATCTCACATAAAGGGACTGGATACATGATGGCAGTGCAGTGTAATAGCATCATCTAAAGTGTCTTTTGTAAGGGTAACATCACACTGAATTTTGCCCAATTAAAAAAAGGCCAAATGAAAAAAAAGCTAAGATTCCAAAGCATAAATTGTGCCATTTATGTTCGTTAAGTATGGTTTGAAATCCTATCTTAGGGACATTTTACCTAACTAAATATCTAATGCTGCTCAGTAAATGAGAAGAGTATTGATTGGCATATGCTGCTTAAATCAATAACCCTGACAGGCAGAATTACAGTAATCTGTCAGTATTAATGACTGTCTTTCAAGGCCTGATACCTCTCCTTCACTTGTCTCATCTTGCCTCACTTCTATTTGAAGTGCATTTTCTTGCAGCCTCTGGTTTTGTCAGGGTGGGTACTTTTGCAGTGTTTTGTTGTCTCCTGAGTCCAATTTATTGGCTTGATCATACAATCAGAGTTAAAACGCAACACCAGGGAGCAAAAGTAGGCAGTGTTCTGAGTAACAATTGGACCTCAGGGGTAGCACAAACCTGTTCTCAACCATCATTTATTAGTTACCTGTTGAAAGAATAGGACTGTTTTGCAATGAATAATTCCAAAGCATCACTTTAAATGCCTTTGATTTTAGCCTCTAGAGACAACTGATTGAACCAACATTCATGATAGGTTTTTAAACTCTTGCCTTAGTGTTTGTCATATAGACACTTCAAATAGCTACTGGAGAAGTACTTGCAGATGTGTGTACCCAGCTGCTGGTTTTACTGCATTTTCATGTAGACATGCACATAATTTCAATTGGTTTTCATACCTTTTTAGTATGAGGACTAAACTGAAATGTGAGGCTTGAAAGTTATATTGTAATGTAGTGTATTTTCTTGTGTAAAGCCTGTAAGGATTTTTGCAAAACGCATATACAAGCTTTTCTTTAGCAGCAGTTCTGGATTTGTTCATGTTCAGGTAAACATATTTTCTTCTGTAATTGCCCTATTTCTAATCCTGCAGAAACTGCCTTCTCTACCCCAGGTAGCTCTTCTGTCTACCTCTTATTATGCGCTATCTGCAGATATGAACTAGAATGCTGGGAGCATGTGTTAAAGAGTTATAGAGTAAGCATATAGGTTTAAGGGTAATAATGTTCTGGTCATCATTTTAATTAGTACAGCATTGTTTACTAGTTACTCTTCTCTAATGAAATACATGAGACTCTTGAAAGTGGTAAAAAAGCAAAATACCAAATGAAACAAAATTGATTGACACTGGTAATACAATTTTCTGCTAATAATTGCACTTATAAAGAGCTGAGTGCTCTGTTGATGTAGCAGACAATTATGGGAGAGTCTCAAATCTTTTTGCATTGTTGAGAAAAATATATTCTAAGTTCTTTTACTTTTGCATTATCTCATAAGTTGAATTTACCTGTCTGAAGTGAGAGTATTGGTTCTACTGACTTCTTTATAAAATATGGGTAGGGTAATGCCAATGGCATTCTGGTTTGGAATACAAAGATGTCAGTGGGCTACCCTGAAAAACAATGAAGTGTTTTATCAGTCTCCTAGAACTTCTGAGAATGGATCGGTCAGTGCAGATCACTTGAGGGAGGGAAGTTCTTCTTTATTACTGCATCCTTTTAAGACAGGAAGTTCTTGTATGTTGTAAGCTAGAAGTTAGTAGAGCAATCACTCTTTCATTATAAAATGTGGTTTAAATGTGTTTAGAGCCCTTTTTAACAAGAATTTGCTGGGAGGAGGCTGGAAGTCCTCCAACTGGAATGAAAAAGATAAACTAATTCAGTTGTGCACAGAGTTAATTGCTTTGTATGTAACACAAAATGACAGGGTTTTTATTAATACCTACTTAGCCTTATTAATTAATTAAACATTTTGGATTACAAAAGCCTGTTGTTAAAATGTTAAGACTCTTGTCCCCTTAAGGTGTTAAATTTCATACAGATTTCCTTGATAACTCTCAGAAGTCTGAATAAAAGCAGAGAAGCTTAAACATTTTTTGCTGTTTTTTTCTAAGATTGAAAGAAAGAAATATTTTTAAACTATTTAAGCCCTGGTTTTATGTTACAAAAGACAAAATTGTTTATTGGTTTCATTCTTTTCTAATCAAAAATTCACTCCTAAGAAGAGATAAGTAACTTGGAAACAACTTCAAAGGAATCTGTATTAAGACAATAAAAGCTATGCATGTATAAAGAATAGTATATAGCATTGTGTATGGTTTATTCTAGTATTTAAATTGGTGGGAAATGGGAGAGATTATTTGTAACAAGCAAAACCGACAAATGGTAATGGTTGTGAGATAGAACGATGTTTCTGGGTGGGCTGAATAAGGTATTGGCAAACAGTTTCTGTGTCATTCTACATATGGCAATCAAGACATGCTTTCCAGTGCCAACAGAGGGATTAGAAGATGATAGGTACCGAAAAATGAGATTAGTAGAAGCTACCACATTGTTTGTCTTTGTTCTCCTACAGGTCTGTATTTCAGTTACTGAAAAAGTTATATATAATACCTGTCAGTATATGGAAGTATCTATCTGCAGATGAAATATACTTCGTGTAACAATATTCACTAATTAAACAGGTCAAAAATATAACAAAAAGGGGGGGTGTATATGGTTTATTGTGTCACGTACTTAATAGAAAAACAGAATAAACTAACATAAAGCAAGGATTAAAAGTTAGTATTACAGTAATTGGAATTACCATATGGTAGTCCGGAGGATATAAGTCCTAATCATAGCCTGGCCAATCAAATTAATCTCAATATACTTTCTAGACATTGAGAAAATTGTTTAATTGCTGATTAACTGCACCTGAATGGATCTCTGAGTCACAAATATATCTGTCTTCTTCTGAATGCTTCTCCCAAACACAGAAGAATGCAAGCTATTAGAAAATCTTTTAATTTCTGCTTGCCAAACCATAGTTACCGTCCATCTGTTCTTGCCAATTGTGGAAAAAGGTCAGTTTTCAGCAAAGCCATGCATTTCACAGAAAGTATGTGAAGTGAAATTTCACAGGGGACATGATGGATCCTGATTCTTGGTGATAAACCTTTGGGGCCAGCAGGGTTGGCATATGGTTCAGCATGATATGAAGGCTTGGGTTCCCTGGCTTCACTTCTTTGGCGTGGAACTGATAAAACCTGGCTCTTAAGTATTGTTTCACTGGACACCAATCATGGGCAGCAGGAACTGCCCATTTAACTCTCTGTGGGAAGGAAGCCCAGACTGTGTTCACAATAGTGCCATTGTAGTGCTGCAGACTGCTCTCAACAGCTTGACAGCACTAGGGAGGAGGGTGAAGGGGTTGCTTTACTAATTGCCCTTCAAAATAAAGAAAGAGGGGAGTAACTGAAAATTAGTATCTTTTTTCTTCATTTAAGTACAAGAAGCCTGCCTTTAAGTTTTAAAAATAATTTTTAAAGTTGACTTCTCTGCCTTCCGAAGAGACTTTACAAGTAGATTATCTTGTGCCAGTACTGCAGCAGCACAGCATAAAAAGAAAACGTTCTCTTCAACTATAAAACTAAAAAAAAACCAAAATAAAAGAAGTACTTGTAAAGTTTATTGAAGTACAGATTGGAATTAATGACAATATTTCTCATTTGAGAAGTTTTCTTTGTTACTATGTACTGTGGAATTGCAAATTAATACGTGTCTTTATGTGCAGTCTTTTTGCTGGACAATAACTAATATTTCATATTTGTGTAATTTTACGGTTTGTAGTGATGTCTTCATGAAAGATATTTACTGTTTCTCTCGTAAATGAATATGTCTCCATATGCAGAGAAAGTATTTAAGATAGAAATGTAAACATTTGAATATATAAACAGTGGCTTTAAGCATTCATGCTAATTTCAGAAAGCAAAGAGCCACTTTTGCTTCTGTATTTTTGCACCTGTCAACCTTAGTTACTTGAGTTAAAACTGATGTAAGGCTGAGTGTCAGAGTGAAGATGAATCCCTCCCAAAATCAACAGTTAATATGCAGGGCTGCAGTTCTCCCTGGCTGATATTATTCCATATTATTTGTGAGCTGAAGTGCTGACTGCAAGACCATAGCATCTCTTTGGCACATTTGGTGCAGCATCCTTAATAAACTCAAGTTCCTTGGCCCATTGGCCTCATGCCTCCAGCAAAGCCAGTACTGCTGGTGAGCGGCCGCCTGCGAGCCATTCTATCTGCTGGCAAACGCAGTGCTCCACAGAGGACCTGGAGCAGGAGCAGCTGCAATGGGCTTCAAAACAATTAGCACAGCATACCTTGTAGGGTCATCGATTCCCCTCTTGGACACATTAGTAAGACAAATCCTCCCTGTAAGTTGGAGTAGGAGTTCTGCTTGCTTAAGGGCGTCAGCACTGTCTCCTTCCCTGTTTGTTTTCACATCCGTGGCCTATTACTAAAACATGGATAAGCGGAGTATTTGTAAGTATTGTCATTAGTCTTCTAACCACACAGCCAGTAAATTTAACAGGTAATCTGTTACAGTGTTGAGGGATTTGTCCTTCTGATACTGCTAGCCATTTGATCTTACTATCTCTTTAATTTCATGCTGAAATGCAGTTCAAGGTTTGTAAAACCAACAGCAAACAATAAATGGTAACAAAACTGAAACTTTCTGCTGTATGTTTGTGTTGATACGCTCCTGCTATATTTCAAACAGATAATTCATTGGATGCCCATTCTTCCTCTTATTGCAGAGTAGATTATATTTAAGTCAAGATTAATGGATAGATTCTGATGTTAAAACCCAGTCTCTGAGCCTGTCGTTCCCTAGAGGCATATAGTGCATTAGTTTAAGCCAATATGCTGCTTATCATAGATGCTATGACACTGTCTTAAATGACAGTTTACTGTACTTTGTTACTGCTTACTCTGGTAATAAAATCACTATATTGTGTTCTTGATAATTACAATATTAAATAGAAACTTAATTAGATTACTGCACATTTAGATACAGATAGTTCTTAAGTAATTGTCCACTGTAAAATTTCTGATGCTCATTTTTTTCTCTCATGTTGTACTCTGTTAGTGTCTAAGCTTTATACTTACTGCAGTCACCTTAGCTGAAAAATTGCAGACAAGAGATCTGCAGTGGGATTTTTCAGTGCAAAGGAGTATCTTGTATCATATATTTTTTCTGGAATCTTGTTGTTTTTAAAATCCTTCCATAAGATGCTTTCATTTGCCAAAATCCTTAAAATAAAATAACTTCTGAGTTGTACAGAGCTGAAGAATTTGATAAGTATTGTTAATTCCATTTTTTTTCCTCTAAATTTGAAATTGCTGGAAGTCTAAGCATCAGTTTTGTCATTTTTGCAAATGTTCAGAGTTAGAATTCATTCAGTTCAATAAAGATGTATTTTTATGTGGTTATCTTAAAAAATGCAACTGTCATATGTCTGTTTATATAGTTTAATTCTGGAAAATATTTATATTAAAAATTATGTTACATGCCTTACACTTGCATTCTGTATCTACATCTCTTTATAAGTGTCTTTTGTAAAGGACCTTCGTGCAGCGTGGTTACATTTTTTGTTTCATGATTGTCTTAAGTGGTTAAGCATAGTCCAAATTTTATCCAATTCCAGCTTGTGTTAATGGTGCTATACTCACACTGCCTTAGCACCTGTTATGGATTTTGAGTCATCTGGCAGCCCGTGGGACTTAGATAAAGAAGTACCAGGTGTCCTGCCTGTCTCTTAATTGAGACGCAATGTAAACAATATAGACTTGGCAATATGGTATAGGAATGGATTAAAGCCCAGCTTTGTCTATGCTGATGCATCACAGCTTTTTCTTCCTAGATGATGTTATAAACCCCTGAAGAATTTAGTTAGCTGTAAGATGTGATGGAACAATGTAAAAATAAACAATATATCAGGGTTTTTCCTAGAAGGACAGTGTTACGGAGTGTTAAATGTATTAGGTTTTCCAGTGAAAACATAAGCTTTAATGACAATTTCTTGAGTAATTTAGCAATTTTTGAAGTGCTCATACTGTAAGAATTAACATTCTTCTATAAATTCAGGTGAAGTCAATGACTTTCAATATATAATGTGTTAATAAACTAGGCAGAAAGCAGTAGCATTGACTTGGAAACACTCAGTGGCTGCAGCCATATCTAACCTATGCTTGCCTCACAGGACTTTTAATCATTTAACTATAGGGGCAGAGATCCTAGAAGTAATCTCCTTTAGCTGTAAGATTCATATTCTTAAAGAAAAAAGCCTCTAAATGGCAAAAGTATGTGGTGGTATAATTTTTCCAGTAAGTTTTAATTTATCACGGATTTATTGAACTTTTTAGTAGTATAAAAAATGAAAAGTAATTTTCAATAAATTCATGTATGCATTGGAATATTGCAAGATCTGGAATGATGAGATTAATTTGTATGAATTTACCTATTATATATTCCCTTGTTTTCTTCATGAAGAAATATGCCTTAGATTGTCACATATATGTAACTTCTTAAAATTAGTGATTATGGATAATTAACACAGATCCCCAACTGCAGTTTTAATGTTTTCATGAAATGCAACATAAAAGTTAACCTTTAAAATATAGCTTTGAATCCTCTGAATTTTGTGTTCTGTTTCTATAAGAAAATCTATTGTTACATTTTATTGCAAAAGTGCTGCCACTGGTATTAAAAATAAGCTTTCAGTAGAGAAAAAGATCACCTTGAGAAGACTATAAAATTTTTTATTCTTTCAGCTGTTTAGATAATGTCAAGCATAGTCATTTTTTTTTCTTCTCTCTCACCTAAATAACTTGCATCCAATATGAGGAGAACAAACTGAATTATGAGTCTTTAATGTTATGGCTAAATTCCAACTGCATATGCAGAAGCTGCTTTCATTTACAGCATAGCTGTGTAAACAGGTGCACAGAGCAAAATATTTATATGCCATTTTTAAAATATTGGCAGTATTTAAGAAACAGAAAAGAAATGAGGCAGACTTCAAGATATCAAGTTGACTTGAGTAAACAAAAGTTGCAGCCTGAAAAAAAAATTTTCTTTTGTTTGTATACAGTGCAAACTAGATGTGGAAATCACTGAAATGCAATAAATAGGGAACACCATGATGCCACTTCTACAGAGTCACTTTTCAGAATATAAAAGAACTTTATTCCTCTCAGTGTGGCCAGTTGATACTGATCACCTACCTACATGCAAAATGCAGCTAGTTGCAGGGCTTCCAACACTGGATCAATAGCAGCCTGACTTACATCCTTAATTCTAAGAGCCAAGAAAGAGTAGAAATTGCTGTGACTCAGTATGGGTTCAGATGGTTTGACAACCACTGCACAATATCTTCTTTCAGAGTGAGATTTCCCAGGAAAAACTTCCATTTCTGTGATGTGTGGGTTTTGTCCCGTCTGCCTTCAGAAGTCAAATTCTGCTTTGGCTAACTTTTCTGTTCTGTGAAACCTTGGTCCTAACCTTTATTTGTCATCTGTTTACTGGAGGCAGTCTTCCTTCACATTTGAACATCAGGAATTGTTATTTGCTAGAAAAAATCTGCCCAATAAAATCGATACTTTCATCATTTTAAGTACCTCAAACTGTAGCAATTAATTCTGTATATATTTTCAGGCCAGGGAGCAAGAGACTTAAAATTTCCTACCAAAATATGCCATTCACTATGGGTCCTGTCTAGAAAAGAAGAGGCATTTTAAATTTGCTGAGGGGGCAAATGTAGTAAACAAGAGGGTGTATCTTATGTAGCTTTTCTTAAAATGTTGTTAGTCTCTTTTATATAAATAGTGTATATATGCAATTAAAAAAAACCTCTTGCAGGTGTCCATTTATCTTACAAGCAAGTATCTCTTGGTGGAGAATTTTCATTTTCCTGTTAAGGATGGAGCAGTGCTTTGGTTTCTGCTTTTCTAAATTATTTTCCAAATGCCTGGCTGACAAAATCGTACACATCAATACATATTGACTTCTCAGATGATGATTTTTCTAACGGTTGGAACTGCCAGGGATGCAACTGTACATGTATTTCTGACAGTAGTTTCTAATTTGACCTGAAAAAGTCTCTGGCTTTTTTCTAAGATGTATTTCTAAGCAATCATCAGAACTCCCTGTTTTTCCTCGCACCAGAATCAAAGAATCTCAGGTACTGCATACTGTCAGTCTTGTGGTCTTATATTCCAATGCACATTTATACTACAAAAGTGATTTACTACAAAAGTGTGCACATATATATGAATACGGAGGCACCAGGAGGGAAAATTTATGAACAAAACTTTCATGAAAGTATCTCATTTCAGTTTTTATTCAGTTTTTCTGAATAAGAGAGACAGTGGTGGAAAAATACTTGTAAAGAGCCCACATTTTTACTCTGTCACAAAAGGAGTCCTTCTGTTATAATTCTTTTTTTTCTTTTCCTAGAAAAGTGGAAGTTGTGTTATCATTCTATTGGACCTAACCAGCCCATCATTAAATGTGCAGTGATGCTTGCAGCACTTTTGAGCTTACAATTTGGAACAATTCCAGAGGGTTTCCTGAACTGTAGTGATCTTGATGCATTTTGAATCACCCAGGCACAATTTTGAAGTCATATACTAAAATGGAAGCTGAAGCATAACATTTTATTATGGTATCTGAAGTGATAAATGCTTCATTTTGACTTTTGGAAAAATACAGAGTTTCTGCCATTGATGACTTTAGGTACATCACAAATGCATTCCTCTTAAATTTTGTTGAACAAATGAAATATTGATCTTTTAAAGAGGTTTTTCAGACATTACAAGTATTTTTGTTGCTGGTTTAGTCTGTTAATGAACTATGCATCTTCAGCTCTTCTGTCATTCAGTGGGTTCCTTAACGTAATTCTTCCATCCAGAAGCTGTTAAGGAAATCTATCATTTCCTGTGTTTTTTTCCCCAAAAGTCTTGAGAGCACTTAGGCATGTAACTACTCCGTTATCTGATCCAAGCTCCTCCCCACTCACGTTGCAAGTGCCTGAGTCTAGAATACAGGTGATGAGAATCTCCACGCAGCAAATGCCTAGTCTTGGGTGTCTCTGAAGTTCACAGATATCTAAAGCTTTCACTGCTACCCTTCCATGAATATCTGTGCAGTTCATACCTCTTTTTATCCAGTGAGTGGGTAGGTATTTAATTCTTCATCTGACCTGCAAGACAACGATGCTAAGAATTTTGAAGGTATACTTCCTGGATTAGAGCCCACACAAACACAACAACTCCCTACTTATATCAATCAGAGATTGAAAAAGAAATGAGAGCACAGTTTCCAGTTTTGAGGCTACGTCTCCTGCCTCTAACAAAACTGTTCCAACCATTGAGACTGAGGACATTTTGTAATCAGGCACACTCCATTCACTGCTGAAATTGCTCTTTGTTTCATAAAACAAGATCTCTGAATCACATGGAAAGTACATGCTCATCTGTATACCATAATGGTTATGGTACTTTCCGAGGAGAGGAGAGTCCCTCAATTCCAATCCTTGCTCGGGAAGCGTTTGTTATCAGATGGTCTTTGGAGCAGGCACTAGGATTTCTTCTCTAGCCCTTTTGTGTTTACTTCTAAAACTGAGAGGTGTGTATAAGAAGAATGGAAAAAAACATATAGTCAGAATGACACAATAAATCTATGGAAATTACTGAGATGAATTCAACAGAAGGACTTGAAAGATGAAAACAGTAAAAGAGGCTAAATAAGGGAAAGTATGGGACTTTGTGGCGATTGCATGGTTAAAATTATAGGAAAGGAAAAATAAAGACTAAACAACTAGAGATGTGGGAACAGATTTCTTCACCAAATTGAAGGATGATGAAGCGCTGGGTAAAAAATTCACAATGTAAAGGAATTGTTTTGGATATAAAGGAAAAAGAATGAGATAGTTGATGAAGATGCAAGGAGAGCTGTTCTGCTTATATTATTGTGGCACATATGTATCCTTAGTATAGACCCCAGTCTCATTATACTGAGATGGAGTACAGCATGAGACAGATGCCGTTTGTCCCTCAGAATTAAAAAAAAAAAAAATGAAAAGTAAAACTGAAGACAACAAATAAAGACAGAAAATTCAGGGAAGTGTGAAACAGTAGTAGACTGTTGTGTCTAGATGTGTGACCTGCACAGCAATGGCCACGAGTCTTCCGAGGTGTTTTCCTTGTTCTTTATTGATAAACATGATAGCAAAGGGCAGAATTTGAGGGGGGGATTGTTTTGTGGACACTTTAAGGAGGCCTGGTGCTAGATACAAGAAGCCACAAGGAAAAAAGTACAGAAGCACCTGTCCAAAATGTTGGGGAGAGTGAGAGTGAGTGATTGCGTTAAGTGGAGGGAAGAGTAGTTTTGATAAAATTAAATAGGTATGGACTACAAAGTATCCTATGTATTTGCTAGGGAGTAGCAGACTGATGGCGACATCTGAAGAGAATGCTCTGTCTAAATTCGGTGTTCAGAAAGTGGGTGCTGCAATGTTCCAAGTAAATGTGAAGAGGAATAGAAATCCATTTGTCAAGGCCAGAGAAAAGGGTATGGCAGTAACTGAGATGTGAAGTAAAAGCCTAGATAATTTGTTCATGGAGGTGGCTAGAAAGAAACTTTATCTTAGATTATGCAAAAAGAATCTGCAAGACATAGATGTTTTCTGCCATAGGTATCTAAACAGAGCTTGAGTTAAAAAAGAGTGATGCAGTTAACAGTGTTGTAGAGCTATTGGGTGAAGACATGAGACGTTGTTTTTCACACAGATTAAGCATAAGCAGGTGATCTGACAGCCAGGATTTCAGCTCTTGCTCCCAAATGCAAATCAATAGGTGTAAGAAATTGCATGTTCTCAGTAATTATGGAAAATACAGTATTTTCAGTATTAATAGAAATAATTTCAGATTGAGAGTGTAAGTAAAATGGATTCTAATGCAAATGAAGTTTTAGCTGGAGTGACTACAGCCTGAGTGACCTATAAAGGTACGATTTTTCTTGTACTGATTGTATTTTTCAGAACAATTATATTCTGAAAAAGTGTAATGCAGTCTTTAGATTTTTTGTAATGCTTTTTGCAGATTATATATCTGCAAATTTTTAGTTAACAGATTTGAGTGAGTGCCTGTATAATTAATGCATGTCTTACCTTTTTATCCATTGTCTTTTGTTCCAGTTAGCACCTTCTTCAGAAGCGGAAAGCTCACAACACTTAAGTGTTTAGTCACTCTATGTGCCAGAGTCTTTCTCCATTGGTTTTTCCATGCATCCTTCCCATTCCATCTTAATTGCTGATGCCAGTGGCAACATCCACTCACAGTAAGAATACAGCTTGCATTGCCCTATTATTACTAGCCAGTGAGTTTGTATGTGCCACTCAGTTTGTAGGTGCTAATAACTCTTCCCCAGAGAGCAGTGTTTTAAAGAAATAAAAGTCTAGCCTATTAGAAGTAATGTAGAAATTAACTACCATGGCTTCATGGTTACTCTTGCAGGTAGCTGCATTAAATACAGCGTAGAACTAGATGATCTCAGCCACAAAAGCATGCAATTTGGGAGTGTTAAAGTACTAGAATGTTCTCAAAGTATAAATGAATGAAAGATAAAAATATCCCAATCTCAGTTATTCAGTCTAATACTGAAAAGGAGTTGTGAGGAGAGACTGTCATTTCTTAGTGCAGAATACAAGCAGCTTTGGACTAGGCATTCACATCAAATCTTTGTTTTGTTTTTAAGCGGGGTTCTGTTTTTAACAAGCTGCAGATGTTTTTGTGGTTTGTTAGGAAAGCAGCAATCTGGCTATCTGAATTACTTTTCTGTGGGTGTACTAAGTGGGCATTTGAATTAGACTTCTGGAACTGATATAAGCATATCCTCTCCACTGTGTAATGAAAACATCATTATCCTCCTCAGTCAGCATCTGTGTCGAGACTTCTTTATTTGGTTAGGAAACAGGTACCCAGATTGCAGAATGGGAATGTCCATGTCACGTTCAAAGCAGTAACTTCACTTTTGCCTTATTTGTGTATAAGCTTTGGATATAATAGGATAAACTGAAAGGTTTCCTTTAGAGACCTCTGAAAGTAGAGCATTTTAAAAGCAGGTAGGTGTCTCCACCCTACTTTTTCATGAAACATTTTACCCATTCAAGCAGACTTTTAAGAACAGCTTGTTTTGATAGCAGCCTGTTCTCCTGTGGGCCTTCAGCCTTTGCTTCCTGGCAGCACCTTTGGTGCGAAAAGAGAGTGATCAATTGGGAGACTATCAGTGCCAGCATGCATAGAGTGATAAGTTAACACACCACTGGGAATTTCTAGGGCCCACCGAGATACTTCGCTTCTAATGTGCTAACAAGCTCATTTTTCTACCTCTTGCCTCTTCAGTTATTTTTTTTTCTCAGAAGAGCTTAGAAGTTGAGTGCATCAGGCATAATGAAAAGCTCTGTAGGAGGGAGAAGCAATAACCCCATTTTCCCTTTTCAGCCAAATAGAAAATTAGTTTCTGGTAATACACAAAGGCCAGTATTTTTTGTGCAAGGGGCACTGCTGTGAATCAAAGGACTCTATTAACTGCAGAAAATTCAGCAGCTGTGAATCTCCCCCAATGAAAAAAGTGCTTTTCAACAAGTTGTGAGATATGTAGTATTATTTAGACTTGAATCATCAGTTTCATCCTTTACCACTTATACATGGCCTTCTTAAAAACTGCTATATTACTCTCCTCTGTTAAGGCTCAATACTGTGTTTATCCCCCAACCTAAGAACCATTACAATGGGAGATTTTTATATTTTCTCTTGTCCCAGTGCTTCTATTATAGCTTCTCCAGACTGAGGTTCACCTGTCTCAGGATCCAGAAGGATTTTGGAACATGGATTTTGGAGGGGGAATTATTTCCTAGTTTCACTATGTAACGAAGTTGTGGTCTAAAGAAATACAATGAAGATCACTTTATTCAGTAGATGGGTTTTTTTCAGATAATATGTTCTTTATACATATTTTTTTTCGTATTCAGACATACTGCAAAATCTACTGTAAAAATGTTACAAAAAAACAACTGCAAAAAGGTTTAAGTGGGATAAGTTCTGTAATTGTTAAAAGTACAGTTTTATAAAATAAGATGAAGGGGATTGTTTTCAGCTTTAATTTGGGGATGAGAACTTTATTGCTTATCATACCTGAAAATAGTATTGTTATTTCTTTTAAATTTTAGCACTTGTTATTAAAAATGCTTAACCACTTGTAATGCAATTTTTACATTTGGATTGCCAGAAAAAGATATTATCCCTGTTTCACTGGTGGTGAAACTGAGTCAGAAAGGAAGTTTCCTCACTGCCCCTGTTTCCCCCCAAAGAGAGCAGCAAACCTGAAGTCAGAACCCAGAACTTTCAAGACACTAATTCTGAGTACATTCCTCCACAGCATGCTGTTTATTTGGAAGGAGGTTAGGAAAACAGAACTATGTAAGGAGAAAGTGATCTCACCATCTACAAATAAAACACCAAAAAAAAGTGTGCACAAACATAAATGCCAGGGAAAATTTGTGATAGTTTTATGGTTCTATAAGATAAAAGAAGGTCTTCCTTAGTCAATGTATTCAGTCCAGCTGGAGGACTTTGAAAGTTGTGAGAGAAAAGGTTAACTGATTTCTCAGTTCAGGAACTATACGACATGAAGTCAGCATGGTAGTTTTTCTTGATAATTGTATGTTGTAACCTGCTGCTCTACATTTTGACAGCCATTTCCATAGCTGCTTTTGTGAACAGCAGAAATATTCTCTCTTTTTCTCGCTCGCTCTGTGCTAACAGCACAATCGGGCCTGCTGGAACAAGAAGCCTGGAGAGGGTTCTTCAGAAGCAACAACACTTCAAGATACTGTTCTCTTGTCAATAATATCAGAGAGGAAGAATGCAGGCAAAACGAAGTGTTTTGCTGTCAGTGCCCTGCCGACACCCTGTTAGCCAGCATTTAAGGGTCCTGTGGATGCTTTACAAATATTCTTGCTTGTTTTAACAGCATAATTGAGGTGGTGTTTTTTCCAATGCTCAAATTTCTCTATGTATTTATCTTCACTCTGTGTGTGCGCGCGCGTATGTGTGTGTGTGTGTGTTCAGGGATTATTAAAGCAGTTTGTCATGGAAAAATGCAAAATAATTTATTTTATTAATTCTAAAGTTATTTTTCATGTTATACCTCTTAGAAAATTTTTATGTTTCTATATTGAATTGTGACCAGAGGGCAGCCAAATCAGTTACTTAAAAGAGAGTACTTAAGTTGCTGTTGTTTGAAAAAATTTTCAGAAGTTTTGAATCAGATGTGATAAAAAGATAGTTGAACTATAAGGTTTACGTTATTTATGTTTATCTTACAGTTAATATTACTTCAGTGCATCAGATAATACCCTAGTCACATAAAGAGTTAAAAATTGTACAGTCACTGAAATACATAATAACGAAAGTAAGAATTCTGAATTACTAGGCACTGATGTTTGGTAATTACAGTACATGACATAAATTGATCCTTAATTCTTGACTAAAACAGTTATGAGGAGAGAGCACGATACCTGCAAACAATTGTTCAACATCATCTAGAGCCTACCACATTTGAGGATTTTGCTGCTCAGGTTTTCTGTCCAGCACCTTACCACCATTTGCCCTCAGAGACAGGTAAGAAGTACAGTAAAGAACTGCTTTTATATAGTCTTATTTGAAATGCAGTATCCTTACTTATAAAAACTAAAAATTCAGACATTTGCACATACTTAAAAGTTAATTATGAAACATAGAAACAGTTTATGAAACAGTTAATCTGAAAGACTATGTACGTATTTGAGACCCTGAGCAAAGTTGCTTTTAAATCTTTATTCTGTTGCAGGGCATCGTGAGCCAGTGCCTCGCATTAGGATTTGGCTAGCTGCTTTAATGTAGCAACTAGACCCTGTATTTTTACAGTGAATTTTATTGCATTCCCCTGTATAAAGTCTTCGTAGAAACGCTGGTACTTCTTCATCCAGGGTAGTTCAGGCAGATACATTCTTTGATCTAAGTACACCTTCCCTATAAGAAAGTTTTAAGACTCACTGCGTTTTGGAATGTAAAGTTTTAAATTGGAAATCCAAGAAGCTTGCAATCATCAGTTTTGTTTCCAGGTTATTAGCTGCAAAGTTGGTTTTAAGATCATTTTTTTGCTTTCCAGTAAAATACCTGTTTTATAAGAGGATACTGCATTTTCGGTTACTAATGAGAAAATCAGTAAAAGAAAATGAGTAACTCAAGGCCTTCCTGTTCTGAAATTTCTTGAACTTCGTATGATTATTTCATTATTTTATTTCCCCTCTTTTTAGATCATTAAATATCAGTTCTGTTTATCTGAAGGTAAGACAAAGTGTCCAAAAAATCCCTTTGTTCCGCTTACTTTTACTAGAGCACTAAGCTTGTAACCAAATTGTATGCAAACTTTCCTTGTTGCCCTTGTTCACACTAAAAAGAATTTCACACTGATTGAGAAATGACCACTACATCTTCTTGAAGTTTTAGTCTTTTACTAACCTCAGGTCTGCATGAAGCACTAACACACTGGTTCTGGGATTAAGGTAACTAATGATAGAGACAGTTGTTGAATGAGTAACACTTTATTGTGTTGACCTTTGTTTCTCAGCATGAACAAGTAGTACTTGGATGGCAGTGGTGTGTTTTGTACCCTGTATTGTCTCTCATTGATGTTGTAAGACATTCTGCGGTGATAACATAGAAGAGAAGGAGAAGAAGAATGTGTAACAACTGAAATTCCTTGTTCAGAAACCCTTTATTTAATGATGAATAAATTAAAATGATTATGTGGAAAAGCTCTAAATCTAAATAAAATAAATTCTGTAAGAATAAATTAATTTGGCAAGTTGTTATCTCAAAATTTGTTTCTCAGTTGCAAAAATATGCAGAAATAAATTCTAAAATTTAGAAGAGTTGTGATAGGACTGCAGAAAGAGCGAGTGAGTACTGAGGCTCTTTTACTTGAAAGTATTAACTGTAAGTAGAAATTAGGTGCGGTCTCAAAGTGTAATAAGTGGTATAGTGATGCCAGGGCAAATAGTCAAGACCAAAGGGAAACAAAATTAAAAGTAAGTAATTTAAAACTAATTAAATCATTATAAAAAATAGTAACATAATTTAATGTATGAAACATCTGAATGGGAAAGATCTGTAACTAGAAACATTAAAAACTATAACTAATACCATTAAGAAATACCTAATGCACTCAGTAAGTATTTGATACAAGGCACTTTTGAATGACTACTATGTGTTCTACATTTTATTACACTTGTATTGGTTCTGCCTGTTCACTTTTGGAAATCTCATTCTATGCTAAATCATTCTGCCATCTTCCTCTAGTTCATTCTTTTCAGGTAAAGCAAAGCTGCCTTTCTGTACTAGTTCACTGCACTGGGAAACACTGCTGTACAGTGGCAATTCTTGTATTGTTTTAAAAATTATCCTAGTCGTATTTGGTATTCTCTAATGTGATCTGAAAAAACATTATGATTTTTAGAAACATGCTGTTATACCTAACCTTTCTATCAAATATAATAATTTTCTTCAGAAATCCCATTAATAGGAGCTTCTGACTTACTTCACATCTGTGTGTATGCGCATGTGTGTTTACATATCGCAAAACATGGTCTTCTGTCCTGAGGGCCACATTCTTCTGGACCTCATGCTGTACAGTGGAAGTGACCAACACATCAGTGTCAGGAGCAGTCAGGAGCTTCCTAAGACAGACATGCAACACAGCGTGACCCAACATCAGAAGTCAAACAACCTGTCCCCAGACCTCCCTGACTCTGACTTTTCATTTCAGCACAAGGGTGCTGGGGTGCTCTGGCAGTCCTGCTCACAGCCGTGTTCGATCCAGGGCTCCTGGGCCTCTGATACTCAGCTCCCAGACAGAATGCCTGGCATATCACCATGCCATCTGCCTCCAGGCTGACTCTGGAATGCACACATTGTAGAGCCTGAGGCAGGTATAAATTAACACTGCAGTCATCTGCCAAAAAGGCTGCTCCAGGACCTGGGGTTAGCCTGGAAACCACTGAAGGCAGACCTGTAAGCAAGGTGTCTACAGATGACCAAGAACTTTGATGAACCATGAAAAATGGACTATGAAAAAAAGCTATAACCCTATGATGCCAGGTCTCTACACAACAGGCAGATTTTTTTTTTAAAGATGGGTGAAGAGCTGTGAATTGTGCCAGGACTGCACCTAGGAGTGATACCGGAGTCCTGCCTGGGAATCCACACACATTCATCACCCTCAAGATGTCTCAGACAAAATCTCCCTGACAGACATTTCCATGTAATCTGAAAATTTTTGACCAGTTTCTAAAAATGGATCACAATTCTTTTTTAAAATACAAAATATTTCATTTATGTCTATGCTTTTTCATGGAAAGTAACTGACCAAAGAGATTAGAAGATATTCCACATTTGGATATTACATTCTTGACCTTTTAATTAGGTCATGATCTCCAAGATTACAATTGTTGAATGCTTTTAATTTTTATAAAATATTATATACAATTTCTTTTTCTAAGGAAGATATATAGAAACTATAAAGGTACTAGAGCCCACCACCATGTGTTGTAAATTTGTCATTGTTGTGATTGTGTTGGCTGGTTTCAGCATGTCAGGTTTTTTGTTTGGGCTGTGATAATGAGAACAAATAGAATACATACCATTCAGTAACAAACTCTGTTTCCTCAGATTGACATTTTTGTATCAAAGGCTCAGCCCTCAGTAAAAGCAGTTTCTTTCTATAGAGCGGTTGCTCTTCAATACCATGTGATTGCGGCTGCTGCTGTTTTATCTAGATACTTATTTTATCCTATCAGAATATCTGGCAAGTGTACCTTCCCATGTTTAGGAAGCTGACGAGTATAGTGGATTTGTACATTTAAAAAAAATGAGATTTTTGTGTGCTTAATCACAGAATATCATTCAGTTGCCTCTATATTTTTTACTTTGTGCTGACTGTTAAATACAGTAACTGCAAATACTCTTGTTAAATAGAGTAACTCCTGCTATACAGCTATTGAGATTTCTGTGACACCAAAATAGGTTGAGGGAACCATCAATGTTAAGCTCAATGATATTGAAGGGCTTATTGACCCCATGGTGCTAAGATTCTGAACTTCAAATTGTACTGATGTCTTGGGTTTGGTTTTTCTCCATCTTCTTTATTTCCCCTCTTCCTACTAAAAATAGTGTAGTAAACCTTATAAAGAAGGGGCCTTTCTACATTAGTCATAGTATTTTCCTTGTGATAAAAGCATCAGACTTTTTGATCCCAACAACATTCCTTCTATTTTCAGCAGTTCTGCTGCCTTACTCCCAAAGTAAGTGAGTATGCCAGCTGACAGGCAGGGAAGCAGGGAATGGAGACGTAAAGACACTTCATCCTTGAACAAGAGAAACTGAAGTTTGACAGCCTACATCTTAATCTCTCCTGCTGCTTGTTTGCTGTGTAACTTTGAGCTGAGAATCTTTTTGGCCTTGTATTACCCCTTCACAGATGAGAATGGTGGTGCTTTTCTCACTGTAGAAGGGTCTAAGCAACACTTACTGATGGTGGTGGTTAGAGTTTGTGACTGAAAGAGAAGCTGAAGTACAGAAATGAAGGTTGCATGCCTGGCAGGGCTGGGAACAGTTTCTCATTACCCCTTCTCCAGTCCAAACTTAGTAAATATTTTTTTTCATTCCAAATCAAAACCTCAAAACTTGCTGAAATTTGCCAAAAATTTGATATTGAAACAACTGAAGCTGAAACTTTATGTATTTCTGAACAATTGTGCTTAGGTCGATCACTTGGGTGATAGTAAGCTGGAGTTCCTAGGCACTCTGACACAGTAAATTCAGTGTGGACTGCTGGAGACCTAAACAGATCAATTTTCTACATTTAATAAAATGAGTCCACTGAAAAACATGAAAGTATGATTCTCCAGTTAAAAAGCATCCTGTGCATACACACAGAGGGACAAAATTAAATTTTAATCCTGACATTTCCTAGTTTTTGAATGTTTGAATTTATGAATTTATTGTCTTGGGACATTTTCCTTGTGTAATTCCTTCCATTTTTATTTTAAGGCATATGCAAAAGAGAAATTCTGTAATACTGATTAACAGCCACATGATTCATAAGCAAAACTATAACCTATAGATTCATCACCAGCTCCTGCAGACTGAGATAGGACTGTAATTGGTAGTAATGGTAAGCTGTCCTAGCTCTGCCTGAATCTTTACTAGTGGAAATACTGGGAATTTTGCCAGTGACTTTCACAGATATTAGTTGACAGAGAGGAACAGGTTTACCCAATATGTTTCCAGACAGGTTCTGAAGAGCGTTCTTCACTGGACGTGGGCTTTGCTGCTCTTTTGCCATAAACTTAATCTTTTCTGCTGTGTTCTTTCTCATGGCTAGCTCCTGATTCTTTCTCTTATCCAGTTCTAGTCTCACAGGTCTTTAGGCCGCTCACCATCTCTTCCTCATTGGCTCATCTTGCTTTGCAGCTGCTTTTGCAGACTTCCTCTCTGCATCTGCTTCTCGCTTCCTTTCCTCATTTGCCAAAATTAGTGAGAGACTTAATTCCTTGATTCTAGCAAGGCTCTGCTGAGCATGACAGATGATTTGGATGGATTTGGACTGGAATTTTTAAGACTGGCAAAGGGCATAAACTGCATCACCCTCTTCCCTGGAGGTCAGGCCGGATGGCTCAAGTACCTTAAAAGGCATCAAAATTTACCAACGTGCACAAATGATATTATCTTCTGTGATTGTTCTCAGAGATGGCACTCAGGAAAATGTTGATCCAGACAACAAGGTGGATAAAGCTAGACATACTGAGAGCAGTCTTACCATGCAGCTCCCTGTCTTAACACCAGCACCCTGTCAGGCTTATGCTCAGTGAGTTTTTCACCTCTTGAAAGTCAGAACTGATGAGTAAGATGAGTCATTGCCAACACGTGTTATGATGCCTCTAGATTCCTCCACCTCACCTTCTAACTCAGTCTGTGTGTAATTAAGGATTCTGTTTCATATTTAAATAGTTAATTTATGAGTCAAATAACAAACATATTATTATTAGAAGGTCCTAAACTTTTCAGATGGAGTGGGAAAATGTCACATTTCGACTTTGTTGATCCACCTCCTTGTTCAGAAGCAATTGAAATGGCTTTACATTATGGGCCTAAAATATCATAGCTCATCAGGCTATGATATTTGTCACTTGTCAAGCATAAGAGGTGAAAAATATTGATCACTTCCTGATATTTTTCCGCCTCTTAAAAATCAAAACACATCTGTTTTGTTTATTTTATAGAACTTTATGGTTGTAGGTCAATTACCAATAAATCCTTATTTAACCCTATTTTTACATAAATATTTATATATTTATAGTATATATAAATATTAAATTGCATAGAGAGATAAAGATAACATTTTACACTGAAGATTTTAAAACTATGAAAAGGAAACAAAACCTGCAAAATTTCTATACACTGCATTTAGTATCCATGTGTGTGTATGTGCTTATGTATGTATGCTTATCTGAAATCCAAAGAAATTGAATTGCTAATCAGCCTTTTGATTGCTGCCAAACTTTAAATATATTTAAAATGCCATTATTCTTCACTTTTCTGGTGTGATATGTTCAGATGTGAAAATCATTTTACGTGACTTCTGTTCTTCAATAGCTCTAAGTCAGTTTCTTAAAAAAATGGGATTGCATGTGAATCTGTGCTTCTGTCTTCAGGAATTAGAAACAAAATTTTAAGATATGACTGGAATAATACCTTAATTGAAATAACAGGGGGATTAGGTTTTCTTTATTCAACCTGTGATAAGATTTCACACTAGGTTTTGACACTTTAGTGCAGACTAACTAGCTTAAAAACTATGTTTTTCCTTTTTACATGATTTCAGAAGTTTCATTTTGAGACTGGCTATAATTTGAGTGTACTTAATAGTGTGAAACAGCTGGGGAGCAGAAGCCATATGTTGAGTTGCCATTTGTTTTTCCTTCTCAATTGTGTGTATGTGTGTATTTAACTGTATTCACAGGCTTTAAGCAAACATTTCAGACTGTGTAGGATGTATTTCAGTTGCTATCAATAAGGTTGCTGGATCTGGATAATGTTATAGAATTCTTTTCTTTCTCTCTCTTTTCCTTTTTTTTTCTTGTAATGCATAGTTGGTAAGTATGATGCTGGATTTCAGAGCTTTTGCTTCATTGCACATAACTAACTCATCCCTCTCTTTAACCTCTAGCATGAGCAGCAATTGCATAATGAGATTCGAAATTCCGTTTTCTGTGCTCATCTGTTAATACCCTTCAATCTCCGCGGTTCGTGTCTCATGTCTCACACCTGTTATCTTTTATCTTTTCTTCCCCTCCTCACTTCTTTCCACTCCTCCTTCCTCATCACTTCTTCATTCTCAACAAAGAAAGAAATGCTGTGATATTTCTTCTCCTTCCAAAACCTCCACTAGAAAGCATTGGCCACATCAAGGTAAAGGGCAAAGGCTTGAAACGGAAGGTCTTTCACGCTAGCTGTGAATGGTATGCTGTGCAAAACAACAATGGTTATTTTCTATGCTCTGACTTCCACCATTTGAAATGCTTTAATTCCTTGTAAAATTAGAACAAGATAGAATTTCAGAAAATGAGGTTGCCTGTTTCCCTGCCTGCCTTTTTCTATAAGGCACGGTGAGTCGGGCATTATCATGCTTTTCCAGATTGTTTGGCAATGAAGTACCTAGTTCATGAGCGGAATTACTGTCACCTGCTGGGGAACAAATAACAGCCCTTTCTCCTCCCTGTCACTTCAATGGGCTGTGTCAGTTTGAAAAAGATAGAAAGTACCGTGCCGACTCTCTGGAGCAGGCAGGTGATGGACCAGGCAAGGAGGATGGCCAGATTGCTAAATCACTGAGGTTTATGATTTTTTAGACTTCTTGCTTGATAACCTTGTTTGATTTTAGAGGAGTCTTTCAGAATAAATCATGATCAGTTTTGGATGGCTTTTGCACCCCTTATGTATGAAATGGATGCTGAGAGAGAGAGATCTTCAGTTTTTATTATTGCCTTATTATTTTAAAGAATTAACAGTAATAGCATGATGTGGAAGAAACAGCAAATGAAATCAGCAAGGGTTTCACTATTGACTTATGCAGGTCTAAGCTTCTGTCCATAATTTTTACAGGTCAGAAGTGATCAGTGGCAACTGAAGTAGTTGGGTTCAATCAGGCTGTCTGTCTCTAATAAATGGCTAATTAAAATGCCGTTTAGTTGTGTGGATATGAGTTCATGGTGTTCATTTTCTCTACATGGGAAGGAGAATGTAATTTTGATTTCATGTTTTCTCCTTTTCCTTTTGTATCACTATGGAAGAAGATCTGGAGATGGGCTGTTCGTGAGGAAAGAGCCTTGTCCTCTTGCAATGAGGACCCAGGGCCCTCTGTAGTGTAGCTGTGGGCGCTGGGCTAGTAAACTACATACCATTATCTCAAATTCATCTTGTTCATTTTACAAAGAAATGTTAATGTATAGTGCATCCAGTTAGTATGATCTGTTCAAGCTTCTGCCTTGTGGGCTCTGTAGGAATTTCCCTTTTGAAACACCAACTAAAGTTGGGATGGGAGAAAATATTTTGCTCTCCTGGTTGGCTCCTAATTCACTCTACCTCTTCAGCTGCATTCCTAGAGCTCCCTTCATGCACAACAAGCTGTTAACCTTCATGTTCTCATTAAAGACTGGTTTCCTCTGGGTTCTGGTTTCGATAATGGCTCCCCTTCCCTGCAAGGGAACTGGAAGTGTTTGCTGTCCCGGTTAGTGGGAGAATATCGCCCACTTCAGTGCTGCCTCAGTGGCCAAGAGTGAGGGGCTTCTTCAGTCCCAAAGCTCAGTGGTTTCTGGCATCATCATTTCTCCAGAGGTGAATTTGTGGCAGTTGCTAGCTCCACATGCAGTACCATAACCCACAGCTGGTTAAAGGCCTAGGATATGCTGTGGGAATGACAGCAGCACTGAAATTCCTCTCTACCCCTTGTGAATAAATTCCCGTGCTGTGAGTGTGGAAGGCAGCACTGACCCATCTGGTTCTTACTGTCCTCTGCAGGCTTCTGCCCAGAGACTCAGCCGGGAGAAGCTCCAGCAGCAGCAACAGCACAGGTGGATGGAACAGACTTAGCCTCTCCAATGTCTCCTCGGACTAGCAAGAGCCGCATGTCCATGAAACTGCGCCGCTCCTCTGGCTCAGCCAACAAGTCCTAACAGATGCCTGCAGCTTCCTAGTAAACAGCGATTTGCCACCCTTCCTGCAGCAACGCACTGCTTTCCATTAAAGGATAATGTCTCTAATGTGTGTGTGCGTGTCCCCTGCATACCTTTGTTCTGTATGTTAAAATGAACAGTGACACTGGAATTTTACTTTAATATTTTAGCTGGGTTTTTTTTAATCAAAACTCTAGGCTGCCTTTTTTTTTTTTTTTTTTTGCAGTGCAGTTTGTCCTCTGCACCTTTTACCTTCCTGGATGATTACAATATCTTAACAGTAGTCATTTTTAACTCTGGTTGATCTTGAGTCATTTATGGAATTAGAGACTGCAGTTTGATTACACTATATTTATTGTGCCCCATTGCAGTTTTCTCTGTAACAAAGAAAGAAATATGTACAATTTGAAAACAAATGTACAATTTTAAATTGAAATTGCATTTGTAAAGTCTCTGTCAGATGTCACAATGTTAATGCACAGGATATGTACAGATTATTTATGTTAAGAATAAAATAGTTCAACAGCCTTTTAAGCATTAAGTCCAAACAAAATAACTTACTCGTAGCACCAACTTTCTTCTCAAAGAATTTTATCATTTCATAACTGTGCAGGTGATGCCATAATCTATGCCAGAAAAACAGAAAAAAATTCACTGTGCTGAAATTCTACTTAGGCTTGGCTTCCAAATATTTTTATAAATGTTTGCTTTTCCAAGTGGTGTCAGTAGTAAATGCCATCAAATGTAATGAATTCTAGCCTTAATCACCAGGCTACTGGGTCTAGATGTATATTCTTGTTTCTTACATTTAAAAGAAAGAGCACTTTCCTGATAGAAATTCATTGCTCTGATAACGTGTACTAGGGAAGAAAAGGGAACATGCTCCAGGAGCCTGGCCTGAATTGCTGACAATTCCAACCCTGTGAGTGCAGATTAGTACTTGTGTTCCACCCACCCAGAGATACTTTACTACAGAAGATGAAATGCCCACATTTTGAGTCTGGCAAACAACAAAATGCTGTGAACAAAATGTAGGATGACATTGGTACTAACTGCATGTGTAAATATATCATATGGGCAACAACAAAAAGATAAATATGTATTGTCCTTGATGTAGTACCTACAAATTTGTAATGGTTGAAGACATGCTATTTAATGATACAATAAAATTATTCTTACCACCTTTTGTATATTAGTCATTCACCTTAGTGATTAGGCTCTTCATTTTATAGAAGAATAGTGTATTAAGTAAGTATGGAGCAGTAAAGTGTAATACACAGCTTAATTTTCATTTGTATTAAAATGTACATGAGTTCTTAGGAGCTCTTTCCCAATCCATCACAAGAACGCTGTACTGAAAACTTCTCCTCAGATCTAATAAACACAATACATGTAGCTCCACAGGTAATGCAAAGCACAGGACATTCCCTCCTGCACTCTGGATGTTCGACCAGTTAATAATCATCAGGCTTCTGTGGTCCAGAGCTCTTCATCTTTGACATTACAAGTGGAGAAAGGAGAGTGATGATTTAAAAAAACATAGTGACCTTCTCCAGGACAGAACTCATTTAATGACATAAAAAGGCATTTTTACCTACGTCTTTGTTGCCGTAGGAAACATGATGGAAAAATGCACAAGTTAAAATAACATGCTTTATTTCTGACATAAGAAGAGTGAGCTGCAAGTTTAGCATCCTTTGTCAAACAGCAAATCTTGGCTGCTTTTAGGTTGTATTGTATTATTTCATTAATCCAAATCCTGAAACTAAAACAAGAGAGTCCATAAAGCACATTTAAAATAAAGCACTTATCATTGCTTTCAGCCTTCTGGCCTGATACACATGCATCTTTAGCTCTGTGTAACAAAATATGAAACTACAGAAATAATTTATATAGAGGATGCTAATGAAAAGATTGGAATACTTCGCAAGCTTATTTCAGAGAGAGTTTTAGAACAAATACTATGGAATCAATGTGGTTCTTCACAAATCTCCAGCTGACCCACTTTGCCTTACTGAATTCAAGGAAGGCATGAGCTTTGTTTTAAAACTTTTATTGAATTTATTTACCCTTGGTTTTGGCCTCATCTGCTATCACATTTGGAAACATGCAATGATATGTGATAAATAAATAGATAGATAAATACAGGCCGAAATGTCAGTAGCCGGTAAATTTGACAGTATTTCAAAGCATTTGGCCAGACTACTCTCAAAGCCAGGGACACACTGTGGGTTGCTTTGCTAAAGGTAGATCTCATTAGGGAGAAGGAAGGTAGCCTGCACCTGCTCTTTAGCCACATATCGAAAGACTGTTTCATGTTCTAGTTTCAGCCGTTCACAAGACTCAGAAGAGCTCATATCAACACACAGTTTACAGGGGAGAGGGGTCAGAGGCCACATGAAAAGGCCAGGTGTGGACAGGAACCCTCTGCCTGTCCATGACACAGGGGGTGGCCTGGTGAGACCGAACTGCGCTTCTTGCGCTTGTCTGTGCTGCACTAAGACACTAACGGAGCATGTTTGGAAATGGGCAGCTGCCAGACAGGAGTTTTCCCTACCGCACAGTTGCTAGCGTACAAAAACACGGAATAAGCGGGAGGGGAGATGCATACTTAGCTATAGAAGATCAATACCTTGTATTTCCGTTAAGTAGACAGCACGAATAATTTTCCTTATGTTTTGCTAGCTATTATATGACTTGACATTGACTTAGCATGAACACTTACCTTCTTGACTATCTCAGTACAAAACACATCGAACAAAACACCTCACAATAACTTAAATGTTGAAACTCGAGGACTAAGGCTATTAAAACAAGGTCACTAGATCAGGCTCCCTTTCTCACGAAAAAAATAATTCCTCTCTTTAAATATCATATATACAGCTGAACTTCTGGGACCGAGAGTAGCTGCGGAAGATGTACTATCAGCGGGCCGACACGTGCATCCCTGGCACTGCCCGGTTCCTGGCAGGTGCTCGCAGGGCCCGACTACTTGTGCGGTGCCCGCCCCCGCCCGGGGCCGTGCCCGCACCCCTGTCCAGCACCTGGGTCAGTCCGCGCCTCCTTCCAGCGCCGGGCTCGGCACGATCGCCGCCGACCGGTCCCGCGGAGGTAGGGGCCGTCCCGCCCGGGGGCCGAGCTTCCTGCCGCGCCGCTCCAGGGAGAGTTTCGCTACACACCGGCTGGGGCGGCGAGCGGGTGCGGTAGCCTGCGGGCGGCTCCTCCGCAGCCGTGAGCACCGCGACGTTCCATAGAAATTCCAGCGCGGCCAGGACCCGGCGGGCTGTCGCAGGCTGTCCCTAGCAGCCCGGGCGGACGGGCAGCTGGAGCAGCAGGACCTGCCTGCCCTCGGGCGGGTGGCACTTGCTGGCGTGCCGCGCCAGCCCGGGCGCGCTGAAGAAGGTGGCGGGGCAGTGCTTGCAGGGAAAGCCCTGCCGCTCGTCGCCCGCCTCGGGGGTCCCGGCGGGCGGCGGCAGCAGCAGCTCCTCCCGCACCGCGTGCCACAGCCGGTGCTTGTCCCTCACGTCCGCCGAGGGGAAGCGGGCGCCGCAGAGGTGGCAGGCGAAGGCAAGCTGCCCGCGCTCGGGCGCGCCGTGGGTGCCCAGGTGTTTGCGGAGGTACGCATGGCGCCGGAACCGCTTCTGGCAGCAGGGGCACGCGAACACCTCCCCGCCGGGGCCGGCGGCGGCAGCGGGGCTGCCGGGAGCAGGGCCGGTGGGGACCGGGGCGCTGTCCGCGCCGCCGCGGTGCTGACGGGACGCGGGCGGCGAGCGGGGCCGCCGCTCGGGGCTATTCTCCTTGCCCGGCGCGGCGGCGGGGCCGTCGGCGCTAGGAGCGGGGCGCGGTTTGTGCCAGCGGCGGTGCGAGGCCAGGTTGGCGGGGCAGCTGAAGATCTTGTGGCACTCGGGGCAGCGGTACTCGACACGCACGATGCGGGAGCAGCGGTGCTGGGCGAGGGCCAGCGGGTCCGCGTAGCGCTCCTTGCACAGCTGGCAGATGAACTCGCCCAGCGGCGAGCGCCCCGTCGGCGGCCCCGGCCGGCACTCGGGGCCCTCCGCCTTGATGCGCAGCCCTAGCACGGGCGAGGTGGTCACCTCGTCGGCGAAGTTCAGCTTCCGCGTGGCCTTCGCCTTCTTGGCCGGCGCCTTGGCCCGCGGCGGCCGCTTCGGGGTGGGCACAGGAGCCACCGGCGGGGCGGGCACCGGCGTGCGGGGCTGCAGCAGCAGCTTCTCGGCGGGCGGGAAGGAGGCGGCCAGCGGGAAGGACTCGGCGGAGGCGGGCGAGCTGAGGCACCGCTCGAAGAGAGCCGCCCGCGGCCCCGCGGCGCTGCACGGCCCCTCCGCCCCCCACGTGGCCGGACCCTCTGCCGGGGCGAGCCCGGGGCCCTCGCAGCCCCCGCCGGGCGGCCACGTCGCTGGGCAGGCGGCGGTGGCGCCCTCCTCCTCCTCCTCGCCCTCCTCCTCCTCCGCCCCGGGCCTGGCGACGGGGCTGCCCGCGGCGGGCGGCGGCGGCACCGGTTGCTCCTCCGGGTGCCGCTCCCGCGGGCGGTAGGAACCGCCGGGGCGCCGGCTGCGCTTGACGAGGAAGCCTCTGGGCATGGCGAGGCGGCAAGAGCACCGCGGTCCCGGCCCGCCCGGTACTTATACCCGCGGCGACTTCCCCCGCGGCCGCCGCGGCCAATGAGGAGTTGAGGCCGGCGCGGGGGGCGGGGGCCGGGCCGGGGCTCTCCGCGGTCGAGTGTCTCTGAGCACTGCCCGTGTCGTCGAGCCCGGGGAAAAGGCGCCCCGCGGGACTGAGTGAAATGGCAGCGGCCGCGGTCCGGGGGTCCCGCCAGAAGCCCCTCTGTGCGGTGCTTGGGGGGCGTCTGTGTCAGCCGCACACGGCGCGGCTGCTCCTGCGAACGGAGCCAGAGCCGGGAGCCCGCTCCGCTCTCCAGAACCGCCGCATCAATGATTTTCCCATAAGTAGGCAGAAAGATCGTGTACCAAGGCGAGGGCCTGGTGCAGGAGCCGCTCAGAATGCCAAATCGCGGGTCCGTGTCCTGGCCGGGGTACCCTGGCAGCCTCACCCGCGCCAGCCCCGCTCGCCCAGGGGAGGCAGCGCTGAGCCAAAACCTGCCCGCTCCATCCTTCCCAGCTGCAATTCCTGTCCCACTGGTGGATGCATCCCTGAAGCGAGGTAGCAGTGGTGTTTGCTGACCCACCAGTAACCTTTTTTGGAAATGCTGCTCATTCAGTGGGACATGAAGGGCACTTGACAGCAGCTCCTCCAACCCCACAGCACTTTACCAGTATCTCCAGTTCGATCACTCATGGTCCTGCCTGGAGATCTGCTCCCAGTATACACAAGATGACATTCCATTAGAAATGAACAAAAGCCCTACTCCATCTCTTGCCCAGGGACAGACATCCCTTGGCTCATTAGTACAGTCGGACTCACCACCTCGGGAACATCCCCTAGCAGGAGAAATCACAGAGCACTAGGAGAAAGGGAGAACCAGTGCCTCTAGATCAAAAGGCTTTCTAGAAGTGGCAAGAAATATTTAAAGCCTTTGTGCAAGAACAGAACTTGCCCCAACTGCTCGAAATCCTCAGCCACTTGTCTGTGTAAGTGCTCTGATTATATTTGTCTAGCAAAGTCTTAATCATGCTTTACATTACTCTCCTCTCCTACTTTCTTCCATTTTCATGGTTGCACTGAATTTTAAATTAGATTATAGACTCTGTGAGCTAGAGATCACCCTTTGTTAGTATAAATCGCTGTAACTGGGACCGATGAGCCATGCTGCAGCACAGTAAGGTCACTCCGCTGATTGGCTGTATGATTTTTGCCTAATATTTGGGTTGACCTTTGTAATTGGGAATTCCCAGCTATGTTTCTCACCAAATAACTGGATCTCTGGTTATAGATCCACTGTTCTGTGCTAATCCTCCAAGCAATACATAAACAGTTCTTTCAGTTTCCCCTTGTAAGTAATGCTCCCATTAACATTTCATTTGCTTTTGTCACGGTGCAAAAAAAGTATGTGGTAGGAATGTCTAGCTCAGCTTCTGTGTCAAGGGGTGAAGAAGCCAAAAATGCTCCTACACAGGAGCAGCAGGAGGTGAAGTGCCACTTGGAAAGCAGGTGCATGAAGTGCATTTACTGGGACTCCAAACATTTTTCTAGTAAAAGCTGTCATGGTCTGACAAGGCCCGGGGTCATGGAAAGACACAGGGGAAGGTAGCTTAAAGTTTCTGCTCCCCAGCTCACAGATGTGGAATCACTGTTCCACCTCCCCACTCACTGCCCCATCCACTGTGCCTCTCAGCTCTTCCCAGTGATTTGATGAGAGTCTGTGCCTCCCCCGTGCTCCACAGTGCCCTCACAGCACAGCCTTGTAAGCCTTCTCATCTGCTTCCAGTTTGTGATCACTTTCTGAGGTGGAACCCAAAACTGCAAAACCCGTCATCCCAGCACTGGTCTTGCTATGGCACGTGCCAGCACCCACAGCATTTTAACAAAAACACTAGAAAAATTGCTTTGGTTTCAAACTATTGCAGCCACCTTGTGACTCATTTGTCTCCATAAACATCTTGTTTTCTCCAGGCTGCCCCTGCCCCGGTGCTGGGCCCCACTCATAGGGCCATTGTTCTATAGTTACAGATTATTTTCCCTCCTTCCCCACACTCACAAGTGAGTTTAACCCTGGTGACTGGCATTACACCTGGCTCTTGCAGACTCAAAGCCTTCCAAGCAGTTACATACCTGTCCTTGGCTTGGACAGGTGCACTCTCAGCTGGGTTAAGAACTGGCTGGATGGCTGGACCCAGAGAGTGCTGGTGAATGGGGCTGCGTCCAGCTGGCGGCTGGTCACCAGTGGTGTCCCTCAGGTATCAGTGTTGGGTCCGGTTCTGTTTAACATCTTCATCGATGATTTAGATGAAGAGATTGAGTCCATCATAAGTAAATTTGTGGATGATACCAAGTTGGGAGGGAGTGTCGGCCTGCTGGAAGGCAGGAGGGCTCTGCAGAGGGACCTCGATAGGCTGGAGAGATGGGCTGAGTCCAATGGGATGAAGTTTAACAAGGCCAAGTGCCGGGTCCTGCACTTTGGCCACAACAACCCCATGCAGCGCTACAGGCTGAGGACAGAGTGGCTGGAGAGCAGTCAGGTGGAAAAGGACCTGGGGGTGCTGCTTGACAGGAGGCTAAACATGAGCCAGCAGTGTGCCCAGTGGCCTAGAAGGCCAATGGCATCCTGGCCTGTATCAAGAATAGTGTGACCAGCAGGACAAGGGAAGTGATCCTTCCCCTGTACTTGGCGTTGGTGAGGCCACACCTTGAGTATTGTGTTCAGTTCTGGGCCCCTCAGTTCAAGAAAGATATTGAGGTGCTGGAGAGGGTCCAGGGAAGAGCAACAAAACTGGTGAAGGGACTTGAGCACAAGTCCTATGAAGAGAGGCTGAGGGAGCTGGGGTTGTTTAGCCTGGAGAGGAGGAGGCTCAGGGGTGACCTCATCGCTCTCTACAACTATCTGAAAGGAGGTTGTAGACGGGTGGGGGTCGGACTCTTCTCCCAGGCAACCAGCAACAGAACAAGAGGGCACGAGCTTAGACTCTGCCAGGGAAGGTTTAGGCTGGATATCAGAAAAAAGTTCTTCACTGAACCAGTAATCAGGCATTGGAATGGCCTGCCCAAAGAGGTGGTGAATTCACCATCCCTGGAGGTTTTTAAAATAAGACTGGATGTGGCACTTAGTGCCATTATCTAATAATCATGATAGTGTTGGATTAAGGGTTGGACTTGATGATCTTGGAGGTCTCTTCCAACCCAGATAATTCTATGATTCTATGATTCTTCTTTCCTTCAGATTTTACTCCTTCCAAAAATTTTGTAATTAGAAAATTCAGATACTTTATAAGGATATTTAACATTTTTTTTTTTGTGCACACACTCCCAAATCCTCTGGAAATATGCTGGATTTTTTTTTCCCCACTACATTGCATTAGTTCCATCATGTAGCTGAGAGTGCAGCACTTAACCCACCTGAACATCATACAACAGGGGAACTTTATTTATGGTTGAAGCTTTCCTAAGCAAGGCACTGAATGATGCCATTGCTCCTGACCTTATGATTCCTTCTCTACAGTCTGACAAAATCAGATTGGACGTGGTCAAATGTATTGGTGGCTTATATATGAGAGCCATCCTTAGATGGTCCTTATATTAACAAAAGGGTTTATCCCAGGATAAATAGGAAATCAAACTTCTAGTGGAAAAATGCAGTAGCTGATGTGGAACTGATGGAGTGAAAACAAGAGGAAGAAGTTCCTCCTCTTACATCCTTTGCCTCCTGAGACCATTCCTTCCTTCCTGTTTGGAGCTGAATGCTGGTGAGTTAGAGAAAAGAAATGAGAGTGATATGACATCACTGTGTCTCCCTTTTGGCAGAAACTTCCCATTTTTACTCCTGTACATAATTTTGCTGCTAAAATAAGCCTGTGAGACTCATCCAAGCCTTGTCAAGATTCAGCAATCAGACTCAATTATGGCTTGATCAACATTTTGAGGACCTTCAACAGCCAGGACAGACTTCAGATTCTTCTAGATATCTTCCCCAGGAGTAGTTTGCTCCTGGTGCCGCCTTAGAGGATGCTTCATCTGATTGCCTGGGGTTGGGTCCAGAGTATGGAACCAGCAGCTTTGTCACCTAGGTCCATCTCCATCCCAGTGTACATGCACCACCCGTGGATTGTGATTTCTGCCTGCAAGGCAAGAATCCTTTTGCTCCCAACCTCAACTGTGTCTCCAACAGAGTCTGGAGGCCAGCACAGGCTCCTTGCTGGACACCTGGGAGCCTGTGCAGATGCTGGAGAGGAGGTGTAATGCGATCCCCGAATAAAGTGTCATCCAATAAGTGTACAACTGCATTTGTTGTTTCTGAACAGTCTTGAGGCATAAACAGCAAGAGGAATGTATGACAGCAGTCCCAACTGGGAGAGAGAAAGTCTCGGGTGAGGTCTGGTTCTCAGAGAAAAGCCTTAAAACTCTTTGGGGGATGAGGGGGCAGAAAGAAAAAGAGACATGCCTTTGGGCACTTAATTAAAGAAAAAATAACCACAACTTTAAAAAAATAAGAGTTAAAAATAAAATAGAAAAGAACTATAAGCAAAGAATTAAAGAACATTTCTCTCCTTCATGTTTCCCCTCCCCACCACAAAAAAAAATTATTGTGGTCAAGTTTTTTTATATTTCAGAATTTCAAATAAAGTTGATTTTAAATCTTCCCCTGACATCTGGTATGTAATTAAAGAAGCAGTAAATAGGAGAGAGACAGAAGCCGCTTCAGAAGCCTGTCCTTGATACATGACTCTCCAGCAATATAGCAAGATGAGCGATACCACCCCCGGGCTCTGACGCTTACACAAACAAAATGCAGGCTGGTTTTGGTGGCAGCATAAGCCATTTCATCTTCCCTCTAGAAAGAGGCTGCCAATTATCTTGCTGCATTTGGGGATTTGATGCTGGTGACAGACATTGAAGGAAATATCTGCATTATGAGGATATGGATTGTTTAATATAACTGACCTGGCTGGTACCTTAATTATGTTTTGTTTTGCTTGAGGACAATCTGCCTCGAGGGGAAAACCATGCTAACAGCTGCTGTGTTTTCCTGATTGCTCAAATAGTAACAAAAAGCTTTCTATAAGAGAGGGTAGGAAACACTGTTCTGTGAAGGTACTCAGTTTAGAGGGATTTGAAGGGATTTTAAGACACTATAAAAACATTCAACCTTTCTCTTTTTCATAAGTGAAGTGGTACTGTTGATGTTGCCACGCTGCTGTCACTAAGCTGATATTGGGAGGACAATGACACTGCAGTTCCTGTCCCTACTGTGTAAGTATGCAGTTGCGTAAGCCAAATGAGCATTCCTGCGTACTGGTTCTTCCCGTCTTCTGTCTGCAGCAGCCCATCACAGGGACACCAGATCCCTCTTCAGGAAGCAACCTCACATTCCCAAACTCATACAAGTCATCCAAGAGCTTCAATGGGACTATGATGGCTTTTGTTATTTCATTATGGATTTCAGCTGGATTTCAGCTTGTATCCCACAGGCTGAAGCCATTTGCCATGACAAATTTGCCTGTAATGGAGTTACTTATTGATCTCACTATATCATAAATAGGAAGCTTTGGCTTCCTTTGGCATGAGATACTCAGCAGTCTGTTTTCTGCAAACATTGTTATATGTTGTAATTCACTGAAAAAGATACTGCTTGAATAGAAAGGTCATAGTTATTAATTATATGAATAGCAACAGAGGCTTTCAGTGAGGCTGAGTCCCAGCTGTGCTGCATGCAGATGTTCATGCAGATAGGTGAACAGTTCTGCATGCTAAGAGAACAAAAACTGAAGACAAAAGAAGACAAGAGAGCAGGACGAAGGCAGAAATCAAGCTCCCAACTCATGCCTACGCTGCACACTTGGCTGGGTAGCTCTTCACCTGCCTCCAGTAAAGTCCAGGCAGGACAGAGAAACCTGCAGTTCACTTAATTTCCCAAAAGAGCTTAGTTCAGGAGTTGTTTTGGAGAGCAGAGAACAGAGTCAGGTGAATCACAGCCACAAAACACTTCTTTATGGCTACACTTCATCCTGCTCTTCTTGTGCTGGAATTGGAGCATGTCTGATCTTGTGGGGACACAGTGCAGGGAGCTGGACCTTTAGGGAAATATTTATGTTTTTTACTCCCTCCACTCCCAAATTTTTTCATGCTGCTGTGCCAAGGCCAGTTTCCTCCATAAAATTCTTCTGGCTTGGAGAGGCAACAAGCAGTTTCTCAGGGCTGTTGCACAAGATGTTTCTCACATCCCCACTCTGTGGTACCCTGTCTACTTCTCCCTTCAGTTTCTTCCAGTCCTACTGAATTCCTGGTTCCCTCTCCCACCAAAGCAACAAGGAGGGTGACAGCTCCCAAAAGGAAATGGCGATTCATCTCCATGCAGGGGAGTAAGAAGGAGAAGGGCAAAGGAAAAGCAGTGCTGAGCCAGACACTTGCTGATTTTTCAGAAAGTGCACCTCCAGCTTCTGAGGTCAGTCACCCTGATCATACCCAAATGACATCTCGCAAACACCCATTGTGCACGAAGCCACAGAGAGGGGAGACTGCAGCGCTGGCTCTGCGCAGGTGCATCAAGGTGCTCTGCCTGTATTTGTTGGGTCAGCACCTGTGGTCCACAGCCAAAGGTCATCTTCAGCTGCGCCCTCCTCCCTGGGAGCACCTGCCACAGAGGTGAGAGCAGTGGTGACCAAAGGGTGTCTGGGGAAGAGCAGCACAGATCTGAAATCATCACCTTTTGCAGACTAAAAAAAAATGAGCATGAATCTCATTGCTTTGAAAATATTTTTTCCAGCTAGGATTTAGTGCTGTTTACTCCAAAGTTAGACAAAATGCAAGGGATGCAAAACAAGCATCAGGCTCTAAGTACGGCGAATGTAAGTGATCCCTAGCAGTTGCTGTACATTATTTTCCAAGTAGGTCTGTTTTACTTCTTTCATGATATTTGGCTAAAGTCTCACTATCCTGACTATTAATTAAAGTACTTGGAGCTGAGGCCCAAATTTCACTTCCCCTCACAAGTTCACTGGTTCCATTCTCCTCCAAATATATTTTGCTATAAATTACTGGCACTGTTTCTGTTGATAGTCAACATAATCAAACATTTGTAAGCATGCTGTCTCTTCAATCTGTTCAGTTGATGCACTTTACCTGATCTTTCATTAAAGTAATCAAAACACTTGCTGTGCTGCGTCTAATGAATGTTGCATGTATGATTAAGTACTTTCATTCATATTGCAAGTTTGATTTAATGTAATCTGCCTTTCAGACAGCCATTAGCCTAGCTCCTGCGTGAATTCGATTAATTGGCTGAATTCTTCCAGATGTCCGTTAAGTATTACAGGAATTTCTATGTAAAAACAGCAGGGACTGTCTAGCGGAGGAGCAAACAATGATATGTTATATTGCTGCCATGACTTACAAAAAGCTGGATTCATTTTCATTAATAAAACATCTGTACTCCTGCACAGCTATGCATCAAGATGCATTTATTTTATATGTTTATTTCTCATGACTATAAATAGATAGTTAAACAGAAGCACAGTATGTTCAGTTGGAAGATGAACAAACAGAACTGTATCAGATATGAAAATAACAATAAAGAATAGCGGAGTAAGAACTTAAAATAAACTTCAGGCACTGTAGCAAACAACGCAATGAATTCTATAGCTGTGTAGTACGTCTTGGCATAAAAGCAGTCATGAATCTGTAAAATAGTTGTCTCTTGAGTTGAACTGTCCTGTGCCTGGTTTATGTTTACAAGACTCATCACACCTTTAAGTGGGAGTAAAAATGCAGTTTGACATTTTTAAGTGGTACAGGGTAAAAAGTAAAGATGCCATTAAAATAATTTGGATAAAGATTTTTTCCCTAATTCTCAAAATGTGATTTATTTTTTCTTTTCTTTCATAATGTTGCACTTCAGAAACCCCCAGAAGCCAGTTTGATTTTCAGTATACCCACTGCTTTACCCAGCCCGTGCAGGGAAAGAAGGTGTTTTAGGAGATGGGGAGGATGCCTCCACACACAGATGTAGCTCCTTTAACTTTCCACTGATCGCCCTAGATCCGAGAGCATCTTTCAAAGGACCATGTGAGATCTAAGGGCTTCCTTGCCCTTTTTATCTCCTCTCCTAACCCCAATAGCCTTCTCGTCCTGGGCAATGAGCCCATGGTGCAGACTGGAGAAGCCTGGCAGGAGCCTGGTGCCGACCCCGCTGCCTTGAACTCAGCATAGCTTCATTTTCCTGAACATGCTGCACAATTCCCCGAAGTCAGGGAGCTGTAGCACTATACCTGACACTACATCTACAGCACTAGGCTGTGCTGAGTAAGTGGTTGAAGAAGGGAGTAGAGTGTAGCACCGCAGCAGTGTTGTGGCTCTCCAGCTCCCTGGTGCACCTCTCACTCAGGGAACAGCCAAATTACACTCTTCCCTCTCCTTCCCAGATCAGTCTTCTCTGAATGCTGCTCAGCCTTATAAGTATGTTTGGTTTTGATCTACTACTCCCACGCTAGGGAGAAATATTACTGCTTTCCATCACATCAGGATTTTACTGACCACCCCCTCCCCATCCAAATTAGCAGAAGCTGGTACAAGCCAGTTCATTTTCAATGACTGTTTTATAGATGCTTGGCTTACAGGAGACATCTAAAAGGATATTGTTCAGCAAAACTCAAGCTGTACAACAAAAGGAATTGAAATTTGCTAAACTGTAGCTCCTTTTTTTTTCCAACAGAGTCACGACACTAGCTAAGAGTTTGTTTATTTACACCTTCTCCGTTTCAATTCTTTTTCTATTTCTTGCTTTTGTTTCTGTGTTCTCTGTTATCCCCCTATAGCAAATGTACCTATAAAATCCTGTATTATTATATTATAGTATCAATATTACCTGTATTCTGCTATAAAGGCAAGTTTTCTACTATAGTTGTGCTGTGAGACCTTGCTCCAGTACCGACACAACCTCATAGAAGTATGGCCTTATCATACCTAAATATTTACATTAACTCATTGCCAATGATCTCGTGCCAATGACAGGAGAGGAGAAAGCAAAACACAGACAGTTGATTGACCACCTAGATCTCTGTTACAGAGGGATTTTCTTAGCAGAGAAAGCAGTGGATTGACTGGAGAAGGGGAGCATATGCTGGAGCAAGGGGCGAGCAGGAGGTGAGATAGGCTTTCTTTGGCACACCACAGCAGTCTCAGCAGCAGCACCAAGAGCAACACGTAATCTCTTTGAAATGTATCAGAAATCTGGCTCTCAGTGCAAAGAACACACTTATAGGTTTCAACAAATAAGAAAATGCTGTAAATATCATGTATAGGCAACCAATCTAAAAATGAAATGCAACAAAACAGACTGAGCCCTTGCCGGTTTCCAGTGCTGTGTGTTTTTCAAGGCAAATGTAGACAAGTCACATCTCCTTTTGAAGCCCGAGAGACTGAAAATTAAATCAGAGAGCATTGTTATTGATGTTTTTCTAATACAAATGTTTTGAAATCCCTGCCTTTCATGTGTCTCTTACAAATAAGCAGAAATGTGTGATGAATCATCTTCACTTTTAATTCTTTTAATAGATTCTTATCTCATCCCCTAACGTCTAAACAATTTTTGGGGTTTTTTGTAACAATCCTTTCCTCAGTGGTAAATATTGCTCTCAGACAACATCTTTTTCGGAGGTTCATTATGTTCATTCTGTGGCTGAGACTCATTATACTCAGTTATTTATTTAAAAGAACAAAATGACAGCAAATGCCTGCATTTATGATGTCTCCATTTACACATTTATAAAATATATTTCAGCGAGAAGGCCCAGCCGCTCTCACAGTTTTGAAAAAAAATCCAGTTGGCCTTCCTTCCTAGCCATCACTCCCTGAGAAATGAATACTTAAGGCGATGGTAGAGTCTAACCTCACTCACTAGATGAGACTCTGCTAATGCTAATGGGAGATTTGGCAAAGGCAGGAAAATAATTTATGAACTATTTGATTTTTTCAATTACAAAATAAAAATCTTTGGTAATGATTATGAAGAACAAAGCAAATGAAAATGCCACTCTAAGGCATGGTGAGATGATACATGTGGAACCAGCCCAAGAAACAACTTGGATACCTAAGGACGAGTTTGAATCTTCAAATTACCAAAGTGTCCTCCATCTACCAAGAAAATTTCACAATTTTTCAAAGGAAAAATTGTTCACTCCTTTAAACTAATATTTCACTAATTCAGCATTTGTGGAATTGCTTCTGTTCATGTAATACTTGTACAGTCTCACATCCCCATCTGCTAAACCAGACCCCAAGTCCTCCAGTGACATTCACTTCTGTTCACACCCAACTACATCTGGTCCTCAAAAGAGAGGTGCTAACTGGCTTGCAGTCATAGGAAAAGGTTATTGAGATACCTATGTAGATGGTAATCAGTATAATTATAAAAACAGAGTGGCTTGGCTTCAAGGAGCTGTAAAATACATTTTTAACTAGGCCACTGATATAATAGAGACAAGATGAAAAACAAGAGAAGAGGGCAAAGGTTTGGCTGTGTGGCCATTCTGGGAACTGACTGAAAAACAAGAACAAAGCTATTCAGAGCAGGTTGTTAAAGAAAAGGCTATATAAAATGAGTCTCAAAGATAGGAAATAGAAATGTGACATGGTAGCTTACAAAGTAGAGGTCAAAAAGACATTGGTAATTAATAATGAAAAGATAAGGAAACCAAGAACTTAATTTCAAAAAAATAGCCAGGGAAGGCATAATGGTACTGTAAGCAGGAAAAAAGATTTTGCAGAAGTAAATGAAAATGAATAAGATCTCAATAGGGGAAAAATGGATAATTGAAAAAGTGGAAGAACTGTAGATTGCTGTAGAAATTCACCTGGAACATAAATCATTTATTTAGGACTAGGGTGAAACACAGTTTTGAACGGATTTGTCTTTTCAAAGGGACCTCCAGGCACATACTGCCAATTTTGCTCTGATATTGTTCCACATCCAGTTTTTGTACATGGAAAATACAAGTGAAAATGTCTGCTATTTGGAAGTTTAAAGACTACTTTCTGAAATGTAGAACAAGGGATTTTATTTCCGTTTCATCCAGAGATGCCTACTGGAAGGAAAGGAGTAGGATGCACAAGCCCAGAAAAATGGAGAAGAGCAGCAGATGTTAGCTTGTTCCCATGGTTTTTAGATGATGTAGAGTGTAAAACATTAAGGGGACAGTGTAGCTCTGTACAGCCTCAGTTATTGTCTGGAGTTGTAACAAAAGCAGTAAATCTCAAGAAAAAAAAATAAATAAAAAGATGAGGTGAAGGTATGGCTTTCCCACAGTTGCTGGTGCAGGTGATTGTCCCACAAACCACCCCCATCAGAAAAAAACAAGGAAGAGAAAAATAATTTCTATTATGGAATTGTTTCAGTTTATTTCCCAGTTAAGCCCCTTTTACTTTTTCTCCAAGAACAGTATGAGAATACTCCTTCACAAAACGCCACCGTTGTGTCAAGCAGCATCTTAAGCAGGTCACACTTTTCAGAATAATCAAAACTAACCTACTTCTCTCTTGGTTGAGTCCCCTGATGCTGGTAAGCAGCTCCCTTGTAGGCAAGATGGCAGAGCCATGCACAGAGGCACACAGGGTGGTGGAAAATTTATTTGCTCTTTGGAAGAAGCTGCCACACCAGAGGTTTGATATCTTACACACAAGTCCTTCCAACAGACAAAGGCTGCTACAAACCTGTCAGAAGGATTAATAATCACGTCACCCTGGGATTGTAGAGCCAACTCAGACACTGTAATTCCCAGGGACTGGACTGCAACATTAGACTTTTACATGAAGAACCAATCTGAGGTGCCATGGACTATAAAATATATAGCAAGGCTCTTCTAGGAAAAGATTGGTGACGGAACCACCTGGTACAGCTAAGGGTCTTGGGCAGTGAAGGAGGATGTATGTGGCAGCTGCTCTCACTAAAGGTGACCTGGTTTGCCAGAAAAGACACAGTGCCTTTTCTCAAAAGCTGTTTTTCAGTAGCACATCTATGTGTGGATCTAGGAAAAGAAAGAGAGCCCATAGTGTCCTGTGTGTCAATGGGACCTGGCAAAACTAAGAGTATATTCCCTGTCATCTCCAGAAACTAAGCAAAAGAAATCCTAACAGCTGTCAGTTTTGAGTGAAGGCATAAAGCCCTTAAACATCATAACTCACCTTGGATGCATCCCCCTCTGGACACTGAGCCATAAACCCTGAGTGCCTAGAACTCACACTCACTTAATCCTTTTCAACAACAGGATGAACTGGGAGCTGTTTCCTTTAAGGATTTACTTAACACCCCAGCATACAATGCCTTTCAGGAGGCTCAGAGCTACTCACTATGTTCTGAATACGCATTTTTACAGACATTTGGCTTATATACACATCTCTCTCTCCAGTGGGAAAACTCCAGCTACTAATATTGCCCTCAGCCCACCAGCACACCGGGTTATAAGCTTCACAGCTGGCTTGGCTCGGCAGAAAGTACTTCTGCACCCTGTGTCCTGGGTGCGATCTTTGCCCCAACACACACCACATGTCCTCATGGCTACCCTGACAAACACACAGATTTTGTGTCCCCTAAAGAGACCACAGCAGGAATGTGTAAGAGTATTCTTGAGTTGGAGGCAGTTGCATAGGGAATGGCAATGGCTAACTGGTATCTCTTGTGAAAAGCGAGCCAAGGGATACCAGTGTGAGCCAGAGGCACAATCTTTTTCACCTTTCTTTGTCCTTTATTGGCCTTTTTATGTGCAGTTCTTCTGTTATACCCTTACCTTAAGTGTGATCTCCACTGTAGAGCTTCATGGTTGTGCTCTATTGCTACAGCACTACAATAAGCTGTATTTCAGTTGTGTCAGTGTGGATACTGCATCCAGCAGAATGAAGTTTGCTTTGAAATAAGACTGTTTTCTGGTGAAGTTTAGTTCCTTTGAAAGGGAGAAGCAAGCCTGACATCAGCTTTCCTCACTTTGATTACTGTGTTTTCTTTGTGCCAGCAATCTCCCATGGATGCACCAATCAATTCTCAGGACAAGGATAGATGAGCAACTAACACTCTGAACTGAAAAGAGGTATGAAATGGAGGAAAAAAAAACTACAACAAAAATTAGCCCAACCTTTTGTTGTCAGTTGATATCTCTGCACCCTCCTTCTTCCATCAATTGTGGTTCCTCATTCTTCTCTTACAAGACCAGTACCTGCTTCATCTGCAAACTGGTAGATTCACAGAGCTCCCTTTGCTTTTCTTCAGCAGCGTAAGGCAGTTGCCTCTAGCTGCAAAGGTTTTCTTTTACTTTGCCAGGGACGCATTCCAACATTATTAACTGTGGAGTTAACTGTGACACTTTTCCGAATTCACAGCAACACTGGAAAGTACACACGCACAGAGATCATCCCCTAACCCCCTAATTGGGAGAGCAGGGCTGTAACAAGAAAGTGAGGAAGAAACTTGGAAATTTAACAACATACAGATCAGACTGGACATTATTTAACTCTGTCCCAAAAATTTAATAATTTGAGGGTTTGTTGTTTTTACATTGTGTATTATAATGCTATTCCTTACATTACAGTGTACAAAACCCTGTAAAAATTACAGATATTAAAAAGCTGTTTGTTCTCTTTTCTTGCTTGCTTCAGTTACTGCTTAAGCAACTAGCTCTGCTTCTGTGAAGGATGCTGAAAATACAAATTTGACACCTGCATGCTAAATACCTGATGCTACAATGACCAGAATTCTCTAGGTTTGTCACCAGAGGCATGGCATTAAACTGATTCAACTAGCAGACGAAGAGCTCAGGTCCACCCTTAACAGTTAGACCTGGACACTGACTGATTTTATGTAAACCTTGTAAACGGAGTAGAGCCAAATTAACATTATTGTAATCTTATGGAAAAACACAAAATGTCTTCATCTCATTTAACTGATGCCTTAGTTGAACCACTGTCTATGCTTGGGGACATGCTTATGCTAGAAAAGTGGGGTTTATTTTCCATTCAGTTTCAAGTTTTGCCATGGAGTCCTGCAAAGGCCTGGAGTACTGAAATCATGCACAAGCCAAGTACCTGCAGTTGGACAACACTTCAGAATGGGCAAGACCTGAGAAAAGCAAAAGGCCCAGCATCTCCAAGCACGTCTCCTGACCATTGGGGGTGGTGTAGAATTGGTTGGTCAGAGAACAAGAGCCTTCCAACCCCGTTCTACCTTCAGTCTCTGTGCTGGGAGTCAATGGGCCCAAGGGGGTGTCCTCCAAGTGCTTTACCTCAGCAGCTCCATGTCTATGCCTAGTTCTTCACCCAAGGACTTCAGTGCACTTAAAATTGATGGAAAATCCTCCATAGATATTTTTGTAGACAAAAACGGGGAAGAACATTAGTTTGCCCAAGATAACCAGTGTGACAGCCAGAGCCAGACCAGTGATTTATTCAAGAACCAGACCTGCACAGCACCCTTGCGGTCTTGGGCTGCAGTCTGTGCATGGTGCCCAAGGAAGCATTGTTGATGTCCACCCCAGGTCCCCAGCTCTTAAAGACAATGAGCCACCCATGGAGCAGAGAGGGAGATAAAAAGGGAAAGTCATATTCATGTCTTAGCTTTAAGACGGGGTTGGGAGTGTGATTAGAGCTCTCAAAAATACAGTGGCTAAAACAAGCTTAGAGTAGATTCATGGTAGGGCAAGGCTAGGGGGACGCATACAGAGATATACAGAGGTCAGGACAGCAACACAGCCAGTAAATGAAAACAAAGATGAACATACAATGAGTCTGTTTATAATTTCAAAATGCTGTCATACAAAAAAAACTCCAAAGAAGACAGATATTATTTGTCCCTATCATCCCGCTCTGCCTCAAAAAAAGAGGGGAATCTTGGTTGTCAATCAATATCTTTCAGGTTTAGATTTTATTTGGGGGGAGAGGGACAGCAAGCAAAATTGCAAACAAATACAAATTTTAATTTCATTGGCAATCCAGTTTTATGTCCCATAATACTTTTGTTCAACCTTAAAGTAAAAAAAAAAATTGCTGCCAAAATTAGAGCTGCTGGAGTTGCTAAGACGAATTTTGTGACAGGTGACTTTCTGCTAATAGCCTCCTGCATGCAATGTTGTGGAAGAGAAAGAGGTGAAAAAAAAGTACTATAAGCACTATGGCCATTTAATCCTTAACATGGGAACGTATTTCTGCTCTTTTTCCCTCCCTGGATTCATTTTATGTTCCCATCAGAAGGTTAATTGTGTTAACAGGAGTTACAGCCACAGGGGAAAGATGTGATTGAATGCTGAGTGCAGTTTTAGCTGATAACCTCTGAGTGAGTGAAAGGGCACAAAAAGGGGTTGATCTCCTCTAAAGGGGTTGTCAGTCATTCAGGAAAAATCCAGCAGTGGAAGAAACAGAGTTATCTCCCAGGACACAAAGTAGAAAAGCTATCAAAATAATCTCAAACCTACACCCATCCTGGGCTCCATGTCTGTGCCTGTGGCTCTGACACAGAGTTAAATACAAACAACTGCCCTTTTTGTGTGTGTGAACAAGAGCAGACCTTGACATTCTTGAAGACTGATCAGTTATAGCCAGAAAATGTGTAATGAACAACAATAGACCTAAAATAATTATACCTCTAAAAAAGCTGGCATGAAATCTTGACATCTTTTATCTTGACAGCACAACCCTTGTTTGCTGAATTGCAGACGTGATTACATTCCAAGATTCTAATTAAGGCTAGCAGTGAAACCTTTTCCTTATATTTAAAATTAATAAAAAATGCCTATAGAGGGTCTGCATGGGAAACAAGGACTTACTTCTCCATTGATAATTTTGGCCCACATCTGAACTCATCGTGCAAAATTACATAGGATTTGGGGTAAAAATTTTGGAGAAGGACAATTTTTTTTAAAGATTAAATATTTCTGTCAGGCACAGTTGATGGGAGTGGGTATTTGTGGAGATGTCTGCACCCACAGATGCAAAACAAAGGAACAAGGTATATCTCAGTGCTATAATATGAGCAGTGAAATTTGCAGCTGGTTTTTCACCAAGGTGCACTGCAAACTCCAAAACCAGAAAGCATTCTCCTTCCTTGCCCTCCAGGACTACCTCAGAAATGTCTTGGGAGCACTCTAGAAATGGGTTCAGGTGGTGTTACCAGCTGCAATGCAGTTATCCTTGTTGACCTTGCCAATGGAAGGGATTCTAACCCCCCACAAACTGTCAGACCCTTCCTGTTCAGACTCAGGTTCTCCTGTCTTTACGGTGAAGATCCTTTTCTCACACACAGAGCTAAAATTACATGTGATTGTCCAGTTATATCCAGAATATATCAATTCAGACTTCTAAGAGAAAAATTAGCAGATGAAAAACAAATCTTCAAACTTTTTGCTTTAGAACACCCAAATATAAACTTGACTGTCTTTTTCCCCAGAGCTTCTGAGTGCACAAAAGTTCTGTAATATTAACATCAACAGAATGACTTGAACAAAACAACTAAAATACTTATTGACTTGGTAGCAGGGAAAGCCAGTTTGAAATATTTGATCCTAACACCTGCTAAGCAAGTATGTGTAAAGTGTAAAGCCTGCACTTGTTGATTTCTGAGATAAAAATCAATAAAACTGTCTATAACCTATAACTCTCTGGTTTACTTCTCCATAGAGATCAAAAGAGAGTAATTAGATTTCTGCCTGACTAGCAGGGGTAGAAAACTGTTTCATTTTGGATCAAAATCTTCCCAGTGGATTACACCTTCTATCCATTGCCTATCAACACTTAGCAATTGCTTCTGTATTTGACTTTGACAGAACTACCAGAATGTTACTATCTAATTTTCAGTGTAGTTGATATAGGGTTTTGAAGCTTTATTCCAGTGTCAGATTTTGAAATTAATTCTTCCCACTTTGTATTTTACATTTTTGCTCTGCCTGGTGTTTTGTAACAGCCAGCCTTGCTAATGCAATAAATAATTAAAAAACAAAATTACAATAAGAATTCGACCTCTAATGTACAACAAGGAAAAAAGCCTTTATCTATTATTGGAAATCCAGCCTTTGAATTCAGATATTACTCTAAACAAGCAGTTGTCTGCCTTGGATTGTCTTTGCATTTCATATTCAAATGAGGTTGATGCTGTTGCATATATTTTCATCTGATGACAATTTAACATCACCAGATGTTATTGACTGCATAAGAGATAACTGCTTCAAATATGGACCCCTGTCCTCCCTGACACAGTGATATTAAGGAACAGGCAGAAAGCAGGTCATGTTTTAAAATAACAGTTTTATAACACTTGCTACTATTGCTGTATTCTCACATTTCAACAGTCCCAGAGTCATTCTGTAATAATGGCTTTTTAAACAGAAATGTCACTCAGCATTTTGATCTTCCTCAGCTCAGCAGCTTTTTGAACAGGCTGAGAACATGAAATATCAAATAACAAATAGTGCTTGCAACAACTTCACATGCTAGATGGAGATTAATCTGTTGGAAAAGATGTGGCAGCTTAAGTTCAAGTTTCATGCAATGAGCTGTGTTGACAGATGCATGCAATAAATTCATGTCCTGATGCAGAAGACTTTGTCAGATGAAGTCCAAATCACAGACAGCCACCCACAGCTTCTCACCACCTCCTGCTCTAATCAGAACAAGAATTTGGGGTCATTTTGCTAATGTACTTGCTTACAGAATTAATAAAACTTCCCATTCTCACATTTCTGGACATTTTAAAAATACAAACTAACTTAATTTTTTAAAAAAGAAGAGAAACTTGCAGTATATGAACCCAACCACAATGTATATTTGTGCAAATGTTTGTTTTACATACAATTTGAGATTATGTTTATGAATTCAGAATGAAACTCCCTGTGATCTCTAATAGCTTTCACTGTATCTTAGACAAGGTAAAGCACCCTAATATCTAAAAAGTAATGTATCACTATTGGTGATTGTTTTGACTACCTGTGGTTCCCCTGCCCTGGCACAGTGCTTGCATGCATGTGATCTTGGAGGGCTTTATCTCTCTGGTACTATGACCAGACACCAAGACTATCTTCAAAGAGTGGCAGAAAGCTGGAGTTAAGGAGTGTATGTTCTGCCCATCTTCTCCGAGTGACCACTACAGAGAAATCTGTGAGACCTTCCATGTAAACAGACTGATTAAGTACAGTCCACCCAGGCTGCAGGACCCCCCTCCTCTATGGAGAGAATGAGGAAAGCAATGGAGACAACCAGAGAGTTCAGGACATCCTGCAGTTTTTCCCAAGGCTGCCAGAACTTGGTCCTTGGCATATCCCAGGACCTTCCAGTTTTGGAGGATGAAATCCTCCCTTGCCTAATCCCAACAGTCCAGAAGAGCAAGTGTTCCCTTAGAGTTCATCAGGCCAAAGCACAAGGCAGAGAGCCTCAAGCTGGAGACCATGAATCTACATTGCATGGCAGCCTGGCATCGAGCTGCATGAGCTCGTGTTGAGAAGTAAGATGGCTGTTTTCCTCTTTCTGAAAGACATACAAGCTAGAGCACAGAGACATGCCAATGTGGATGTATTATTTCAGTGCTCCAGCACATTCACATGGCCCCAGTGCTTGTTTTGGCACTGCACTCCCCAGTATGGGATTAATAGATCCAGTAAAGCTCCACTGAGAAAGTTCTGGGTGTTTCCTAACGGACAGTTTGGAGGTATTCTCCCAGCCATGCCTGAAATGACAAATGTCAATGCTCACCCCCAAAGACAGAAAAGCGGCTCTGTGCCTAGTGATAATTGTGCTCAGCGTGCCCAGAAGTAACATCACCAAGCAACAGGGAAATGCTCTATTTTTGTAAATTCACATAAAAGATAGTACAGTTCACCCCAGTTCCCTGCTTTCTTTGTCCTCTCCAGACTCGCATCTACTCTCCAAATCACAACAGTGTTTTCACTGCAGAGCCCAGCCACCACAATGGCTGCTGTGTGTGCACTGGGTTATACACCTGAGCAGTGTACAGGGATGTCACTCTTTGTGAAATGTAACAGTAAATATAGTAAAATAAATGCAAACTATTAAGAGTCAGTTTTTAATCTCAGCACTACCACCAGCTCCCTTCCCTATGCTTTTCTCTGTTTTAAATCAGATGCAATTCTGTCTGTAGTTTTATTATTCCTCTAGTAAAACATCTCTTTGCCCAATCTTTAACCTTCATCATTTTCCATTAAACCCTGCTCACATGCATCAGCATTAAAACAGAGACAGCAAAGATCTTCTATGTTATATCCCCTGAAAAGTTACGTAGGTAGAGACAACTTTATCCTCAGGTCTACAGCATCATTTCAAAGTGGCAAAGCTGTTTTAAGATAGTTCTATTCTTCTTCAATGCAATTTACCAGTTCCACTCATTGAGTTGATAAAAGTACTTACAGAAACATGACCTAAATGGCACCAGTGGGAAAAAATGACATAGGCTCAAAATAAAAATAATATTTTTAGGGAGTTACTGCATTACCTTAAATAGTTGTATTGTCATAATGGCTTGGGTGGCTAAATTGAATGAGGAACTTTTCAGCCACATTCACCATTCCAGAAATTATTATTAAAAACAAACCTGCATTTTGCTAAGAGTTAGATGGTATCTATTCCACAAACACACCTAAAAATCTCTTGATTTTGACCTTTCAGAGGACATGTGGTAGGCACCCAGGGATGGGGGAAAGGCATCCAAGGGAATACAACTTAGCAAAGCACTTGTTCTCATGCCTAGTTTTAAGCAGCCACTTGCATGCTTTGCTGAACTGGGACTAGTGACTTCATCATGAAATCATTTGTATTTTGTCCTGTGGGAGGAACAATTGTTTTATTAAGTAACCTTAGCATCTAAGGAGTACAGTTAAATTATAAGTGGCACCATCTTAACACAAAGCCATTGTTCACCTGACATCTCTGGAAAGGTGTCTGGGCACTTCATGTTCCCTCCATTGATTCTGATTTTCCCGGTGAGAGGACTGTTCTGGTCTTCATCACTGTCTCCCATTCCTCCCCTACCTCATACTTCTTTCTGTTCTGTGAAGGCGAAAGCATTCTGTCTTTAATAAAGTCACACCAGTCAAGAAGTACTCCCTTGACACATAACAGGCTGAAATAAAACAAGATTTGAAGAGTTAGCAATTGTACCTTTTTCTATGGTGTATCTTGCTCTCCAGTCTCCCTTTGGAGAGTGCATGATTGTGTGCTAGATACATACAGTTCCTTTTTCATGGGCACCCTGAGTTGTACAACTGTCTGTCCACCTCAGCCTCACAGGCATAGGAATTGCACACAAGCTGTTTCTAGGCAGGCAGTGTTCTTAGACCTTTCTCTATAGATGCCAATTAGAAGATTAGCATCTTTTTTCTCCCCCTCTTTGCTATTAAATAGTCACACAAAAGCTGAGCTGACAAATTGCTCTCTCTGTGGTGTGGGACAAAGACAGACAATAGATCAACATAATTTACTATACTCAAATCCTATTAATCACAGATTAATGAGAACATGTTGGGAGGGGGGGAGAAATTACCAGAATGTAGGCATATTGGCTTGTTACTCATGCAACATCTGCTGTAGCTTTACCTTTAGTGTCATGTCATCTTTTATCACATTGAAATAATGTTTGCTCCAGTAACATAATTAAGATAATGGGTCCTTCCTTTAACAATTGCTGAGGTACAGTAGGATTATATTTCTTAGCCATTTGGTTTTTAAAAAAATCTCAGCTACTTTCTGAATGTTTCTATTAGTCATTATGTGATTAATGAAGATGTATTTATAGGCATCGATAGGAACTCATTATTATCTTTATGTTATTAATTACAATTTTATTCATTACTTGTCATCTCTAACAAATTACATGTGAAGAAGTAAAATTAGAGTTTAGCTTTTAGTTTTTAAGCCTAAAGAATTCTTTCTCTTTGGGGAGTAACTATTACTAATTTTTCATCAGTTCACCTTACAACAGTACTGGAGCACAATGTTTGTTTTGATAAACATTCACTTTTCTAATGGTGTCCTTAAAATAATTCTGTAGCTGAATTGCTTATCAACTTGTTCCCCCATTTTCTTGTCTGCCCTTGCCATTGGTAAGGAATATTGTTCAGGTCAGCAGCTTAGCACATATATTGTCTCCATGCATTTAACCATCTACCCGGACTCGAGTCTCCTTTTAAATTAATTCCTCTGTTTCCCTTTAATAAATGAAATTTGAAGTTCTGGGTTTAAGTAATTGGTATTCTTCACGAAGCCTCCTGATACTGTTATGCTCAATATGGGGCAAACTGCTCCATGGATGAGTAGCAAAGAAATTACAGCTATGATAAGCTAACAAATAAAGAGAGACTGAAGCCTACACGCTGGACTGCGTGTTTAAAAAATTAATTGGCCCTTTCCCTTCAAGCCCCGTCTCTGCTGGAGAGCGGCGGTGATCAGGGCTGGGGCCAGGCCGCGATTAGGCGCCGCCGCCGTTTCAGCAACGTAGGCCGGGACAGCTACACGGGACGTGGCACCGGCGGCCGCCGCGCCCCCGCCTCTTCAGCACCGCTTGATTACCCGCCGCTTCAGCACCGCGGGGCAGGACAGCTCCACCGACCCCGGTCCCTCCGCGCTCCCCCCCGAGCTCCTCGCGCCTGTCCGCCAAGCCCGGCGGAGTTGGTTCCACCGCTATTGTTATTTCCCCGCCATTAATCATGGGCCCGCTATCCCGCTAGATGTCTTACGTCTGTCTTAAAGTGCCTAAATGCCATTAATATCACAGTATCACAGTATCACAGTATCACAGTATCACAGTATGACAAGGTTGGAAAGGACCTCTGAGATCATCAAGTCCAACCTATAACCCAACACTAACACCAACCATCATCTAGACCATGGCACTCAGTGCCACATCCAATCTCCCCTTAAACACCTCCAGGGTCGGCGACTCCACCACCTCCCTGGGCAACGCATTCCAATGGCCAATCACCCTTTCAGTAAAGAACTTCTTCCTCACATCAAGCCTAAACTTTCCCTGACGTAGCTTGAGTCCATGCCCTCTAGTTCTGTCACTGGTCACCTGAGAGAAGAGACCAACCCCTGACCGACTACAACCTCCTTTCAGGTAGCTGTAGAGAGCAATGAGGTCTCCCCTGAGCCTCCTCTTCTTTAGACTAAACAGCCCCAACTCGCTCAGTCGCTCCTCATAGGGCTTATGCTCCAGCCCCTTTACCATCTTCGTTGCCCTCCTCTGAACACATTCCAGTATCCTGACATCTTTCCCAAACTGGGGGGCCCAGAACTGTACACAGTATTCCAGATGAGGTCTGACTAGTGCCGAGTACAGGGGGACGATAACTTCTCTGGTTCTGCTCACCACACTATTCCTGATGCAGGCCAGAATGCCATTGGCCTTCTTGGCCACCTGGGCACACTGCTGGCTCATGTTGAGCTTCCTGTCGACCAGCACTCCCAGGTCCTTTTCTGCCTCACTACTCTCCAGCCACTCTGTCCCCAGTCTGTAGCTCTGCATGGGATTGTTGTGTCCAAAATGAAGTACCCGACATTTGGACTTATTAAACATCATCCCATTGGAATCGGCCCATCTCTCCAATCTGTCCAGGTCCCTCTGCAGGGCCATCCTACCCTCTAACAGATCAACCCTTCTTCCCAGTTTGGTATCATCAGCAAACTTGCTGATGATGGACTCAATCCCCTCATCCAGATCATCTATAAAGATATTAAACAGGACCGGACCCAACACCGATCCCTGGGGGACACCACTGGTGACCGGCCGCCAACTGGATGAGACACCGTTCACCACCACTCTCTGGGCTCGGCCATCCAGCCAATTCCTAATCCAGCACAGAGTGCTCGCATCTAAGCCACGGGCTGACAGCTTCCCTAGGAGTTTACTGTGGGGGACAGTGTCAAAGGCCTTGCTAAAGTCCAGGTATACCACATCCACAGCCTTCCTCTCATCCACCAGGCGAGTCACATGGTCATAAAAGGAGATCAGATTGGTCAGGTAGGACCTGCCCCTCCTAAACCCATGCTGGCTGGGCCTGATCTCCTGACCGTTCTGCAGGTGCCGCATGATTTCACCCAGGATTATCTGCTCCACGATTTTACCTGGGACCGAGGTCAGGCTGACAGGTCTGTAATTACCTGGATCATCCTTACGGCCCTTCTTGTGGATGGGCGTCACATTGGCCAACTTCCAGTCTTCTGGGACCTCTCCAGTGAGCCAGGACTGCTGAAAGATGATGGAGAGCGGCTTAGCAAGCTCATCCGCCAGCTCTCTCAACACCCTAGGATGGATCCCATCCAGCCCCATAGACTTATGAGGGTCCAAGTGGCTCAGCAGGTCTCTAACTTCCTCCTCAATATCTGTTTGTTAACCTGACCGCACCCAGGAAAGCATCTTGCCACCATTGTACTGGCCTTCTGCTGCAGCCCCTACCCTGCAAGTGCCACCTAGCAGGTGGCACAGCCCTCGCCTGAGCACTCAGCATCTTCTGGAGAGCCGAGGATAATTCGCAGCTGCAGTCACAGAGAGCACAGAAACACTAAGGTAGCCAATAGGCAATGTTAAGGCTGATAGACCTTAATTTTCAGCCTTTCTTAGGACTTGGGCGCTCCAGCTCAGCATTGCACATTAAGTGCCCCTGCTCACTTGGGATTTGGAGACCTGCACATTCTTCTGAAAGCAGGCATGTTAGCTATGTGTTAGGAAAACCAAAGAAAGGTTTATGTATTTCTGTAACGTATTACACCATGTTTTACATCCTCAAGCAACAGTTCAGCATACTCATCCAAGACACAGGAAACCAGGCACAGTGCCTTTACCTGTTGTCCTAGTTTTGTCTGGGATAGAGCTAATTTTCTTCCTTGTAGCTGGTATAGTGTTGTGTTTTGGATTTAGTATGAAAATGTTAATAACACAATGATGTTTTGAGTTGTTGCTAAGTACTAAGTCAGGGACTTTTCAGCTTCCCATGCTCTGCCAGTGGAGTGTTACACAGGAATCTAGGAGGGAGCATTGCTAGGACAGCTGACCCAAATTGTCCAAAGGGATATTCCATACCACATAATATAATGTCCAGCATATAAACTGGAGAGCTGGCTGGAGGGGGGCAGGGATCACTGCTTGGGAACAGGCTGGGCATCGATCATTGGATGATGAGCAATTGTATTGTGCATCACTTGGTTTGTTATAGAAATAATAGAAATATCATCTCCCATTTGCTGTCCTATTAAACTATCTTTATCTCAACCCATGAATTTTACTTTTTTTCTTTTTTTCCATTCTCCTCCCCATCCCACTGTGCAGTGGGTGAGGTGAGCAAGCTGCTTCATGGTGCTTAATTGCCAGCTGGAGTTAAACCATAACACCTGCCCAAGGACAGTTCATCCTTCCCCTTTCTAGGAGATTGTTCTTCACCATCTGATGACAGAGTTAGCTGTGTTGGGACACTCTCTGCTCCGACTGTAGAAATGTGATCACTGTTCTTTGATTATTTAAACACTCACAAAGAAGGTGGAAAAGGGGACATCCACTCTGTTGCTCGGTGGCTAAGAAAACCAGAGGAAAATCTAGCCATCTGTTCCAGTCCCTGCTCCAAGAATGGCTCATACTTCATCCAACGTTTTTTCTATATAGTACCTTATAATAAGACTGTCTAAAGGAATATTTTGCCCAGACCACAAGGAATCTATCACAAAATCCCATATTTTTTACCCATCTCTGAGCAAACAAGTTCAGAACCATGGCCTGGTTCTGGTTGAGAGGATGACATGTAGAGACAGACAAGGGATATGGTTTAGTAGGGAAACAGGCACAGTTGGACTCGATGATCTCAGAGGTCTCTTCCAACCTTATGTTTCTATGATTCTATGATTGTATGATCTTCTTCACCAGGCATCAGTAAAGTGGATCTTAGTAAACTGGGAAGCCCTACTTTTTAGCTGTGGCTTGGGCAGTTCACTGGAAGCACACACAGAACTGAATTTTCCTGAACAGAGGGCCTGCTGCCATCTCACTCACATCCCACATGACTGATCTATTAATTCAACTACTGGCTCCAAAATCAGTGATTTGACTGTAAAAGTTCATTCTAGCTGTGAAAAAGGAAGGGGAAAAAAAAAGTGATTTCACTGCTGCTAAGTGTGAAATCTGGATTGAAGATTTTATCATAATCAGAGCACTTGGTGGCAGATTCACCCTCCAAAAGAAACAGGGACAAACCTTATGAGGCTACAAGCTCTGACAGAGGGAAGCTTAGACATGCAGCTGCTATGCCCTGACAAGACTGAGGTCCTTCGAAGTATGGCCAGAAAGAAATCTTCAGGTATGTGGGACTTCAATGTCCAAAATAGAGGCTGCTTCAAAGTAGGGAGACTTTGGGTAGCAGCTGCATGAAGTGGTCTTGAGGATTAGATTTTGATGCCTCATTTCTGCCTAAATTCTGCATCCTTTTGTGTCTTTGGTCTGTAAAATGGGGATACATAGCCTTTCCAAGTGACAGTGGGGATAAAAGTATTCACAGTTTTGAGGTAATGGTGGTAAAATTCTGGTAATGGGGAGGCAGAGATAGCTGAGGGCTGATAACTCACACTGTGCTTCCTTTCTCAATAAGTAATAGCATGTCTAGGCTTTGATGTTGATGGGTAGGCAGACGAGTAGTCCTGATTAAAAGCATTAATTTACCTCTCTCAAATAACAGATTCATATACACATTGTCTGAATCAGAAGTAATCCCGTAGAAAAAAAAACAGTCCTTGAGTAAAACAAGTGTAGAAGAGGAGAGAACCAGACCTTGCATCTAGCAGATATACAAGGTATACGAGTGATCACGAGAAAAGTGAATTATTGTTATTATATGTGTACATCACATTCAGTACCATTAAAATCTAATGATACAAAGAAAATACCTTTCAAGCTTGCAAAGTATATGCAATAGGGAGTGTTAAGAACTCATCAGAACCTGCGAATGTTTCCTTTGCATATATTGCCTTCATTGCACTATTGATGCAAATCAGGAGTACTTTTATTGGCAGAAAAGGGACAGGATAAAAAAATTCAGACCTTTTAGTTCTAAGGAAATTAACTGAGATGCATTGACTCAAGAAAACCTTCAGAAAATTTGAATTGCATCTTAAATGAACATTTAATTTCATAATTTGTCAACTTAGATAGTAATGTTAGGAGATCTATGCTGATACAAGCTGTTGCGTTAATTACAGTAAAAGCCATCAAATTAAATTCAATTGGAATCAATAACATTTCTCCAAGTACCACCCCTAATGATGGTCATACCTTTCATTTGGAGTTTTATTAATGCATGTGTTATATCTGTCACCTTCTTCAGTTGCAAGCAAACTCAGTATATGTTAATTCACACCTAATAACAATCCTTTTTCTTGTACTTACCTTCTAAACCTGATGATAGGATGTATCAACACCTATAGGGTTTTTTTATTTTATTTGTGGACTTTGTGCAAGTTTTGTTCTTTTTATTTTAAATGTGCTGCTAAGTGACAGTTTCCGGTCATTTTAGTTATAGAAATGGACAATAAAAATGAAGAGTAAAAATTTCAGTCTTTGCTGCAGTCTCCACTGTAACCCCTAGACATGCTGGGAAATAGAAAAAAAATGTAGAAGCTTTTATTTTAGAAATTTCTCACTTTGAAGCGAAGTTCTGTCACGCTTCCACACAGATAAATCTTACCAATTGTTATTTGCACACACTACCCCACCCTGTCTAATAATCTCCTTACATTATATTTATACCCAATACTGTAGAAAATTTCCCATTGCACTAACCTTCCTGTTTATGGCATGTTTTCACACTGCGTATCACAGCCAAAGCATCACCTCCTTCAATAGACACTCTCACGACAAACTGCCAGGACACACAAAAGATAGCTGTGAGTGCATAACACCTCATGCTAATTTCCAGCATGTTTCATCTCCGCAGTCTTGCCTCCCTCTACTCACCATATCATCAATGAACTTTTCCAAAGCAACATAACCTTAATTACATTTTAACTTCATCACAGAGGGAAGCAATATCTTTATTAGCTGTTGGTAGGCAATTTTCAGGTTGAGTTGCAGGTGTGTTTTTTCACAACGGCTTTTTTCAGACAAGGCACAACTATGGCAACATATTAGAAAAATACCTTCTTTTCCTTAGCTCTCAGTTGTCCTTTAATAGATTATGAACTGGCTGGGGTTTTAGGGTTTAGTTTGTTTGTGATTTTTTAAATCAAAGAAAGTACCTTTCATATGCCAATAATCAACTCTATGAACATAAAGTCAAGATGTCCCTTCTCATGTCACCAGATTCTAGCAACATATAAAATAGGTGTCTAATCTAAACCATTTGGTTAAACATCTTCCACGCTTAGTGGAGAGACAGACACATTCAGGGGAAACTCACCACAGCCTAAAATAGATCTTCTGAACAGCCTTTTGGTCTCTCTATGACACAGTTTGGACCACAGGCAACTCAGTCTAGGCACCATGAACACGACTTTCATCTCCATGTTTTCTTCCACATCACAGGTGTCCCAAGGAAACTCCCTTTAGTTTTACTGTAGACCAAGAAACTGTACAGGCACAAGCGACATTTGGCATTAGTAACACACATCTGAAATCTAACCTCACCCCAAAGACCAGGAGTGCTACTGGTGAGAGAATACTCCCCAAGCAGAAGGGAGGGAGGTGGGGAAACCTGGGAAAGGTGACCCCGGAAATGTAATGAAAAAACGTTTCATTTGAGGCAGGAAGGCAACTATTAAGGTAGGTGGAAATGTTACCAGAGTTGAACAAGAAACTGAAAATATTGAAAGAGATGACAGGAACAAAGAACATTCATTGACTTGCAAAAAATTGGGGGTTAAGGGAGCAGAATCCCCTGTCAGGTGCCAAAGGCTGGCAGGACTTTTGCCCACCATGCTGGGAATGTCCTGGTCAGAGGGGCCACCCATTGCTGCTTCACCTTTGCAGCATCATAGTGCTCAGAGGAGAGACTATCTTTGTACCAGCTGCTGTCTGATCTGATTTATTAGGCTAGTAACAGGATAAGCCAACTGTATAGGCACACTTGATCACAATGGAAGAATGGCTATAATAAAACAACCAGTTTTGCAAGAATACCCTTTAAACATACTTGCATGTAAAGCATTAGACAACATTTTGGCTACCAGTGCTGTCCTCATCAAAATACTTGCTCTCATGTTACTTTTATATTAAAGTACCTAACCATAAATGACTGCATGGATGCTGCTATAAACAAAGATCCATTTTTCAATATATATACTTACCTATACTTTGAGTTAATCCTGATTCCTGTTAAGAAGAAATTTAGAATTGGGCCCTGAACTAGAAATTTCACTAGGTAATAAGTGGAGCTGTAAGTCACACACAGCATAAGCTGACCTGAGGTGTGAAGGGAGCAAACACTTCTACAATTAAGCACCAGATGTCCTTAACAAGCACCCAGAAATAGGAGCCATCTATGCCCTCAGCTGGAAAATGTGGTTTCACTTAAGACATCCAGCATCGCACCAGCATGCTCTCGGGGCAGAGTCTCATGGCACTTGGCAGCCATCCTCGGTGTTCACCAGCAGCTCCTCTCCCTGCCCACAAGCTCCTGCAGGCAGGATAAGGAGGAGGTAGGACTCTTCAGGCTACCTTCACCTTCACCCTGTGCTCTTCATTTGATTCTAGTCACCCTCCGCTCTGTGATCTGAACAAGGGAAGAACTCTATGTTAAAAATAGAGTAATATAGTGTAAAGCAGGTGTATTTCATACTATGCACAAGAAGGCATCGGATTTGGAATCTTCAACAAGTTACAATTCTAAGATCATTACAAGCCCCCTTATTTTGACATATTCTTCCATCTAAATGCTTACCTTTGCACCCATAACGCAGTTATTTTCATTACTTTACTATCTGTTTATTTTTTTCTTTATTGTACAACTAGAATCACTGCCAACAACTAGAATCACTGCCAAAGACTTATTTACAAAATAACTTTGTATTTTGTGACAAGCTACCAAGGCAGCAGCACAGAAAGGCCCATGTGGCTTTAGTTCTCCTAAAAATAGCCTGTTTGCTTGCTGAAAGCCCATCCAGCCTAGTATTTTGTCTCTGAAGTGGACAAAAGCAGATGCTTAGGGAAAAATATAGGAACGGGAAAGCATAAAATGGTATTTCCTCTGAATATTCTCTCAACAGCAAGCAATCTTTGGCTCAGGCAATTCCTGAGTGGTGTCTTTGTGTTTAATAGATTTAATAGATAGGTTTTTCCATGCATTCACTTTTGGCCTCTTGTAAACATTCAGTATCCACAGGAGATTGTAAGAGGTAGAGAAAGAATGGGAGCACTCATCTGAGGAGAGGGATGTTTAGGGCTTCAAGCCATGCTACAGCAGGAGATCATGTTTCCCTTTAAATAGGCATTGGGTGACTGTGAGCAGCGACTGGAGCTGACACCACTTCTTCTGTCTAAATGTTTTCCCAGTTGCTCTTTTATTCACAACAAAAGAATGTTTGAAGAGTCTACACAAAGCAGCAACATGCTAAAGGTGAGACAGGGAGACGCACTGGCCTGGGCAGTCTACTCTCCCCAGGAAGGAAGAATGGCTGCAATATGGGTCCCCAATGCATTAACTACTTGGTGAAAAAAAAAAACCAAACCAGAGAGCAGAGATTATTTCCAAAGAAAGTACTAGCTGCCTGCAGTGTACCAAGCCCACTCCAGAAGACTCTGCAGGGTAATGTGACGCCCATCCAGAAGAAGGGTCATAACGATGATCCTGGTAATTACAGACCTGTCAGTCTGACCTCGGTCCCAGGTAAAATTATGAAGCAGATAATCCTGGGTGCAATCATGTGGCACCTGCAGAACGGCCAAGAGATCAGGCCCAGCCAGCATGGTTTTAGGATGGGTAGGTCCTGCCTGACCAACCTGATCTCCTTTTATGACCATGTGACTCACCTGGTGGATGAGAGGAAGGCTGTGGATGTGGTATACCTGGACTTTAGCAAGGCCTTTGACACAGTAGACTCCTAGGGAAGCTGGCAGCCCATGGCGCAGACAGGAGCACTCTGTGCTGGGTTAGGAATTGGTTGGATGGCCAAGCCCAAAGAGTGGTGGTGAATGGTGTCTCATCCAGCTGGCGGCCGGTCACCAGTGGTGTCCCTCAGGGATCGGTGTTGGGTCCAGTCCTGTTTAATATATTTATTGATGATTTGGATGAGGGGATTGAGTCCATCATCAGCAAGTTTGCAGACGATACCAAGCTGGGAGGAAGGGTTGATCTGTTAGAGGGTAGGATGGCCCTACAGAGGGACCTGGACAGACTGGAGAGATGGGCCGATTCTAATGGGATGATGTTTAATAAGTCCAAATGTCGGGTACTTCATTTTGGACACAACAGTCCCATGCATAGCTATAGACTGGGGACAGAGTGGCTGGAGAGTAGTCAGGCAGAAAGGGACCTGGGAGTGCTGGTTGACAGGAAGCTCAACATGAGCCAGCAGTGTGCCCAGGTGGCCAAGAAGGCCAATGGCATTCTGGCCTGCATCAGGAATAGTGTAGCGAGCAGGACCAGAGAAGTTACCGTCCCCCTGTACTCGGCACTGGTCAGGCCTCATCCTGAATACTGTGTGCAGTTCTGGGCCCCTCAGTTTGGGAAAGATGTCAGGATGCTGGAGTGTGTCCAGAGGAGGGCAACAAAGACGGTGAAGGGGCTGGAGCACAAGCCCTACGAGGAGCGACTGAGGGAGTTGGGGCTGTTTAGTCTGAAGAAGAGGAGGCTCAGGGGAGACCTTATTGCTCTCTACAACTACCTAAAAGGAGGTTGTAGTCAGGCAGGGGTTGGTCTCTTCTCTCAGAGGGCATGGACTCAAGCTACGTCAGGGAAAGTTTAGACTTGATGTTAGGAAAAAGTTCTTCACTGAAAGGGTGATTGGCCATTGGAATGCACTGCCCAGGGAGGTGGTGGAGTCGCCAACCCTGGAGGTGTTTAAGGGGAGACCGGATGAGGCACTGAGTGCCATGGTTTAGATGATGGGTTGGTGTTAGTGTTGGGTTATAGGTTGGACTTGATGATCTCAGAGGTCCTTTCCAACCTTGTGATACTGTGAAACTGTGTGAAACTGTAATGGGTTGAGGATCCTGGAGAACTTCGGGTCTGCATGGGGACTGAAGCATCGGACTCTCAGCAGCTGAAGTTTTTTGTCACATGCAAGTGTGGCATTCATAGACCTCAGGCCAGGGTCAGACAGCCACTGAGAGGCAGTTCTCATCATCACGACTTTGAACCAAAGTGTGTGAGTTGTGCCTGAGTCCCACAACAGCATCCCTGCTAGAGCAGGATGCACATCCACCAGTCATTGCTCTGCTGTTTGCAGCAATGGTGCTTTCCCTAAGTAAAAGCTAATTAAGACCCTTTAAAGCTTTTCCTACAGGACTTAATATAATAATATTTAAACGATATAACATTAATGAACATGCACTAATCAATATTATTTATTTTAACTATTAACATTACTACTTAAACTCACTAATAACATTTTAAAGTACCCACAATTGTTTTCTAATTTTAAGAGAAATAAACAGGAAAATCACTTGCTTCCCCTACCACACACTGAGGAACAAAACAATGTTTCTTTTTCCCATGAGGAGACACACGTAATCTCTTCATATATTCATCTGCCCAAATCAATGAAGTATGCCTCATATTCTCTCCCAGACTAAGGTCTTTCTGAAGGGGAAGAGGAAAAGCAGATCTCAAGAAGGATGCCTTAAGCTGAGGGAGTTTTTATTATGGAAAGCTTCTCACAATCCTTGTAAAATGCCATTTTCATGATGGCACATACACATGAATACCAAGAAGAGGGTCTGGAATTCTGCAGGGAGCACAGCTTGTGGGTTAGGGATCTGCAGCTGTAAGGCACTGATGAGAAGAGTGCAGCCATTCAATGGCTTCTAAATGTGGATCAGCAACAGGAGGCATCTCCTCAACCTCTGCCCTGCCCACAGTTTTGCTTGTCTCAGAAGAAACTGTGCAGTCAGACTGAGTAAGGGGAGAAAGGTTTACTCTGAGGCACAGCAAGACAGCAGCATCAAGGCAACGATCTAATGCTGCCTGACCTAGAGGCTGGAGTCTCCAGATCCCACATCTTGCTCCTTCCAAGTCTTTGATTTGGTTAATGTTGCACAGGACAGGTTGTGAACATCTGCATTGCTTTACCTTGCATTCACAGTCAACCGGCAGCAAGCAGCAGGCATGTAATGACACTTGCTCAGAGTAAATGCAAATTGCTCAGGAAGGTGGGACACAGGGCAACCCCATCCTTGGGCAGAACACCCTGCAGGAAGGTCTCCCCCACCTTTTGGCTCAAGCCAGCATGCTCTGTACTGTACTGAGCTCTTACCATTAAGTATCTCTGCAATACACTCGCTAACAGCATTTACATCAGATCTAGGAGGAACTGGAGGATTTAACTACCCACTTCCAACTGCCTTGAGTTGTGGGTTGTTTTTCAAAGGGTGTAAAATCCCTTGACCCAGAACATCTCCAGAAAGCTTGAAGGCCCTGCAAGTAGCTGTGGAGTAGATTTTTGTAGTGGCTAGAGAACATTTTTGGTTGTTATTTGTGAAGAGACTGTACAAGATATTTTACCTCAGTTCCGATACATTTAATGCTTTGTTCTCTGAAGATTTAAAGCATGCTTATTTTCACCAGTTCTCTTCAGTTTCTGCCAGTTACTTATAATATTAGATAACAGCAAATCAGTGAGAGAGACAGCCTGACATGGACTTCCCCAAAGATGCATCAGATGACTGGGAACAACCTTCATACCTCATCATCCTAACTCCTCCAAATGTGGATTCCTGGAAACAGGCTTTTCAGCTGTGCCAAATGCTGGCAGACTTGGACTGTGCCAAATAGTGCCATTATCAAACCAGAATGCAACAAGGAATGATGACTTCACACATACAAGGAGCAATCAAGAGACTTTATAAAGACATACCTCGAGAGTCTAATGAAGGAAACAGGGTTATATTTTTGCTGTAAAGCCACAGCCTGGAGACAGGCTGCCACCTCCGTGGGTTGGCCGCTAAAGGAAAGATGAATTTTTCAAGCTCTGAAGAAAACCCAGCCATTCCCGCAAAGCAGCGCCAGCCGCTCAGCGTAGACACTTCATTTTTCTGCAGCGCGCAGGCACCACTAGAGGGAAACCCAGCACCACCCTCGGCAGCTCCCGTGGGCGGGTGGCCATAGAAAGGGGCGAGAGCTGGGCACTGCGCCGGGAGGGCGCGCTCCTCCGCGGGGCTGCGGGGGTCCTGCGGCGGCGCCGCGCGGGGACAGGCACCGAGCCGCACCGAACGTGCCTTGGGAGGAGAGGGCGGGGGGAGAGAAGGAAAAATAAAATAAAAGAGAATAAAACAAAATAAAAGAAAATAAGGGGGAGGGGAGGGGAGGGGAGGGGAGGGGAGGGGAGGGGAGGGGAGGGGAGGGGAGGGGAGGGGAGGGGAGGGGAGGGGAGGGGAGGGGAGGGGAGGGGAGGGGAGGGGAGAGGAGAGGAGAGGAGAGGAGAGGAGAGGAGAGGAGAGGAGAGGAGAGGAGAGGAGAGGAGAGGAGAGGAGAGGAGAGGAGAGGAGAGGAGAGGAGAGGAGAGGAGAGGAGAGGAGAGGAGAGGAGAGGAGAGGAGAGGAGAGGAGAGGAGAGGAGAGGAGAGGCTGTTGTTATTAAAATTAAAATCATAATAAACTGAGGAGCAACTTCTGGGAGGGACACTAAAGCTTCTAAGGGTACATGGGTACTTCTCTCTCTCTCAGACCAGTGGGCACAGCTCTTAATTTTAATCAGCCAGAAACAGCTTCCTCTTAGTTCTCCTCATCTTACCAGTATGGAAATCTCCCTTGTTGCCAGGAAACCCTTGATCCATTTAGCACCTTAAAAACTCAGTACTGTTCCAAACAGCTACTGAATTGTTTGTTACTAAGAAGATAGCTATCGAAGGACAGAGCAATGACACAAAAGTTCATGAGAATTATCATTATCATTATCACATACTACACTTAGCTTGTATAATAGACGTTTCCTTCCTCAGATTTTTCTTTAAAGAAAACAATACCCAGTTCTTTACCATATCTGTAAATTACCTGGTAAAGGAATGAAGAGCAATGTAGAAAAAGCTGCAGCTGATACAGAATTATTCAGAAGATTAAACTACAGCTGAGAAGTGCAAAAATATTCCATAATGTGATGTAGCAGAGCAATAAAAAGTCAGATTTTGTATTAAATTCCACATCAACAAATACACTATACAGCACGTGAGGGGAATTATCTATTTATACATGTCATGGGCTTTAAGTTAACTCTTTTTACTAGGAAACAAAACTCAGAGCCATGGCGGATACCCAACATCAGGGCTTCATGGTAAGCTAAACAGCAGAAAGCATTATTAGAATTAGTAGGAATAAACAGAGAAAAAAAATCAGAGAAAATAATTTTACCTTTCCATAAAGCCTTCAGTTTTCACCCTGTATCAAAGAGATAGCCAGAAAAAAATAGGCTCTGTAAAAAGTGACCAGATATGGAAAGGCTCCCATATGAGAAAAAACTAAGCAGGTTAGAAGAACTAAAGCTTGGAAAGGAGACAGCAAAGGGTCGTGACAGCTCCGTCACATCTCAGGTGGCCTAAAAAGGTGAAGAACAAATCACCACCTAGTAGTTTTAGAACAAACACTAAGATGCTTTGATGGAGTCTTCTTTTCAGCACATGTAGTATACAATTAAATCTCTTTGTTTCCAGATATTGTGGAGACCAAAGATGTGGAGAAGACTACCAAGTGATTAGATAAATTCACTGCAGCTAAATCCACAGCTGGTTCCTAAATACAGCTGCATGGGAAGCTCTTAAAGCTCTGAAAGCTGGATGAACAGTCCAGGAGCAGGACCATTGTACATTTATCTGCCATATTTTTAATTCCCTAGGTGTCTTCAGTTGGACAGTGTCAGAGACAGGGTGCCAGGCTACCTGGCCTGGCATGGCATAGCCTAGTGGGAAAGCTGTATCACAGCAAGGCTGTGTTTTTCTGAAGTTTATATGAAATTTACAAGGGAGCTGGGAACTCACTTCATTGTATCAGGGATATGGCAATGTGTTACCACAAGATCAGTTTCCTTGCACAACTGTATGCCAGAGTTTCACTTGTTGGTCTGGAAATGAACCAGGCCGTAAAAGAGATTAGCAGTGGAAAGACACTAGACAGCTATAATTACCTAAATGCCTTCCTATTAACCATGTGAGGAACTAAATCCTCACAATCATATTCGTTAGTAAATGCTAATGACAAATTAACTACATGAAGTTTCATTTGATTAGGTAGAAGAATTCTACTACAATATGATTATGTGACACAAAATTACTCCCCCCCTCAAAAATTAAAACCAGTCTGCCTCAGAAAGAAAATGAATGTTAATACTAGCAGACAGGCAGAGAAACCCCGTCCTTGTGGTGCAAGGGCTGCTCCTGCTGTTCCCATGTGCTACTAACAGCAAGGCCAGGCTCCCTCAGCTGATGACAAAATGTTCCCAGCTCCCTGGGGCAGCTCTTGCCCCCACCACCAGACCTGCTGCAGATGCCAAGTGTAAGCAGGACCGAGTCAGTCCTACTGCAGCACATTGTGGTGATTCACTGCATATTAACCTCATTTAGAAAACCCTGCAATGTCATAGCGAGAACAGATAGCAGGCATTGAGAGAAATCTGCATTGTTGATGACTGCGCTGTTTTTCACTCAAGAGGAACAACATAGTTCAATGGATGGGGTATCAACATAAGAGGCATCAGCACACAGTCTGATGGCTGCTGACTTCAGAGGCACTGGGTTTTCCCCATCCCTGACTCCCCACATTGCGAAAGTGCTTCACTGGTCCCTACGCCAGACGTATTCACTTCTTGCTGCATTTACAGAGCACAAGGAGAGCTAAACACAATGATTTCAACAGAGATGTGAAAATACCACAACAGACATCAGTTTTTAGAGCAAGCTGCCTTCTTGGTACCTTTGCTGATCTTTTTCCTGAAATACAGATAAAAACAAGCTTTCCTGAATTCATCTCTTCTGATCACTCAGAGATAAAAAGAGTGGGTCTATTGGCAGTGGGGATGGAGGAGCTCATTTGCATCTTTGACGGAAGACTGAAGACAATTCCAGCAGCAAGCTGAATCCAACTGTCCAACATTTCTAGATATTCAGGTACCGCAGCAGCAAGTATGATGCCAGTGTCCAGACACAACAAAACAGCATCCATACGTAATAAAACAGACCATGTATCATGGCCCATACAGAGCATGAAGCACTTCAGAGAAGAACTGTGTGATTCCAGAGCCTAGGTACGACAGTGATGAGGACATGACGAGAGAGTAAAAGCCTGTGCCAGAGGGTCCATTTCCAACATGAGATACAGAGTGTGATTTGTTCTTGGCTGAAACTGTAATTGCTATTTTTAAGTATGAGTTCCCTCCGTATCTCTTTATTCTGAGGCAGATGATGTGGATTTCTGGTGTTTATGTGATTTTGCCCAGTTGTCCAGTTATGAAGACTCAGATACCCATGAGACCCTTCAGGCAAGGAGGCAGAAAGGCTGCCTCTCCTGAAAGGCCACACCACACTTCTGTGCGGGCACAAGTCCCTCCGAAGCCCATGAAAGCTGCTGCCTGCCCAGTCAAAGGATCCCTAGACATTATCTCACCGCTTTTCTCCTGCTCCCCAGCCTGACTGGTGGACATGGCATGCGTTGTCAGCAGCCTGCAGACAACCACTTGTGCAGAGGCCACAGGGCAGGCAGATGCCCAAGCACCTGGCTGCCCTGCAGCCCCATCCTGTTACAACACTGCAGGTGAATTCTTTATACATAATCAAATAAGGCAGAAGGTTATTAGATTTGAATTAGCATTCACTAACACGATTGTGTGGATTTAGTCATCTAAATGGTCAATGCTAGGACATTTGGATAATTATTACTGTTTAGCAATATTTCTTCAGCTAATTGTTTTTATTGAATGACTCACTTTGATGATGCAGCTAAAACTAGTAAGTAGCTGGGCACCCACGGACAGGCTTTTATCTGCCCAATCCACCTCCCAGAGGCTCTATCCTTCCTGTAAGACAGCTCATTCAGGTCCCTCTGGATGGTCCTTAGGAAAGGAACTGTTTGGGAACTGTTCTTGCCTCTGCCATACTTGCCAATGCATGCTTGATCAAACGTGGAATGATTTCTCAGAGCAGCTTACCCCAACAGGGTTAAAAAAACATGAGCTAAACTAGGCTAAAGTGGTTTTTTTTTCCAAACTCTGTGAGTGGGTGCCACCTGTCAGGGCAGCAGTGCAACAGCCCACGTAACCTGAGATCTTTTCCACTCCTTTCTCTTAAGCACAACCCACCCTCTGAGCAAAGACTCTGCTTATGCTGCCCTCTTGCTCCCTCCTCCACAAAGGGGCTCAGCCCGGCTGCCCCACTCCCCCAAACTCAGGCTGAGCCCCACAGCAATGCCTGCCTACATGGGAGGGCTTGTGTAGTGGTCAAGCTCTGGGCATCTTCCCACAGAAGTCCCTCACCACATTCAGAGGGACACAGGTAAGGTTCTGCCTGCACAGCACCATGCCAGTGTAGAGAGCTCAGAGCTGATATTAAAGTTTTCCCACCTGGAGCTATCTGGAAAAGTCCAAAGGAGCAAACTGCTGCTCCAGCAGCAAGAGCATAGCCATGCCTACTTCCTTGTGATCAACAGCTTCCTCCAGGTACAGGGTCTCCGTGGACCAGTGTTGTTCTCCCTAGAATTAGTAGTGTCAAAGCAATGTTTATTAGAGACCTCTAAATGAGGTATAGATACAGGAATGTGACTAGGTCTCACAGTCATGCTGTGCCTAAAACTGGGTGATCTGGCTTGGTATTCATTCCACTATATGTTGCAATTTGACAACAGCTAATCTGAACATATGAAAGGAGCCAGATAGACCTGCAGGTATTTCCCAGCCAAAAGAGGAGCAGGTGGGGACAGCACCCCCAAGCCCAGAGAGTGGGGAGCTGTCACTCAGCCCCATGTGGGAGGGCTTAGCCTTCTCCACGGTCAGGCAGCCTGGGTGACCCTGAGGTGGCAGTGACTTGGCATTGCTCACTAGGAAGGTTGGGAGAGGGCATCTCATACGCACAAATCCACAGACACCCTTTTGCTTTCCCACAAATGTGTTTCAGAGCCTCCACAAGTCTTCCTGTCTCAAGAATTAAACCAAACCCATGTCCCTAAGTCTGTGTTGCTGGAGGTCAGGGTTTTCCCAAGCAATTTTGCCTGCTCACAAATCTGGTCTCGGAAGAACTCAAAGATTATCTTTTCCCCATTTGCCCAGGGTTTCTGGCCATCTAGGGAAGGCCAGAACTGTGTGCCACCAGAGCTATGCTGTGTGTAGTCCCTCCACCCTCCAGATGTCACCACAGCTCACGCACAGGACAGGGAGTTAGCAGAAGAACTTAATTTACTGCTTGTGCACAAGCCGTCTGTCCAAGAAAGGCAGGAGCTTATTGTGGAGAGATATATTTGTCTGGGAAACACGACAGCCATAAGTTAGTAAACAACACCCACGAAATCTGAAGAAATCAGAGCCCTAAACGCATACACTAAATGGGAAAACATCCCAGGAATGGATGCAGCCTTGGAGAGAGATAAATACAAACTCTGTCCAGGCTGGAAAATCTGCGTACCATCTCCGTCTGCTCCCTCTTTCTCCCCAGCACAGCTCCAGCAATGAATCACCAGCCCCAGCACCCTTTGAAAGATGCACTATTGCTTCCAGTTCCCCTTTTCTACATGCAGCTTAGATACCACAGGACCAGAAGGAATGGCCACCCTCCACCTGCCAGCCCGGGTGATAGAGGTGAAGCAGGACTTGTTGCCCAGTTCTCACAGGCAATGGCATGCCCAAACACGCTGCCGGCCATCATCTGCCCCAGGAGAGGTCATACTTGGAGTAAGCAGTTGGCTGCAAAAAAACCTCAAAATGGGAATATATGGAAGTGAGAGCTGTGTGAGGAAAAAAGGTTATTATTAAAACTCAGTCTGGAGAACCTGCGTCCTGGGAGTGCATAGCAATACCCAGAGCATGCAAAGCACGGGATGTTTGAAGTTTGGAAGAATCCGCATTTAAACCCCTGGAGCCTGCCTTTAGCTTCTCTCAGTCTGTAAATCCAAGCTCATCTAACACTCCTATAAACACAGCCTCGTTCTTTGGTATCCCTTGGAGCTCTTCTTACAGCTTGCTCTCCTGCAGAGAAAAACTGAACTACTCCAGGGGCTGCAGCCCTGCTGTCATCAACAGCCACTTACACAGCTAGAGAAAGGATGGGCGAGACCAGGACATGGCACCAGAAGCACATCCAGTCCTTGGTGATGCTGCGTACGCTCCCTGCCAGCACAGCTGTGAGCACAGCCCACAGCTATGCTGAAAAAAAATGATGTTAAAGCCGTAGGAACTTCCCAAGCAGATTCCCAGAGCAACCTGACAGGTGTTTTGTGCCAAGACACTTGAAGCCCAGCCATCCTTAGCACTATGTCAGCAGCAGCTGCTGCAGACATGCATTGTCAGCCTCCAGCAACTTGTGTGTGGCAGATTGGGGTTACCCCTCCCAGGAGCCATGCAGTCTGCTGGGCTTCAGGACTCCAAAAGACTTTCACTGGGAGGAGCCTGCCTTCCTCCAAAGAGGGTGTGCACAGGAGGAATTGACCTCAAAACAGTTCCTTAGCTGGCAGTCCCAGGGCTTTTTCAGGAAGCACCCAGCCCAAAGTTCATTTTCTGTTGTGTTTTTTTTTCCCTTTCTTCTTAGGGTTATGCTCTTACTATTGTCTAGTATTTCCTGCTTCCTCCCTTGGCAGCTCCCCCTACTATCTCAGACACACAGCCACAGCACTCAGTGCATTAGCCCCTGTGTTTGCCACATCCGTCCCTAGGGAAATCCCTGGGCCCACACACAGTTCAGCTTCTAATTAAGGCTTGCTGTGTGCCTGACTGCTGCAGCAGGCTCCCACTGCTCAGAGAACCAGCATACTGGCTTTTTGTGTTTATCCAGGATCATTTGCACCCATCAACTTTAGGCACAAGGGTTGCACAGGAGCATGAGGAGGCTCAGCGCAAACTCTCTGTGCTGAGATAGATGCCTGTCACAACCTGTGCACAGCCTCCAGCTTGGACAGCCCAGCATAACTAAGTTCAGGCCTTTAGTTTGCTCAAAATATCATGTAGTAACACAGGGAAATTTGTGTACAGATCCAGATTCAAACTTCTGGAATCCAAACAGAAAGGAATGTAGCTCCCTCCCTAGCACAGCCCTGCTGGCGATCCACGTTCACCCTCTGCCTGGTAGAGCATCCTGAGTTCTCACTGGGTAGGTTTTCAACATAGTCCCACCATGTCACTCTAACTTTGCAAGATTCCTACTTGCTGGGAAGAACTAGAAGCTGTAACATTACCAAATGTCACAGCTGCCTGCAGGGGGAAAGTCCCTTTTTAATTATTAGTGTGCTCCCAGTTCATATTTTCCCTGTCAGGTGCTTCCACCCTGTCTGCAGCCACAGAGGGGGCTGTACCAATGGGGAGCTACATTATTCATACTGCTGACAGGAAAGTTGTACAACAAGCTCCAGAGAATTGCCTCTGCTTCTCTTCCCTTCACCTGGCTAAGTCTTTTCTTTCCTTCATGAAACACTTGTGGCAGCAATCTTTGCTGCATCAGGCAGTGAGCATCAGGTTAAATCTTTGCAAGCAACATTCTTTAACAAATCTTCCACATGAAAAATGGGAATGACACCAAAGAAAATTTGTCTTCCAAGTGGTAATCAGTTTCAAATGACTTGACCTATATTTACCCTTAAGGCACAACAATTAAAGCAATTTAAATTTATACAGTACATCTCATCCCTAAGGATCCCCAGAAATACAAGCAATTGATATATAAACAGCCTACAGTGCATGCAGAGAAATGCAGGTCTTCCCCAGGACGCAGTACATCAGTTTAAGAGATGACAAAAATAAGCTGCAGTCTAAAAATAAAAACAGAGCCTACTGTAGCCAGCCAGAAATCTAGGTACATTAGTCTCTGCCCAGGACAACCTAGTTAATTGCATTTCTGAATCTGTGGGACATGAGCAGGATTTTAAATGCCCTAATTTGGACCGTGGCTTTACATGCCAAGATTCCCTCCTGCACTGTTGGCCTGGACAATATATCAGCATGAATAAGGTGGAAAAATACTTCCTACTGCATCTACCACATTGCATTTTGAAGTATTTGACTGTGCCATGATAGCCTTCAATGACAAAGTTTGAGGAGGTAGGGATACAGGCCACATAGCACATACAATATTGTCAGCCCTCAGCCTAGCTGAAAAAATGGACTTTGCTTAACGTTCCTTCTTCTCATTTGACCATTTTTTTAAAAAAGCTTTCCAATTAGTAACAGTCATATTATTATTAGAAAGCAGAAGGGTTTACCTTGTTTACCTTTGGACTAATTGTTTACATTTGCCTGATTCTTATCTCCACAACAGCTGTAAATGGAAGCCTGAGATAATGCTGGTTTTAATTGCAAAATATTAGCAGAATGACAGTGTTCCCTGTCTCCCATCACACTAACAAAGTCCTCAGTCTCTTGGAGCAATAAACCAGAGTCCTGTTGCAAAGGGGTATCTGCATGTGTGTGTACACACGCAGGTTGACTTCACTGATTTGCTTTGCTTTTGGTTTTAACAGCCTAAGTCATGATCCTGCTGGATGTTGTGAACCACCCTTCCTGGTACGGTTACTGCAAGCCATGCATAGTCTTCAAGATTAAATGGGAGGAAACAGTCAATATGTACCTGCAGCAACAATCACAGAAGGCTGAAGTTGAGGGACCAACTCTGGTAAATCAACAGCATCACAGTGACAGCACTAGACAGTTCTCATGATTAGTGTGACAATCAGGAAATTACAATTTAATGTGTTTGCTGGAGGAAGCAGCATGAGAATCTTTCATGTACTTTAAAAACTGATTAAAACCCTACTGCCCCTTTTCAGTATTCAGGCACGCAAGGCTGCTTCTTGGAGCCCTGCCAGCTGCTTTTTGCAAGGCAGAATAAAAACAAACATCTCAACCCTACAGCCCCACAGCCCTACAAAATTAAGTGCTCGAAGCACCCAGAGTAGACGAGGCTTTTGCAAAATCTAGCCCTTAGGTACCAGGTGCCACCTCACTTCTTGTGCTTACAGCCTTTTACATTGTTCAAGTCACATTCAGGTAGTCCCTCGGTCTTGAAGTGCCTGCTGGACCAGGCAGTGGTCACCGCTAACATAGTCCCAAATACCAAACTGCAGAGAATCTTTATCTCCTCTCAAGCTGATAAGCACAGAAAAACACTCCTGTGAAATTAGTACAGATATAGCAGAGATATTAAACCAGAGTACACAAGAGGACAAAGAGGGTCCAGTTTGGCACAGATGACTGCAGCTTTCATAAAGTCCTGCTCCTGTTTCAGCAGTGCTAACCCCTGTCCCTGGATAGGTACATCTGCTCCATCCCCTGGGGGGCACTTCCAAGCCTCCCAGAACTGCAACACTTCGGTGAAAGGCCAGGAAATCAGAGTTGTGATAGGCTCCACCCTGTATCTAAAACTCATATATCCACAAGCTGAGTTTGTTTCTTCCTGTTCTTTTTCACTTGTAGACCATGTAGAAATTTGTATAGAAGAACTGCTAGAATGTGTTGGTTTTCAAAATAAGCACAGTACCTCAGTAATACAAAAGCAGCACCAATGACCTTCACCACCACTTCAAAACTTTTAATTTGAACTATCTTCTATATGCTATCCCTTTAGGCAAATACTGTACAACAATCTTGTTAGGTGTGAGGAGTTACAGGGAAGATAGCAGATTTATTTGTTTTAATGTTATCGAGGGTTCTGCTTGTCCCTGCCTCTTGCCCTAGATCAGGGTTTAGGGCAGAAACCCTTCTCAGTCTGTGCTTTTGGCTGCCTAATACCTGGGGGTACTGGCCCATGCCTGAGGTCCTCCCCAACACCCTGGGCCAGGCTGAAGAGCAGTAGTATCTCCCTGGGGCAGGAAGTGGGCTGGCCTCCGTGCAACTTTCCATCCAGAAACCATTTTCCATCTCCTTTCCACCACCTACAACTGGCTGCAGTACCACCCAAGTTATAAGTCACACAAAATAAAAGCATCTTGCGTGCCTCCAAAAGAGGTTTCTGCTGGCAAATGCTTGCTAAAAATAGCCCCACGTTTGCCTGTGACAGCAGCTGGAGATCACTTATAGGAGGAGGCAAAGAGCTTGCTTTGCTGAACTCAGTTTCCAGTCACCACAGCCAGGACAGGAAGTTCTTAAGTTCGATTTCTGCGTGGTTCTAGCATGCTCCTAGCTGGGCTTGCTTTCCCTGCTAGTCAGAGCAGGAGCTGGCTTTCCAACTCCCATCTTCCCTTTTTTGCAGGAAAGCAGGTAGGAAGAGATTTATTTGTTAATTAAATTTCCCCAGCCAATTTACATTAAAAAGGGGAAACTGTTTCAAGAAGCTTGCAAAACTTTCATAACGCTTAACCTATAAAAGGAAGAGTTGTACGGTTTTTTTCTAAACCTGCCCAAAAGCACCAGCGGGTTGTCCCAGACCAAGTGATGAATAATGAAAAAAAGTCCAGGAATGGCACAGCTGGGCTGAAAATCAGGAACATCTGCTCACAGAAAGTCAGGCATTTGCCCTCTCCTCTGGCTCCCTCTTTCATCTTTGGATTTTCTCATAAGTTCCTGTTCAAAGGGATGCCATCCCATGGGAAAATGTCAAAAGGAAAAAAGCACAGACAACTGTTAGTCAGCTAGGCCAGCAAGAGTTGCAAGAGAAGAAAAATTCTTCATGGGAATCCCCCACATCTGAGAAGAAGCAAAAATTCACCAGGGAAAAATTCATAGCTGTCACCAGACAATGCCTTTTATCCATGTGGGAGCCTGCGTGTATTCAAGTTTTCATTACACGCAGATGGCACAACAACAGTAAAAAGGAGCAGGGAAGAATCATTAGGAATGGCCAGAGAAAGTACAAATTACGGCAGAATATGTAATTTCTTCTTTAAAAAGGGTTGTCCTGTTATAGATATGTACCTTTTTGAAAAGACCTGTTTAGTCCTGGACCAGAACTGGATGTACAGGAGTGGCACAGAATTTTCATGTTCATTCCCGATTCAACTGCGCTGAGAGTGAAAACTTCCACAGCAGAGATGTGAAATCCTCTAAAAGCTGAGGCAGCACCTGCACACCTGCAGGCATCGTGATGGTGTAACAGCAGTCATGCAATACTACCTGAATCTCTCCAAAAAGTGATACTTCAAGCAGCAGCGGGGCAGACACACAGTGTGCTGATGCAGTTGCAGACTCAGCATTGCTCTGGGTGGTGTTGGATTCCCTGAACTTTTAGCACAACTTCACTACTGTGGGCTGGCTACAGAGCTTGTTCCTGCTCATCAAACAAGCACTGGTTAACAACTTGTAAGGGTGTCCCTCTCACCAGCCCTCAAAATGATTCTTGCAGGGTCAGGGATCTGCCACCATGCAGATGAGGGTCCTGGAGGAGAGCTGTGGCGCTACACTGCACCGCATGGGTGGTGGAGCTTCTACGAGTGCGATCACCATCGCTTCATACGCTTACAGCCTGGTCTTCAGGCCGAGAGATCCCACAGACCCTCTTATCAAAGAGCAAAGCGAAGGAAACTCGGGAGAGACACAGGGTGCCATCAAGGCTGGCAGTGTATGCAAGGGTGCAAGGAGTCCCCACAAGGAGCAAAGACCTCCACAGCGTGCAAGGAAGCACTGACGCACAGACCTCTGCAGCATTCAAGGAGCCCCAGCAGGGTGCAAGGGGACCCCCGCACCGCGTCGCACATCCGCTGCTCGGCCGGGGAAGGGGCACCGGGAGCCCCACGAGCGGGCAGGGCAGGGGAAAGTCCCCCGGCAAGGCCAGCCCGAGACAGCCGCCCAGAACACAGTAGGGAAGTACCGCGGGGACGCCTGACAACCCAGAACTTCCCCCTCACCGTGGAAAAACGCTAAGTGCCCTCCCGGGACGGTGGAGGGGAGGGAAGGGGCGGACCCGGGAGGGGCGGACCCGAGCCGATCCGCCCTCCCTGCGGCACCAAGCAGGACTGGACCCGTCCGTCGGGCTTTGAGTGGCTGGAAATTCCCGAGCCCGGCGGCTCCTCCCCCGCAGAAATCCCCGGCCGGGCTGTATATGCGCGGTGCCGCCGCCGCCGCTCAGTCTCAGCACTCCGCGCCCCGCACCGAGCTCCACGTCCGCCGCCGCCGTTGTCGTCGTCGTCATGGAGGGCTGCGAGCAAGCGAGGAAGGAGCGCCAGGCCGGGCTCCTACTCGACGATCGCCACGACAGCGGCTTGGACTCCATGAAGGAGGAGGAGTATCAGCAGCTCGTGAGAGAGTTGGAGGACATCCGCCTGCAGCCCCGCGAGCCGCCCGCCTGGGCACGGCAGCTCACGGAGGACGGGGACACGTAAGTGGGGCTCGGGGCTCGGTAGCGATGGAACGCGATGGGACGGGACGTGGCGCCCGCGGGCAGGCGCCGCGCTGGGCCGAGGCGGGGAGCGCGGAACGGAAAGTCCCTGGAGGGGCGCCAGGGAGGGGCGGCGCCGCCGCGGAAAGTCCCGGCCGCCGGCTGCGACACCAGCCGGGGCACCGGGGGGGCTGGGGCGGGGGGTGGGTCTCATCGCTTGGAACGTGGGATCCTCGGGGCTTGAGACGGCGGTCTCGGGAATTTGAGACCCTTGGGGTCTGGTAAAGTGGGTTCTGAGGCCTTGTAAAGGGAAATCTCAGTGCTTTAATGTGGGTTGTTTAATTTTTTTTTTTTCCCCCAGTTTTCTCCACTTGGCAATTATTCACGAGGAAAAATCCCTGAGCCTGGAGGTGATCCGGCAGGCAGCCGGGGACCATGCTTTTTTGAACTTCCAGAACAACCTCAGCCAGGTATTTCCACCTCCACAGCCCCAAATCCGAGTCACCTTCTACCGCCCCTAGAAAAGCCCTTGGGGGAATTCCCTCCTTCCTCCTCTCCCCGCCCTGCAGTCCTTTGTAAAATTTGTTTCAATTGATGGATGTTTTAAATCAAAGCCTGCATCATTCAGGAAAGTCCCCAGCTGGCTCCAACCGGTGTTAATACAACACTTCCTCTTCCCCATTTAGGGCCTACGTTTTTCAAATATGATGCAATGGGTTGCATCCCTCCTTACTGGGACACTGATGCATTTTATATGGACTGACTGTTCAGTATCCACAAAGCCCTGAGTCCATCACTTCAAGACTAATGGAGGACTATACAATATGTTGAGAAGCATAAAGAACTGAGTTTATGGGGTGTGTTCTTAATTGGGGGCACAAATCACCAAGTAGTCAAGGGGTCTGTCCAGATGTTGCTGCAGACTTTGCAGCGTACCTTACACGTCTGCATTCTCTCTTTTTCCTGCAGACTCCACTTCACCTGGCAGTGATTACTGATCAGCCTGAAATTTCTGAGCATCTTCTGAAAGCCGGATGTGACCTGGAAATCAGGGACTTCCGAGGAAACTCTCCCCTGCACATTGCCTGCCAGCAGGGCTCCCTTAGGAGCGTCAGTGTCCTCACGCAGTACTGCCAGCCACACCACCTCCTTGCTGTCCTGCAGGCAACCAACTACAACGGTATGGGCATGCTGCTGTACATCAGTGTAGGTGTGCTGTATGGAAGGTAGCGTTGATGGCCCATAGCACTCAGGTGTCTGGAGAGGTGGAGAAGGATCATTATGCCCATTTGAGAACTGAGGAGCCCAAAGAAGCACACAGCAGGGTCTGACTTCTTAGAAAGTCACTGTCTTGTATGCCTCCTCACTGTTGATTATTGGCTCTCTTGGTTTTGAATTCTGCAATTTTCTTGAATACTTTTGCAGTGCTCCTTTTTTTTAATTAAAATAAGTTGCAGTCAAACACTCAAAGTATGTAAGAAATCTTTCCCAAATCCAACACTGTTATTCATACTTACTGGAAGCTGGAAAGCTCATCCGGAAAACACCCTTTTGTCATGTATATATTGCAGACTTAGATAGCATCCTGTCCTTCGTCTGGATTTTAATGGGTATTAGGTTAGACTTACTCAAGTTTTTTCCTTCATTTGTGTTTTGCAGGACATACATGTCTCCATTTGGCATCTATTCAAGGATACCTGGCTATTGTCGAATACTTGCTGTCTTTGGGAGCAGATGTAAATGCTCAGGTATGTAATGTATACTGTGAATTTAGCTGAGCAGAACTGTGTAGTCATAAGAATCCACAGGTCTGGCACCAGCTCTGGCTCTCCTAATGTGCCAAACCTTGTGTTGTTTTCACACAGGAGCCATGCAATGGCAGAACAGCACTACATTTGGCTGTTGACCTGCAGAATTCAGATCTGGTGTCACTTCTGGTGAAACATGGGGCAGATGTGAACAAAGTGACCTACCAGGGCTATTCCCCCTATCAGCTCACGTGGGGAAGGGACAATTCCAGCATACAGGAACAGCTGAAGCAGCTTACCACAGCCAACCTGCAGATGTTGCCAGAAAGTGAAGACGACGAGAGCAGTGAATCGGAGCCTGAATTCACAGAGGATGAAGTAAGTGGCTATTTGCACACTTTTAAGAGAAGGAGAAAGTTCTTCCCCCGGAAGGGTTTTTTTTCATGATGCCACTCTGATGACATGCTCCAGTGACCTCTTACCTAGACCACAGACGGGTATAAATAGCCCATTAAGTCAGGCTATGCTATCAACTATCAGCAAAATGGCAGATGAGGCAAACATATAAATAGAATAAATTTAAGAATAAAATGAAAAATAACATGAGGGAATGGAGGTTAACTTGACACAACATGGCTCTCTGAGCTGTGTTCTGTTGCTGACACCTACAGAACCTTGTGAGATAAAATTTAAGTTAGTGGGTGGTTTTCTCCTCTGCAGCATTTGCATTTCCTAACGTGCTCAGTGCTGTTAAATGGCAATTTAAGCCTTTTGTTGTAGACATTTTACATGCTACTGAAGTCAGGGCATGCAGAATTTGGCAGTTATCCCAGAGTGGATATGATACTCCCAGTAACAGTTTTGCATTAACAGCCTTTTACTTTTTCTTGCAGCTTATATATGATGACTGCCTTATTGGAGGACGACAGCTGGCATTTTAAAGCAGAGCTTTCTGTGAAAAGAAGTGATGGTGTACATATGTATAGAAAAAGGACTGACTTTCTTCATTTAAAAAGAAAGTCACAATGCAGAGGGAAAACTCAGGAGGGAAATACTGCACTGCCTAGCAAGGAGCACATTATTGCAACAGGACAGTTCCAGGTTCTGACTTGTGTTTAAATGCAGAAGTGAGATGTGTAAATCAGTACAGATCTGTGATTCGCACCACCTGATAAAGAGCCACATAGCCAAGTCTTCTCATACCTACGAAGGTAACAGACTACACATCCAACCTGCTAGTTATGGAGAGCTATCTTGTGGTGTTAAGTATCATGAGGAACACATGTCCTCTGATGGCAAGGCAGGCTCATACCAACTCCCCATCTTCTCGGAGACTGTTAGTTTGTGTTGGACTGGTGGCACACCCTGGCCTTACTGACCGACCTCAGCTGCTCTTGGTGGGGCACCCTAGGCGGAGGAGTCAAACCAAGCGACTGATGACCTCCCGGCTGTTAGGGGGAAGTAGCAATGATGTTGACTGTGGGCATTGGAAACTGTGTGTTTCACACCATGTGTGTCATAATTGCTACACTTTTTAGCAATTGTATATTGTGTAAATACTGTACATTTTGTTTATAATTATTTTAGTACGTGAGATGTGTATTTATTAAAAAAAGTCATTACTCTGTACCTGTTCTGTGAAATGGTTCATTGCCCACCTCATTGCCATGAGGTACATGGGAATCTGCCTGGATTGCTTTTCAAGAAATGTTTAACACCTGGTAGATGGATAGGGTTTCAGGCTTAGGGGTTTTAGGTGGTTTACCTGACCAGCGATAAGGTATCTAAGGAACTCGCATCACTCTGCCCTTCTGCTGCAGCTAATTTTGGAAGCAGATGTAAGTGTTGTTTCCTGTGCCTGTTGCATCGGGCAGGTTGGGGGCTGGGAGTCCCCCTCTGCCACCCAAGCACCTGGCTGCCTGGCTGCTAGAGAGGGGTTTTGAGACTGTCTGTGGCAGCACTTACCCACCTGCCCTTGTGGCAGTCTTTGTTCCAGCTTCAATACTTGGCAGCTCTTGCTGGGGGAGGCTGAAGGTTTGCAACGCAGCCTCCTCACACCTGCCCTCCTCTCCTTTATCACCTGTATGGGTTCCAGTTTGAACTCTGACACCTTTGGATTTTCCAAAGGGGATTTCCATGGGAAGACAGCACACGCCTGGGAACACGTGCTACTGCCTTCCACCCCTGCAATTCAGGCACGGGGCCTTCCCTGCTCCTACAGCTTCAGTTAATTCCGGCGTATTTCTCTCATGCATTCAGGCAAAAAATCACTTTGCTCAAATCCTCAGCTGTACCTGATTGTCTACGGGCAGAGTGTCACAGTGCAGGATTTTAGATGCATAGCCATAGATTTTAGCCCTTTGTGTAACCACATAAAGGATGGGTTGCATGAAGGGTGACGGTGCCCTGTTGTTCTGTGCTGTAACCCCCAGGATGGAGCCAGGGTGCGGAAGAGCTGTTGACGCAGGACACAGCTCTGCCAAGAGCGTTGGCCAGGGCAGTTCTGTGCTGCTGGCATCCAGCCTGGCTCAGGCTGCTGGAGAAGGCCATGGCTCCAGGTTGCACAGGGACACCCATTCCTCTTTTTGCTCTACCCTTGCTGAGGGGTTTCTGACACACAACTTGATCTCAGGAGGGCTCTCTGGTATGAGGAAGAGTAGCAGAGCTGTCTGGGTTCTTCCTAATTTGCATGGGAGCCAAAGGCTGTTGTGGAAGGGATTATATAAAATTGTCATCCTGAGTCATTTTTATTTCCCTTCCACTCTCATTGCATGAGCATAGCTTGAGTGTGTGCACTGAAACTTCCTTCTGGCAGACAGGGCCATGCTTATGTTGCAAATCTGCAAAGTTTACCAGGTGTGAAGCTGGGCAAGTATCTGCCAAACCCTTCTTTTTTGGGGGGACTCACCCTGAACTCCAAAGAACTGCAAAATCCGAGCTGGGGATGGGGACTGGGAGGGAGTTATCCACCTGCTGCTACAGGTTTTTCACCAGCAAAGAATCCCAGGTGACTTTCAGCTTTTCTTGACTAAACATGATATTGCCATGGCTGGTAAAACAATAAAAGGCAATGTTCCTCTCATTAGCTAGGCTTCAGTTTTCCCCTTGCAAAACAGGGGCTGGAAATGTTGTCAAAAAAAATGTTGTCAGTTTTCTGGAAGTACTTGGATACACGGCAGGGCCTGGTATACAGATATTTAAATAGATACCATCTGAATGCAAATACTTTTTAATCAAAGGCCAGAGGGAGGGAGGAAAGTGCAGTTATCAGTAGTACCAGGTTGGTCAAATAGTTTCGGAGGCAGCGATATGTTCTCTGTTACCTGTTGCAACATTAAAATAAACTGTATCTTAGGAAGATGCTGCTATAATCTTGCAATAATTCTGTAATGACTTAATAAATTAAGCAAATGCTTACTGTACAAGGAAGTTTTGCATCTAAACAAATCATTGCCCAGGTACTGCATGCTGTGTATGCTACTGTTCACCTCCACCAGTCATGCAATAGTAACCAAGTATCATACGAGGAGGAACCACAGGTAAAGCAAGTAGGACGGAGATTAATGTGAGAATGTGTTAGCAAAATAGGTTGGGTCATGTTGTTTATTTGTGCATTGCTGATATGAGCTATCCAGTGCAGAACTTTGCCTATTTGCTTGATGATATAATGAGATTGTCCACTGCAGGCCACCTGCTTGCACCTCCAGTTTCAAACATATGCCCTTAATTGCTGCATGTCCACCTTGTCTCTGTTTTTTTTTTCACACCTACACCGTTAGAAAGATTTTTCTGAGAGTGATTTAGGTGATAAACTGTTTTCATGATACCTTCTTGGCACTCTGGTGGATATGTTGCATGGTCCCATTTGTAGGACTTGGAGCAAGAACTCCTTACACATTTATTTTCCCGGCATCACTTTTTCCTTAGCTGCCATGGCTGCTAGTAGCAGCTAGCTTGTTCTTGCTTGTCCTTCTGCCAGTGCTTCGCTGCACTAGCCCAGAGTTCAAAATTCTCTCCCAGGGCCTTTACCACCTGCCCTGGGTTGCTCAGAAAGCTTCAAGAGCAGCCACACTGCTGCAGATCAACGTTCTGTGAAGTTCAGTTTTAGTTTCCTGACTCTGACCATCTCTCTCCATTAGCCTCCTGCCTCTCCTCAGCTCCTGCCATGTCTGTGTGCTCTGCTCTCACTGCCTTTGGCACCTGTATCTGCCTCTGCCTGCTCTTTTCACCTTTCCAGTGTGAGCACTTTTCCACCAGGTCCCTCTTCTCCTGCAATAGCAGTTCATCAGGAAACTGAGCTGTAGAAGTAATTCAGCATCTTGCTGAACGAATTGCAAAACAGAGTGCAGGGATGGCAGGGACGACTCTCTCCCTGGATGTAAGCCCAGGGATGGAGGAAGGGCTTTTTCAGCTTTGCCTTGCCCTTAGCAGTTACACTTCGCTGGAGTCTGAGACCTGTGTGGGGTTCCAAGGCATGAGGGAGAAGGAAAAGTCCGGTCTTCACATGCCAGCCAAGATGGCATGTGCCACCAGGATGGCCACTGCACAGCCTCTCCCTATCTCCAGCAAGCACCTGTCACAGCTGTGGCACCTCTTGCCTCCTATCCCTTCAGACAGCTCTCTGGAACATTAACTTCACGGCCAAAAGGCTCCTTTTAAACACCGACACATTTATCAGGCCATAATGTAAGAACCAGAGTCCAGAGAGGCTGAAACAGAACGTCCCCCAACACTGTGTAGGTTTGATTGCCCTCCCTCCCCTTGCTCCAGCATTCCATTTTTCCCAGGACCATCTCCTTGTCCAGTTTTCCAAACAGGACTTTCCAGTCCCTGTCAGAAGAGAGCTGGGATTTTCCCCGCTCACTCCTTTCTGCAGTTTTACTCTTTACAGCAGCCATGAGCCGTGTCAGGCTTCATTGCCTCTCCAGTAGCAGTACAGCCTCCTGCCTGCCCACCACCAGCCCCAGGGGCTTTCATGCTCTGAAAGAATAGCCCTGCACCCCTTTAATTTAAATCCTTTTTCCCATTCCCAAGTTTAGATAGTTCATTTTCATTTTTCTGCACATCTTTCAAGGGAAGCTCTTCATCCCTCCAGCTGAAGGCAAAATACGAGCAAATGTTTGCAAAGTGCTGCAAGGAAGACCCTTAAAATGCAAATATTTTTAACATGCACGCACTCCATGAAGGGCACAGAGCTACAATTACACTGCAATGCTTAACTCGGTTAATTATTACCCCTGGATTTTGGTAGCTTGGAGGAGGGATTTTCCCAAGGCCCTACAGAAGATCTCTGTGAGCGCTGCTGCTCTGCTTCAGCAACGCTCTTTGTTTGCACCAGGGAGTGCCCAGGGCTCAGGCAAGATGCAGCCCCTCTGGACCAGCACTGACTGGTGTTAAAGCAAGCCTGTGGTGTTGGAGGTGGTGCAAGCCATGCGGTGTGGGAGGACACAGGGTGTTTTTCCTCTCTATGTGGGAAAAGGACACACCATGTCTCAGGCAAAGCTCTGCACGCATGCTGAGCTGAGAAGGACTGAGAATCAGTAAGGATGGCTGCCTGGTCTGTGCAGCATGCAGAACGAAACCACTTTCTTTTTTCATTTTTTTCTAGGTGGATGGGTTTCCATTCCAGTGTGCATCAAGGCTGATGTTTCTGGATTTCATCTAAAAATTTAGATCTGACTCTTGGTGACATCTTCTTTGAGATGGTTTGCCTCAGCAATCAAACAAGCCAACCCTCCCTGATGTCGCATGGAGGCCTCTTACCCCAGCTCCCAAGAAAGAGGATTCGCACCACCTACTTGCCCCTGAGAACACTTAACCTCCACCTCCTCTCAAATGGCCTGTGATTTTTCCTGAGCTGTAGTAAAACATCCAACATCGCCTGTCTGTCCATCCACTCCCATCCTTGATGCCCTGACTCTCAGCAGCAGCAGACTGAAATGCATGGTGCAGAGCTGCTGGACTACCCAATCATGGCAAGGCAAAGGTCACCCACTGCCATGTCTCCTGCCTTGACAACCCCTCTTGCAGGACAGAGCTCAAAACTGTGGAAAATGCAATAACTCTGTTTAAATGGGGTCAGTTGGCAGCTGTGTAGGAGGCTGGCAGGCTTTGCCTGTGGTTGGCCAGATTTAAACAGGCAATCAAATACCATGACAGCATGTTTAGCACCTGTGAAATGGCAACAAGCCGGGGGGGGGGGGGGGGGGGGAGAAGAAATAGCAGCAGTGCTACCAAGGTGTGAAAGCTAGGTGAGACACCACTGGCAGCAGGCATGGGTCCAGCAGGTCTCCCAGGTCCACTGTCAAGGTGGTCTCATCCCTTTTACAGCCCGGCAGTATCATTTTCCACGCAGATATGCTTAAGTTTTCCCCATGGCATCCTCCCCTCTGTCTCTGTCCCAGGGGAATGGAGGTGAACAGGTCCAGGAAAGGCCAGGACTTCTTGCCAGGATTGCCTTCTGCTCCTGGGTGAAGCCACGTAAGGTCAGTTATCCTTCTCCACACAGCTGATTCCCACAGTGATCAGTCAGTAACTTCCATCTGGGAGCCTCTCCTATATTTATTTGAGGGTCTCGTGGAGCAAGGAACCAAAAACTCTGTTTCCTTTTTTTCAGAGAAGTCCAGTAAAGCAGGAAAGGGAAACCATGCAGGTTACTTGGCAGTTGGCTTCCTTCCATGAGCAGTTGCAAGCACACGGCAGCATGACCAGGCCTTCCTAGGTGTGGTGCTCTGGGAAGTTTCTTCCTAAAAACCAGCCATTCTGAGAGGAAGAAGATGAGAGGACTGACCTGCATCTGTGCACTGCATAAAATTAAAGAGCATCTCAATAGAGCACATGGCAGCTCTGTGCCACAGATATTTCTCACAAAGTCTTGTGCAGAAATTTTGAGCCCAGCCACACTGCAGCATCCTGTAAACAAATATCAATACCTCCAAATTTTCTACTTTGAACTTAGGAACAAGCGGAATAATTTTAAAAAGTCAAATTTTTTTTTCCATTTTGGAAAGGAAAGGTTTTGCTCTGCTTTGTTTCAGTTAAAAAAACATATTGTTAAAAAAACCTGTATGATTAAAATCATATTGAGAACTTCCCAACTGAAACAGATTACTTCTATAGACTAAGAAAACAAGAATCTATTTCATTTTTTTTCTTACTCATTGGAAACTTTAGGTGTTTGTTTTCTCACTCACCTAAGAAGTTTTTTCTTCTAAGCTTTTGTGGTTGCGACATAGCAGAATTTCCTCTCCTACTCTTCTCCTGAGTCATGTGAACTGGGCTTACATCTGACCTGGGGCTTACCATGTCATCTCTGGAAAGCCAGCCCTCAAATTTGCATCCAATTGCCATCCATATAATAGCTATTAAACTCCTTGTGCTTGCATAGGGGCAAGTCTTCAGTCAGCCTTACAGCTAACAGCCTTCCACGCACGTCTGCTTAGCTGCCTCTCACCATTGCAGCACCCACCCCCCATACACGTGTTTCCTATTCCCTCTACCCATTGACCTCATCTTCTGGCTGCTCTAAATACACTAAGAAGAAAACTCAGCTCATGGGAACGTGATGTTTTCAAAACTGATTCTGAGGGCACTCTTGTGCTGAAAGTTTTGGAGCTGCAAATCAATCCATGGCAAGCATACATCTTCTGACAGGTAAACCAATGCTGATTCTGACAGCAACCAGTGTCCTGCTGCCAGACATTTTGCCCATGACTTAGACCATATCTGGAGACTGATTCAACACAAGGCATGAAGCCAACACACATGGCCCAGGGAGCGTTAGGTATTTCCCACACAGATGCTTTCATTCAGCAATAAAACAAACTCAGCTCAGTGTCTTTTCTTCCTGGAGACAAGTCCCTTGAGCTGTAAGCATGTTCGTCATGAAAAGCCACTGTACACGTTTTCTTAATATCACCATAACAAAGATATTATCTCTGCAGCCATTCCACTTCACTGAGTTTACTGTTGGGCCCTTGAATGCTGTCGATAGAAGCTGCATATTCCTTGTAAGCACAGGATAAAGACAGCTCTGTGTAGCCTTATTTTGCTTAATGGTACATGAACTATGATCTTCATTTCCACACCTCTGAATTCCTGAGTCCCATGTCTGAGGACAGCAAACAATTAATTAGGGAGCAGCTTACCTTTAGGAGCTGGCAAGATTCCCACCCAAGATGGGGTGGGCAGGCAAATGCTGCATTGGTGAAGATGCTGCTGCTGCACAGGGTGCTGGCACAGCACAAGTGACCCTGTCCCTCAGTGTCCCTTCCCCAATGGCTGCCCACTGGCACAACAGCAAGACTGAGAGCTTTTGCCCCAACATGGATCTGACCCTGGCCCAGTGCAGAGGTGAAGAATGAGGCAGCACTTGCTGGGCCCCGTTGCAGAGGAGGCTTTTAAGAGTAAACTAAAAGGCAAGTGTGCCCTGATGATAGAGTAGATTTTTTATCATGTTTCATTATCCCTTTGGCTGAAAAGCAGTGCTGTGAAACTTGCAAAGTGGTTGCTGTTTTCTCCTGATGGCGGCTCTGTCCCTGTCCAGGGCTGGCCATTGGGCCCATCTGAACTTTCAGTCAGAACAGGAGGTGCCCCTTTCCCTGCAGCACTCCAGTGCCTGGAACCCCAAGGCCTGTCCCATTAGCTGTCAGGGACCTGCTTCAGCAAACCACAGGAGGAAGTTGAAGACAAAATGTGTGAGATCAGAGAAGCATGCAGAGCATGGTCCCACTTAAGCTCATCAGTCTGGAAATCCAGAGTTCAGGGCATACCTCACCACAGTGGATGTAAACAGTCATGACAATCAGAAGAAAGCAAGCTTCAAAAATAAGAGCAAGCACTGCAAATTCACCCTTTTAAGAGTTAAAGCCAAGAGGCACCATGTGCAGGAGCTCACCATCTCTGAACTGTGCCTCCAAGAGCTCTGCAGAAAGGAAATTGCAAGCTGGTGCAGAGTGAATGGGCTGCTTTGCATGGGATTTCATTTTACCTTTTTTATGAAGCAGTGGTAAGAAAAAGAGACAGTGATGGTAAATGCAAATATCTGTAAGACCTCAATGCCTCGGCAGGGAATCTGCTCAATTTTGCTGTTGCTGAGCACAGGGATAAAGGAGCTGCATGATTGTGACTTATGAATGACATGGATCTTGCTGCAATAACTGACTCCTCTCCTGGCTGGGAACTAAGTGCCTTTATTCCGTTAACATCAACTGGGTTTTTTTTTTTGGCTCATACTCAGACATGATTGAAATATTTACTGAAAATCAACTCTTAAAAGTGAGAGCTCAGATGTACAGCTGCCTTTGGCGTTACAAAAAACATAGAAGAAAGAGGAAATAATCTGAACTGTGTTGCATGCAGCATAAGGTGCATCAAGCTGCAGATAGGATGAGTCTTCTCAGATGTAGTGCAGCAGCTACATCAACATCTCTCTCCCCCTTACTGCTGACAGCTAAATTATTATTTCTTGCACAGCTGTAATAATGAACTTCCTCATGTATAAATTCAGAGCATCTCCCTTTTGCTGTCTGGTAACCTGCAGGGTCCTCTGTCCCTACACAGCATCTCATGGATCTCACGTGAAATGTCAGATGTGTTGCTGGCATGGTTTTGAGAGTCCCCAGGAGGGGCCTCCATGAGAGCTGTGTGCTTCCAGCATCTGCCAACTGGGGCTGCAGATGCCCTGAGAGAAAACCTCCCTGCAAAAAACAGGGCAGAACAGGCTGATCAATATGAAAGGAATGAGGGAAAGGGAAGGAAATATTTTTGCTAGCAAACATCCAGCAATTTAAATTAGGAATTGCAATAACAGCAGTGAGTCTGACCAAATGCGGTATTAGCCTCTCAAAATATATGTAGTATATTTCCCCCAATGGGGAAAACTGAGGTACAGATTGTCGGTGGTTTATGCTGCAGCATAGGAGGCCTCAGCTGGCTCCCTAACAGCGCCCAGTAAAACACAACCTCTCCTTGAAAGCACCTTCAGGTAACAACAGTGGTATGGGCTGGCAAAGCCTGGAGCTGGTTCCATCTCTGCTGCTCATTGTGTGACTGGGGCAAAGCCCCTGCTACTCCATGCAGGTGGTTGCTCCTCCCCGGACAGGCTGCACGTGCAGCCTGGGGCATCATAAACCAGCAGAGACATAAAATGCTGCCAAGGGACATGGAGTCACAGCCTGCACCAGGCTTGCGGCCATGGCACCTCTGCCCCAGCTTTGGCCTGTATCCCCAGGGTAGGGACTGCTTTTAAATAGGTGCTTGCCGAGCTACTTGGAGAGTAATGTGCTGCCAGTTCCTCCCTCCTCTGCAGAGCTACAAGGAATGTGAACTGGTAAAACGAGCACCTACAGTGTTAAAGCAGTTGGTGCTTGCAGCTGGATAAGTGTCCGCTTTGATGCCTGCTGCAACAGCCAAAGTTCAGGCAGTTGCCTGTGCACTGGTACTTGTTTGAGTGCTTTAGGCTCTACTAAATTAACAGATTTCCATACATGATGTGCAATAAGGTATGGTAAAAGGCTGTGGACTCCACTAACTAGAGGAGTTACATGGAAATTCAGGAGAATTTCTTTCTGGGTCGGAGCCCTGCCGTGCCAGCAGGTTTCACCTTTGCTCAGCCCTCCTGGCAGAGACACTCCATGCAAATGCTGTTCTCTAAGCTTTCACACATGGGACTTTCAAAAGGTTCATGCTCTTCAGAAAATAATTTATAGGATCAGATTTTCCTGTGGCCCCTCAAGTCGTTTTATTAATCACCAGGACCATTCTCAAACGTCTTTCAACACTGAGAAATTCCACTTAATCACAGCCCGCCCTGCCACCACCTTCTCAGCATCAGATGGAGAAAGAAATGATGTGAGGACCTTAGTCACACTAACACTGCTTCAAGGCTGAGCTGGAGAATGGGACATGAATCATCTTTGCCTTTTCTTTTTCAAAGGGAAATAGTGAAGGCAACTGCTGCTCTGAGAATAAAACGCATAAAGTAGTGACAGGTCTTCCTGTTTCCTTCCCATCTCTGGTCCCTGCTATACGCTCCTTCCCTGTACTTAACAGTGTCTACTGAAAAAGCCCGTCTCTTTATCAAGCTATTCCTTGGAGATTTGTTTACACATCTCAGCAAGTGCAGAGGCATGCAGAGCTGTTTTTCAGGACCCACTGGCAGAGTGAATAGCAGGATATTTTCCAAACAAGCTAGTTCCTCCTTACAGAGGACTTCTCTGTGTGTACAGTTGCATAAGGGCAGCAGGATATGATGCTGGGAGATAAAAGATCAGCTCCTTGGAAACACCTAAGTGTGGCAAATGATAGACATTGCACTGCCTCACTTTTATAATCCTGTCTGCTTGCTGATGTCCACTGAGCATGTCCAGTGCCCAGGACTAGGAGGGAGCAAAGGGGAATGGCAAGGCCAGAGGTGCACCTCCAGCCTCAGGCTGGCCAGCACAGCAGGGAGAAGGAGATGAATCATTATCAGAGGTCACGGCAGAGCTACGCTGTGAAAAGGGCTCTCCGTGGCCTCTCCTTTCACCTTCCTGATCTGGGGCATTCAGAAAGGAGTGCACCCACAAGGTACCACAAGGCTCTGCAGACTGTCCTTTCTTGTAACGAGTTAATCAAGCGAGGCTTCTTTCAAAGCACTCTAATACTGGGTAGCAGAGCCCCTCCCTGCACAAAAGGAGAGGTGATGGGAGGAAACAGCTGGAATATATTGCTCTCGTTCTCTTCGCCTGGAAAATACATAACCACAATTCCCCATGGGTGCAGACCCTCAGGAAAGGAACAGATACCTTGCTAGACGAATCCAGCATTTTTTATCTAGATATCCTTTGAACAAGGCTTAGGCAACACACAGCTAAAGCACTGGGAGGCGAACTCCATGTTAATACTCCCTCCACTGCTTCAGCCTGCTCCTGCCAGACTAAATGATAAGATCTTCAGGGGCAGGCAGGCAGCCCAGCATGTCAGCCATGGCTCCCTGCCAAAGCAACTGGGAGCTGCAGCCCTTGCGTCTGCAGCCCGCAGCCAGGCACACTACAATGCCTGCCTCCGCAAACTGTCCAAAAGGGCCAGGTCCCAGCAGTGGGACTGGGCTCTGTGGCAAGGAAAAGCATGCAACTTGTTGCAAGCAGGCTGGGTAATGGTTTTATGCAAAAAAAAAAAAAACTAGAGAGAAATCCCAGCAAGCTGTTTGGGTAGGCTGAGGTTGTTGCCCTATTTCTGTTTGGGGTTTACTGGCCTGAAATAAAGGCGCTTGTGCTGAGAGAAGCTGCGTTGCAGGTGGTGAGCTCAGCAGGTTGCACATGTGGGATCTCCGAGACACGAGGGGACAATCTGCGCAGCACAGCCAGGGCACTTCAGTTGCACTTGTGCAGTTGAGAGTCCAGGATTTCTAAACAGTTGGGTGACTGGTCACAGCTGCTCTTCCGCCAGGGTTGCTCAATGTCAGCCAGCCAAAGTCCACAGCTTCAGCACAGGCAAAATTTCCAAGGGTGAAAAGTGACCATGTCCAGTGAGGCTGCAGATATGGGGTGTCTGGTCTGTGCTTGGCGGATCTCCTTTAGGTGACCTCCTCAGGTCAGAGGATTCCTACTCTGCAGACCCCTTGCCAAGGACGGAGTTGTGCATTGGCCCTTTACATATGCACACACACACACACATGCTGGCAGACTCTTAGCATTCTTAGTTGGTCTGAATTCTGGTTTGGACAGAAATTTGCCATTAATTCAGCAGCCTGGGCTGCACATTGCATAACTTCTTGCTAATTTTGGTTCAGCTTGCTTTTTTTGTTGCTGTGATTTTGCAGCCATCCAAACTCAAATGACGTGCAAAGCTAGGAATCCCCCCGCCTCCAGATTTTCTATCACCTTAATAAAGTCACCTCCCTAAACCACTGGCCATCAACCTAGTTCCAGTTACAGGATGCCTGTGGGGTCGTGCTTCAGCCACATAGTAATACCAGTGCTCAGAAACAGGTACCCATCCAGGCTGCAGAGCTACCTAATGAGGAGACACAGCTTCCAGGGTTTGCATTGATCCCAATGCTCTTCTTCTTTCTCCCAGCCCACTACCACCCTGGAGTTGCCAGTCATCACCAGTCCTAGCTTTCAACAGCCAGCACTGTGGTCACACTACTATAGAGTAGGTTTACCAGCTTACCCAACTGATGAGTTTTGTTTCATTAGATTTAGCACCTTGAAGGGGATGCATGAGTCCATTCCTAGAAGATTTGCCAAAGGAAAAGCTGTTTGGCATCATCTACTGGCCACCAGAGACAGCTCTGCAGGAAGGTGGTGCCAGAAGTTACATGAACACAAAAGCCCCCGGCAGGTGATTGTGCAACAACATCTTGAGCATCCAAGACATTGTGACAACTTCCAAGGTTGTTCTCCATCAGTCCCAGCATGTCTCTCTGGCAGGCACTGCAGCAGCTGCTCACGCTTGCTGAGCACTTGCGCAATGTGAGAATCAGAGCTGTGCTCGGGGCAATCTGAGCTCATGTTTTCATGTACTTCTACTGCAAAACAGAGGCCTTGTCCTTGGAGTTGAGAAAACCCATAATTTAAGCTAGGGATAATCAGCCTTGGGCACACATGGAGCCACTTAGGGAGCTGGTCACATTGCTTGCTGCACAGCAATTTATTTGCTAGCCAGGCTATTTCAAGCTATGTCAGGGGCACTGTGTTACATGAAGAAAACAGCTCATTGAGCAACAGGTGGAGTTTGACACTTAATAAGGCTACCGCAGCCCCTAACCCAGAGGCCTTTCCAGTCTGGTGTGTTGTCTTCAGCCTTGATCAATGCTGGAAATGCTGTGGTATAACCTTGCCGTGGCTTGGGCTTCTAGACAACTAGTAGTGCAGACCTGTACAGGGAAATGTTTCTGCCCGTGTGACCCAGCAGCAGGAGAATTAAGAGCAGTATGACCCAAACCCAGATGGAGCTGATGCTGCAGGACCTACAGGACTGCTACAGAAATACAGCAGCTATTACATTCCAACTTCAGGAAAAAACTTGTTCTCCAGTAACGTAGCAGAAATCAGCACCTTGGCATGGAGCCCAAAAGAAATTTAAGACCCTAAATCAGGATGCTGGTAAGCTGTGAAAGCCTATATCCGAATTGCCATTTGGAAAGCCTGTGCTCAGCAGCTCCCTACCTTCTGAAATGCGTCCAACTCACTAGAGGTTTTTCCCTGCTTGGCTTGGATGTCCCCAAGAAACCAAGGGTCTGCATGGGTGCATGTCTCACCCAAGGACCCTTCGATGTCCATTGCATGCACTCTCCTGGGAGGAAAGTTTGTTAAATCTTCCTTCCCTGCCAGCCAAATAACCTAATCCCACACTCCAGCACACTCTACTCCTGATCCTGTGCCAGGGCCCTGAATCCCTGGCATTAGGGAGGGGGGAGGAGACAGTGGGTCCCCTTTTGTTGATCTCTTCTTTCCTGTCTGTGGGCTGGGGCCCATCTTCCACAGAGATGTGCCTGGCTGCTCTTGGGCTGAGGGGCAAGAAGCCCATTTCTCAGCTGGGTGCCCTAGCTGGAAGTTTATTATGTTCACCTTGGAGACTGTTACCTTTGCCATATTTCAGGAGGAAAACAGAAAGGGCAGTGGTGTTCACACCATATGCTAGGAAACAGCCAGCCCCAGCTGAGTCAACAGCCTGTGTGTCAAGAGAGGCAGATCTTCAGGCAGATCCTGCACTCAGTGTTTCCAGCTGACTAGTGGCTCCATTTAGCCTAGGTCTGGTTTGGTGTTTCTAGCCTCTTTGTGGAGAAGCACAACACCAGGACTAGGCTTGTTTCAGCCCCAGCTTTGTTGGTGGAAGAACTAATGGCCCTAGTCTGCCTGGCCACTGTGGTACATACATTGCACATGGGAGAGAGGCTTGTATGAGCTTTGCCCTAGTTCAGTTAAGACAGAACCAGCCAGGGTGGCTTAGAAGAAATTAACCTGTATAATTTTGCCCGAAGCAAACACACGGAACTGTACTCTAATTACTGCACCTGCCATCTGAGGAGGAACAACTTCAGAGGGGTAGGGGAGAGGAGGGAGACTGAAAACCTCTTCCAGAGCTGGGTCCAGAGGAAGTCTTTGTGATCTACTGCATGCAGGAAACCCCTCCTAGAAATCCATCAAATTACCAGGGTGGGCATCAGCATCAGCATCCCTTCCTAGCTGCAGGCAAAGAGGCTTTCACTGAGCCCAGAGGAACTGAGAGGTGAAGTTGGTGCACTTTCTGTGCAAAAAGACAGAGAAGGCTCTGAAGGCTTATCATGACAATGAGCAAGAGAAGCTGGTAGGACTGCCTGCAAATGTCCGGGAGCACAGAGCAGGTCGGAGGTAGGAGAGGTCTCCCTTCAAGGGAGCAGCCAAGGCCAGGAGGACACCAGGGAAATGGATGTTGGACATGCTGGGAGATGGGGCTGCCATGAGAAACCATCAGGCAAAATGGTATCTTTGATGACAGAGTGTCTGCCCCATTGAAATAGAGAAAATTAGGAGAAGACTCTGCTGGCTCTCTGTGCTTCACCATTGTGACTGGCAGCATCAATTTACAACCCCTGCGGCCCCTTAGGTCACCATAGGTTGGAGAGGAGAGGAGTGGCACAGCTGTCCCAGTATGCAGGTGTTGCCTCTGTTCACGTATGAGGGCTCACCTTGAAACCAGGTAGACAGGCACTGAGTTCCAGGACTGGCTGTCAGGCAGAGGAGTCAGAGCCCTTCTCAGTCCACAAGGAGGCTTGGGAGGCTGAGGCAAGATACTGGAAAGAATGCCAGCTGCTCAACTGAGAAACACAATCAGTTGAACCTGCTGTTCTCACCTTGGGAAATTCCAGGTTCCTTCCACAAATGAAATGTTCCTTTTGCAAACTTGTTTTGGTGGGGTTCCTGCCTACACCCAGGTTGTATAAACAAAGCCAGTACTGAAAGTAAAAGTATGTCTACTGTGCTACATGCAAGACTCCCTTCACTTCTTGTGCTAATTGTGGTGTGGCAGCTACCAGCCATCGGCTCAGTAACACGCTCAGTTAAATCTGATCACTTTGAACATCTGCAATGTGAACAGCACATGCCATCACATGTGCAGGTCCTCTGAGAGATGGCTGACTTTTCCCAAATCACCTGCTTACAGATAGGTGTCTTGGTGACTCAGCTCTCATGATCTGCTGCTGCTCATCAGGGAGGGTTCCGCCAATTCCACTCAAATTAGCTAAGCCAGCAAGGCATGTGTTTGACCCGATCTTCTCTGCTTCATGGATGCTTTATGTCATAGCTGAGCTGTCAGTGCCCTTCTTTCTTCAATTTTCCTTAGAAGGCAGAGAGCTGCAGGGTAGATTTACCCAGTGACGTGCTGCACTGCCCACAGGCACTGCAGAAGAACTGTGAAAGGAAAGATTTAAACCCTGAAGTAGGAGAGGATCCCACTTTGGAGGAGCAAAAGCAGATGTCAGTGTGGGATTGCCTTGGGGTGTCCAGACAAACAAACCCTGGTTTGGACGGTAACTATACGACGTTACTCACAACATCTGTGAGAGTCCAGAAAAACTTCTCAGCGAGGGTGAGGGTTGGGGGAAGAAACACTGAATGTTGAGAGAAGGCAATCATCAGGCAACTGAAGCAGACCAGGGCAGAGATACAGATGAAGACATTGCTTGAAATCAGTATCCTCAAAGCAAATTACCCCTGGATCAAGCCAGTGCAATTTCTAGCTGGATGTACTGGATTTCAGTGCAAGTGGGTGTGTCACACAGATGGGTTTTTTTAGTGTTCTTGCTCAGAAAGCAGAGTGTTTCCTGTGGTAACTTGCAGAGACGAAGTCCTGTTCTTGGATTTGGAAAGAAGATGTTTTACTGTGCCCACCAGAGAGTGTCCCTGACGAAACTAGGGAGAAGGCAGGGCTTGCTGGTGGGCTCTGAAGCAGCTGTGAGGATCATCTTTCTGTCTTCACACTCTTCCTTTAGCAGTGCCTGTCTGTTGCAGGAGGAGGGGGAGAGGCTGCTGTTGTGGCTCCCATAGAAGGTTGTGGCAGTGGAGCTGTGCCAGTACTGGCGCCATTTGGCTTGGACCGCAGTTTTCCAGGGGCATCATCCAGACCCAAGCAAACACAGCACACATCTGCTGGTACTCTTATTAAAGTGTTTCTTGCCTCCCTAACACAGGCAGGCAGTGTCCTGTCCTCCACTGCACTCGGGTCCAAGCTGGGACCAAGCTGCCTGGCCAGGGCAGGATACTGCTATGTCAAGGTGTCCCCAGGCAGCAGGGGAGAAAATCCTGCACAGCATGATAAGGCACTCAAGTTGTCTTATGCCATTTTCTGGTCAATATCAATTTCCCTAGGATTCTTCTGACCCATTTTCATAGTGTTTCAAGCAGGAAACACTGTCAGGACTCACTGAGTGTACAAACTCAGAGGGCCACATGCTGACAGAATGTCAGTGACAACCAGTTGTACTCCTCATCCTACTCCCATTCAACCCTCCTTTAGCACTCTGCTGCACTGCAGGAGCAGTTTTGGTCCACCAGCTGACATGCCTTCCCCTAATGCAAGTGTTGCCTGGGCTCTCCCCCAGTTCTGCTGATTGTTTGCCTCAGGAGGAAACGCTTGAGGATGTTTCCAGCAAGCTCGTTAGACTGTGGCAGAAAGCACACACATTTAAAAGTCAGGTGGGATAATTAGGAAAAAAAGGATAAAAACAAAGCCCACAGGAACTGTGGGATGGATACTGGATGCACCGCAGTCCATATGTGAAAAAAGGCACATTCGTCCCATTTTTTCAGCGGGTGTTGCTTTGCAGCTGAACACAGCAAGGAACCTACTTGATGCCCTCCTTGGAAGTCTCCCTGGGCAGATTTTCCCTTCTTTCCTTTTTCCATGTTTTTTTTTGGTTGGTTTTTTTTTTTTTATTTTACTTGGTTTTATATGGCAGCAGGTGCTTTAGGACAGCATTGCTCTGGCCTCAGCATCCACTTGTTCAACTTACTCAGCTTCTCCTCAGGGGGATTTCTAGAGGAAGGTAACAGGCATTGTGGCTGAACCAGCTTCCCTTCAGCAGCCAGTAAATAATCCCTGACCTCCAGAAGAGGAGCAAATGTGCTTCCATGACGATGAACTACTTCACACAGTTCCTGGTAATGCCTGGTCCCTGTCCTGCTGAGAGCAGGGGGTGGGGAACCAAGGCTTGTCATCCAGTGTGTTCATAGCCCCTAATTCTCCAGACCTTGTAGCTGACTAATGAAACTCAAGGGATTCAAAGCGATTTTCCTGTTTGTGAAAAATATATTTCTAGTGAAGTTAAAAACACTGTTAGTGCTGGTTGTACAGCACCTCTTCTCCATTTGCATGAGAAGTCTGCTTTCCCTTACTCCTTATCTGCTTAAAATCAGGAATATTTTGGCAAAAAGAAAGTTTGTGGTTTTTAAAAGCTGCCTGTGCCCAGAGGCACTGTCTATTCTTCCGACAAAAAGGTTGAGGATAAAAGGAGGATCCTTCCCTCTTCATACCAGAAGGGTCTCCTGAGGAGGTGAGTCCACAGAGACCGTCATCAATGGAGCAGGACAGTGCTCATTCTGGCTGGGATGCTGGCATGCTCTCTCCTTTCCTTGCTCAGAGGACCCTGTGTGGTTCTGTCATGACAAAACCACTGCATTTTAGGAAGAAGAAAAGAGGAAGGAAACTGTGAAAGACAGGGGGTTCCCAGACTGCGACACTGCCTTTATATACAGTACTTTTGAATGGAGGAGACCTCTGGGAACAAGGAAACCGGGAGGGGCTTTTGGTACCTTTACTTCTCCTTACTGATCCAGTAACGTAGAAGGTGTTCCAGTTTCCTCACCACAGGCAGCCCATGGCAATTACCTGGCAGGCCCACACAAACTAGGCAGGATCCTGTAAGCTGTGAGATGCACACAAAGTGTACAAACGACCTCCTGGCTCATTTACTTGTGGACCTGCTGATACTACAAAATGTTGCTGGGAAGACTAAGACTGATGTGTGACCATGGGGAAGGTGGGACTGATCCATGAACTCCACCCACACCCATGCTCTGTCAGCCTGCAGCTGGTCTCCAGCAGCATCGCACAGACCAGTCCTTCACAGCATCTCCCATCCCACTGTGCTGCTGGGATCATTAAGCACCCTCCTGCCCCAGGTTCATGTGGAGAGGTGGGAGCGTGTCATGCTCCATGGTATCGGGGCGAGTGTGGGGTGGGCTGCCTATGTTCCCTGGGCACAGATAAGCTGCACTGTCCCCACATAGCCTGCAACACCTCTGTGCTCTCACCCTCTTACTCTAATTTGTCTTTCAATTCGGTCCTAGAATGCCTTTCTACAAAGCTTATTGAAGAGGCCAACCCACACATTTAAGCACTTATCTTAGAGGCAGGAGCTAACCCAGCAGCGAATTTTGCTGCGAAGGCTTCTGCATTGTAGTATTTCAAGCACAATTTAGTTAGACCTACGGCCCTTAGGTGGAAAGATGGTGCTGCCTATATGACCACATAAGACAAAACCCATACTGCCCCAGCTGCAAATGTCATGATCTCTCTGCACTGAGCAGACACCCTTTGGCTCAGCTGCAGGAGATGCAAAGCCACTAGCAGAGAAATTATTCAGAAGGGGCAAGGACTCAGAAGAGGCTATGCACATTCATATAGATTTCCACTTAATTTACAGAATCTGCAATCAAGCTCAGTCCTGGCCTTGTTGAATATTTGGCCATAGTGCTGCTGTGCAATTACAGAGCGTGGGAATTCCCTCCAGGGTGGAGCCCTGTGCTGTAGGTGTGGAACCAACAAAAACAAGCACAGGTTTTCACTGCTTCTTTCAGGGTGGGCCTCAGGGCCGCTGGGGTGGGGATAATTGCCTTGAAATTTTTCTGCTGTTTACAGTTTATTAGAAGAGCAATTAACTGCTAAGTGTATGGAAGTTGGATGGGACAGGACTAGGTCAAGCACCAATGTGACCATTTCAAACTATCCTTATCCTGGTATTGGTATTGTATAACTTAATTCCCACAGAACTTGCCAAAAAAAGAACACTGATCCCTTCTCTTAGATAAAAAATTATGCCTGTGACCTGGGCATAATAGGTTTTAAAGACACCTAAAAATGAGAGCAGTTCACAGAAGTTGGTTGTTTTGCTTGAGACCACTCTCTAAATGTGTTTAAAAATGGTTGGAATATTCATAACATGATTAAGATAAGCAAAGAAGAAGAGTGGCAATATTTCTTGCTGTTAACTCTGGCACAAGGCTCCTCTAAAGCCACCCGAGGTGTTAACGCTCCTGTAACAGGAGCTCACTAACCAGCATGCACTGAGAACTGCCTGATGCAGGGTTGGCAGGAAGATCTCACAGCCTGGTGGAGATTTGTCCACCCTGTTGCTAATCATTGGCAAGACTGCACCACGCAAGGATATTTTTAATCAAAATTTTAAGCACAGATCCAGCTGAAAGAAGCCAAGCAGGTTCTGCATCCTCTCCCAAAGCCTGTGGCACAAGACTTGCGAGAGCACTGCGGTGTGTGTACCTCTCTATCCTCACAGGACCCTGCTTGCTGAGGACAGCACCATTTTTTTTCCCAGCTCTAAAAATCAACAGATGTGCAAAACTGAGTGCCCAGGTTTTGTTCACAGTTACTGCAAATGCTTGAGTTATGTAAAATGGGTATCTTTCACTGCAGATTTTTGTTTTATTTTGTTTATTTATTTTAAACAAACCTTCCAAAGGAAAATCAGAAGCAGGAGAGCAGGCAACAACATATTAGGCAGCACAGCTATCCTCTCTCAGCAGCCTACCGTATTTATCAAGAGCAAGGGGAGGAAGCTTGAGCCTTTCACCAGCAGGAATGATTCCAGGCAGTAACCACAGCTCTTACAACCACCTGTTTTACACAAAACTGAGAGACATGCATAAAGAGTTTTGTAAGCTTTGTATGGCTATGAATGAGGAAGGTGCAGAGTGGGCTGAAATGCAGTCTGGAGGATTGTACTTTTACTGCTGGAAAAAGCCATGAGCTAGCGCTGTGCATGAAGTTGGCAAAGAAGCTGGCAAAGAGCAATTGTTTATTCTCCTAGGTAACGAACCGTTTAAAATACCAACACAATATAACCGTGGCAACCCGCAATATGTGGCACAATCAAATCGATGGGTGTGCTTTTTGCACTCTGACAGGATGATGAAACATCAGCCTGTGCTAAACTGGGTCTTACCTTCCCTTGTTTCCGCAACATCGTATCCTCTCCCTTGTACAAGCACTGGAGCTCATGTGACTGTGTAGCAAGCCAGTGAGCTGAGCCAGACAAAAGTTAAGCCTGCAGTGAAAAAGGGACACGAACTGGCTTAGACAGAGTCCCTGAACTGGGTCAGCTTGCGATCGCATGGATGTCATCACCAGCACAAGGGATGGAGTAGGACCACGCAGCAACTGAAGGCAGCTGTTTCCAGCTTAGGTCTGGTGAGGACATTGTGGACGCATACCCTTGCCTGTTCACGCCAAGAGCCAAAAGTCATGAACCTGAGCCTAGAAGTTGAAACAAGCCCCTTTGTCCACTCTGTTCTTGCAGCATACCTGAGCCTTGCCAGCTCTTTTGAAAGCTCCACACTCTTGGCAGAGCTGAATTACAGCATCTATCTATCCATTCACACACACTGATTCTTGTTACAAGGCACAAGTGTTCTTGTATTGTGGTGGTATGTGTTTTGATTTGCTGCCAAAGTGGGAAAGCATCCCATACTCATTATTACCTGCATTTGAAATAAGGGTTGTAACATCATTTTGGAAATACATGCTTCATCAACAGAATCAGTTTCTCAGCAGTCCTCCTGCTGAATGCATTGCACGTGTATTTGTTTGTTGATAGGTCTAGCACCAGAGAACAGAAAAATACATGTTAACCTTTTTTTCTCAATCCTTCTCTCGAAACTGAAGGGGTAGGACCTCTGCTACTTCATTCCTGTAATACAGACCACTTGTAATGCTATTTATCACTAATTCTTTTTGTTATCTTCCTTTTCTGGACAACCTTATACCCTTTCTCAGACCATCAAAACCCTCAAGTGGATGCCAGGTCGTTCACAACATCTGTTTCCACACCCACCACCACTACCCTCGACCTGTTTTGCAGCCCATCTCTAACTCTTGCCTTTGAATTTATGGACCTTTACTGCACTTCAGGCAGATGTTCCCTGCTGCACTACCTACACAAGCTCAGGTCTGTTTCCCGCGTTGGAGTGAGAAAGATGTAGGTGTCAGTGCTAAGTACTCAAAGTAGGAAAAACAGTTAAAAAAATTACTTCCTGGCAAGGACTGTTGTCACCTAAGAGATATAACTATTCTTGCACTTACAAAGCTAATTTTACACTATTTTATACTTTATTTACTTGGTTTGTTACTAGGTAAGAGAGGTTAGCGATGGAAACTTCTCCTGGAGATAAGAACAGGGAATATCATCACCTAATCTTCTAACAAGTATTCCACAAACACTTCATGTGTGCGGATACCCACAAGGCAGAGCAACCAGGAGCTACAGACTGAGAAAAACACTGGAGACTGAGGGTTCATGCACCTTGCCACTAACTCACAGCAAGTCATCCAGCCTTCCCGGTCATCATTGAAAATCATCCTTTCTCTTCCATCCCTTCTTCTAGCAGCCTCAACAGCATTTTCCAGCCTTCTTACAGGCACATCCTGGTACCTTTCAGGGCAGTCAATATCTAAGCTAAGCTGGCAGCTTATTTTCAAGGTTCACCACATCCTTAGGTGAAATTTTTTTTTTTTACTGTCAGCCAGGTGTTTCCAAATACTGTTAACTGAAACTAGGCTAACATTCAATGCAAATTTCTTCACTACATCCTAAAGGTGTGCACAGCTACAAGTGGTTTAAAGGACACTGTTGGAAAAAGGAAAGAAACGCCTCCCATCCCACTTGTGCTGAAACCCAATCCAAGGCACTGTCCCCTTTGGCAGCCAACTTGCTGCAGGTTTTCTTGACACCTTGTTGTTCTACCTTCCTAAATGAAAAATTCCTTTCCTTGCCAGCCATGTAGCCTCCAGTTAGATTCCAAAAAGGAGGCTTTGATGGATTCATAGAACTGGTATCTCATCTCTCCATGAGGAAAATACTTGCTTACAAGGGAGGATTTTGACTGCTGCTCCTACCAGATCCACTACAAGTTTAATGGACCCTGCTCATGGGTCCTGTCCTGCACTGCCCCCTGTGCTGGTACTGCTGTTGTGGTACCAGGGACTAAGGTTACACCAGGGTCAAAACAGAGTTAATGTTACTTCTCTGGACAGTTTTTTTTCATTTTGTTTTATTAAAACATAGACTTGTTTCCAAGTCATGTTCCCTGGGTAGCCCCGGAAATTGCTGGGCTACACAATTGGTATAGAGGCAGAGAAAATGAAGAGGAGCTGCTGTAACAGCACTGTTCACAAAGAAATCTTCTTCAGACTAGGAAGAGGAAGTCTTGATGCTGCTAAAATGAAGGCTTGTGTCGCCTGCTGACAGAAGCAAACATCACTTTGGTAGACCAGGTGTCATCCCATAGTTGTAAGTCAAAGAGCAGTCAAGGGGACAATGAGTTATGGATATTCCTGTTCCTTTGGTGATGCAGGCTGCGACTTCCACAGCAGCTCCCACCAGAGGCAGTGCAATACCATCTTCCTCTTCCCTCCTTAAGATCAGCACAATGACAAATTTGATCCCACAGTGAGCTGATTCAAGTCACCAATCCACAGATAACTGAACCAAACAAAACAAAGTGTTCCATCAGTTTAGTAAACAGAATGGCTCATTACAAATGGAAATGAGCACTAGTGCTGGCTGAATGAAGAGGGCGGACATAGCTGGAATCAGAACAGGGAGGAGAGTGAGCATACCTGCAAATATCATAGCAATATCAGATGTCTCTGAAACACATCCCCAGTCCTGATCACGCAACCCCAGCTCATGCACATTCGTACTGTTTCTCTATCCACAACTACTGAGTTTCACACTCTACCTTGAGAGAGGGTTATTTGTAGTCTAAGGAGTCCCACAAAGCATTAAATACACTGTGTTCACAACTCCACGCCACAAGAGACAGTTTTCTGGGACAGAAAACAGACATAATTTAGTGGCAAAGTAATTACAGCTTGGCTTGTGTGTCCTAATCCACACTGCATACTACGCTGCTAAAGCCTTAGCTAGGAAACTTTATTCCAGAGGCTTGTGGTTCAATGTACGCATCAAAGCCACAATGTCTTGCACGCTAAGACTGTGTAGCACATCTGCAGTGCCAGGAAGCTCATCTACGGCCGACAGGTTCTAAAATGGACCAGGAGAAAAATACTAACCCAAAAAATGGAAGCATACACCTCTTCATGGATGATTCAATTCTGCCAAATGTAGATAGCTGGATTTTACTTAGAGATATGTTAGGTCTATTTACTCACCAGGTTTACAGTCAAGTACATTACAGTTCCCGTATTTAACTTTGTAGCATGGAATTTTCATAGACCATGGTGACACAGGTAAGACTACTACTAGAGGAAAGGTTACTATGCTAAGAAAAGCTTGGTGAAGAGCAGCAAATACTGCTAATAACTGAAGTTTTTGACAGTCATTTAAGAAACACAATCTTATCTGTACAGATGTAGTATAAAGGAAAGGAGAAAGTTGTTTGGTTTGGTTTGAATATGAGAATCATGATAAACAACTGCAATCCAGGCACCATTTTAAGCAGCTTGTTATAAACACGTGGTGATGATCTTTGTTTCTGTTTGGGCATGAGAGGTTTAAGCACAGTGTTCCAGCAGATCCTGAACTACAGGATGTCTTGCATTGTTTCCAAATAGTTCGGATTACAGCAAAACAAGAGAACAGAACAAACTGTTACTAGCAAGAACTGGCTGGAACAAGCTATGACAATTTAAGAACTTCCCATATGAAAAAAAAAAAAACAATTACAAAATGAAAAGCAATGCCCCTACTGTTATGACCCTGGTAGTGTAGGGCTTTTTCTAGAAGAAAACATGAATACTGTCATGGATATGCTTCACAAAACTTGATCTTGTGAGCTAACAAGGTGGCCATTTTGCAGAACTCAAAACGGCAGCCTTTGCTTCTGTGTCAGGAAAATAAGATAGAAAGGTTAATCTTTCTTTTCTTCAGATGCTATCAAGCTACAGACCTAGTTCTTCCAGCTTACTTCCAATAACATGCACTAAACAACAACATTTCTTATTTGGTACACCTGGACACTGGCTTAATGAGAAATAAGACAGAGAAGGTAGAAATGAGTGCAGTATATTATTCCATGTCATTGAAATTGCTGTAACATATCTACATGCACTCACTCCACCTGAACCCCTCATTTACCTCTCTGTGCTTAGACTGTCATCACTGGAGGGCTTACCGTGAATAGGTATGGTCTAACAATTGTCTTCAATTGCAGCAATACAAAAATGCATTTTTCTTCACCTTGACTCAAGTTTTTGCAGTCTTCTCTTTTCTCCTAACCCAGAACCTTTGAAGGAGCAAGGGAAATGGCTTCCCACAGACATTCTTGTCGATGGACTTTGTCTATTGGACCCATCCAACCTCAACATTGTTTCTGGAACCGTGCAGAGCCTCAAAACCAGGTAGGTGACAGCCAAAATTCCCAAATACACTGGTTATAGAATCTGTTCCCCGGAAGACATGTTCATTTCAGAGCTGTTTCACTATAGCAGATGTCCATTAAATTCACTACCTCCACCTCAAATAAATCAGTCTAAAAGGAACTCTCACTGGGAGTTGCAACTCAAGTTTTTTCCTTCAACTTTTGTCCTTTATCCTCATACAAACCTGAGCAAATATTAAGATCATCTTAATTTCCCCAAAATCAAACCAATAACATTATAAGCCTTTCAACACCAGCACAAGAAGACGACACATGTAAACATAAGAATCATCGACTCACACACCACATAATCTGATATAAAACTTTACACTAGGAGCCAAAGAGCTTAGATGAAAAATATACAACCAAAAGGAAGCAATCACCAAAGAAAGTCATCAAGTATTTCGATAAGAATTTCATAGAACTAAAAGTTAAAAAAAAAGTGTATTAAAAAGAGACACCAAGTATTTCAAAAGCCTCTGTTTTATTTGTACAGAGTAAAATACATTATATAGTGAACATGGTTTCCCATCCACAATCTAAAGCCATTAATCAGTGTTTTCTTTTCACCAAGTATTCTGGCCAGAAGCACAAACAATGGAAAAAGGAATGCTAATTAGTCTCTCTCTGCCAGAGCTACAAGGTGCACATCAATCTCCGCTTCTGAAAGGATCCTGAAAGAACAAAAAGAAATCTTAAATAGCTTAAATGATTCTTCCCCTTAAGCTCCAACATTACAACCTCATATCTACACAAATAAATTTTATCCAGTGCATTTTCAGCCCTTTAAACCCCCATGGCCAGGGCCACAGGCCGACATTCCAATTCTTTTTGAAAAATAAAGGATGAATCAAAGGCATTAGAGAGCAAAGAGGTAACAAATGGTAGAAAAAGAACAAGTAATTCCTCATGAGTAATATATTTGCAAGCTGGGACCTGGTGAGAAGAATGGGTATGGTAATTAGTATGATTATACCAATGGCGACACAGGTTTCCATAGTCTTTTCCCTGTTTGTTATCCATCCTTTCTGAAAAGGACATAAGACCAGTAAATGAAGTTTGGCATAAAGCTACCACTTGACCCTTGAGGAGCAGTAGAAAAGCAGTAATGTAGCTCATGCACGCTTTCTCAAAAACGCTGTGCTATTCTGTTGCCCTAAACACACACCACCAAATACAAAATCACCTATCACCACACCACATCACATTTAAGCACTTTAGGAAACACTCAGAAGGTGTGAAGCCTCTCTCCAATCACCACCTACCAAGTAAACTAAAGCAGCACAGGACTTTTCTTCCTCACTTAAATTAACTTTAAATTAAAAAAACCCAACAACAACAACAACGAAAGACAGAAATAACTGAATCCTCTGCAGCGAGCTAGACTTGCCTAAATTTTAAGACAAATATAACTAGAGGGTCCTTTAAGATTAACAAAAAGCCCTAAAATTTATTCTCCTGCATTTCATACGAACTTTCACAGATACACATTTTGTTGCAAGAATACTGCCAAGTACACTGTATCTGATGGGAGGTATAACCCTCAGCACAAAGATATCCAGGTGTTGTCTCCACAGACTGACCAAATAATTTTGCTGCAAACAGTGCGCTGCACTCAGATTCAGGGAATAACAAGTAAAAAAAGCCTCCAAAACTTCAGCTTCTGATATCTCTCTCCTTTTCTCGATTTGCTGTTACACAAGAGGTTACAACTAATTGCACATAACCAGAGAAACACACCAAGTTTTATCAACACTGATCACTTACCTGAATTTAGGATTTTCCACTGTAACTACACCAACTTCTATTTCTGAAGGTTTGAAATCAATGGATAGTACAGTGGACAGGCATGTTATCGCGGTCTGAAAGGTGACAAAAAAACCCTATCATTAAACAGCAAGCACTAGACGTAGTATTAGCAACTACCCTTCCTTCTAGTTTTAAGTTATTACCTTCCACCTCAAAACTTCAGCTAAAAAGTTTCAAATAATTTCCCCTTGTTACAGAATACAGCCCCTTTCCAGTCCTCTCCCTAAAAAGCCCAACCTACAAAACCAGAAGGACATGTCATTTTCGTAGCAGGAAAAAAACACAACAAAACCAAAATCTTTTATCATGCAACGATTAAACCCTCAGGTTCCAAAGACAGAATGTGTTTCATTAATGGCAAACATGACTGACATCATTACAGTTCAAGATTACTCAAAGCACGTCACTTACACAGCTGCCATTTTGGCTTTTCTTCTGGTAATTAAAATTACATTGGCTGTGTTTAAAAGCTGCATTTCATCATGGCTTAACTTATTTTTTCTCCACCTTTATCGTCGCCTGCTTTGAAGGGTGTTCTTTGCAAACTCACTGATACTTAACCCTGCAGTAGGGTCATAATAATGCTAAAGATGTATTCCTGAAGTGATGACTAAGCACAAAAATAAGTTTCATAAAACGTTTGTATAGCCAGATGTTTATCAGACCAGTTATTCTAACATGCTGGCATTTCATTGTGATCAGTAATATGTTAGAAAGTCTAGAAAAACAGAAAAGACTTTTCTGAAGTTTATTTTCAATATGTTGATAATTTATTGATTCTGCAATAATTCAATGAGACTATATGGATGACTTATCAGAAGACTGCCAAGTTGCAAAAACAAAACAAAAAAACCCAACCCTGAAACTCTTATCCATGGAGCATCACCTCCAAACACCATGAGCTTTTAAAAGAAAGAGAGGGTGTAGAACACTACAAAACCGTGATTCTTGCTTGTGCTTAAAAGATTTGCTTCTCCCTGTTAAAATAACAGTGTCTGATCTACATTCACAATCTCAGCATTTTTACAAAGACAACAAAAAGGTATAGAGGTGCATCCAGGATTTGACTGGCAGATTAATTACCAGTTAAGTCTTTGTACCATACCACGCAAGTTTTATGAATAAGAAAATACTGTTTCAGCTACTTCCAGCCGCTCAACAGAGAGATATGCACAGTATCATCATGCACTGACAGAAAAATACGTTTAATGTGAAAAATATTTATCCAGGATAAAAAAGGATCTCTGAGGGAATTCAACACTTTCAATTTCAGCATGCTATGTTTTTTTAACCCTCGCAGGATCTTCTCTTTAAAGAAATCACATATTAAGGAAATTAGCACTTAAGATACATATACAAAACTTGTAAGTTCATGCTGAAAAACTTTCCATTTAAATGGTACTTTCATAGTAATATAGACTTTTCAGCTGAGGGTCTGAATCTGCACAGCATTCACAGAGTTCTTAAAACAATACCCTGTTTAATCTTACAAGGCAGTCAGTTGCTTGGGTTATTATTCCTCTCTTCAACTGCTAATCTTGTGATGGAGAAAACACAGAATCATAGAATACTCCAGTTGGAAAAGACCTCTGAGATCATCGAGTCCAACTGCACCCATCATCCGCTAAACCATGTCCCTTAAAAACTCATCTATCCTTTTCTTAAATACCTCCAGGGATGGTGACTCAACCACCTCCCTGGGCAGCTGTTCCAGTACCTGACCACCCTTTTGGTAAAGAAATTCTTCCTAATATTAAGTTAAACCGCCCCTGGCGCAACTTAATAAAATAAATATTATGGCCATAATATTATGAGACAACAATAAAGTCTGGCAGGAGAAATAGGTGGGCCATGGAAGAGGACTGTTTAGACAGATCTCTACCATGTAAGTGAAAAAGCAAGGATGATTTACAAAATAAGTTAATTGACCTATTTTATAAGTAGGATACATTTTCATAATGGGCCTTGAACAACGGTTTTCATAGTAGATGTAACAACTGGTGTTATATTTACTAAACTGACAGATAGGCACTACCCTATCCCACTTGAAATGCTTTCTAACAAGAAGATTGTTTTAAGCGCCACTAAAAGAAAATTGCACTGGTATCCCCAGAACCAGCATTGCAGTAACCAACCACCAACTACAGTGAGATTGGTGAAAAAGAAAAAGCAGAAAAAGCAGATTAGAGGACTATTTTGATACTTACAAAATACGTTCAAAAGATTTTCTGGCTGGAATAGCTATACTGGCTGTGGCAGCAATAAAGAACTGTAAGAAAACAGGAAGTGCCAAACTGCATTCCTCCATATCACAAGCCTACGTAGACCACAAAATACGTTAACAAATCCTCATTTCCTTCTGTTGGCCTACCTCTACTGTTTGTTCATATGTCCAATCAAATTTCTTCTTTACTTTCTTTTCAAGAAAACTGGTTGACTCTGTCTGTTTAACTCCTGCAGCTGTGGCCTTGAAACCACAGTAGTAACCTGCTGGATCACACTTGTATACCTGAGGGCCATGTTCTTCATCAATACCAATCAAAATCATACCTTGAAGAAAAAAAAGGTCATTTAATTCCACAGTTTTAACAATTTCATTCAACTGAAGAACAGAACAGATATACTCTTCCCTCCTGTGAAACACATGCATGCACCGCAGTAACTTTTTGGGAACCAGTCCAATACACAGAGCTGTGATTTCCTCTTTAACTCTAATTTGCCATTTCTTAGCTGCACCTCATTACCAGGTTCACAACTCAGTTCAGTGCAACCTAGACTTCTGTCATTCCCCAATAAGGCTACTCCACAAACATAGAAACTTTTTTTGCTATGCTCAGTGAATGTCAGGAAAAGCAAAAGTTTAATCCTGATACAAAGTTAACCCAGCCACAGTTCACATCCTGTGTGTAATACCAAACTTTAGAAGTAGAAACAACAGTTCCACTAACGTGCCTTCTACTAGAAAGCAACTTTACAAATATGTTGAAACTAATGATAATATGAAAAGATTAACTTTTGATTTGTCAACTATAATCCTAAAAGCATCACATTACATTCCTTTCCCTCTTTTCTTTAAAGAAAAAAATATCTGAAATGAAAAGTGGAAATATCAGAAAAAAATGAGTCTTTTAAGATCATTTGACTAAGTGCTCTCAAGTCGGACAGAATTCAGGCAACACAAAATGGTTACATCACTGAAATACATCTGTGTTCACTCACATTTCTAGATTTACAGTTGTATAGTCTCAATATGCATATTAAAATAACTCAAAAGCAATACTTGCAAAAAAAGCCCCAAAACAGAACAAGGTCAAGGTTTCAAACTGCTTTTGCTTTACACTTGCGTAACTTTTAACTAGTAATTATAGCTGATAAGCTTCTCAGCAGCTATTACTATAACAGAAAAAAAAATTCCCCATCATCTTTTCTAGGAAAGGTTAAGAAAAGTTAAGAAAAATACATTTTTATTCATGTATTTAAAAAAAAAATCACTTTCCAGTAGTATCAAGGCATGGGAAATGCCAAGGAAAGAAAGAAACTATCACTCCTGAATGTTACAAGCATAGGAAAATTGCCCCATCGAGGAAACTGTGGTGCAACCCTGAGTGCTACTTCTTTAGTGAGAAGTGCTTATGCCTTCTATGATTATGAGAAGTGATTCATCAATTCTGAAACTATTCTCCTTAAAAGAAAAAAAAAAGCAAAAAAAAAACCAAACAAAAAAAGCAAGCAAACAAAAAGAAACCCAGACAGAATGTTTAATGAAAAAGTATTGACTTGTTTTCTATCTCAGTTCCTGGGCAGTCTAACAGTACAGATATGATTTGTTCATACCCAAACGTAAGCAAAAAAACATGTCAAACCCAACCTTGGAACAGACAGATGACTGGAAATATCTAAAAAAACCCAATGTTATACACACCTTTTTTATTTAAGCTGCATCTGTTGTTATAAAACAAGACTGGTGTACAAATGTTTGCAAGTGAAATATTTTCAAGCAGTTCTTCTCTACATCATATATATCATGGTTAAGAGCAAAAACTATGCAGATTATTTTTAGCCTAATATACTACTTAAATAAAAAAAGCAGCCACAAAATCTGCACAAGCATAATTGCACTCTCCACGTCAGTTTTAGCAGGGATATTTACAAAGACACCAGTAAAGAAAGCATCTCCCATTCACAGACATCACCGGGCAATGCAAACACAGAGAAGGCCCCAGACACTAAGCTGAAACAGCATCACATGTTTTAAAGAGGCTAAATCATTTACTCCAATTCAAATGCTGAGTTACTAGTAAAATCATGGCTTCAATTAGAGACTTCCAACATTGCTCTCTCATGTGGCTGTTCACCCTCTTACTCCTTCAGTTACATCCATATCTTGCACAACTTGAAAATGAGCACGGATTTCTTAAAGTTGCAAAGAAACAGAAAAGACTAATTTCATATACTATACTCACAGCAACCAAGAGGCCTCATTTCAGCATTTTGTGTATAGACCTGAGAAATATCTGCAATCCTTTTACACAGCATATCCACAGGGATGTCATAGCCATACTTGTACTTCCAGTTAGCAGCCTCATAGCGAGCTCTCTGCACCTGGGATCTGCTGTCAGCTAGACAGAAAGAAACAATATTATTTTCACTGAACATGTACCACATTTACTCCCAGCATTCCTTGAGAATATGAATTCCAGGCTCAACTTTAAGTAGTTTTCAAATATACACATCAGAACTACACAAGTTCTCTACACCCAGATTGAGTGGAACAAGAGCACTTATTTGTTTTATGGAATGCAAAATTGGTGAACTATGTAAAAAAAACTGACACACCTCTGATACTTAAAAAAGACGATGAATGAAATACCTGTCATTCCTGTCATCACACAGCCAATATTTTCAGTAATTCTGAATAAATGAGTCACTGTGTTGGAATCCAGTAACTTGTCCTAAAGAGGAAATAGAAATAAAGTAATAGAAAATACAAGTACAATAAGACTCTGCATGTTCTGTAATTTACAGAAGAGACCCCAAAAATCAACTAGCAGCTAAAAACTGTCTTTCAGACTCTCTACTATTTACTGCTATAGGCAACATCAAAGTCCTCTTCCTTCTGAAGAAACTCTGAGAACACTCATGCAAAAACTTGAGCTCTTATTACATGCAGCCTTTCAAATATAAGACTTTCCCCCCTTTGTCAACAATACTTCACCCCTGTCCTCAAACACTCAAGATAATCTGTTCTGCATGCTATTGGTGTAACAATTTGAGTAGAAATTAAAGAAATTTCATAACTGGTAACAGACAACTAAGCCCTTACAAGCCAGAGAAATGTACACACACCAAAGTACAGCAGGCCTGACTCGTATTTTAGCTTTAACCATTCAACAGCTACACAGAAAACCTAGTGGTTACAGTAGTGGTGGGGATATGTATAATTGAGCACTAAATGGAGGTAGAACTTGTAATAAGCAGAATAATAATAAGATATTCAATTCAAAGTGCAATATGTGTCAATGCTAATAAATAAAATACCAATGTGCAGAGTCTCACCCCACCTTTTTTCTTATCTTGTTACAGCCCTCCCCTCAAAACCAGACTACTTACAGGTACTTTCTTCTGTGTAACAATTACTGCAGAATCTTTCCCACGAACAGCTACAGATGTAAGTCCGCCCTGGTTTATGGCCTTAAAGGCATATTCTAGGAAAATATGTAAAAGTTAATAAAACACAGTGTTAGAGATATTAGTACAAATAACTTTGACATATCTCCCCCCAGTGCAGAAGTCTCACCAAGTTCTGGCCTTTTTAGTACTTCAATATTTGTGCAATACTTTGTGTCTTGAAGGTGTTTAGGGCACACAATCCACACAAGAACTTTCTGGTGGGAATTAAGTCATTGGCACTCTTCACAAAACCACTATCATTGCTTTCTTCAAATATTTCTAATAATTTGCCTTTTTATTCAGTTAGACTACTTAACAACAACAGAATTTGTTTTAAAATGAAAAGGCTGTTCTGCACTTGACCAAAATGGTCCAACCTTAACCTGTAAATCCTTACATGAGACTTTTTAACACACAGAAGTTTAGTCATTCAAGCATTATTACCATTGCAAGGACGTATTTTTCTTTTGTAGATTTTAACTGATTTAGATGAAAACTGAAATGGACCAGGCAGAGCAGATGGGTTTTAACCTTCCTATCACATTTTTTGACTTGACCTTCAAACACTGCAATGGTTTAATTCATTTTTTCAAATGAAACCTATGTATATGCCTACCAAATAACATTATTCAGGCAAATGTAATGGATTAAGATTTACTTGATATGAAATTAATTTCCCTTGATTAATGGTTTCAGAAGCCACAAGAACAACAACTTCAAAAATAATTCACCTGTCAATATATGATAAAAACTCAGAACTCCCTAATATCTGGTTAGGAGAGGCAAGTTTCAGGCAGTAGCTGAACAACAGATGATTTTTTTGTTAGCTATGTGAATGTAAATGGAATTTAGAACACATCTAACCAAGAGTGCAGCAAATGGCTAAAACTACCATCCAAAATAATAGGAGCAAAAAACTCAGCTGTTTTAAAAGGTGACTTCCAATCTATGGAAGAGATTGCACAGCAGGAGAGGAATAAACTGAAAATGAAAAAAGCCAACTCTAGTAATACCAGGATCCTGATGTTCAATTTGCCGAGTCAGTGTTGCGGAAGGGCTGACTGCCATGTATATATGCTACTGTATTTACTACTCTCAGGCATCAAAGCATTTACTGGTTACCCAAATCAGCCATGAGGAATGATCCCCCTTTCTCTCTGCCAGATGTACAACTCCATTCACCTCCTGATTTGCCTTCGCTAGGATGATCAGTGCTAGTCTGCAGCAAAGCACAGAATCCTGTGAGACATGAGTAGCACTGCCTGTAAACCGGCCATGTTTGAAGCCCCAGGGCTCTGCAACACTTGTATATTTATGTGTGCAAATATCTGAAGTGAGGGTGTAAAGGAGACGGACAGAGCCAGGCACTTTTCAGTGGTGCTGTAGTGACAGGACCAGAGACAACAGGCACAAAAAGAAACACAGGAGGGTCCATCTGAACATCAGGAAACACTTGTTCACTGTGAGAGTGACTGAGCACTGGCATAGGTTTCCCAGAGAGGCTGCAGATTCTCCACCCTTGGAGATACTCAAAAGCCATCTGGACACAGTCCTGGGCAACCAGCTCAACGTGACGCAGCTTGAGCAGGGGGTTGGACCAGATGAGCTCCAGAGGCCCCTGCCAACCTCAACCATTCAGCGGTTCTGTGACACTTAAGTGGAAGGAGGAATAGATGCCTTCACAAACTGTTATCCTCACAAGTACTGACAACTAGGTTTATTGAACTGCAGTGCATTCTCACTGTGTTCCTATTACCATCTGTATTGCTTGGTTTTCAAAGAGATAAACCAGAAAGCGAAGTGGCTCTTACAGTACAACAAATCCAAATTGGTAGTGGTGTTTAAAGTCTGCCTTCTGCTATGTATTTCAGTAGAGCACTATGTATTTTTAGTATTCAGCTGCCGCCTGAATACATCACAACAGTCAGAAATGTGACCATAATGATTTTCTTCACCTCCCAGAATTCCACTCAGATGAAACACCACCTTTGAAGGCTGGAACTAATAGGTGGCAAGGCAACACTGATGCTCTGAAGGATTTTAACCACAGCAATGAGAAATATATATGAAATAAGTGTTATTTTTCTAATATGAGACCACTTCAAAGGCATGTGAGCTTTTGAGCTTTGCAAACAGAAGAGGTATGTAAGACAAAGCACATTCCAATATCACTATGCTGGAAATTTCTGTTCAAGTACTGCCAACTTCCAGAAAAAATTCATGTTTTAAGACAGCCTTAAAGCAGCATGCTCATCCTTGACATCACCTAGTAATCGGAATCAAGCACATTGACAAGGATGCACAGGACTCAAAAAGACCGACTGAAAGACCAACAGACAGACAGAAAGGCAGACAGACAGAAAGGCAGACAGACAGAATAAAGCCAGATTTGGATATCTGAGCACAACAAAACATGAGCTTTCTACCGTGCTGTGGCCAGATGCCGGCAAACAGAGACGCTAGTGTGGCACCATGCCTGGGTTATCAGCCTGGCTGCAGGTAAAATGAGCTCATACTTGCCTGAAGTTAACTATACACACCTACATATTTTACTTCCCATAGCATGCAGGTAACTCAAAATATCTTTAGGACAGCTTCAGGCTGTGTGCAGAGATCTCAAATACACACGCAGATACTTGCTTCTAAGACATGGGTAAAAGGTATGGAGGTATGCAGGTACTGCACATTTCTCACATGTTAATCTAATGGTTGAATATACCCAGGAGGTAGAAAACCCAAGGCTCAGTTTCCTCTTTGCTACAGGATGCAGAAACCACTCCCAACAAGCAGTACTGCAACAGAGAAACAGCCAGAAAGGCTATGAGACAAACCAGCCAACGGAAGGTTGGAGCCTATGATTCTTTCATCACAGAGACACTGACGTCTTGGGTGAGGAACTGCTGTTCTTACTACCTACACATATAAGGCATACTGCAGAAGTACTCCAGGTGTAAGACAGCAGCTATATGCAGACACCTAGAGCAGTTAACTTTCTAACCGTGCACGGACGCCTACACACAGGGACTTTCCTAGTTGCTCCTTGAAGAGAGGACTGCTTGAGATTGGGATGCCTGCCTATGAGGACTATTCCACATAACCTTCTTCTTGACAAAAACTCAAAGGCAGAAACAAAAGAAACTATTAGCTACCATGGAGAATTCATGCAGTCGAGTCTCAGTAACCTCCTTTCCTGGAGAACAGATAGATGTATGGACATGTCATGCAATGCACGTGCAGTGAAGCTGCTGCAGCTGGGGAAGAGCTACTAAGCTCCAAAGGAAGATGGCATCAGGATGACACTGCCAGAACAACTCATCTGGCCCCGTTGGTGGGTTCCTCCAGGGCACTCTCAATGAACTGCTGGACCGTGACCTGACTATGCTGTGACAGAGTGTTGTGCACAAGAGCATCGTGAGGCTGCTCTGCAGCTTAACTGCAGAATTATCAAAGAAGCTTAGAAATATAAAGGATGGCTGCTGCTATCTCACAAGCCATGATGTACACAAAACATGGCATTCAGATGAGACAAGAGAAAGCATGGGCTACCTCCAAAACCTGACTTGTTACTCTGGCATGCAGGGTTTGAGGCAGTTCAAGTGCCATTTCAAACAGCTATTGTAGTTCTCAGATTCCAAAACACAATGCTCCTAAATTTGACAAGATAAACTGAAAGAAACACTTTAGGGGAAGTAAACAGCTTCTCGGTAGCTGTCAGGTTGGTCCCTAAGCAACTGAAATCAAACACTGAGAAATCACATGCGGTCCCTCCCCGCGGCCGGGGACATTCGAGAGGACTAAAGCTTTCCTTATCCCTTTATCCCTTTCCCAGGCCCCATGCCGGCATCAGGACCAGTACACCGCGGGGCCAGGCCGGGCGGGAGCCGGGCCCCCTTTCCCAGAGGCGGAGGTTTCCGAGCCGGCCGAGGCCCTGCGGGCGGGGAGCGGCGGCGTGACGGGGCGATTCCGAGCAGCACCCCCGGAGTCGGACACCCACCGACTTGGTAGAGGCGGCCCTCGGGCGAGAAGATGGTGATGTGACGGTCGAAGCCGGCGCTGGAGCCGCGGGACATGACGGGCACGGGGCGGGGGCGGCCGAGGAGGGCTCACGGCGTGCGGGGAACCCAGCACTGCCTCACACAGCGCGCACAGCGCTTCCGGGTCACGCGCCGAGCGCTTCCGGGTCTCGCGTGCGCGGCGCCGCGGCACCGACAGCGCATGCCCCGGCCCCGCACTGCGGGGATGCGGAGGGCGGCCGGCGGAGATGGGAGGGAGCGGGAGCAGCAGGAAATGGGAGAGAAGTGTCACTGATACCAGAAATGCCGGCAAATAAATTCTAAAAGGATCCTTTGGGAGTTCTGAAAGCAACATCTTTTATCTCGGCGCTGGGCGCGTGAGGGAATGGTTTCCATCAGTCGTGCGTCACGAGACCACAGCTGCGGAAGATGTGCCAGGGGAGGGTTGGGTTGGATATTAGGAAAAGGTCCCTCACGCAGAGGGTAGTGGAGCACTGGAACAGCTCCCCAGGGAAGCAGTCAAGCCTGACAATATTCCAGATGCATTCGGACAATGCCCTCAGACACACGGTGTGAAGGTTGGGGTTGACCTGTACAGGGACAGGGATCGGACTCGGTGGTCCTTATGGGACCCTTCCAGCTCGGGTCATTCTGTTATTCTATGAAATTTTCCCAGAAATCTTATGCATATTTGATTACTTTCCAAGGATTAATCTTAATGTTATTAAGAACTTCGCAACAGCCAAATCTCTGCTGATTGGACCTTTGGGGCCAGTTCTGTATGACCTTGCATTTGAGATAGGGAAAGGCTGCAAACAGAGGGTATTAGAGAAGAAGACACAGCTGTTCAGCACAGACCATACTGAACACAAGATGTTACTTCTCTGAACAATGTCTGGAAAAACACTATTTGAAAAAAACATGCTATAAGAAACCATTCTATCAGAGGGACATTCTAGTTACTTAGATGAAATTTTTGTACTACTACTACTTGTGTCATCACCATGGGGCTGAACAGACAACTACGAACACAGCATCCCCCTGTAATTTTCTGAACAAAGTCTCTCCACGTGTTCTCTTCATGTGATCTTAAAGTGAAGCAACACGCTAACCTTAAAGATGATGTTCAGGATGCTCACAATGAGTCACTGTTGCCGCAGCTGCATTATAATGCCATGTTTAAAAGACTTTTTATTGGTGTTCAGTACCAAGGGAAATTCCCAGCACTTAAACTCCCCACTCTGTGCTTGTTCCGCCTTTTAGCATCTCAGATTTCCCCATTGGACCATTAAAAGAGTAGGAAAAGTTGTGTTTTGGTATCCACGCCTCTATTTTAAAAGATTATTATTAGATGGGCTTGCTTACTGTTGAAATCACAGTTTATGGTGTGTTTTGTGTATGCCATACACTGAAAGTCTGTTTTCTTGGCTTTTTCAATGTACTTTTCCTTGCTTATTAATATTATTGAAGAATACAGTGCCTCACTATGTCTTAAAAGACATATTCTGATGCCTTCACTATGGAAGCACATATGGGCAGACGTGAAATGTTGCAGGCTGTGAGGCAAGCCCTAGAACACAAAAACACGGGACCATCAGAGCGTCTCTGCTGGGTCAAACACAGGAGTCGGCTTAGAGCCGTGCCCCTTCTCCAGCTGTGGTCAAAAGTGGATGCCCAAGGAAAACTACCAAGACTACAGAGAGCCTTTAATGATGCTCTCTCCCAGCCTCCAACCATCTTGAGGGACTTCCCGAGGCAGAGACAGTGTCTGGTTATTTAATAACCTTTACTGGATTCCTCTTTCATGAACTTGCTGGTCTCCCCTTGAACTCACGTGGACTTCTTGCATACGTGGCAAAGAGTTGCTCAGCATAATGACGCATTGTGTGGTTTCATCTGAAACCTCATCTTTTATCTGAACCTCCTGTCTGCCAGCACCATTTGATGCCACTTTTGTACTGGAAGATACAACCAGCATCCCCTCCACTACACCCAGGATTCTTATGACCTCTGTGTCTCTTAAGATCTGTTTCTCCAGGCTGAGTATGCCTGTAAGGATCTACAGCAAAGTGTATTACCAACAAACATTAAAAAAAAAAAGTTGTAAAATTCTGACGCTAATGTTGTGACATTTTCCTTTTGTAAATTCTGTTCCATCTTCCCCTAAATACTTAAGAATGTGTAGTTAGAAAGTGTTACTATTTAGAAGGTTTTACTGTAACATTGCAAGAACACTTTTGAGATGAAAACAAAGCAATTGATTAGGGACACGTCTGTTCTCGTTCAAAAAGAAGTACAGAATGCATTTATTCCAGTTAGATGTTGATATGATGCATGACTGTTAATGACTAGGGTGAGGTACAATACAAACTTCAGTGGATGAGCATGTCTTGCAATGAAATGGATAACCTGAAAGTGCTGTTTCTAGTCAGCTAAGGCAGACCTGCAGTGGCCCACCTTCTGCAGCTGGACATTTCAGCTCCCCTCCCACATGGGTACCAGTGCTTGTGCAACGGTTCTATTTATGTACAATATTGCCAGTTTTCACCTAGCCAAAACAAAGTTTTTAAAGGGTTTGCATTCAACTGACTCAGCTCTGAGAAGGATTGCGTGACCACCAGATCTAGTCCCAAACTTGGGTCATAACAGCACCTATTTACATCAGCTTGGGCTGTTACAGCATTTCTTACGGAGGGTAAGTAAACTTCGTACAGAGAAATGGTTGCTTACTTTACTAAGCAGTCCTGCACAGGAGAAGACACTTTACAAAGCAGTATCTACAAAGCAGTATTTGAATTTTCAAGGAGATGTGCCAGTTCCCTTACTTACAGAATTGTGAAAACAATCTTCTGACAAATTACCAGTAAATTGGCTTGAGGGGTGAGAGAAGAAGATCCAGACTCTCTGCTTTCCCTGGCAGATGCCTGAAAGCAGGTTATGTACAGGAGCTGGCATGTTCTATCAGAAAAGGGGTCTGTGATGAATGCTACGAACAAAATGATTGTCCTGGTTTTGGCTGGGACAAGGATGAATTTAAAAATCACGACAATGATGAATTTCAAACCGAGGTTCTAGGTTACCTTAAGAGGCATCCAGCTCCTCTACCCTTTCTGCACATTACCTGAAGGACTTGACTGCATGGGATTCACACCTGCTGGTTTACAAAGCACGAGTGTAGGAAGTGTCAGGATAGCTCTCTGATGTGAAAAAAAAAATAGCAGGGAACATGCTTGAATGCTGAGAGGCGTGAGGGAGCTTGTCACAGGACACTGCAAAAGCTCAGAACTGCAAATACCATACAAAAAGATCTGTATGATTCATCTCAGTTTCAAGCAGAGGATTCTTCAGTGTGCAAGAAAAATGTGACAAAAATATGGTCTTTTATCTGAGATTAATGTAGTACTTCCATGTCTCTGGGGGGAGAAAATTTGCATTAAAGTGGTAAGTACAATAAATGAACATGTTTACCCTAAAACAATTATAAATAATAACTTGGAACACTTTTCCTGCAATAGACACTATTTTTCTTGCTTTGTTTATAACTTGGTATAGGCTATATTTAACTATCTGTATGAAATTGAGTTTTGTCTTATTACTGCCTGTAAGAATGTGTAGTTATGATCAATTTTTGTTTAAAATATTTATGCATTTTCATAAGCAAACTACTCCAGTGACATGAAATCTTGTCAGAAGCAGCAGATTTAACAGTGTGAAAGGGCCACACAATATCCCACTGGTTGCTTCCTAATTCTTTCAATCAAAATCTTAATATATGTTGCTATATTAAATCTTTTGCACTCTATGTGATCAAATTAATTGTAGTTCGTGTGAGGACGTATTAGGGCTATGTGTGTCTGGCAAACAGTAAACATACCATTTGGCACCATTAGTGCCATTTATTGGCTACAGATATTGCTCGACACTGTTGCAAGGTCAGCCTGCCCATTTTGAAGGTACTCTGAAGTCCTGCTTACTATCTTAGAAGTACAGAGCTTATGAATTTCAGTGTAGATGAAAAACTTGCACAAAAAAAGGTAAAAAAAATACAACCTGAAATTCCAAAACAGAAGAAACAAGTTTTAATTCAAATCACATTGAGTGGCTACAGAAATCGCCTGTAAAGACGGAAATAATGGACCTAATTCATCCCTGCTGGACCACCATTGATGTTAACAGATTTACTGCAGGAATGATTTTGACAAAAAGAAAGTTACTGAATTTTCTTTATTTATATGCCTCAACATTAATCCCATAATTGTACTGCTGGTTTCTCCTTGTCAGCAACAGTAATTAAAATAAAAATTAACAACTTCAGCTCGTGGAATTATATTCTTCATCTTTTCTGTTGAAGGCAGAGCCATTTTCTTGGCACCTGATATGAATATTTTTCCTCAAAAACATCTTTATAGGGGATATGCCATGTATCACCTGTAGTCTGTACCACACAGTCATAACGGAAAGCAGGCTGTTTGATAAAGACAGATAAAAACATTTCATTAGACTTTGCACAGAATACCAGTTATAGGTAATTACAACTTCCAACACTTACCTTAGAAATTGCCATAGATTCATCTCTTTACCTACTCTCATTTATTTCCTTACACTAAACAAATTCTAAAATTTAGTACTGGGGAAAAAAAAATCTTTAGTATTTTGAGGTCTAGGATTATAAATAGTTAAAATTCTGTCTTCATTCTCCACCAGATAATAATGATTTGAACATAATGCATTCAGCTTCTAGAAATAGCAAAATTATTGTTTTTCTGTTCAGATAAATGAAATCATACGGGAATTAACTCAGGATGTGGAGTTTATAGGCTTGAACTGATAGGAATTAATTACATTAATGTAATTTTTTGTTTGTTCTTCCAGTGTACCTCCTTACAGAACTGACTTGCTTTGTACTGAGGATGACATAAGGAAAGGGTTTATCACTAACACTTCGAAGAGTGTCTAGTCAAACAAATATAATAAACCATTTTTCTTGTCTATTACATTACCAGTATAGCAATTCAATATATATAACACAAATACAAAGGAAACATTACTAGTTGGCAATTACAGTTCTCAGAACATACTATCTGTATGTATAATCTTGGAAGTCTGCTTTCCTGTGATAGCTTCCAGAATAATTTGTAAGACCGCTATGACTGGGAATGTCAATATTCCAAATCACTTGTATGGAAATTAAGATGGGAAAATTACTAGCCCTTTCATACAAAAGAAAGAAACAAGGTGTAGTTAAAGCTCTGTTGATCAAGTAAGCCTATACTCAGTATTTGATTCCATAAAAAGAAATGTATATATGGCAACACTGAACAAAAGGATGTTGTTCTTATAAGCCTATATCTCTATTGTCTGTTTGTAATGACAACTATTATTTTACAATTTTAACCAGAGCAGCAAGAAAATGAATCTGCATAGGTGCAGGCAGTGACAATGCAGGCAGACTAGACAACATAAAACTGCATGATCTGGAATGTCACATGATAAATTTTTCCGTAGAAAAATCTTAGAACACTTGCACTCCTGTTAATGCACTTTTCATGGCTCAAAAGGATACATGCGTCCCAGACAATAATAGTACTATTCTGCTATAAGATACTATGTTCGGAAGACTGTAATTTCTGCAGCTGAATACTGACTATTAACCTGGGTGTTCTGGGTTTTCCTTCATGAAACTTTATATATATGTTAGGCTTATATTACAGTGAATACTGAAATACCTGTATTTTCCTGCTTATTTAAAATAAATATGAAAGAAATTCTATTGTACAATTAGAAGCATGATATTTTATAATAGTGCTACAGAGAAGAATTTTCAAATAAATTTAAAAATATTGGCACTTATGTTTTACAGAAACATTTGTATACACATTTCCATTTCCACTTTAAACATTTAGGGAGTTTTTCTTGTCTTTTTGAAAGTTTTTATGTTTGTGGCATGCTTTGTGAATACAATGAATTTTCAATAAGCATGGAAGTTTTGAGCCCATTGGTACAAATCCATTTCTTAGACTCCAGCAAGAATCTTTTTGCTTCCAGAGTTTGAAATTGTGTATCTTTAATATGCTCTTTGTGCTTTCTGATCGCAGCAGAAAACTTACCAAAAAATTTATATGCTTTCCTTCAGTGGAAGGGGAAAATGCTATTTGGTGTCCACGCTGCCACTTACGGAACAGATGACGCGTCAGGCTGTCGGAAAGACAAGCCTTGTGATCCCGGAGGAAGTCTCTAGTGACAAACTTGCAATGCTTGCCTGACTGAAGAGTGGCATATAACAAGAAGGCATCGTCTTCAGAGCTTAACAAAACAAATGGAAAAGACAGACATCATTCACAAGGCAGTAAGTGGTTGCAGGAAATGAATCAAATGCTGATCTGAGATTTATTCATCAGCAACACTGAAAATTCCCATCAGTCTTCTTGTTCTGTGGTAAAAGGAAGAACTTCTGCTTCCTGCAGGACACCAAAAGTTAGAGTGCAATATAAATTAATTGCATGCTACGGGGAGCATACTTCCCTTCTACCACAATCTGACATTACAACAATATAATCTTTCGCAACATAACTTAACGGTGCTGTGTGGAACAGAACTGCTAAAACTCATAACAGTACCTTCAAAACCTTGCTGGAATACAAACAATCATCACAACTGATAATGAAGTGCAATGTAGGCAACAGCACAAATTTGTGAATCTTTGTCTTTACACGGGTAAATATACTTCCAAAAGGTAGTATGATTATTTGGAAAATAACATTAGTTGCTATTAAACTGAAACAAATTCTCTAAAAATATATTTGTAGTGGGCATGAGATTCCCTGTGCCTGGAGAAGCTGAGCTTGAAATCACTTTTTAATTGCTGTTGACTACTATAATAGTACGTGACAAGACATGATATCAGCAAGGATTTCCAACCTGGGGTAAGAGAGTCCCCTTTGTTGGTGCTCAGATATCAGGAAATAAAGCAATGCGATTCAACAGCAAAGAGAACAACAGCCAGAACTGGAGAGGAGATGAAGAAGAACAGATCTGAAACAACGAGCCAGGCAGAAGAGATCTGGACTGGCTGTTGGGACAAGGAACTTGGTCAGAAGTTCTGGGAACTGGGATCATCGAAGAAACAAGCAGAGACAGGTTAAGGATCAACAGTGCCCAACTCAGATGCAGACTAGCTGGAGCTTGAACCAAAAGAAAACTGAGACTCATTATACGAGGAAAGCAGGGAAAGGAGAGGGGGCACTGAGGCAGAGGTAAGTAACTACTTTAGAGACAAAGACAGGTTCGACTGGGCAAGAGCAAAGGGGTCGCGCTTCTTAAATTAGAGAGGCAGAGGGTCTATTTCCACTCATGTAAAAATTCTCCTCTGACAGCAGCAAGGAAGTTGGTACTCCAGACTTTCCTTGCTCCTGGGCTACCAAGCAGCACTGGCCAGGCACAAAATTCATCTGCCCCCATGCAGGGCTAACACAGCAGACCACAACTGTATACAGATGCTATCAAGTATGCTGTAAGTTCAGACCACTGTGGTATCAGCAGTGGTTTTAACAGTTATAAAACCTAACAAACCACACAGGTGTGAATATGATTCTAAATTATTTAATTCTTCATAATGCAACTTTTAACATGTTATTATTTTTTGAAACAAGCATAGTAAGGGATATTTTTCTCTTTCACACACACAGAACTGAAGATACTAGTAATGACACTAAAAACTACAGCTGTTTATACTGACTTAAAATGCACATAAATCAGGTGTTGATTTCCATTACATTTAGCCATTTTCTTAAACTTACATATTTTCAGCAAAGAAGAAGTCTGCCTTATTCTGCATCTCCTTCATAATTTCTCTTTTCCAATTTGAAGAGTTAACCAGCATGTGTTTGCGCCCCAACACAAGCAACCGGGTGTTCTCTTTTGCCAGGCAGTTGACTGCATAAAAAAGCTGCAGAAAACAAAGCAAAACCAAGGGTTTTCTTGTCTGTAAAAACAGACTGAAAGGAAACACTTTCACATCTGTGGGACTCCTAGCACACCCTCATTTCCCACAGTTTTGAACTGCAGTATGAATTAAGTAAACAAATTTAATTCCCTAATGACAAAGAAAAAAACCCACCTCATTGTAGGAAGCTGCTCTCAAACACACAGAAAATACATTGCTGTTATAAACCTTTCCCAGCTCTTGCATGAATGAACTCAGGAAGAGTTGTATGGAAATTTCAGAAATTCAGAGTCAGATGAGGCAACTGAATCACATTGCGATTTAAGTAATATCTACTTGTGGAGCAGTGAAGTCTGTTAGTATAAGGAGAAACGAGCCCCAAATCGTCCTGCTTTTCCAGCCCCATCTGTTGTCGAACTTACAGAACTGCATGTGAGCTGGGCTGCCTGGTGGGGAAGAAGCAAGCCACAGTGAGAGGAAATCTGTGACCTCAGGATTAAGAGTTTCTGAAAGACACATCCAGACTAGCTTCCCACTTATGAACCAACATCCTGAGGTGGCAAATTCACTGCTACACTGGCTTCTGTTCAGCGGGACTTTTCATCAGCCTCTTAGGGCTGTGCCTGTTCAACAATAAATGCTTCTCAGGACAGGCACATCTGGCTGTGGCTTTCCCTCCCTGCTTCACCAAGACAGAGCTTGTGGAGGGGAAAGGTTCTGGTTTTCAGCATCCAGGTTATTACTGTGGACCGCTCACAAAGCAATAGAATTTCAGTTCTGCCCAGACAGAGAGAAGAGCTGTTTCTTGAGACTGAAGCATCACGTTTGAAGGCTGAGCACAAATGCGCTCAACCACCAGGGAAAGGTGTTTCCCAATTTTCACCTGCATTTGCTGCAACTATTTGTCAATATACAATCTCCTGATTTTTCTCTAATCCTTCTTCCTGCTTCCTGGCTACTTCCCTCTTTCCTGTTATCTCTTCTCTCTGCAATACCTCCAATTGCCTTTCTTCTTCTCTTGCCTTCTTTCTCTTTCCTCTCTTTTCCCTCCCCTTTGTGATCCTTATCATTTGTTATCATTATCTTTTGTTTCAGGGGCTAGAAAGAATTGTTCTTCTAACTATTGGGTAAAATTTTACAATGGATTTGGTTTGATATGCCTGCAAGTAGCAGTGGGGATCCTCTTCGGATCTTCACACTGCCGCTACTTCTGTTGCATCAGACCTAACAATGTCACATATACCCATGAGCTCACTGACCCAACAAAAGGAATCTTTTTTGCAAGGCTGATCTTGCAGCTGCACGATCGATTGACCTGAGGCACATCCCCGGAGGGCGTGAGGACAGGAAGCATGGGACTGCCCCTCTCAGCAAAGGACCCCCGCAGATGGATCAAATTATGTATGCCATGAATCTGGAACTGAGCACCTGAGAGAGGAGGTCGGAAGATCTTCTATGCTAATTTTAACTGTTGACCTATAAGTTGCTATTACCAACATTGACTCTGAGGGACTGAAGGCTCTGTTTTCATGGAGACGAAGTCTCCGTGCTAATGCAAAGCAACAAGAGCCTAACAGTACCTATTGGAACTGGCTTTCTGCTTCCAGGAGATCATGCTGGACATCAGCTGTTTCTCTGCATGCATAGAAATCTTCTTTTCCTTGGTTAAAACAAATTGGATATGATGTGAGCAGGAAAAGCCCAAATGCAGTAAGTTCTGTCTGTAAACTGGCAGCTAAAAACAAAACCAGCATTCTCTCGATGGAATGTCCAGGGACCTTGGAGACATATTTCAGAATTCTTGCTGGAACACAGAATTGAAAGATACAAAAGGTTTTCAAAGTAACTATATTAAGTAATAACATCTCTTTGTGTGTATGTCACATAATTTATGTGATTATTAAATTATGAGGTTATTAAAAATTGAAAAACTGAAATGAAGTTTTTCAATATTGACATTTCTTTTTGGCATGTCTCATCTGGGCAGTAAAAACTGGCTCATAAATTTTACTTGTTCACAGTCACTTTTATTTTCTGCTTCTTACGCATTGGCCCCATCCAGCAAATTGCTGGATACAAATACCAAAGGGGAATTAGGCTTGTTAAGCTGAGTTCATCAAACTCAGTAAAAGTTAGGAATGTACCTACTACATTCATACACATTTTCATGTAGAGAAGTCAACAGTGAAAAAATATCAACTATGCGTAAATTAAGCAACCCCCTACAAATTCCAAATGAAAATACCTTCTCTTCTTGCCTAATGTTTTGCTGCATGAAGGGGGGTTCAGCAGAAAGTCATGTAGAAAAGAAAACAAGTTCAAACATTTTTCAAAGAACACTCCAGAAACTAATTTCACAAATTCCAAAATAAAAAAACTTGACAGCAAGAGAACCCTGATGAGACAACAGAAGAAACAACTCCTAAAAGCAGATCATGAGTCAAAAAGAGTCTCAGGAACATAGCTGCACAAGTGATACTGCAAGGAATTGCCAGTATTTGAACTGCTGGAGTTTACGCTCAATAAAAAAAGGAAACACCTTTTAATTACTTTTATGGTTCAACACAAAGGCAGCTGGATTTCCGGATACAGGTTGGTAAATTGGAGATATTCCAAAGTTTATAAAAAAATTTAACTGGCTTGGATCCAGCTCCCTTAGGTCTTTCTTTCTGAAGTTTACAACTACTGTGACTTTGTACCTGTTAGTCATGTGGAGTTTCTTCTCCTACGTATTATTAGCATATGAGGTTCTCTAGTATGAGGGAATGCTTCTGGGAAAAAATTGAGGAAGTGTTATAATTTAGCTATAGTTTTGCAATGGAAAACTCAAAACAGGCTTGAATTGTAATAAAATTAATGGGAATTACCATTAAAAAAATTAGAAATTCCTGCTTGCATAATAGCAACTGTCCCTCCTCTACTTACCCCAGAGATTAGCCTTTACTTACACAACTAAAATACAGAAGGTAGAAATTATTTTTGTTTCCACAAGATAAAAATAGTTTTGTTCTGCACACTCCTTGCCTGATGCAACTTTGCTAAAGAGCATTTTATCTCATTTAGGCTTGGGTGCTTAACAGGCGTGGTCTACAGGGAGTCACAGAACTTCAGTGGGGGGTTTCCTAAGCGTGTCTCCTCCCACGCCTGGCTGCTTCTCAAGAAAGGAAGACATGAGACACACAGTAACACTTGTTTTAGTCATAGAGGAAAATGCACATAATACTGGTAAGAAAGAAACAGCACTAGTGATCTTTCACTTAAAAAGACATGAGTATTTTATTAATCTAGTATTTCCAAAAGATACCTAAAAAGTACGATCTGCCACCACGCAATGCAAATATGCTATATGCAATAAGCTGTATGTAGAGTCACCCTCTGAATGTTCCCACATTATTAAGGCAGCAAACATCAGATGAGGCAGCAAACAACAGAGCTGGATGATCTGTTCAAAAGGCAATTTGTATAAAACATTAAAAATTACACAACACACACATTCCTTATGCTATTCATTTTCTTGAGAATAAGGATTACAAAATTAGTGAAAGAATTACCTTTTATGAATATTGGTATCTTTCAAATCTGGACAGCAGAGCTTATGAATCCACACTTTTTCTCTGAAAATGGGAATTTTAAGATGCTATTTTGCACAGAATGGAAAATCACCATGGTTAGACTGGCTGCTTCAATTCATATGGCAAGATGTGGCTGAAGCAGAGGCGCAAGAAGTTGTGAATAGCTGCTGTTCTGCCAAAATCACTGGCCACACAACAAGGCACTAGAAGTACTACTGGACTGTACAGATAACTATCATTGCATTGTCTTACTTTCTTTAGCTTGAACAGGGCAAATCAGGATCCATGATTCTTTCTGAACTACACAGATATTTTAATCAACTGTTTGTGAAGATTACTAGATCTTTCTCCAAGAAACTCATGCTAATTAGCACCTGCTAATAATACGTTCTGCTTGCAATCCGTTTCATCATTTATCAGTTACATTTAAATTATTCCTGTGCTGTCCCAGTCTTTGTTTAAGTAGATCTTTCTCAAACCCCTCCTAAGCCTTAACACTTTACTTGTAACACAAACAATTTTTTGTTCACAGCACTTCAGCAAACAATTTTGATGGAGCCAAAGTGCAGCCACAAAGAAGCATGAAACTACACACAGATCAGTGGAAGAGTGAAGACCAGCTAGTCACAAATGTAAGAAGTGTCTCCCAGTGTGGTTCTTCCAAGCACACCAATAATAATTATTTTTACTATGATTTTTAAAAATTATTACAAATATTCCATATTTAAATGGATGTTTGTATCCAGCGTGCACGTCCTAACTCTGATTTCTGCATCCTAATCTGTGAATCAGTGAAAAACTAGCACACTTGTACAATACTTTGCTGAACGTATACATTTATCTTTTCTTGGGACAGTCCCAGAGATATAAACTATTTCCCTATAAGTAAATTGAGTTCTTTTTTGTTTCTGCAGCAATGCCATTTTATGGCATTTCCTCTCCACCACCAAGTTGCTGCCCTCATATCACAATGCATCTTTTTTTTTCTGTTCTGCTGATATAACCTTATTTGTTGGGCCATGTTGCCCATCAGATCACAACACAATCACAACTGCACTGACATACCATGGCAGGAACTTCTGGATCAGAGGAGCTGGAGTGAAACGATGTGGGGAGGCAAGCAGTAGAACAGAGAATGCATGCTCCACAGGATCATGCAGATATTGAACTTCTCACGTAATGTAAAAAGCCTGAGCTTTGCAAATATGAAATAAAGCAAACAAATTGCTGTAACTGGTAGTTTTACATTTTAAAAATCAGCAAGTTACACCTTAAAGCAGGAGTGTCAAATTCATGGCTCCCAGCGTTTTCCTGCACCTGCTCCTGCAGCGTAACACACGTCACACGCTGCACATGTGACTGGCGCTGGCAGGAGTGTAGGGACAAGGAGCTCGGTGCTGCCAACGGGTAGAAAGGTGCTGGGCTGGATAAAACAAGGTGGAGGGCTGGACTTGGTCTGTGAGCTGTGAGTTTGACACCCTTGCATTAAAGGAACCACTTTTCAGGTAAGAGTAAATATTAAGTTTCCCATCAGAAGGGAACTTTTCTAAATAAATTCCTGGAAATAGTTCTGCAGTGACCCACGTTCACAATTCTGCACAATTTAATAGGGATCAAAAGTAGGAGTTAAGCCGGGAGAGCACGGTATCCTTGTCACACTGCAAGATTAATCCTCATTCTTTAAATTTCACAACAGCCTTATGAAGTAAATGCATAATTGCATCTCTATTTTACACAAGTGCGTAATGGAACACAAGGAAGATATTAATTACTGTACCTCATACAAGGAACTATGAGCAGAGCATGATATAGATTTCCTAAGGTAAGTCACCCGTTCTGATCACCAGATCACACTGCGCCACATGTCCCAGTTTCAAAGGTTAGCTTGCTGCAGGACAGGCTTTCAGCCCTTGGACACTACAGGTGGTTTCCCAATTGTCAGATGGGAAACCCCTAAACACTGCTGCTGGGAGGCACATCTATCAGTGACTCAGCAAAACGTGGCTCACCTGTACACAGGTACAGCAGGAAGAAGTAATCACCCCAAAAAAGTTTAGATCAGATTTGTTATTAAAAAATAATCTTTGCCATTTTCTAAGCATTTGGTTTCCCTTACTACCACTTAAAAGCAAAACACACCTACAATCAGATTATCTGCTAATAACAGCAACAAACTGTTGTTATTTTCAGCTGTTGTTAGTGCTGCCCACATCCCAACACTACAGCTGTGAAACTTCAGAGGAAACCCCAACGCTGACCACAGGTACAGAGCTGTCAGTACTCTGTCAGGTGGGGCTGTACATGAGCGTTTGCCCAAAGGTTAGCATGGAATCAATTCCCACCATCATCACATTTATTTGACTTACAGTTTCATCATTTTAAGTTCCCTTTTTACATATTGTAGACAAAAGAGCTCAAAAAACCTGTGTACTTTACTACCACACACAGGAGTGAGAGACACAATAGGAAGTGAAAGTTTTTTCCCATGGCCATGGCCAGCTAAACAAGGTAGGCAAGGGTGTTGCTTGCAAGAAAGGCTGGACTTTCTCACTGAGCTTGGTATCACAGTATCACAGTATCACAAGGTTGGAAAGGACCTCTGAGATCATCAAGTCCAACCTATAACCCAACACTAACACCAACCATCATCTAGACCATGGCACTCAGTGCCACATCCAATCTCCCCTTAAACACCTCCAGGGTCGGCGACTCCACCACCTCCCTGGGCAGTGCATTCCAATGGCTGATCACCCTTTCAGTAAAGAACTTGTTCCTCACATCAAGCCTAAACTTTCCCTGACGGGGAAATTTCACCAAAGCAGTTTCAATACCAGTATTATCACAGCACCAAGCAAAATGGAAGCTGCTTCTTATATTCTCTACATTATTACTGATGACACAGTGTAAATTTGTCACAAATCCCTCTTCACTCAAATGAAGTGGCAGCACACACATTCCTTAACCCCCTATAGATTATCTGCCGCTGATTAGCGAGGGGATAGCTCCTTGGAAGGGAAAGCAGTAATGGATGAGTAACAGTCATTAAGCTTAATCAGCCTGGTTTACTTTATGCTCTTGAGACAGCCAACAGCTAAATCTTGGGAATCATTCCTTATGACATCAGAGATCTCTGCAGTACTGCAGAAAAAACATTGTTGGGAATACTGGTATCCTGTGTTACACCAGGACTATTACAACTGACACAACACACACATCATCGTGCAAAACTCTACCAGTGGCAGCCCTCTACACATCAATGACAGCACTAACACAAAGTTTAATATGATTTAACGTGTCTGTATTGACTCCACACCTAAAACTGATGTATTCTCTCTTGACTCATTAGAGAGATGTCTTAACTCCCTATCACAATTCATTAAAATCTGTGGTTCATTTTTAGATGCCAGGTTTTGCTCTGGGCTTCACAATCAACTCTATCAATCAAAAGCAGATTATTGACTGAGCAGGACAACTAAACTACAGAAGCAAAGATACCCAAGTTGACCTAATACAGATTGAGGATGTTATGGTGGCCTCAGTTTGCTCAGACAAGGTGATAACTAAATACAGCTCTGCTGTTTGCAGAGTAAATTTGTATTCAGAGGCATTCTGAGGATGCTCGTGCAGCCAGGTCCAGACCAACTGTGTGCTAAGACACCTGGTGCCCCTGCACAGTCCTGTGTTCCCACTGTCTGGAGGACTTGGCTGCAGTGCAGCACTGGATGAATGTAGTCATATTACCTGCAGGTCAAAATTGACTACAAAGATAATCCATGGACTGTGTCCAAGCTAATGAGCCCTCTTGAATCCTGTAGTGGGGAGAGTAAAGCAGAATAACCATAAAAAGATTCAGCTCAGGTATGAAAGCAACAGCATAATTTATGATTTCCTGTATTCATCGTACCCTGTCTATTATGCCAGGAACAGAAGTATCTTTAATTACAACTCGATTTCAAGCTGAAGGTGGAACCCGCTCAAAATAATCTCTGAAACAGTTCTGGATGTAGAATTAGTGCTATGCAATTATATTCTGCTATATTATAATCCACAGGTAAAATCTCCTATTTCAAACAAGTCTGAAGAACCACGCCTTTTTTAAATTCTACTGACCAGCTCAGAGAACAGCACAATACAAACCAAACCTCTATAAATTAACTCTAGGTTTGGAAAAACTGTTATGCATTTCTCCCATGCAACATGAAGACAGAGATAGGTCCCCATCCTTCCCAGCAGAGGCATGTAAGAAAAAAAGGTCTTGAAACAGGTATTTTCTAATATATAATTTAATAACAGTCATACCTAGCTCTGTCTTATTATCAAAAGACATGACAAGTAGTGATTTGACGGATAGTGAAGCAGTATTTCCTAGGGGAATTAACAGAATCAAGGCGGGATGCATTTAGGGACAAAAAAAAATACACAGCTTAATACAGAGAATTTAAATTGAGTCTATGACTTGAACGATGGGAAGGCAGGAGTGGGATCATCAGGCAGAGGAGACACCAGCTTTTTTGAGTCTGGTTTTTCAGAATGGATTTCCACTTTTAAAAGATCTCAGCCACTTTGTCAGACCTTTTAGGTCAGCTACCTCACACCTGACAAACCTTTTAGCGTGACCATTCTTGCTCACACTTTTTGAATGTCACTTCTTTTGAATGGCAGCATTTTCATCACCTTGATCTTTAGATGAATAAAGGTCAATCACAAATTAAAGAAAAAACAAGGGTAGCAACAATACTTAGCACAACATGCTATTAAATTAGCAATGCCAAGAACTCTGGAAATTCTGACTAAAGAAGAGATAGACAGTTGGGGAATTGCTGAATTTTATAGTATAAATTGCAAAAGAGAAAAATAGGCATTTTTTCTGACACTTAAAACAATTCAAGAAATGTGGACAAACAAACATTCTTCAGTTGCATAACAAAGGAAGTTGTATTTTGTAAGTCACTGCAGCACCAGTCAAGTTTCTCAATCCAAAAATTTTGTTAACTAGCTACAACATCCTTTTCTCTACAATCACTTACAAAAAATGTAAGGTTGGTTTAAACATGCAAGCAGACCCCTTGATGTTGGTTTAGCAATTACACATTAGGCATAAAGATGGAACAGAAAGGGTGAATCCGAAATCCAAAGTCGCATTTTGATAAGACAGCAACTGAAAAATGTTCAATTCACAATTAACTTTAGCCCAGTTCTAGCAGGTATAAGTGTTGTATTTTAATTATGGACTGACAGTAAAATGTTTCCTTTCATGAATTTGAATTTTCTGAATGCCATCCTTTCTTGATTCATGTAAAAGGGCAAAGATATTACTCTTTTTCTGATCTTCTCTGAGGAATTTTTTCCATGTAGCTGATACCATTGTATACTTTCATCTCTCCTCTTACTCGTCTTCTTTTTTGCAACAAAGAATAAATACCAAGATTTTGACAATACATATGGGGCATTCTACATGGATTTCTTTTATCCAGACCTCTCCTGAGCACTTAGAGATTTGTACTAAAACCTGGAGATTTGCAAAGTCTTAAAAGAGTTACCGGTATCAACCCTTCACACCAAGGAGATGAGCTGAGTGATTCTGTCTATCCATGACTATATAAGATTAGGAAAATAAATATGTAAAAGCTGAAAGGACATGAAGAGCTACCTGTCCATTTCCACATATCAACACCGTCCTTTGTTCTCATCCTTGAATTCTTTCTGTTTGCACTGCTGTTTCTTCAACGGTATTTTCCTACTGGTCACTACACACTGCTTCATTGCACCAAGTACTATGTGTATCATCTTGATTTTCACGAGGAAGCAAGTTACACAAAAATGAAGAGGTATAAGGTTTTACTTATTTTTTTATAGACTTTAGAAGTGAAACTTTACCTTTCAGAGTCAATGACTGCAAATGGAATAATTGTCTCAGCTGAAGTCACAGCTTCAGAAGTCTGACATCTTTCACTGTAAATTCAGTCTTTGCCATTACATTGGTTCTCCTGCATTTCTACTATTATTGTAGCAGCTGTATACAATGACTTAAGGCCATAACAGAGTTTCTCTACCATTTCTCATTTTAAAGAGAATATAAAAAGCTAGCTATTAGAATGGAATATTTATGGAAGCATATGGAGTTCTGCAGTCTTAGATTTTCACAGTGTGGGCCATAAGCTCTATTTAAGTACTGAAAATCCAAACTGTGAGCAGGATCTCTGGGTGGAGGTGGCAGTGGTGGTGATGCGGTGTTATGAAAATGAAAGCACAAGCTTGACTGATCTTTTCCATAGATAGGAAATAACTTGGTACAGGACTGAAATAGGCTTTGTAAGACTGAAACTGACAGTTTAAGATACCAATAATTTAGCTTTCATCACTGTCCTATGCAGATTTCTGCACAGCATCACTGACCTAGTCTGATGTTAAGTGTTTTCCCCCCTCTCCAATCTGTGGTTCAAAAAGTCCCAGAGGGCACTTTTATTCTCTGAGGAAAGGTGCCGCAGCAGATGGGGAGTTCACTGTTATAAAAGGCACAGGCATGTTCAAGGCAGATTAAAGCTATGCTTCTGCAGCGACGCTCTATGTTTTAATAAACTTGATAGTTCCACAAAAACTTAAAGACTCTTTTTGTGCTCACAGGTCACCAGGCTTATCGTCTAGGTGGAATGACACAATAACCAAAGAAACCCATCCATAAATTGATTGCTTGCAGTCAAAAAAAGAATTAGACTACAACATGCAGCAAACATTTATAACACAATTTTCACACTGCTTTTCTTCTGTTTCTCATTAGTACTATTTTCCAGTTGCCTGCTACAGATTACTATTCAGAGATAAAGAGGTTACCTTCAAGAACAATCATTCCAATAAGAACAGTTTTGCAGTTCTGAACACATATACATTACTAAACACTATTCAAGTGAGTGGTGATTTCTCTTTGAAGTTCAGAAAGGTGAAAAAAATATTTAATATGAAACAGAAAATATAAAATGGTCTTCAAAAATCAACAGAAGCAAACTAAAGCACAAACGTCTGAGGTGGAGGAGCAGCTGTGTGGTCAGAGTCAGGCCCCCTGCCCCTGACAGACCATGAACCAAGGCTTTCAGCAAGGAGGGCCCATGGAAGGAATCTTTTTTAATACTTGTAAGAGCATAACTGGTATTTACAAGGCTGGAGAAAACTTATGAGACTTTCATATACACCAGGGCACCTTGCGCCGTCAGTCCCATAAGGCAGAGGTCCAACTGTCTCATTTGTGTCAAGGCTGCACACCCTGGTAAGTACCATACTGTTCCTGCAAAACCAGCCAAAATCTGACTCATAGTGTATCACGAGTGAATGTAAACTATGGGTCAGCATTATTTTTCTTAACACAGTCATAAACCTTGATTATACATCACTGCAGATTCATGCCATTTTACTACTTAGTAACACTGCAGGCAGTATCTATGTCTGAAGATCCTAGGCAGTGAAGGTCTGAAAGCCCCCCACATTTCACAAGTTCTAATTTATTTCAATGCTTTTAATATAAGTTTATTGATAGCAGTCTGCAGTACTTGATAGCTGGACGCTGGGCAGGCCACTGTTTTATCAGAAGTAGTTTAACTCAGGAGATAGATACAGCAATTTGACAAACAGGTAATATTGTCAGTTCCTACAAATTAATTATGGATGATACTTGGTATTTGTCTAAAAGCTCCACCTCCAGGGAACAGCTGGTTATATGAAAATCTTTGTCTACTTAATATTTTTTTTTACCTTTGTAGTCAAGAAAAGGAAGCCTGAGAATATGAAAATATGGCCATCAGAACGGCTCGGACAACAAAAGCCAAATAAGAACCACCCACCTACTATTTTGTAGGATCTACCTTTTTTAAGCAAATTTTGGTCTGGGAACTCAGCATTATGGCTTCCAGGTATCTGTATATGAGTCTACCAGCCAGCACATTTGAGGAATTATGTTGCATCTTGCCCTCCTTTGTCCATTTCCATGGAAAGGATGCAGATATCCACCTAACAACTCCTGGAGCACCTAGGACTGAACAGTAACACTCAAGTGCAAGAGAGCTATAGTTTCAGAAGTATTTTGTTTACCAATTTTATCAGACAGCTAAGGGTTAAAATTCTGGGTCAAATTACTGTTTATGTTAGCTATGAATGAATGGGCTTGTGGAAATGAGAGTAAGTGGGATAAGGAAAAAAAATCCCTGACCTATAGTATTTGTATTTCTGAAAGCCCATTTGAGATGCCCATTCAATGGAAAGTTAGAGCTTTTCACTCTGCAAGGCATGAAAGTATAAAGATACCTAGACATCAACAAGAAGTAAAAATATCAAAAGCCTCCGATTCTTTTATGTAAGCCACTTTCTTTAATTATTGAGACTTAGGGCCATCATACATAAAGGGATTTGAACAGTACAGTGCAAGGTTTTACAGGGATATCGTGTAAATGACTTTAGATGCTGAAAGCTGCATAGCAACATTAACATTAGACAACCCCAGGATAACTACTTCTAATGAGGAGCAGGGTAAAGCATCATTATTAAGACTGCTCTAGGACTACCTGCTTGCAACTCCCTTACCATTACTTCATCTTACTTGCTCAAATGTGTGGCAACTTAGGGCTGTGGTGGAGAAATCTCTTATCAAGCAATCAATCAATCAGTCATGTAGTAGTTTAGGTAGTATTCAAGGAATACCTATCTTCTACTGTGCTTTCCTCAAACTTGCACTGAATGCAGAAGCTCAAATTCCAATGCACCACAGCTCTGATAAGCATTTGCATGATACTTGTACATTTTTTCAAGTGTAGAGCATAAGTACTATCTAATTTACCCAAATATGTCACAATTAGGAAATAAATAAGGAGAGACAGCATCAGCAAGTTTTATTTTCCCACACTGGCACGTCATGTAAGTCAGGAACAACTCGATAGAACCAGTGGACTCTAATAAATATTAGAGACAGAAGAAGTAATACTGCCAACTTACTGTCTCCGTTCTGGCAGTCATAGAAGTAAGCAGGTAAATCAATGAATACTGGACAATGATGAGGTCAAACATAAGCACCACCAAAATTTCCTGATCTATGTAAAGGGTAAGTGGTATTGTCAATAAGACAGAAGCATAGATCCAGTTCTGGCAGTCACTATAGAAAATATTGTGCAAGAATAGGACAATGCAGCAGCTGGAAATAGAAATTACTTTGAAAAATTAGACAGAAGTGTCAATTAATACTTCATAAAATCGGTTGGAAAATAGAGTATATTAGTTTTACATAATTTTGACAACCTCTTTAGCTTCTGACTCACTTGACTCATTATAACTTCAACACAGGTTTCCAGCTAGAACTATGAAAAGAAGTATTTCAATCATTAAAGAACTGACTGGCAAGTAATAAATCAGGAAGACATGGCATCACAAGCTAGCATATCTGCATGGAAAGGAAAAAGCAGTAGACACCTGTAAAGAATCATAGAATCGTTTGGTTGGAAAAGACTTTTGAGATCATCGAGTCCAACTGTACCTGTCTACTACGGAACCATTCCTGAGAAACTCTACCTGGCTTTTGAATGCCCCCAGGGATGGGGACTCCACTACCTCCCTGAGAGCCTCTGCCAGTGTCTGAGAGCACTTTCAGTGAAGAAATTTTTCCTGATGTCCAATCTGAACCTGTCCTGGCCATTTCCTCTCATCCTGTCACTGTCACTTGGGAGAAGAGACCAAAACCCACCTCGCTACAACCCTCTTTCACACAGTTGTAGACAGTGATGAGGTCTCCCCTCAGCCTCCTCCTCTCCAGCCTAAATAACCCCAGGTCCCACAGGACTTGTTCCCCAGCCTCTTAACCAGCACAGTTGCCCTTCCAAGCCCTCAACGTATGTTTTGTAGTGAGCGGCCCCAAACTGAAGCCAGGATTTGAGGTGTAGCCTCAGCAGAAGTGTAAGCACCACTCGCACATGCTGAGAGCATCAGAAATAAATTCTCCCCAAAGGCTCTTCTTGCTGTGGGGGCACCGGGAGCCCGAGCTCAGGGCTCAGCAAGGTGGGAGGTCCCTGCACACACTGAGGGCACTGCTGGGCTGGCCCCGCTGCTTTCTCTGGGGAAGTCTGGGGAACCTGGTAGCTCTGCCCTGCTGCTGGGCTGGTGCTCTGCATGTTGCAGGGGAAGGCTGAGCTGCTTGAGGGCTGGGGACAGGGACTGGGGACAAGGTGCCCATGGCTGAGGGAGTTTCTAAGGTTGGGGAAAAGGCGCATCCGCTGCGGGGAGAGCCATGGGCAGGGCAGATGTCATCCTCGCGGTTGGGTGCAAAGGAGCCTGGGGGGCTGCAAAGATGTGTCCCCATCAGGGAGGTGTCCCAGAGACAACGGGAGCCTCCTGTCCTCTCCTTTCTCGCCCCATGACCCTTCTCCCAGCCTTGGGCTCCTGCATCTCCTGCCCCTGCTGCCCCAGCCACCACCTCCCTCCCACCCAGCCCCGCTGAGCCCCTGCTCGCCCTTCTCCTCCAAGCCATGGCTTTCGGCATCAGACACATCCTGGTTGTGCTGAGCATCGTGGGGAACATCCTCAAGGTGGGCGACCAGGGTGATCCACCCATGGAAACCCTCCTGAAGGAATAAAGAGGAGCAGCAAAATCAGGAGAAGGCCTGACTGCAGGAAAGGATGGAACAGGGAAGCCAGGGAGCCACCCAGCAAGGCCTACTCCATGCTGTCTACCACAGCTGGTACTTCAGGGTGTCTGCCAAAGCCCTTCTGGTGCTCTTTGGGATCTACTGGCTGCCCAGGCAGAACAGCCCTGACAAGGACGAGAATGCGGAGGAGGAGTAGGAGTTCTGGCAGGACAGATCAGATGCATCTCTGGACAAGGTGGGTACCTTTGCTGCATTTGCCGGGGCCCTTCCCCAAAACTACTTTCTGACAGGACTTCTTCCAGGCATGGAGTGGGCAGCGCCGACAAGCCTGATGTCACTGACTGCCAGCTTGTGTCCCTGAGAAGATCCACCAGGCACCTCTCCCACCGGAACTGGGCACCATGGAGAAGATGCCAGTGAGTGCGCAGCCCCTGCACCTGGTCACAGTTGTTACGTTCCTCCTGCTAGGAGGTGCAGGAAGGATTTATTGTGTAGACAGATAGAAATTTGCTTGTCTGAAAACATCCCGTGTCTACGTGTGTCTGGGTAAGGCTCTGCTGGGGAATATTACCCTTTTGCTCCATCTCCCCTCTGTAACAGAGATGAATATCTGCTCCAATTTACACGTGCAGAGCTTACACTTGTGCTTAGAAGCAGCACGTCCTGATCTTCCCTCTTGGCTCCTGGTGTTCTCGACATCCCCTCCTCCCTGCCTCCTCTCCCACGCCCCAGACCACCTCCGTAACCACAGCAAAGGACGTCGCTGAAATCAGCTGTTCCATCACTGGGTCTCCCCTTTTCTGGCTGCCTGGCTTCTGCCTAAGACCAACCCACCACACACGGTGACCCTTCTTGTCATCAGGGAAAGAGCATAGAAGGTGTACACAAAAGCAATCCTCCCAGGAAAGAGCAGAGAATCACAGAATCATACAATGGTGTCAGCTGGAAGGGACCTTAAAGCCCATCCAGTCCAACCTGCTGCCATGGACAGGGACACCTCCCACTGGATCAGGGGGCTCCAAGCCCCATCTAACCTGGCCCCAAAAACCTCCAGAGATGGGGCAGCCACCACCTCTCTGGGCAACCTGGGCCAGGGCCTCAGCACAAAGAATTTCTTCCTAATGTCTAATCTAAATCTTCCCCCTTCCAATTCAAAGTCCCTCCTCCTTGTCCTATCACTACATCCCTTGTAAAATTCCCTCCCCAGCTTTCCTGGAGCCCCCCCCCCCCCCACCAGCGCTCGAAGGCTGCCCCAAGGTCTCCCCTCAGCCTTCTCCTCTCCAGGCTGAATAACCCCAACTCTCCCAGCATGTCCCCGCAGCACAGGTGCTCCAGTCCTCAGATTATCTTCATGGCCCTCCAGGCAAGGATCTCTGAATCACTTTGGCAATGTGCTGAAAACCTAGAAGACATCTCTCTGTCCCCAAAATGAGAGTCAGTGTGTATTGTATTTATTCACATACACAGAATGACTTATTAGATCTACTCATCTCTTGGGCGCGTGCTTAACTACATCCTAAGCACCTACACTTTATTTTACCATACTAATTTTGTGACTGAACCATTCTGACAATTCTCCTCACCTCTGTGGCCTCCTCTCAACTTGCTCCATCAGATCCATGTCTGTCCTGTGCTGAGGGCTCCAGAACTGAATGCAGTACTGTCAAATCAAAGCATGGTTGTCCCTAGGTCAACATCCGTTTGAGCCAAGTGGAGGTGTTTGATGTTGTCTCCCTAGAGGATGGCTCCTGGGAGGGCTTTGTCTGTGCTGGGGCCACGGTGTCTGCTCCAGCAATGGAGCAGCAGCCTCGTAGACACAGTGGGGACACACAACTCTGCTCACCTCATTTCAGTGAAGCTGGCTCAAAATCAAGTTAAAAATATTGCTGTGGGATTTATCTGGTGTCTTAAGAGGTGGTGGAAGGCCCTATGCTGGCCTGAGGCTGCTTCTAGGAGAGAAGGACATTGGAGCCTGCTACTAAGAGCCTGCTACTTGCAATTTTTGCAAGACCAGTTGCGTGTCCTGCACCTCACTTCCAGCAGATCCAGGAGGGGTGTTTATCCTTTGTCTGGCTCTGGAGTAAATATTCAGTAGGGATCAGCACAGCCACTGCCGACCCCCTTTTCTTTTGGTCTCTCAAGACAGAGAGGCTGGCTGGAGGTGCGAGCGGGGCCTCGCATCGTTGAGCAGTAAATTTAACAGCAGGCTACCAAATTATCCATTGATACAATTCCTTTCTTGAAAGTTGCACATTTGTTTACGTGACTCATGTTCCCTGCAATACACCAGTAAGGAAGAGCTCTTGGCAGGTAGCAGAATAGTTTACATAGATCTGTGATGGAACAGACTCAAAAGCCTCTAATCCCTCCCTCCTGACTTGGAAGTAATTATATCCACTGCTGATTAATATCATTACAAGTGAACACATCAGCAATAAACAGTTACTGCTTCATACATGATAATGTGATTATTTTACTCCAGCGTATTATGAGGGTGATGGAGCAAAAACTCCATCACAAAACTCAGAACCATCCCCTTGCGTTATGGCACTAATGGGTCATCAAGATGCAGCAAAGGAAGAACCAGTCCTTCCAGTCCATCACAGGACAAACTTTCCACAGCTAGGCCAGGAAGAAGAGTGTTGCCCACCTTTTTGTTGAAGAAAGAACTACAGTGTCCAAGTCCAGCATTTTAGGTCTTACAAAACCTCCTCTGGTTTTAATGTATCAATAGTCAGTATCACTCAGAGCGGGGTGATCCTGAAAGCCCAATGGAATTACACTGGGGATACATGCCCTCTGCAGGGTTTATAGGTTTCATTTGGATCATTGTGCACAAACTTCTCATGAGCTTTAAACACGCATCAGGCAATGTTCTTCTCCATTGTGCTAAAGGTCCTGGAACTTAATTACAATGATGAACATGCTAACAATCACAAAAAGAAAGCTCATTCTCTAAAAATTACCATGTTTCAGCACAAAGCAGGCTGAAAGGCATAAGTGCTCTGTCAAATACAACCAACAGCCTCTGTGCATTAGTAGAGTCAAACTGCAATATTACTATGCAGTTATTGAAACAGCAGTTTGGTTTTGCATCACTAATGCCATTCCTCTGGATGCAGCCGCTCCAGATCTCTCTTCTGAAGTCAGCTATAAATACTGTTTTCTTCACCAGATGCAGACTAGTAGTTAAGAATTAAAGCATTTTGTCAATTTACAAGACTGCAAGCAACAAGGAAAAAAGCTCTGAAATAAGAAGACAATAGGACAATTCTCTCTTGGGCAGCAGGAGCCTGGTTGGGTCACTCGGGCTCCTCAGAAGCCACAAGAAGAGGAGCCAAACCCAGGGAGGGACTGCACAAAGGACCCTGGGGGTGAAGGGTGGAACCAAGCAGGAAAGCAAGCAGAGCAAACAGTGGTATTTCCACAGACAGCTGATGTACCTTCTTTTTTTCTTTTTTTTTAAGGAAAATACCCCCCTTTCTCCTGCACACAGAGGACAGCTGGCTGCACAACGGCCAGCAGCACCGCTACAGGCAACGCCAACAGGAAGGGCTGATTATTTTGGGCTCAGCACCACAACAGTGTATACAGCTTTGAGAGTGCAGCCAGTTCGTGTCTTTCTGCCTCAGCACAAGTGTTTGCTCACAAAAGAGAAGAGCAAGTGCATGTCCGTGAAGATAAGTATGAAATACGTAAATTATCTGAAATAGAGAAATTCTCAAGAGGAGGAAGGTTTCCCAACAATGGGACAGGGCCATAAGTACAATGCCAGAGATTAAGCAAAGTGATTTAAATTGTAATTTTATTGGGGATCATATTTAGGAGCTATTGTATTTATAGAACAGAGATTATGACTGTTTATTTGATGGTGATGCACATAAAAAAGAGAACTCAAACACAAATGATGTTTTATAAGAGGATGTATCATCGTTGGAAAGAAGGGGACGTAAGCCACGTCATGTTCAAAGACGTTGTTAAGTCGTGTAGGAGGAAAATCAGGGAAGCAAAAGCCCAGTTGGAGCTCAAATTGGCCACTTCTGTAAAGGATAATAAGAAGAGATTTTATAAATATATCAATGGTAGAAAGAAGGGTGGCAGCGACCTCCACTCCTTGTTGGATGTGGAGGGAAATATAGTAACCAAAGATGCAGAGAAGGCCGAGGTACTTAATGCCTTCTTTGCCTCAGTTTTCAACAGCAAGGATGTCAGCGTGCTTGACAGTTGGCCCTCTGAAGTGGTTGATGGGGGCAGGGTGAAATATGGCCCTCCTGCAATCCATGAGGAGGAAGTTAGAGACCTACTGAGCCACTTGGACCCTCATAAGTCTATGGGGCCGGATGGGATCCATCCTAGGGTGTTGAGAGAGCTGGCGGATGAGCTTGCTAAGCCGCTCTCCATCATCTTTCAGCAGTCTTGGCTCACTGGAGAGGTCCCGGAAGACTGGAAGTTGGCCAATGTGACGCCCATCCACAAGAAGGGCCGTAAGGATGATCCAGGTAATTACAGACCTGTCAACCTGACCTCGGTCCCAGGTAAAATCATGGAGCAGATAATCCTGGGTGAAATCATGTGGCACCTGCAGAACGGTCAAGAGATCAGGCCCAGCCAGCATGGGTTTAGGAGGGGTAGGTCCTGCCTGACCAACCTGATCTCCTTTTATGACCATGTGACTCGCCTGGTGGATGAGAGGAAGGCTGTGGATGTGGTATACCTGGACTTTAGCAAGGCCTTTGACACTGTCCCCCACAGTAGACTCCTAAAGAAGCTGTCAGCCCGTGGCTTAGATGGGAGCACTCTGTGCTGGGTTAGGAATTGGCTGGATGGCCGAGCCCAGAGAGTGGTGGTGAATGGTGTCTCATCCAGTTGGCGGCCGGTCACCAGTGGTGTCCCCCAGGGATCGCTGTTGGGTCCGGTCCTGTTTAATATCTTTATTGATGATCTGGATGAGGGGATTGAGTCCATCATCATCAAGTTTGCAGATGATACCAAACTGGGAAGAAGGGTTGATCTGTTAGAAGGTAGGATGGCCCTGCAGAGGGACCTGGACAGATTGGAGAGATGGGCCGATTCCAATGGGATGATGTTTAATAAGTCCAAATGTCGGGTACTTCATTTTGGACACAACAATCCCATGCAGAGCTACAGATTGGGGACAGAGTGGCTGGAGAGTAGTCAGGCAGAAAGGGACCTGGGAGTGCTGGTCGACAGGAAGCTCAACATGAGCCAGCAGTGTGCCCAGGTGGCCAAGAAGGCCAATGGCATTCTGGCCTGCATCAGGAATAGTGTAGTCAGCAGAACCAGAGAAGTTATCGTCCCCCTGTACTCGGCACTAGTCAGGCCTCATCTGGAATACTGTGTACAGTTCTGGGCCCCCCAGTTTGGGAAAGATGTCAGGATACTGGAATGTGTTCAGAGGAGGGCAACGAAGATGGTAAAGGGGCTGGAGCATAAGCCCTATGAGGAGCGACTGAGTGAGTTGGGGCTGTTTAGTCTAAAGAAGAGGAGGCTCAGGGGAGACCTCATTGCTCTCTACAACTACCTAAAAGGAGGTTGTAGTCGGTCAGGGGTTGGTCTCTTCTCTCAGGTGACCAGTGACAGAACTAGAGGGCATGGACTCAAGCTTCGTCAGGGAAAGTTTAGGCTTGATGTGAGGAAGAAGTTCTTTACTGAAAGGGTGATTGGACATTGGAATGCGTTGCCCAGGGAGGTGGTGGAGTCGCCGACCCTGGAGGTGTTTAAGGGGAGATTGGATGTGGCACTGAGTGCCATGGTCTAGATGATGGTTGGTGTTAGTGTTGGGTTATAGGTTGGACTTGATGATCTCAGAGGTCCTTTCCAACCTTGTGATACTGTGATAAGGTTATTTCTTCATCTGACATTTTTCAATGACTAATTGTTAACACCTTGAGGCAGGCATCTTTCTTGGAGGATAGGGAATGAAGATTTCTATTGTGTAACAGTTAGCACCATAGCTACTAATAAATAAATACATATATAGAGTTTTAAGTTTTCGCTAGCATTTAGAAAAATACAAGCCAGAAGATCTAAAAAGTTGTAAAATAATGTAAGCAACAGGGAATAATACATTGAGAAACAAATAAAGAATTGTGTTTAAACAGCTTCCACAAGTACCAAGGAAAGTTCTCTTGCTTTACACAAGAAAATAAGGATGACATTACACACAATATTGATATTGGGAAAAATTTCTTCCCTGAAAGGGTTGTCAGGCACTGGAACAGCTGCCCAGGGAGGTGGTTGAGTTGCCATACCTAGAAGTATTTAAAAGGTGGGTATATGAGTTTCCTAGGGACATGGTTTAGTAAGGGAGCAGGTACAACTGGACTCGATGAGCTCAGAGGTCTTTTCCAACCAGATGATTCTACGATTCTATAAATCGGCCTGTGGGGTTGCAGCAGCAAAGGTAGCCATAGCTTTCTCATGTTCTTGGTACTAGTGTTCTTACTCCATCACTTCTGTTACTCACATGATAACAAGCAATCAAATAATTTATAAGTCCCAGCACGTATGATAATAGCTTAATTATGTTTTATAAGTATATATCAGGTCTGATTATAAACATTAATAGACACGCTTGCAAGGCTTCTAGGCATTTCACATTTTGTGCTATTCCAGACCATGTTTTGATTGCACTGATAGGGGTGAGTGAAGACAGATGATGCCAAATGAGTTTTCCCTGCTCCTGCTAGCTCTGTTGCTATGCTGTAATTTGACCACAGCAGAGGCACACCACACATCATCTATGGGGCACTGCAATGCATTGCTGCACTGGCACATGCAAACTGTGCAATTGATTTTCAATCATCTTATTTAAAATGTTATATTCATACCATCTCTTACAACTCAATAAGAAAAAAAATAGCTTACTAGGAATTTTCATTCTACGACAAAAAAGAACGAATTGTTATATATATGTTAAAAAACAGTGAAAAACCCACAGGAAACTTTTGTTTGTTATAGTAACTACAGGTAACCTGCAAGACCAGAATACTTCAAGCTGAGCTGCTCACAGACCATCCATTACACAATATGTTGTTGAGGGGCTTACTCTTTAGCCCAATAGTAGCCCTGATTGTTGTCATACACGCCAAGGTAGAACACAGACCCTATCAAGAAAGCAACATAGTAAAAATGAAAAAGAAACAAAAATCTGTGCAATACCTGTCTTGCACAATTGCATGCAAATTTTATTCCAGATAACATAAAAAGAATACATGCTAGTTATTTGAGAAGGTCTGCAAAATGGCAAGTTAGCTGGAAAGTGCAAATGGAGACTATTTGCCATTTCTCAGCACAAGCAGCAGAGCTCATCTTAAAAAATTAATAGACAGCAGGTTTCAAATCAACAAAAGCACACGTGTTATCATATCCTATATAATTCTGGGACTCATTGCCACAGGATGGTTTGAGAACCAAAGGCAAAATTAGTTGGGAAGGTAATTAAATACATTTATCAAAGAAAACTCTATCAATCAATTGCAATTACACTTGCTAGTCAGGATGCAATTTCTTCACCCAGAAGTTTCTAAATCAGTAACAAAATCTAGGAGACTATTAACAACTGGAATCATCCCTCTAAACTTCTCTTGTTCTTCCACTCTTAACCCACTTCTGACCACTGTCCTGATTAGACAGGTTAGGTACTCTGGTTTGAAACAATACAAATGCCCTTATCTTTTTAATAGCAAAGAGGATAAAAAATTTTCTTATCATTTCTAGAAACTGACTCCACTTATGGCATGGTCCTGGTAACAGCCTACAGACAACTGACAGGTATTTGAATGAGATCTTTTTCTATTAGCACATGTAAACATATTAAGCTAACCTGATTTAATTTAGATTCACACTACAGATAAAGGCAGAAGTCTGAATTAGTCTGGGGACTATTTTATTTTGCCATTTTTTTTGCCCTGCCTCCTTCTCCCTCTCTTGTTTGGAGGAACTGCACAAACATACCCTTAAATAAAATATGTAAAAATAATAGAATAGGGATCGCCTCTTGCCCGTCACCTCTGCATCTGATGTACAAAGTCAATACTGGAAAAACATACAGTTTTCATAACACGTATTTGATGGAAAAGGCCACCTGTAATGAACAATGATATTTTGGATAGGAATTGAGCATTCTTACAGTTGTTCAGAACTTCAGTTTGAAATAGGAATTCTTGTGAACTTGCAAGCATACTGCCAGCATGATTGTGTTCCCAGCACGGAAATTCAATCCTGGTGAAACTGGTCCCCTAGGTTCAATTAGGAGTTCCTATATTCATATTGCAGATGAAATAATCAGGTTATGAAGAGATTTAGATTATAAACTGTGGACAATCATATTTGACTTTCTATGAGCCAGAGGTTAAAAAAACGCGAACTTTGGTTTTAAACTTCGCTGCAGGTTATAATAATTTTGTAACCTCAATTTAAATATATTTCATTACTAATAAATAAATGTCTTTTCCACTCTTGCTCTATAAGTAGAATGCAGAGAAAAAACAACAAATGCAGCTTAATGGCTTGATGAATCATTAATCAGCATGTCAATATACTGAAATCCATGGGAAAAGCCTATGGTTCAAAAAAATTCGAGCTTTCATAACTTCATAAATAAATCCAAGTGCAGTTTAAGCTTTTGTTTCATTGTACCTTTTCTCCTTCAGACAACAGAGCTTCCAAATACATTTTTCCTACTCTTACTAAAAACAGCATATTGTATGAAAAGCCGAGTGTGAACCAAAAAGTGATTGCTTTGCAAAATATATAAATAAATCCACATGTACATGAATGAAAGCACTTGTTGCTCTGAGGCTTTTATCTACATTTCCTTTAAGACAACACTAAACCCGAGCATTTCTCTGGTCCAAATAAAATATTTATTCTTACAAAGAACTGGCCTGCAGTAACTCAGCCTTCACATTTCTGGCCTGCTTCCCATATCTTAATAGCACTATCGTCTCTCACTATTATGGAGACTTTCCATACAAGAATCACTTCTAAAGAAGCAGTTCAGTTCCCTAAAGACCAGGTTTCCAATCTGTGGGCCCAGCACAGCTCTTATTGCCACACTGATAACAATTCTGTGATGAGGTGAATCAGTCAGGTTGCCCTAAGAAAATTCATCTTACAGTTTCTAAGGGAGAAGTGAAAACAGCAAGATTGCAACTCATCCAGTTCAGAACATACTTTCATTTGACTTCATCACCCAGATTTTAGCAGGACTTCTCTAGAATACACAACAACCAACCTGTTGCTAGTTAACAAGTTCACTGGGACATGAATCATCAAGGCATGTTCATTCTGCTCTGCTGAATTCCAAGCTTATATTTCTAGTGATAGAAGAATTATTATGAAAGCGGATAGCAAGGGGAGGCAACACCAGGAAGTATCTAACTTTCGGAGACAACAAGAAGGAGAAGTTGTCAAAATGCCTGATAGATTTTTTAACCTGCTTGCTCTCTGCTGTTCTATTCTTCTCACAAAGAAATAGAGAATCAGATTGGAAACCCCTGAAAAGAAAAAAATAGTTGCTTAGAATTGACTGTGGAGGCATTTTCTCAGGGAATCCTGCCAGCTTCCCCTTATTTCACAATGTTGTGAAGTTAAAAATTTTGAGAAATTTTCCCTGTATTCAGAGGTTGTCAGTCTGACTTTGGATTTCCTTTCTTAAGAAGTCCTATTTACCTCCTGCTCTCCCCTCCCCGTGCTGCAGAAGCAGCAAAGGATGTTGGAGCATATCCCTATCGGAAGAGCCAACCTTGGTGGCTCAAGGTATGTAGTCAACACGTGTTTCCTCAGTGGAAGTACAAACACCAGCCACCTGCAGGAGTCCTTCTAGAACCTTTGACACACTAATGTCCAATACATCCTCACTTACTGTGTACTGATACATGAAGCTGAATATGTTGTGTTCCTTTATTTCTCTTCTAGCCACAAATGGAAAAGGTCAGAGAACTGCAAGGAGAGAAGGAAGACTCACAGGCCAGGTATTTCCCCTAAGTTTCCCAGGCAAATGAGTCTCATCTCCTTACCTCTCCCAAGAAGCTTGATAGCCTTGCTCTTCTGGATCTGGTGACCAAAGTTTTCGAGCTTGACCTATTCGATTTTATGATAGCCCCAATATAGGAGGAGAGTGGGAAGATTTCACTGTATCGATATCAAGGGGGCCTACAGGAAAGCTGGGGAGGGACTTTTTACAAGGGCTTGTAGCAATAGGATGAGGGGGAAATGACTTTACATTGGAAGGGGGATGATAAGATTAAACATTAGGAAGAAGTTCTTCACAATAAGGGTGGTGAGACACTGGCACGGGTTGCCCAGGGAAGCTGTGGATGCCCCCTCCCTGGAAGTGTTCAAGGCCAGATTGGATGGGGCCTTGAGCAGCCTGGTCTGGTGGGAGATGTCCCTGCCCATGGCAGGGCGGGGCTAGAACTGGATGGGCTTTTAAGGTCCCTTCCAACCCAAACCATTCTATGATTCTATGATCAATCTCTTATACGTGACCTCAGAGAAGAACTTGATGCAGCCCACCTGATGAGATATTCGAGGAACCCCAGAAATTAACTGATGAGAGATGAATGCAATGCTGAATATTCCAGTCACACACCTCTCACACTGAAAACAGGTGAATTTTCAAGGGTACCCCTTAATGCTTGTGCTCCTTTCTCTTCTAAGATCATGTTACACAGAGGCTGAAGGTGATTTTCACTGAAAACACCAAAAAATCTTCATCGTTAAAATTTGTGCCATACTTAAAGTACAGGTTTAAAGAATCAGACACATGTTGCAAAGAGAGAACTCTCTCCGGTCTTGAGCACTAGGACAAATGAACAAACATGTCTGACTGCTTTGTTGAATGGTAAGACAAGAGTTGGTGGGAGGAAGAATTGATGAACTGTCACAGTATGACAAGTAAGACCTCTGTTGGATGTATTGATTTTGAATAGAGAATGACTCATGGATCTATTTAATTCTTGCTTCATTTACAGACAGTAAAGTATTTAAACAAATCACAGATGCTGCCAAATGAGTCAAAGAAGAAAAAATTCTTTTCCATGCATGGCATTTTTGGGTCAAATTTATTAAAAACTGCTTGTTTTGCAGGACAGCTCATACAGTAGAGCTCCTATTTTCTACCAAGCATCACTGTCTTTGTCCAGTTGAGCTCTCATATGCGTGTTGCACAGTTAAGATAGACTAGTACCACATGAAAACCCAAATATATTAGTAGATGTATTTGCCAGCTATATACATATGCACAGGTGTTAATTTCTTTGTGTGTTTCATAGCCTCAAGACAATTTTCAGTAAGGGAGACTTGGGAGAGTCCCCAATTTTGCCCAAACACTATAAGTTTCAATATATTTTTTTTCCTCTTTTTTCATCAGAGGATTTACAGGGCTCAAGAGGAGAGATTTCAAAGAAACAAAATTGTGCTTCAAAATTGATTTGGGTTACTAATCCAATAGAACGATGGGTCATAGGTGTCCTGTTTTGAGATTTTTTTCCTCTTTTTTATTTTAACTTCATTTGAAGAATAATTATTTTTGTATTGATATTTGTCTTTATATTTTGAAAACAAGCCTTGAAAATATGAATAAAGTGCATACCAAAACAAAGGTTCTGAGCTGAATTTACCAACTGTAATTCATCAGGGTTCTTCAATTCTGTGGCCACAGTAGGCCTATTTTTGAAGAATGTGACAAGACCACTCACCGTTCTCCTGTAGACTAGCATTCTACATCCTGGTTTTCTCCCCCATATCCTACTGAAACTGCTTCCTCACTCCCAGCCTCCCCTTTAAGGCTGCAATCTCTCTCCATCCACTCTCTTCCATACTGCTAATGTATGGAGTCCAGGAATAACTACTACAGAACCACAAGAATAACTAAAACTTTGAATCCCCCTAACAAATATTATTTTAAAAATATTTGACATATGGAAATCCAAAATGCAATAACCTGTTCACATACGATTACTGTTCTACTTGCAACCACATAATTGATTTATTTAGCCAAAGAACCCTTCTCCAATTCAGAGAGCACCCTCCACTCAGCAAGTCTGCTGCTTTTTCCCTGGAAGAGAGAAGAAATATTCACAAGATATGTCTTGTACCCCTCTGCCCGTCACAGAGCATCCCCAACTACAGCAGCCACAGCCTGGCTTTTTGTGGCAGCCTGGGAGAGGTGCAGGAGGGCACGGCTGGTGGCTTTGCTGGTGGAAGCTGACTGCTGCTGCAGGTGGAAGGTGTGGTAAGGGTGGCATGCCAGCTGCTGCCACCAGACTGGGATAGGAAGCAAACAGCAAGGATCTGGCTTTGTCAGCAGTTGTACAGGCTTACTGAAATTTACATGGGAATTACACCAACTTATGTAGTCCATTTATAGAAATGCTGATTAAGTTGGGGAGCAATCGCTTTGAACTATCTGCCAATGGCAAAAACTATTCCTTTGTGCATTGTCAGCCTTAAGAAACTCAATCTGGAACTATTTTACCAGTCTTTTAGATGTCTGACTTTAATACAGAGATTAGAGAAGTTAGGGCAGAGCTGACCCACACTGTTTGAAGAAGGGAATTGTAAGTTAGCTTTGATCCAGCACACATCTGAAATATATATTCAGTTATTTCTTAACACCAGATGGGTATTGCTAAAAAAGGAGCTGGCTGCATACCTAATTTCCAATAGACCAATCTCAATGTAAATGAAAAATAGTGAAGTACTCATTAAAATGCACTTGCTGATTGTGCTCCCTCACCACTCTCCCGCCCCTCCACCTCTGCCCTTCACAGTGTAGGGACAAGTGGAGCACAGCTCATTCTTCACTCCTCTCCCAGCTTCACTCCTTTCCCACAAGCAAAGCAAGGCACTCCAGAGCCAAGGTATCCTGCTTGTTTGCACTTGGATTCCCAAGGAATACTTCTACAGAAAATTGTGATAAACATAAAAAATAAAATTAAGAATGATGTAACAACTTCCATTTAATAGGAGAACCAGACAATTAGCATGTGGAAATTCCCTATCTTGACCTCTACAAGATGAAAGGTGGGGGCACTAGAGGGAGTTACAGCAGCAGAGGAGGGAGAGTACCAAATGTTGTGTTGGCTAAGGATTTATGTGATTAGATACATCTGGAGGAAAGGATTAACTCAAAGTCATGATAGAGCCTGAATCAACTTTGCTTAGTTAAACTGCAAGGATATCTCAGTTTATAAACAACCATGTCTGCGATACAAACAGCAACTGACTCATCAAGGCAAACATGCATCAGGTGCAGTCTTAAAAAAGCAGTAAAATGCACAAAAAAATGGAAAAAACAAGATAATGATTTACACTTTATGGGAGTTTGTTTCTATTGTCTGGATTACATAGCAAAAGTAATTTCTATTCTACAATATCTATTAGTTAGGAGTCAACTTTAATGTCTAATTTAAAATGGTTCAGTAAGGAAGCAAAGAGTTGAAAAGAGGGACTGGCTAATATCCAGTGTTGCATTTTACAGTCACTGTGTGTGCAGTGCCTTCGAAACAGATAATCTCACCACTCCCTAGCCCTCAAAAATCTTTGTTTTCACTCTCATGCTACCTCTCCTTTTTGTCCGCAATCCAGCTACACGGTGATTTATACCAGGAAACAGATCTCGACAAAAGGGGGATTGTAATTACAAACTGACGGTGTCATCTGCTAGAGAAATTGCCACAGAATATTCCTGTAAACATGCCAAGTCAATAATATTCACGATGATCTGCTAAGTGCTGTCTGTGAACTGAAGTTGCCTGGGACTACTGGAGGTCACAAATCCCGTTTTCCAGAATGTCAGCACACTTTGGGGCTTAAATGAGTAAAAATTATTCCTTTGACTTCTGCCTTTTCCCCTCTCTTCTCATCACTCAATGTACTTGTGCTTTGTCCACACAAACCAGTCCCTTCCCAAGACACCTAAGGAATGCCTAGATGGAATTACAGAAGTTAGGATGTTCAAAAAAAAAGAATATTTTATCAATATTTTCTTATTTTAATCATAGGACTAAGAGTTAGACAGAGTTGGTCTTCAACAAAACAGTCACAGTTTTTAGTGTTATATAACAAAGTGGAATGGTATTTTTTTGTTGAATTTAAAGATCAGAATGCATCTAAATTTCCATGTTATTGTTACATAAATCTTAGGCCTTCTCCAGTGTTTAACAATGCCCTTTATTTTGCTATTCCTTCTAAATCACATAAGGGATATGGTCCAAAAAATGCAACAATTTGTGCATAGTAACACTTACAGCATTTAATAAATGGAGAACTACAATCTCATTTTCTCTTTGAACCATTGCTGAATAATAACTGTACACTGGAACAGGAAAGTTTATAAAACAATATCCTGACTGGGTCTAACAGCTGCAGTAATGAATCCTTGAAAAGAGCGCAGACTGACTCCCACCATGAGACTTAAAATAATTCAGCTTTTTGACAAGTAAAACGTGGGCTGGGCAGCTTTTAACACAGGTCCTTGGAAATATTGCTCCTTTATTATTATGTCTCAAGTCAAAAAGGTCACTAACTAGTCACAGCAGGCCTGTCTTCTTCAAAATGGGCAAGTCCCGCTGTCCTAGCCAGTCAGCTTCACTCCAGAGGCCTTCACTCTTAGCTTTGTTCTGTCCTTCATGCTCTGCTACCACTTTCTCTTGCATTTATTTATTCTCTCCATCCTTTCAGTTCTGCCCTCTGTTTCCCTATGTATATTGAAGAGTTTAGTAAGGCAGGCTGTGAATGCCCTAGACCTGCTGCTTCACATTTTCCATGGAGCTGCCGCTGGTGTCCAAATGAGGATGCTTTGTGGCACAGTCAGCCCTTAAAGGACAGACTACATACACCATTCAGAGAGGTAAGCATTCACAGATGGGCGACTACTTGGCAGCAACACCAGTAACCAGGAAAGCAATACATGCAGAGATTCCTGTGGCCTTCCCTTCCCTCATGGGGAAAAAAGGTCTGGAGACAGAAAAAAAGATTGCTCTGCTTTGTGAGCTTGGATCTTTTTTTCCTTTCTGTTTTTAGCAGTCTTGAAAAAAAAAGTAAGAAAACAAGAACACATGCTTCTCACCAGAAGTATCCAAAATAAGAACAGAGACACAGTCCTTTCCTGACATATTACAACACCGTAGTTTATAGTCATGAAGAAATTCTCTAGCATTCCGTATGATCTTGCATTTAAATGCTTCCAGTTGGAAAAAACCCTATAAACTCAACAGTTAATGCTGTAATTGTGTATAAAGACATCCATCATTAAAAATAATTTTAAAGTATCACAATTAATAAAGAGGCTTAATACAGGAAAAAGTCTATTATAGTTTATACATCTAGAAGAGTATTTCTTTTGAGCAGTGGAAAAGCTATTTTGTTGCTTAGAATGCAAAAATACACTTCCCACGCCAAAGAAGGTAGTACCCAGCCAGCGAGTATCTACAGGTATAAGGCACGAGAAACCGGCATGTCCATCCTATCTCATGTATGACACCACACTCCCAAATGCAGGATCCAGATAATAGCAACAGAGTAGCTGGCAGAAGCTCTAGTGATTGATTTTCCTTGTGCAGGACAAAATGCAACACTAATTAACAACAACACTGCTTGTAGAACACATAAATACTAGCTCATGGAATCTTCTTTTGGAGGTAAGATGGGGTGAGCCCAAGTTACTGTTCTGTTGTGGAAGGAAAGGCAGATCTCCCTAAAAATCCTACTAATCTGTAAGTATCCTGGGTTCAAGAAAAATCTGACCTGTATCCATATGGAACGATCTAAATGGAAAGCTGATGCCTCCATAGAGTCCTTCCGGAACTCCCTGGCATCATGGATCCCAATGACTTTCCAGTACAGCACAAGCTAAGGAGGAACTCAAAAGCAGTTTACACTGCTCAGCATGCTAATACCTTGTAGTAAGGTTTCTGGTCAGAAATCAGCAGCAATTATCCTGCAAAACCAGACTGGCTCTCTTCCCCATTGCTTCCAGCCCTTACAGAACATTAAGGATCCTGTTGAGAGATAGGGAGAGGCATGCCAGCAGAAGGATGTTTGTTTCTCTTCCCCTTCTTTGGCAGTATAGATTTATCTTTCTAAGTCTTCAAACACTGTGTCACTACATGCTTCCAGGGATTCTTCTCAGATAATCAACACTTCCTCCCTGATCCCATGCAAAAAACTTGTAAACTTCCTTTTCTATTTTCATAGTAAGGAAAGTACCCTCTTCGTGAGCCAGTATCTCATGAAACTTCACTGCAGCTCTCAAACACCTTTCAGCAATTTTATCTAACCTCCCTCGCTCAGCTGCTTTCATCTACATATATGAAAGCATATCCTGCTTTCTTAAGAATAGTTTTAGAGTAATTCTTAGAACAAAAACTTATTTCTTGTAATTGCTAGAAGTAAATTACTTGCCTTATTATTGAGCTTATTTGTAACAGTTTTAATTTCAAGAGCATTATTCCTTATTTAAGCATTTGATTAAAAAAAATAAACCAACAACCCCAACTTAAGCCATTTCTTAGTGAAATGCTAAGGTGAAGTGCCAAGAATTCTCAAAAGTAAGTATTGGTAAAAAAGCAGGATTATTCTTCTAAAAATCACCAAGTGGAAAAAACTAAAGCCAGTTTGAGTTGCCCTTGTAAGGACAGGACTCAAATGCTTAAGGTAATAGGAAGTGAAATAAAGCTTAAACTATTACAGGATGTGGTCTGAAGTAAGTAAGGGGTTATTTTAAGAAGAATTCTTACCAGTATAACTATATTAGATTAAATTTGCTATATAGTAGATTTACTCTGTTCCCACAAATCCCTGTTATTATGAAAACATACACACTCAAATAATGCATTTCCTAACAATATTATCAATCAATAACTTAGCTGTAAGCATGAGCACCACATACACAGGAAAATCCAGGTATTAGATTTTTACAGCTAATACAGTCAAATATGTAAGAGGAACCATCTTCCATCAGTAATCTTTAGTTTGCAAAGACTAACACTTCAAACTTCATTGTAGCATGTGCTACAAAAATATTTGATCAGTTTCCCAAGAGGATAAAGTAATAATGAGGCACTAATTGTTTTACAATCAGCCTAAACATACACAAAACTCTTAATGAATATTTAACCAGCACTTACATTTTCACACTGCATCTTTCTGGGTTTTATGTGGGAAACATTGAGTCCATCAATAACGATATCAAACGGAAGTCGATTTTCCACAAATGTTTGAAAGGCTTCAAATTCCTGAAATAAATAAATAAATAGGGGGGAAGAATATGTTGAGTTTAACAGAAACAGATTTCATTCTGTTTTTATTAAAAAAAATAAAAAAGAAAAAAGCCTAAATCTCTCACTTTTCCTTTGTTGGCTACATTTCACATCTTTACTTGAGTATTTGCTAGAATCACCACCAAAAAAAAAAAACCCTTTAAAGCCAAAAGGGCTACAGTGGATACTTCCAATAGAACTTTCTAACATAACTATATAATATAACTGAAACCCAAAATTTTACAGTCATCCAGATTTTCAAAATTATGATCCAAACTGTATACTTTTATAAAGATAAACGCTATAGCCATTGTTACAAAACAGCTGCAAGTCAAAGCAACTTTACAGATCAGTAGACTGTGACGCTATCACTAACTCTCAACATTTCCTAATGTAAAATAAACATTATACTGAACATCTCTGTAAGAATTCTGAGATCTCTGAATGCCAGTCTTTGGATAACAGACCTATATTTAAATAAACATTCATTTAGAAACACAGCACCCCACTTGTGAGAAATACACAGCTTTAAAGCTAGCAACACAATGAACTTTCTTACTAGGTCAGAAATGCAGTGACTGAGCAAACCAACAGCATCCATCCAGTTTTCTCCAACAGAAGCAAAACTATAATTGTATTAGACTCGAGACCCCAGAGGAGGAGAACAAAAAGCAAAGGAATAACAAAATCTTCAGGAACTCCTCCCCTGATTTTTGAGGAAAGACTAAGTGCTTTTAGCAGACACTTGCATTAGATTTCTACTTCTTACTTCTGCCTTGTTTTTAATAGGCACAGGAACCCTAATCCATCCTGGTAGGGAGACTTAGTTTGATAAATGACCTTTCTAGTAACAGGTAAGACTTATTTATTGGGCAACAGAGGTTTCACAGTCCAAGGCTATAAACGAACTTTCATAGGAACTCAAAACAATTGCAAATTTCATGTTTAAAATACAAGAGGTACTTGCAATATACAAATCTAAAGAAAAAACATCCCTCAGCAAATAAAAAACCTATACAGCATATACAATTCTTCCTAGAGGAAAAGGAATGATAGAAAGAATTTATTTGCCCAGAAAATACACTGCTGTCAGGCTATAACAAATTATTACCAACTTCAAATTTAGTCAGAATGCTTATGAACAATTCTACTTAGAAAAGGGTTCTTGTATTAAGAGTACAAACCAGCTATGTGAGATAAGGATGCCTCACTCAGATGCTAAAAGTTCAGGTATGATTTCCAAGCGAACAGAGGTTTACTGGTCAAAAAGCACACTGGCGAGGACACAGACAAAACAGGGCTCAGTCTAGCAGCATCAGAATCAATTGCCTTTTATGTGATCTCTCACTTCTCCATGGCTTCAACAAATGTGATTATTGAGAAGGTATAAAGAGCCGGCCAATAAAATGTTCATGTCAAACAAAAGGAAATTTTCAGCACTTGTGAAGTGTTTCCCCTGGTCCTCCAACCCCAGCCTCAAAGTATTTTATATAGATGAATAAATATTCTCATTGCCATCTGACAGGGACACGAAGATGCAAAAAGTCACTTGCAAAGGCAGGGAGCGGGAGGAGAAACAAATGCAAAACCAAACAACAAGGATTCCTGACTTCTGGGCTTATGCCATCCACTGGGGTTCCCCATGGTTCAAAATCAGATGAGTCATCACCATCACACTGCATGGCTGTCTGAAATATGAGAAAGATAAAAAGCAGGAAAACACTCACAGACCAAATGAAGGTAAAATAGGAGAGTTTTGAGACAAAGATGAGTGAAAATAGAAAAAACAAAAGTGGAAGTAGATGAAAACACATCATAAACAATCCAATAGAGCATTATTTTCCTAATGCCAACGAATGTCAACATAATATAAAGTAACATGGTTACAGACAAGTAGACATTTATATTAAGTATAATGCACGTGATCTTGTCTTCAAGGGCTCAGTTCAATTCAAAACAAACACTTTGTAGAGAATTTTTTAAGTTTTATTTTTTTTCAAGTGACGATAGTTCTAGAGCAGTTCCTGAAGAGGTGGGTTTTCCCTGATGAGCAGAGTGCTTTGTCAAGAAAACGCCACGAGTTGGGGAGCAGCAGAGGAGTTCAGTGAGTCAGTGCTCCCCTCTGCCCACTCTTTCCTTTGCTTCCGCTCCTCTCCCAGCCAGGCACGTAGAGCAGGAGCTGCCAGGAGGGTCCTGCAAGGCACCAGGATAGGCTCACCACCTCTCAGAAGCGACTCCCTGGCTCTCTGTGGTTTACTTTTGGAGCTTGGGAGAAGCTGCAGCCTTTTCAGTGTAATTCTCTTGGTCATCCCACCTTTACCAGCCATCCCTTCCTGGCCATGTCTCCTACTCCTACAGATATGTGGCAGCATGCTCCTGCCAGACTCCCAAATCTGCTCAATTGTTCTGCCTCATTATCAGTAAACTGTGCAATACAGTAGGGAGAGAAGGCTTGCTGCCACAGGAGACACTTATCCACACAGGGAGATAAGGAGTTAATAGCAGAATAAGTGCAGAAGACAAAATAGCCAAGTTTAATTTATGTCACCAAATACAGAAGACTAAAATGAAAAGACTTAGACACACTGAAAATCCCCAAGGATCTGTTCATTTTCTTCTCACCAACCATAATTCCGCAGCAACACACGAGAGTGCTCCTTTCCTCTACCAGAAAAAAAAGACATTAAGAACCACAGAGAGGATCTGGGTCTGCTCCCCTGAGAGACAGTTCTTGAATTACCGTATTTCCAATCCTCTCCAGACACAGGGAAAGAAAAGGGCAAAGCAAGCCCCATCATTCAGATGGAGTACAACCAGTTATTCAAACATACACAGAATTACACTTTAAGAGAGAAAGTATACAATTTGAAGGATGGTGATCTTTTAAAGACCAGGATCTGTCTGGATTTTATGCAGATCCTACTTACAGCCACAGTAACAGAGAGACTATTCACCCACAATTCGCTAAAGATATTGCATCCACTAGCTAACCATAAGAAGAAACTGAAGATCTTCATTGTAAGCAGTAAATGAAGTACAGCACAGCTACAGCCAGGGTTCAGCTGATCAAGAGAAGCCAGACACAATAATCATCAATGCAGAGCAATGATGATGCAAAGGTTGGTTTAGGCCAGGGGTGTTAAACTCATGGCTCCTGCTGTTCTCCTGCTCCTGCAGCATAATGCACGTCACATGCTGCACATGTGACTGGCGCTGGCAGGAGCACAGGGGCAAGAAGCTCGGTGCTGCCACTGGGCAGAAACAAGGTGCTGGGAGAGATAAAACAAGGTGGAGGGCTGGATTCGGCCTGCATGCCATGAGTTTGACACCCCTGGTTCAGGCAAAACCAACCCAGGCTTCCTCTTCCAAATGGAGAGTGCAATGCATGATCTAAATACAGCCCTTCGTACACCACAGGAATATTTACACGGAAACTTCCGGCTGAGCACAACAAGGGGCACTTCTGATGAACCCCCTCAACATGCCAACAAGTAGTGAAATATCTCCCTCTCTCTCACTAAGAGCACCAAAACAAACACAGTGAATCTTACAGATGTCTAACTTGTTCCGACCAGGTTAAGTTTCTAAGGAAAAGTCCATTCTCCTAGCCTTGGAAATGCTACTCAAACTCACTTCAATGGAGTTAGCAACTGAAGGGAAAAGAACTTATTCAGCACTGCTTATTGATGTGACCCTTCAAATGCTCAGGAGCCACAGAAAGTGTTGCAATGCAGCACTGTTACCTCACTGCAAGACTTCCCAGAGCAGCCGGTGCACTGCATAAACAGGCCTCCCTGCAGCAGGAATGCGTGCAATGCAGCAGGACACCCACAGGAGGCTCTGTGGGAGATATCTGTGCCACACCATTTGCACAAGAAAACACAAGTTTAAAAAAAAACCACCTGATTTCATTCATTGCCTAGCTGGGAAAATAGGGGAATGCCAACCATGTAACTGTTAGAATGATTCACTGTACCTTCTGCTAAGAACTTACTTTTGCAAACAGACACCACACTGACTTAACCAATCTGGAAGGAAGAGCCAGCCATAACAAACCTACGATGGAATTTATCCTGAAGTGAAGAATTAAAGATATTTAAAATCATTTTTCATTTAACCACTAACATGTGGGTGGCTCAAGTCCATTCATACCTCAGCAAAAGTACAAAGCAGTCTCACATTTTTTTGGTACTCCACAACAGCTGGATGACTCATGCTATTTCACCATCATTCTGTAGTGGTATGTACTGGTGCTGGCACAGAACAAGGTATTTTTACCTTCTCCCTTTCCTCAGCCACTAATTCCTAGCCTTGTTCCCTTCTCTACCTATGGAAACATCTTTGTTAGCACAAGGAGAAAGACTGAAGTAGAAGAAGAACTGAGCCACTGTGACCTGAGCCAAGTACCAGACTTTAGCCTGCAACAGTCCCCCTGTTCAGGTCAGAGCACAGAGGTTTCTTCCAGCCTGAAAATGCAGCCCAGAAGATGGAATAGGAATAACACTGGGAGCAAGTGAGACTACTAGGATCACCTTTTTCCATGCGGAGCACTGACTTTGCTAACTTACATTGGATTGTGAAACTACAACATTTTGAGACTTCTCTCTCAACCCAGGGTATTGCAGCAAAACTTGAGATAGAGGTTGTTTTTAAAAAAAGAGAAGTATAGAAAATATTGTTTGAAAAAAGAAGGAAAAAGTATTTGCATTGCCATTTTAAAAAAATATTTTTCAAATGGTTCAAAAAGAGTGATCTCACTTCAAAAGTCTGGCTTACATAACCAATAATATTTTAAATAGGACTTTTACTTCTGTAAGAGTATTAATACTATTTCAACTTGTGAAAATACATTTATAAACAGAAATGCACATTGTTTTTTCAACAGCTCTGCACGCACAGATTACAAGCCTCAAAAACACAACAAAAATGAGGGAAGAAATTAATTATTATTATTTATAAATTTACTATGTTAAATATGATAACATAAACATTACAACTGAAGATGAAACACAGGAAACAGCTAAACAAGCACATTGTTAATCAGAGTAATGAAAGTAATTCAAATGAGTATTCTGAAATAATTTTAATGTCCATAACAGATCTAAGAGTATGAGAAGTTTCAGATCACAGAAGGTTAGATCACTCAACTATTTTTCTCCTTGTGTCTAAATGAGGAATATGATGGCAACTAGAAATAAAAACCACGGCATTGCTTAAAATCTTCAACAATCACAAATATTTACTGATCTAAATGCTAAAAATCTGAAGTAATATAACATAAAAATGAGATACACGAGCAAATCCATAGAGGACTTTTAAATATAAAGGCTATTGTTCATGCCAACACAAGGAATTGGGAAAAAAAAAATCCCAACCCTACAAAAAACTATTAAAATCATTGCAGACAAGGCTGCTTGTCACTTCTTCTAAACAATAGTTTATGCTCACTCATGAAGAATAGTGGAGAGACACTGAAGGGCAAACTACAGTATTCAACATACCTTGTTTCCAGAAACATTCACAATAGTTCAAGTTTTGTACAACAGAAAAAGCATTGCCTTCCCCTCTCCATATTGAATGTCAATATACTGTTGTGCAAGGAAAGAGCAAATTCTAATTAAGAGAATAGGATACTGCACATATCAAACAGGGTGGTTTTCAATACCATAAGAACAGCTTTTAGAGAAGTGAAAACATTCACTTTTTAAGGGTTTCATAAAATACAAAGTGATAGGGGTTGTTTTGTTTTCAGCAATGTTTCTTGGTATCAGAAGAAAAATACAGGACTGAGCATGAGAGTGTGAGAAATAAACTTCAGCTGTCAAACTGAAATCCAGCCAATTTTTTTTGCTCCTCGTTGGAGCACTCTTAAATCTGTTTGTTGCTATGCTTGAAGGGTTTGAATATTTCCCCCACAGTCTGGAAATCCCCTTCGAACCCTTCTAAGCAGGAAGGCTTTTCTCAGTAATGTGTATGGTATCACTATGTACTCTGGATTGCATACAGTTTCTTTGCCCTCTGTTATATGCTTCTAAAGTTAACAAATAATCCATGAGTCACACTCCTGTGGCTGTAGCCTTCAGAGATACCGTCACAAACAGGAAGGCACTTGCAGGCACACGGACAACCTGGCTGAAACGTGCTCTGTCTTGACTGTTCATAGTCCTCTGTCGACAGCAAGCAGTGTTGTTGTGGGAGTTGTTTCTGCCTGCCCACATCAGACAGCAGAGGATCAGTAACAAGGTCAATGTAAAACCTGGACATCAACAATCCAGGCAGAGTGCTTCTGAAATGCTCTTCCTGAGCACACTCCACAGGGAGGGAGGAACAAGCAGTTTGTGCTCCTGTCCTCAGTAGAAAAATGTCCTCATCTTTGCAAGGCTACTTATCATAAAGGCAAGAATATAGAAACGGATCATACCAAACACTCTTTTAAAACAAACAAACCAACCTTGCAAAGGCAGAAATATTTTGAATTCACAGCACTTTCAAAATTAATAACACTATTTTGGAAAAAAACTTAACAGAATGTTAAACCAGGAAAAGAGGGACTTGAATGTTTAAGTATAATGTAACAGGCATTATAGAAAGACAGTTGGATAATAGAAAAGGAATGCATCATGAACTGCATATAAAAGACAGTGCCCCACGTAAGGCAGAGTAGCACTTAACTACAGGTAGTCTGAAATTTCCATGTGGAAGGATGCTACATGACAGATATACTAGCCAGATATACCACCAGGCTGCTTTCTCTGCTATGCTGGTACAAATGTTTGAAGCAAATCTTGACAAGGAACTGACCTGGCTGAAAAAAATCCACAAGAAAACAAAACATTATTTTGCCATCTAGGTTTGTGCCCTACTTCCCATGGGGCTGTTGCTCAGTTGTTTCCAGGCACACTTGCAGGGGCCAACACAGGCAGGAACGAACAGCTGGCAGGGTGGTAAAGCTAGTTATGCTAGTTTAAAAATCACACTGCCACCAAATGCTTTTGCTAACTAGTATTTGCAATCACAAGATAAACAGCAACCTTTCTGAGGGACTGAATGGCACTACATGTTCCACCCCCATTTTAATATTTCTAGGAACAACACAGAGAATTATAACCCTATGCAACCAGCATCTGCACACTGTAATATGGTTGAAACAATCACTAAAAATAGTGCAAACCCTCTGAAATAATATGATCTGGTAGAGTTTAATGTGCACACCTTTTGCAAAAGAATATCTCTAAAAATTCTTTTGTTGAGTCAATGAAAAAGTAGCTAAAATAGAACCAGATGGCATTAATTAGATTTAAAAAAAAAACTAACGCAAGACTTCATAACAAGCTACTAAAACATTGAACTAGCTATTGCATTTAAAAGGCAGAAAAAAGACCCAAAGGGTCATGATAAAACATTAGCAACATCTTTTAAAGTTGTGCACTAATTCCTACATATATTAAATATTTTACAGATATTTAGGAAAGGAGATGGCACAGAAGAAGCCAAACCAATGCCAAATACAAACCCAAATTAAAATTAGTGACAGAAAGAAGAAATGCGCATAATATAGGAAAATGTGTATTTAATATTTTACAGATTTCTGGAGGAACAGTATAAACTTCAGCGTTTATCATAGTGTAATGAAAACCTCTGCTTAAATTGCTGAGATTCTAAACAAATCTAATCAAATCCTAAGAGATGAGGCACTGGATAGGTAACACAAAATTATTATAACTTGTTAAGCTATTCTAATTAATTATAAGGAACTATAATGAAGTCTTATATTAGACAATTCCACACAGGCTTCTCAGCATCAGAAGAATCTGGTTTTGACCACAGCTCTTCAACTTAGAAAGACCTTTGGTAACAGACCAAATAGTAAACAACCATTTGATAATGCTTAAGTTCCAAGAGGTAACATTTTAACGTGTCTTAAATCAACATGTGCTTACATTAATTTTACTTTAGAAGTATTATCAAAGAATTTAGTCATATTAAGAGACAGCAAACACTTAAAAAAAGGATGGCAGTGCATGCAGTCTGCATTATGTAAACATGTATCAATATCCTACTTAGTGGAATGCATGAACTACAAGTGAAGGACCATGTGTCCAAGAGGTTCCTGATAAAATAAGGAGGCAGAGGAACACATGGGAGAAATTCCACCAGGCCTTCTCCCTCCTTCCATGTTTCCTGCCCTCAAACATTTCTTTGCTCCCTGGCAGTGACAGGGAGGAGGTAACACACAGGGAAATAGAGGCAGAGGAGGTAAACAGCATGCATAGCCTGGGCAGTGGCACACACTGTGCACAGAGTATCAAGTGCTTTCTAGGAAGCGTATTTCTTCTCTTCAGCTCCTAGTCTTTCGAGGAGACATAGCAGGCCTAACTGAATTAACTAGCCTTTTCCCCCTGAGTTCAGGTTAAGAAGCCATGACATCCACGTGCAAGATGAACAGCCATAATCATCAATCAGGTAAGGGTAGATCACCTCGGAAACAGCAAAAATGCAGGCAATTTAGCTGACTCTGGCCACAAGCTGAGAGCCAACAAAGCAGGTAGAATGAGAAGATCATGCTAGAAATTCGGAGTGAAGACTCTGCCATATAGGGGTAGGACAGACTGTGTCAAACACAGTTTTCTTAAGAGTTTGGAGTGCATAAGTTTTTTGCAAGTAATGACCTACTCTATTCAGAACAGGACTGATACACACCATACAGGGCACTGAGGCAAATCATGGAGTTGGGAAATATCCACACATGGAACAAAAACTAAAGCATTACAGAAGAGCAAAGGCATCAGTCTAAAAGTTGAGAGATAGAGCTTTATTTTCCAGACTCCTTGAAAACAGCACAACCTCATTCAGTTGCAAAAAAAAACACTGAGATGAATGGGTCACTTCCTCTTCGCCCTCTAGCCTCTTATATTCTAGAAGAGTATGTAAAACCCCTTTACACACTTAGCCCAGATCTAGTATGGGGACTTTACATGTCCACAAACCCATCTCTTCCGGCCTTCTTGACAGCACGCAAGCATCTCCCATGTGCTTCCTTCCCCTGCACAAGAGTCGTGTCAGGCTTATGAGAGGTATGAAGTAGCCACAAAGGGAATGAAATTACTGCATTTGCATATTTGAGAGAAACACCTAAGAGCAGCTGTGATACAAAAGTCATCACAGCAGAAGATGATTCTGCCTCTCAGTATACCAATTCTATCCTCTCAGGCTCAATGGCAAAGCTCTCAATTAAATGCAGCCAAAGTCAACAGGCATCCAACTGAAAACATCATATAGACATTGCTACAAAAGGTGACAGTCTTCTTGCAACTGTTTTCTTTCTACAGCAGCCTGCAAGGTTGCAGCTTGCTATATTAGATCATAATATGACATCCTAATAGACCTTGCAAGAATTGTGCACAAAGGTCTGAAACAATGTCTGCTTTTACTGTGTAAAAGGTACTTCCTTATCACAGATAATCAGTTTTATAGTTGCATCTGCAGAAAGCCTGAATAAATAAACCTGGTGTCTTCTTCTGTATTTTCAGAACAGTTGCAGAAATGAGGTGCCAGCTGCAGCAAAATGACACCACAGTCACAAAGGCAAAGCAAAACTGCCCTGGGATGTGGCTCGGGCTCCATCTAGAGGAGCTCACCTTCATGCTATATTGCTGCTGCTGAATCGCTGACCTATACACAAAATAAGTACGAAATAGAACTGCAACCTATTATAGTGTCTGGGAATTATGCCCTCTCCTATGTTTACAGTGACCATTGAAAACCTTAATACTCCTGATGTAAACTGTAATTATAAATATGAACGTGTGTTTTTAAAATTGAGAGGCAGTTGGTTGGCTGGTGGGTTGTGAAAGTTGGCTGAACAAAATGACAGCTGGTTCTTTTGTGTTTCTGGCAAACAGTTGCCCAACATCGGAAAATCAAATATTCAGCACATAAATGTAAGCTTCAGATATGATACTGAACTGAAGAAATACTAGGACTTGTAGTTTTTTGCAAGCTCAAAATACTAGATGTCTTATTTTGTTCTAGTTCATGGGCTTTATTGCATATTTAGAAGTTAGCTTTTGAAGGATCAAAAGATTTCCATACATTTAACATTTTTTAACCTTAAAAAAATACATTTCAATTATTTCAGTATCCACTAACAGCTGACTGAAAATATAAAAACAAAGACAATAAGACTTAGACCCATTTTATAAACACAACTGTAAAAGATACACAGGATACTTCAGTATCTAATCGCCTATTAATGTTTAAAGTAAAGAAATAAAGATTTGTGGTATTTTCAAAGTACTTGAACATTAATTGCATATCACACTTCTAGCCAATGAACCTGATAACGTGAAAGACCCACCTGTGGACTTGTCTTTCTAAAAGTGTCAGTTCCATGTATCACATCTGTTATTATTCTTTCTCTGAGATTATTATACTCCACTTCGGTGAGGTCGCTATCCTCCAGCTGATGGTTGCAGACTGGGCATTTTCCGCTGTAATAATAGTGAAACAAGAAAATAAAAGGATAAAGGCTTTTAATAAGAAAGAACTTATATTTCACTAACTTATTGAGTGTCTGAGCACAGTTTTTACAAGAACTCCAACACAGCACAATCATCAGAAAATTAGTTGTACTCATTCTGGGATGCATCCAAACCTTCGAATGAAAGTTACAGAAATATTTTTATGTGATTTAGTGTGATCAGGATCAAAGATTTAACCCTAGAGACATTTGAGGATTTAGGACTAAAACTCTGCATGAGAGCGTGGGGGGGGGGGGGGGGGGGAAGAGTATTTAAAATATTCATCAGCATTTATTTATGCCTTGAGTTCAGTTCCCAGCATTACCACAAATTTCCACATCTCAAATATTTGGAAGTTTCCCTACCACACAGGGAAGTCACCATGGATATGTACAGCCCAGAGCTCAACGCGGGAAGGTGATGCAGCTGCACTGGCTTGGCCAGAACACATGAAGTAGCTGTAGGCATACTGATTGAAGTTAGCAGGCAGGCCACAGAGCCTTGGTCTAGGTATAAATCCATTCCAAAGTGTTACAACAAGAAAATGCACCAGTGAAATGCTCCATTATTGTGACACTGACTGCTCCTACAAGACAAGCTAAGCTATCTGTGCCTAGTTTATCAAGGTTTGGAATAACCAAACCTGTCACAGGTGTAGGAATACCCTACCCAGAAGAAAGAAAGAAGAATGAAAGAGAGAGGGGGGGGGAAGAAGGGGGAGAAAGGGGGGGGGGGAGAAAAGGGGGGGGAGGAAGGGGGGGATAAGGGGGGGGAGAAGGGGGGGGTGAAAGGGGGTGTTGGGTGAGAAAGGGGGGAGGGGGGGAGAGGAGGGGGGGGTGAGAAGGGGGGGGGAGAGAAGTGGGGGGGAGAGAAGGGGAAAGGGGGGGGGGGAGAAAAGGGGGGGGGGAGAAAAGGGGGGGGGGGGGGGGGGAGAAAAGGGGGGGGGAGAAAAGGGGGGGGGGAGAAAAGGGGGGGGGGAGAAAAGGGGGGGGGGAGAAAAGGGGGGGGGGAGAAAAGGGGGGGGGGAGAAAAGGGGGGGGGAGAAAACGGGGGGGGGGAGAAAACGGGGGGGGGGAGAAAAGGGGGGGGGGAGAAAAGGGGGGGGGAGAAAAGGGGGGGGGGAGAAAAGGGGGGGGGGAGAAAAGGGGGGGGGGAGAAAAGGGGGGGGGGAGAAAAGGGGGGGGGGAGAAAAGGGGGGGGGGAGAAAAGGGGGGGGGAGAAAAGGGGGGGGGGGAGAAAAGGGGGGGGAGAAAAGGGGGGGGGGAGAAAAGGGGGGGGGGAGAAAAGGGGGGGGGGAGAAAAGGGGGGGGGGAGAAAGGGGGGGGGGGAGAAAAGGGGGGGGGGGAGAAAAGGGGGGGGGGGAGAAAAGGGGGGGGGGGGAGAAAAGGGGGGGGGAGAAAAGGGGGGGGGAGAAAGGGGGGGGGGGAGAAAAGGGGGGGGGGAGAAAAGGGGGGGGGGGAGAAAAGGGGGGGGGGAGAAAAGGGGGGGGGAGAAAAGGGGGGGGGGAGAAAAGGGGGGGGGGAGAAAAGGGGGGGGGGAGAAAAGGGGGGGGGGGAGAAAAGGGGGGGGGGAGAAAAGGGGGGGGGGAGAAAAGGAGAAAGGGGGGGGGGGGAGAAAAGGGGGGGGGGAGAAAAGGGGGGGGGGGAGAAAAGGGGGGGGGGAGAAAGGGGGGGGGGGGGAGAAAGGGGGGGGGGGGAGAAAAGGGGGGGGGGAGAAAAGGGGGGGGGGAGAAAGGGGGGGGGGAGAAAAGGGGGGGGGGAGAAAGGGGGGGGGAGAAAAGGGGGGGGAGAAAAGGGGGGGGGAGAAAAGGGGGGGGAGAAAAGGGGGGGGGAGAAAGGGGGGGGGAGAAAGGGGGGGGAGAAAGGGGGGGGAGAAAAGGGGGGGGAGAAAGGGGGGGGAGAAAGGGGGGGGTGAAAGGGGGGGGAGAAAGGGGGGGGTGAAAGGGGGGGGAGAAATGGGGGTTTGGGGGGAGAATTGGGGGGGGAGAAAGGGGGGGGTGAAAGGGGGGGGAGAAAGGGGGGGGAGAATTGGGGGGGTTTGGGGAGAAAGGGGGGGGTGATTGGGGGGGAGATTTGGGGGGGGTGAATTGGGGGGGGAGAAAGGGGGGGGTGAAAGGGGGGGTGTTTGGGGGGGTGAATTGGGGGGTTTGGGGGGAGAAATGGGGGGGTGTTTGGGGGGGGTGTTAAGGGGGGGGAGAAATGGGGGGGGAGTTTGGGGGGTGTTTGGGGGTTTGGGGGGGGTGAATTGGGGGTTGGGTGTTTTGGGGGGGGAGAATTGGGGGGGGAGAAAGGGGGGGGAGAAAGGGGGGGGGAGAAAAGGGGGGGGAGAAAAGGGAGAAAAGAGAGAAAAAACAGACAAAAGGGAGAAAAAAGAGAAAAAACAGACAAAAGAGAGAAAAAAGAGAAAAAACAGACAAAAGAGAGAAAAAAGAGAAAAAAGAGAAAAAAGAGAGAAAAAAGAGAAAAAAGAGAAAAAAGAGAGAAAAAAGAGAAAAAAGAGAAAAAAGAGAAAAAAGAGAAAAAAGAGAAAAAAGAGAGAAAAAAGAGAAAAAAGAGAGAAAAAAGAGAAAAAACAGACAAAAGAGAGAAAAAAGAGAGAAAAAACAGACAAAAGAGAGAAAAAAAGAGAAAAAACAGACAAAAGAGAGAAAAAAAGAGAAAAAACAGACAAAAGAGAGAAAGATACTTTGTTCAGATCTCTCTGACGTGGTCGATGTGAACAGACTGAGAGCAGGACATGACTAAATCAGAAACACTGTTTGTTTTGAAAGCCCTCAACAATAGTAAGCCACATTGTCCCTGCCTGTCTGTATAATGCCCAATTCCAGCAGGCAATAAAATGAGGCTTATTCTGAATGAGTCTTTGTTTCTTCATGGCTGGTGAACAATGACTTTTTTGCTGCTTGCTCCCACTTAAACTTCTCTTATATGTAGGAGACGTTGATGTTTCACATTTTTTCTTTCTAACATGCTCTGTTCAGAAGCCTATATTCACCCAGGTAGGCATAGTTTGAACTGAAGGAGTATTCACTCTTCTCGAAATCCATCCAAATATCTTCTTTTCACAAGAACAATCTCAGAACTGAATCGTAGGATTTAAGTGTTAAAATGGAAGAGGTTATTCTCCCCTGGCTATCTCCACAGAGATATACTAGAGATGCTAAAGGTAAGTCACTGTAATTTTCAAAAACTGGCAGCCAGAACTGTTAAATTCTCCCAAAAATTGATGTCTGGCAAACATTAATGCACAGCCCATAAGTCAAGTCTACATTATTTGCACTGCTGACAGTGTATTTATAGAATCAAAACCAATCACGACAATGGACATTCATTGCTGCCTATGAACAATACGCTCCAGTTGCTAAACCTACTGTGGTCACTGCAGGCTTGGCCGATGTGTTAATGAAATTGGCTGCTCATACAACTGTCCAGCTACCATTAAATACATCTAATTGCATTAAGGAACTTCACAGGTTGGCAACAGAGAAGACAGGCCTAATGAACTGTTATGAGACTATTTCAAAATTATTAAGCCTGAAGTTTAAGGTTCCATAGTTAACTTGGGTCCCTCTGTGACTATCACTTTCAGGTTACTTGAAAAAAACAAATCTCACCATATCCCAACAAATCAACTCAGACCAACCACCTATCAACAGCCAAAGCTCCTAAAGCCAGTTCCTTCTTGTGAATTCTCAATGTGGCTTCCCAAAGTGAGCAGAGGCAAAACAGACACAAGAAAACACTCAGCATCTTGCAAGATCACCCTTGCTTTTTCACAACCATACCTTTAAAATTACCTTGCCATTTTTATAACTTCTCATTGATCATTCTATGATTTGATGGCAAGAAGTTCCCAGACAGAAGGCTTTCACCTCTGTAGAACATATAGCTGTTCTTACAGCTAACTGACTGTTCAACTACTGTTTTGAGGGACTACTTTTGTGAGATAGATTTGGAGTGTCATGGCATCAACATATCCAACATAAAGTCAAACGTGCTACGGTAATTTGAAAGCAGGCTCAAAAAACTTGAGCTACAGCTTTCTATAGGTGAGCTTGGAAATCCAAAGCATTTGTAACTCTCAAAAGAAAAACCATCAGCAAACTTCAACGTTTGTTTGCAGAGGGTTCAAGCTTCTGTCACAGTTCCCAGAAACTAGGTTCTCAGTGCTAGACACAGAAAAAAATAACCTGCATATGAACAGCTTAGATGCAACAGCCAGTACTTATACAATACAAAATCAGAATGACCCATGAAGAAGCCTATTGAATTGTCAAGCTCAGTTTAGGAAAAAATAGTTCTTCTGGATTTTTTAACTCAAGATTCATGTTCTAATAAGTCAATGCTGACTGCAGAGAGAAGTTTAGTAAAAATCATCACAAGTTTCAGAGATATCTTACAGGATTTGTCCTTTATGATCAGGACCAAAAAACAAAAACCCCAGGAAAAAACCCAAAACAAAGAAACATTTTTTTTGGCTTTCTTAAATCCTAAGGATCTTTGTTATCACAAAAGAACTACCACGTAGCACCTCATTACTACTTGTTCACAGATTGCTAATTTGTGAAACAACGTTAGCTGATCTAAGCTTGTTTACCTTGCAAATTCTGCAACAGAGTTTACAGACTGTAAGATAACAAGACACCTCTTAACCAAGACAATCAAGCCTTAGAACTTTAAAGGCTGAAAAAGGTTATCTAGAATTTGGTGATCTATCATAATACAGTGTAGTAACACACACTCGAATGTAATAACAATCCATCCTACAGTGAACAACACCTACTCTTAGGACAGGGAGTTAAGCTGCTCTTTTCTGGGCTTCAAAAGCAGCAGACGCTATGTGTGCTTTTACTTCAGAGTATGCAACACGGTATACTTTTATAAACCACCAAGAAAAACATAATCCATTTGAGACATTCTTATAATTAAATACATTTATAGTTGCCAAGTTGCTACAAAACTACAAAACTAGGTTTCAAAGTAATATTTCAGTAAAATTAAATATTTCAGAGTAATACTTAAAATAGGAATTTACAGACATTGAGAAAACTGTGCTGTAATAGAAGCAGGTATCCCAGTTATCCCTGTGACAACCTAATGCAAGAATCATTTTGTTTTCAGCAAAAATCAGGTGGGAAGGGAGAAGGCTTTCATCTGTACAAATTAGCTGCAGTGCATGAACAGTATCAGACATCCTTGTACACACCGAAGCTGCTCTGCTAAATATTGTGTTAAACAATGGTATTATAAAGCCAACCAAAAGAGTAAGTATTTAATTCCTGTATAGCAAACAAATAAGCCATCAGTAAAATGGCAGCTCTTACTTTTCTCTGTGCTATTCTATCTTTGCTCTGCTTAGCATAACTCCTTTCCAACATGCATGTTGGATCTTGTCTAATGCACAAGAATGAGTTGGAAACTGGAGTTCAGGAAATCATAAGTACACAAAGATTCGTATTCTCAAGGATTAAAATATTTTCTTATTTAAGAAAAGTTATTTTTTACACTTAGGAATGAATAGTTCAAGAGGGAATAATTACAACACGTCACTCAAATAAAATGCTGTATTTACCTGTCTTTAATGTTAGTAAGGTGTCCTCTCCAGTGCCCTCCTGGTATACTAATATGCACAAAGGGAAAGAGAAATAAAAACATTAGATACTTATTTAACAATTCCTGAATTACAATAAAGAATAATTCTATTTTGGTCAACATTTAGAAATAATAATAGATCATCTACCTTGCAAAGAAATCATATGAAGATTCATATGTAATTTAGCAATGCCTGAAAATAGTATATCAACAACCAGCATTTAACAACATGCAGAGAACTAACATCATTAACCTCCCCAGCTTATGTTGTCCCCAACTATTAAGAACCATAAAAATCACCATACAATTTCTAAGTTGCTGCCCTACATATTCATGAAGCACCTCAGAAACCAAGTGAGAAAGCAGGAATTGAAATGTCATCCCCAGAGATTAAGAAAAATATGCTCATACCAAAATACCGCATTGAGAGTTTCTGACTCCACACCATTATCACCATCACCACAACCACAGCCAACATCATGCTGGTGTAAATATTCCTTTTTGCCCACAAGATCCGAAATACAGACTGGAAATTACCCATGACAACATGCAACTGCAGATACCCTTTCCTTTGCCACTGTCTTTGTATTGTAGGCTGCACAATCACACGTGCCTTGGGTTTTGGAATAACTGTCCTGCTTCTGCCCTTCTTTCCCATTTCTCGCGCTGATGCACAGGAGCTCTTTAGGTTTCTTACAAAGACAACATGCAACAGAAAGTACTATGATTCTTTCTTGCACACTCAGATCTCTATATTGGCTCTGGCTTTATTTGCTACTAGAAGTCAGTGCTGGTCTGCTCTTCAGAAAAATCATTTTTTAAAACTAACACCTGTTCAGTTACACTCACAGAGCTCACTTCTGTATACCCCTGGTCTCCTTTATTAACACAAGTTACCTCCTAATCTGCATCACTTTTGCAAGGCTGATAGTGCTAGAATTAATCAAATTCTTTTTCTTTTTGGGAACTCCATGTAAACCGCTTACTTATCTTCAGCCACCAGCATATAAAAGTTCAGCACCAGTAACTGGAAGAGAGAGGTAAAACTGAGCATTTTCTACACGCTTGCAGATAAAACGCCAGGTGGGATAACTGATCACCTAGTTTCATCTCCTCTGTTACAGACATTGTGTCTTCTTCACGTTTGAAACACTACTTCCTTTAGAGAAACACCTAATGTCGCTCTTAAAACATGAATCTACCAGAATCTTTCATGGATTGTTCCAACAGTCAAATACAGTATTAAAGATATAAACAAAAGTTTGTCTATCCACATCATCTGGTTTGCCACTATATACAGGCAATATATAGCTCTTCAACGCACTGACTGCCTCTGCAGTCCCCTTGCCAACGACTTTTTATTACGTTGAGTTTCCTGAGCATGCACTACATGGCTCACACCTCCAGGTAAGTCCTTCCCTACTCACTGGGAAAACAGCACCTCACCACAGATTTTCAGAACTAAACCAGTTCCTCTTGACTGAAGCCTAGGCTGTCTGCTCCTTAGCTGCTCCCAGGACGGAAAATAGCTAGGGGACAGCAGTATAAACCATTCTAATAGTGGTAGTGCATTCCCACAGCCATATTTTCTATCGAAGAAGAGTAACTTGTGAAGTGGCTGTGTAGCTTACACAAACCAGAGCCAACAATTACAAAAAGTCACATATTAGCTCACATTCAATATGACAAACATGCAGTGGGCTCAGGTAAACTACACTCTGCATGCACATCATAACCAATTGTAATTTGGAGTCTGACCATCATTACTCACGAAAATTAACTGCATCGTCTCTTAAACACCATGCTAAAACAAAGAGCTTCCTATTAAAATCATTCCTCTCCTATTATTCTATACAAAGTGAACAACCTTCATTTAACTGATGATAAACTTGCTGCCTTTTTGCTTTAAAGAGAGAAACTAGTTTTCAAATAACTTATTACTTCTACACTCTAATAAATTACAGGAAAAGCCCTTACACTTGTGAATAATCCTGATATATCCCCAAAGAGACAGAAGTTGGATATTTTGAATAGGCATGGCCCATTACAATTTCCTACAGCTAAAATCTTTCAATAAAAGGTGAAATCAGTAAGAATTTTACACTTTTACAGTAACTTTGGAGAAAAAATTACATGTATCTTTTCAAGGCAATGTGTCTCGCACAGAGAAGCGATGACCAAAATGAGATATTGGGCAGTCTTATTAGACTTGATCTATGGAATAATCTCAATCCCATCCTCATGAACTAAAGCTGGCTATTGAAACATTATTTACCTTTCAAACCATAGCTTTATACTCCACATAAATGTTTTGTGAGGGTATATTTGGTTCTCTCTCAAATATAAGAGGATACCAAACAGCTCTTTCTGTAACTCAGCACCTTCCATACCCCTGCTGAAGTCAAAAAGAGCCTGCAGGACATCAACCGTCGGGACCAAGTCCTTAGCTAACATTTCATGGTAAAGTTCAAATGCGAGGTTCATTTCTTGGTGACGGCTGGCTGCTTTGATACAGGATTCATAGTTTGTCCGTGAGGGAACCATAATCTTTTTTACTTCTTCCAAAAGTGTCAAGGCCATTCTCCATTCATCTGACTTACACAACCCCCTGATAAGAAGGTTGTAAGTCCCACTATCCAAAATCTTAAATCTGATTTTCATTATATCATACACATCACGAATTTCTGAAGTCTGTCCCTGCTGGACACACAATGCCAGATATTTGACCAATAAATTGTAAGCAATGTCACCATTACTCTTTGCCACATGGGTCAGCAAGGACTTAGCCACGTCAATGGGGCTGTTGCACCTGACCATACTGTTAAACATCACTTCTTCAAATACTTCAGGCGATCGAAAGCTTTCCTTCAGTCTGTTCCATTCCTCAGCCTGCAACGGTTTTTCTGGAGGCTGTACATTGGTAAACTTATGCCTTGACAGAACATGACTCATTAACTGTTTCTTTGGAGCTCCAACAGAGGAAGAATACTTGAGTTTCCCTTGAGGTATTTCTTTAGTCTCCTCGTTCCACCCTTTTTCTTCTTCATAATCAATTTCAGACCTTTTCTTGGTAAGAAAGACAGCAGTTCCTTTGGTATCCACTGGTAACGCAGTGCTGGAAGATGTCATAAAACTGAAACAGCTAATCTTTTCCCTATTTGAGATGTTGAAAAAGACAGCAAACAGTTGCTGGCACCTTGAAACAGGACAGAACATACGACATTTCCACAGCAAAGGCTGAAAAACCTGTTGACTAGATTGAGAAAAGAGTGCCATCACAAGAAATTATCTCACTGTATCTAACAATGTTATAAAATGGAAAACACGGTTTGCATGGGGATGTTTATTATAAAAGCCCTCGGGCTGTCAAGCTGTATAAGCTTCAGTTTCAAAATGCTTGTTCTATAAATCCTTTCTGCCTCTTATGAAAACAAAAAACTGTAAAATCTTTTTTTCACAAAAATCAATTTCTTAAGACTGTGAGCACACTCAGCCAAAACGAGGATCTCTTTCTTGAGAAGATGCTTTGCAGGCTTGCAGCTTATCATTTCTGTTTGATGGTTATTGTAAAGATGAGTACATTGTGCGCAAAAAGGCAACTCTGCTGCCGCTAGGTAAAAAAGCACAGGCTTTCTATTCCCACCTTCATCCAAGTTGAATCAGAAGGTTTCCTAAAACGAAAAATAACACCAAAACATCATGACTTCCTCCATGCCTTCCTGTCATATTTACATTTGCAAGCTAGAAAACACAAAGTTCAAGGTACCTCGACAATTTCAGGTCAGGAATCCTAATACTGACCCCTGAGACAACCCCAGCACGGGGATTCCTACATCGCTTCCCTCACACCTTTCAGCCGGTGGCAAACTTCCTGGGTTTCTTTACCTGGCTTTCCCAACTGTAAATCCTGGGTGACGCTGCTGCCAAAAGGGCAGTAATTACAGTGAAATCACACGTAAATATTAGGGTATAACCGCGAATGCCGGGACGTTCACCGGCAGCGTGGCAGGGAGCCGAGACGACTCTTGGGGAGGGCTCAAGGCCCCACTACCCTCCCTCGGCGCCCCGTAAACTACAACTCCCAGCGTGCACCGCGGCGCGACTGCTGGGAGACTGCCTCCCTTTCGCT